>CM062296.1:488882861-489560437 GCA_031216915.1 Pictodentalium vernedei | reverse complement strand
CCTCCATCTATTCTTCCTAGAAATTTTTATAAATACATAACATTAAAAGTTGATGTGTTTCAGCTATTTTTAGGAATCCCAATATTGTAAAACAGTTTTAAATGCCTGGAAAATAACTTATTTTGATCTTCTGGTGGGTGAATTATACCTTAAATTTTTCATTGTTGTGAGCCAATTTTGATACTTTATCAAAAAGTTACTGCTAAAAGGAGGGACTGAGATTATGGTTCGACCTACAAGTTCAGTGCTGTTGATTTGAAAATATGAGTAGAGGTGAAAACAACACTTCTAAAAATTGCAAGAAGAGATACTGCACTCACTCTTCTTAATTTTTGAAGAAGAGTGAAAAAAATTTCTTTGTTATCTTTTTTGGTTAGAGTTTACCTTACTGTAGTGACTAGAAGAAAAATATTTATTTCATTTCATTTCTACCATCTTCTCAAAACTTCATACAGTTGAATAAATGAAAAGTTGTCCTGAAGATTACCCGTATCTTTAAATATAAAGCACACAGAAGGGAAATAAAATTGACAAATCAATGAAGTGTTCTAAATTTTAATTCTGCTGCAATGAAAAAAAGAAAAAAAAAGAAAAGCGTCACCCAAACACTTTAAAAAGATTTTAATTTTATTTTAGCAGCAATATTATGATTATGTATGAAATAAATACATCAGAACAAATAAGTAACATTTCAATTGAATATTTAAGAAATTTTCATTGTCAGTGTGATCAAGTGTTACCTGAAAAATACTGGTGGAAAATCTGTGGTGGGCTTATTAGCTCACCTGACTTTCAGGCAGGAGAGCTTTCATGATCACTCACCGTCCATCGTCATCCGTTGTCTGTGAACATGGTGTTTACATCTTCTCCTCCCTAACCGCTGAATCAATTTAATTGATATTTGAGATAATAGTTTGTTATGACATTGCAATTTGATTTTGTTCAAATCAAGTTGCCTCGCCCCTTGGTAGGGCCATGCCCAAAAAGTGTGCCTAAATCTTAAAAAATCTTCTCATGAACCAGCATTAGCAGAGACTTGATATTAGGTGTGCAGCTTCCTTTTGAGGTGTAGACTCAGATTTGTTCAAGAGAAGTTTGTGGGGCTATATTTGCCACCACTATGGGAGGGGCAAGAATAATTTGCCCCACCCAAAATTTCTATTTTCCAACCCGAGAGGCAGATTTGAACTAAATTTGATATGAGGGCTTATTGGGTCATAAGTACTTAATTTATGTCCAATTTTTTTTTCCCGTCGCCCCATGGGAACCGCAGGAGCTAAAATTGAAAAAAATGAAAATGCCCATATCTCCAAAACTGCACGGCACTGAGAATTCTTATTTGGTGTGAAGCTTCCTTAGGACCAACAGAATGGAATGGTAAAAAAAATTGCTATCGGTTTTATCATGGGGTACTTTTTTGGGACTTTTGAAAAAGTGCTGAGTCAGCATTTTTTAACACTGTGGGTAATAGGAAAAACATTTAAGACTACTTTTCTCCCAAACCACTGCTTCAAAAGCTTTCAAATTTCTCATATAACATCTTTGGAAGATTGTTTCACATGTTTATTGAAATCAATTTCCTGGATCCATATTTGGGCTCTCTATGGAAGCCCAAATGTTTAAATTAGTGCAGTATGAGGAATATTCTTTAAAAATCTCCTTCTTCAGATCTACCAATAAGAATCTTTTGATATTTGGTATGCAGCATCCTTAGGGGGTGAGATTCAAGTTTGTTCAAGCCAAGTCCCTGGGTTCATATTTAGGCTGAAAATTTGGAGTCCTGGTCCGGACTCAGATTTTTGACCAAAATTCGGAAATGGGTTTTTTGTTTTTCAATTTTAAGACCAAAAATTTTTTATCTTTTTACACTGAAAATTTGGGGTCCTGGTGGGGCTTAGAAATTTTGGACCAAAATCCGGAAATTTGGTTTTTGTTTTTTTATGCATTTTGTTCAATTTTAAGACAAATTTTTTTTTTTTTTTTTTTACACTGAAAATTTGGGGTCCGGGTGGTGAGCACCCTCAGGCCGCCTGGGGCCTCTTGTTTTAGAATATCCCCAAATGAAATATGTTTTTCTGAAAGTTGGTGATTATCTACGGAAGGCACCAACTGACGGATCAATTCAGTAGTACAGTATGCACAGAGTAGTGTGATGTACTGGTTAGGTCCACCTGGTGGATGAACATCATCATTTTTCCTTACTTGCTTGTTCAGGGACATCTTGTGGACCCAACTATTTTATCTAGGGTGTATTTTAGATCATTTTTAGCTTAACTTGACAAAGTCGAGATAAGCTTTTGCCATCACGCTTGTGGAAGTCTGTTAGTCTGTCAGTCTGTTCACATTTTCCTTTAGCACAGGCTACACCCCGTAGTTCTTGTCTGGTCGTCAAAAAATTTCATATGCAGGTTTGGGGTCATGTCTAAATGAGAACGTCCCCTTTTGGTTATGATCAGTCAACCGTGATGGGTGCCCAAGCCCAAAACCCGAAAACCTTTAGCACAGTCTGCAGGTCATATTTATGAAGGTATTTCATTGTAACTTGGTAGGATGCCTCTGTATAATATCTAGATGAGAACGTCCCCTTTTGGTCATGATCTATCAACCGTGCCGGCTGCCCAAGCCCAAAACCCCAAAACTTTTAGCACAGTCTGCAGGTCATATTTAATATGGAGGGATTTCATTGTAACTTGGTAGGATGACTCCGTATGATGTCTAGATGAGAACTTCCCCATTTGGTCGCGATCTATCAACCATGACAACTGCCTGAGCCCAAAACCCGAAAACCTTTAGTACAGTCTACAGGTCGTATTTATGGAGGGATTTCATTATAAGGTGGTAGGTTGACTTCATATAATGTCTAGATGAGAGCATGGTATTTTGGTCGCGATTGGTCATCTGTGATGGCTACAAGGGCCCGAAACCTGAAAACCTTTAGCACAGTCTACAGGTCATATTTATGAAGGGATTTCATTGTAACTTGATAGGATGACTCCAAATAATGTCTACATGAGAACGTCTCCTTTTGGTTACCGCGATCATTCAGCTGTGATGGCTGCCCAAGTCCAAAACCCGAAAACCTTTAGCATAGTCTATAGGTCATATTTATGGTGAGATTTCTTTGTAACTTGGTAGGTTGACTCCATATAATGTCTTTTGGTCGTGATTAGTTAACTGTGACGGCTACAGTGGCCCGAAGCCCAAAAACCTTTAGCACAGTCTACAGGTCGTACTTATGAAGAGATTTCATTGTAACTTGGTAGGATGACTCAGTATGATGTCTAGATGAGGCTGTCCCCTTTTGGTTGCGATCAGTCAGCCGAGATGGCTACACAGGCCTGAAGCCTGAAAACCTTTAGCACAGTCTACAGGCTGTATTTATGAAGGGATTTCATTGTAAGTTGATAGGATGACTCGTTTTTGAATAATTTCACTGTAACTTGGTAACTTTCGTTGACATACGTTAATTTTGAGGACCACATACATTAACTGTGAGGGCCACATTAACCCACCCCTCAATTCTTTAGTACAGTCTACACCTCATATTATTTTTATTGAAAACATAGCATACAGGGAACAGAAATTAACATATTCGCAATTATCACAATTCTTGTCTTATTTCATAATCCTTTCATAAACATTGAACATTATCCTTTTCATCAAACACAACACTCAGACAAGTTAAGCTACAGTGTCATTGACACTTTCATTCTTTATTCATTTTTGACTGTGTGGTATTTTATATATGGAATGTTGATCCTTTAAAGTTTTGGCATTGTGATCCTATCACAATCCGATCGGAAAAGAGATCACTTTTGCAATCACAGTATACAGAATTGAATCACCTCTATGTGTACTGTACAAAATATATGAATGTCCGACTGATGAATTGGCGGTGGTTCACTCAGTATAAAAGGCCACATTGACCAATATTCCTTTTATATCTCAATGCCAGTGTGCCACAGTATCCCCCCCCTCCTCCCCCCCCCCCCCCCCTCCGGATTACAGATGGACAATATAGAACAGATACCAATATCATTGGCATACTGAAAAACCAAACCGAACCAATCATTGAATAACGAAACTTTAAATTTTCAAATTCCCCTACATTCACTATTTATAAGGCCCTGTTGAGACTTCATAACAGCTGAAGGTTCATTTTGATGAAAGAAGTGGTAGATTTTCTTTTCAGTTCTGTTAACCCTAAAGGGGCTTGACAATTTTCCGGATTTCTCACTAGACTACATCATGTACATGTCCAGCTGATTAGCAGTGATTTCTAGCCAAGTGTTGGCTGCCTTAACAGGCAGCCAAGACTTGTCTAGAAATCCCTGCCCAACTGCTTTATCTATCGTCAGCAGGACCTCTTGAAGATGGTATGTCAGGGCACATGCTTTAAGATTGCACATGCCTGAAATAGGGCATTAAAGGTAAAGGTGCATTTAGAACAAGTCACAAAATTACTGTAGATATAATTTGTTTTCGTAAAAGAATGCCACTGTTGAGTTCATTAGCAGTAGCATTTGTGGTGCTGTGATAGAATGATATAAGAACAACCTGTTATATATTTTCCTGATGTGAATTCCCCTTTGGTATTATCAGCACATCTCAGTCATGTCAGATGACGAATACCGAACCGATGCCGAGGTATACCCCCTCACAATAGCAAAACCAATACCGAACGCAAAATTCCAATGCACCCATCTCTACCCTGGATATCCCCCCCCCCCCCCTCCCCCCGCCACCAACAAAAAGAAAAGAAAATTATGACACCACAGAGTAACTTGCTGTAGCCGTGGAAGGTGATTGGTATGAGTACAGTTCTTTTGAATGAAGTCTGCTATACTCAAATAGAGCCCATAGCTTCAGAAATGTTAGAAAACTCCAATTTTTTATTTCTGAATAGTACAAAAATACAAGAGTTACTTTCACCTGAAGTACTTAAAAACTCTACATAATAAGAGTTTTTGACCGGCCAAAAAAAATGGTTAGATCTTCGGATTGTGTAATTACAAACAACAAGTGTCAACAGAGAGATCTTAAAGTGAAAGGTAAAAATAGTTTGATTTTTCTGCATCTTGTTCATTTATTTATAACTTTGAGGTGGTGTCTGTGGCATTGGATTGTCTTTTTTCTGTATTTTTTTATTCTTATCATTTTGTTTGTGTGTGATCAGGTGGTGAGTCGAATGCTGGATATAGATATGATGAAAATGGACAGAAACCGGGTAAATCAGTTCATTCTGTTTGCGGTGCTTAATTATTATGCTTGGCATTCTCTTTTGGAAAGTTTATGATTGAAAATGCATGCTTATGGAATGGTGTTTTATGTATCTTTCTTTCTATGAAGCACTGATGCATTTGCTTTCTATATTATCCACTTTAACAAAGTGTAAAAAAATACAGCATTTCAGCCTTTACATTACAAATCAGCCGCATCTGACTGGGTAATTTATAAAATGAGCAGTTTAAAAAAATATTTTGTAAAAAAAATTCCATCAAAACCACATCATGTGACCCTCATTGGAATGAGCTCATAGAGCTAGTTCCAATGAGAGGTCACATGATATGGTTTTGTTGAAATTTTTCGCAAAAATAATATTTTTTCAGCTGCTGAATTTGCATATTACGCGGGCGGATGCGGGCGATTCGTTGGGTAAAGGGTTAACATTTTTTGAAACATTTGAAAAAAATTATTTAAAAGAATTTTTTTTTATATCGTACATTGGGTAAAGGGTTAACTGTTTTTGAGCTATGATCTACAGTACTGGGCATGTTGATACCTCTAAATTTCTACAGAAGTATGGGTAAGATAGATGCCCAGTACAAGTAAGAGAGTGGCCTGGGATGAACTTAAGCTTTGTGTAATGGATGTTCTAGTTTTTTTCTCAGCTGAGCACATGATTTTTGTGGCCATGAAAAATGTTTTTGAGGCCATGAAAAGTCATGGAATATCCAATCAGAAAAAATGTCTATGAACTGTTTACAAACCTTTTTTGTGGGTAACTTCTCCTGTGTTGATAACATGCTGTTTTGTGATTCTCTCTCAGAAAAGGGTCTGAGAGCCTTTTCCAAAAGTGAAAAGCAAAATGGCATATTGTTAATTTTCAATGGAAGAAACCCCAAAAATGATCTGGGATCCCCTTTCCTAAGCAGGTTGTTCCTGGCACTAAAACCATTGATTTGAAATATTTATGCCAATTCATGATTGTATATTTCAGTGTAGACTGATATTTTTGTTGAATAATTAGTCAGGGTTCCTGCAGCTTACTGAATTACTTGAAAATCATGGAATTTAGAAATCCCTCACAAAGAACCTGGAACATCATTGAGTTTTGGAATCTTCCTTGAAAACTATTGAAAAATGAGATATCAGGCAATCAAAGGAGAGTCATATCAGCAATATTCAGATTTGCCCACAAACTGAATATTGTTGGAATGAGTCATACCTTCATAATAGAATGCCTACCTAAATAGAATTAGCATCGTGCATAAATAAGACTGCAGATGTGATTGTGATATTATAATAACCCTGTACCTAATGCTCATGATCTCAAAATTTGATTTTTTGAATATTTTTTTCTTCAAATTTTCAAAACATTTCAACAAATTATTTCATGTGACTCCATTATTGAATGGTCTTATTCTGCTTGGTGGCTCTGTGTACAAAGGTGTACTGCACGTTGATGGTGTACTTGCCTTCAACCAATACTAACCCTCCATATGCAGAGTTAGTACGTTGGAGAGTCTGACAGTTGGTCACCATTGCTCAGTGATTCTCTCTAGGTACTCTGACTTCCTCCGACCATAAAACTGTCCAACACGAGGTGTTCCTGTCTGTCTAAAGTCTCATTAAACCCCAATAAAAACGAAACAAAACAAAAATCATGTTAGTCTAAAAGCTATTTTATAAATATTTAATCAAAAGGAGGGACATATTAAAAGATGTTTTCATGCAGGTTACTAACATGGGAGCCCAAATTCTGGGAATCCAAAAATAATTTCCAAAAGTTACATAATATTAACATGTTTGAAAGGTTACGTTATGTAATTATAATTTCTCACATGATACACTTTTCGGTGGTACATAAAAGCGGGGTTACAGATAACTTAAAGTTTTATTAGTGCTTCATAACTATAGTGCTGTAGTCTCAGGTCTGTACAAATTGGGCAATGATCGTTTCATTTGCTTATTGCTTGCTACAGAAGAAATAAAAGGACTGATTCCCTGTGGGAACCCCAGGAAGTGAAGCAATGCTTGTTTACTGTGGTAAACATATTCTGTTTTGCTGGTAAAATAGGACCTGGTCACCAGTGCCTGGGGTGGAAGCCCTTTAAAATAGGCAACTTGGATATAAATGATTGGCTGGACTTGACTTCTTCTCCATGTTGTGGTCACGATTAGCCATTGTGCAGAAATATGTGACCTTAAACATAAATAAATAAACAAATAAATAAGGGGCTGATTTTTAGTTCAACTTTGGCGAAGCCAAATTTGAGGTATTGTCATGGCCCGTCGTCAGTCCGTCCATCTGTCCGTCCATCATGCCGGATCTTTTCAGGCTAGAGGCTGTATTTATGAACCGATCTTTATGAAACTTTTGGGTACCTTTGTTGTTACTGTGGGACGAGAACGGGTGTTTTTGGGTCCGGTCCGAAATTCAAGATGGCCACTGGCAGCCATTTTGTACAAAATTAGGTGCAATCAGATTTTTGCGCATAACTTCCATATGAAATCTCTGATTTGAATAATTTTTGTATGAATGTTTAGTACCATGAGATACATCACATATAATACAGGTTTTTTTCTTGTGCGTAAATTATACAAATTAGACTAACTTTGATTTATTTAGTGTTACTTTCAGCACTGTAAGTGCAAATGCCAATACGGCTCGGGCTAGAGGCCGTATTTATGAACCGATCTTTACGAAACTGCTTGGGTACCTTTGTTATCACCGTGGGACGAGAATGAGTGTTTTGGGGTCCGGTCTGAAATTCAAAATGGCCACTGGCAGCCATTTTGTACAAAATTAGGCGCAATCAGATTTTTGCACAGAACTTCCATATGAAAGTGCTGATTTGAATAATTTTTTTTCGTGAATGTTTAGTACCATGGGATACATCACATATAATACAGGTCTTTTTCTCGTGCATAAATTATGCCAATTAGACTAACTTTGATCTATTTAGTGTTTCTTTCAGCACTGTAACTGCAAATGCCAATACGGCTCGGGCTGGAGGCCGTATTTATGATCTGATCTTTACAAAACTTCTTGGATTTCTTTGTTATCACCGTTGGACGAGAACGAGTGTTTTGGGGTCCGGTCCGAAATTCAAGATGGCCACCAGCAGCCATTTTGTACAAAATTTTGTGCAATCAGGTTTTTGCTCAGAACTTCTATATGAAAGCTCTGATTTGAATAAATTTTTGTGTGAATGTTTACTAACATGGGATGCATCACATATAATACTTATGTCCTATTCTTTAGACCATTGCAGTCACCTTGTAATTGATTTACTATTGTTGACGTGGTCACAACAAAACTCCTTTTTCTCTTATTCATTATTGTTGACTTGGTCACAACAAATACTGATTCCTGTCATATTCATTATTGTTGACGTGGTCACAGCAAATACTATTTCCTGTCATATTCAAAGTTGAGCTACTGTTTCAATGACACTTTCATTTATTCACCTACCTTTCTAGACCTAACACGAATAAGATTGTATAGTCTTACTTTACCCTTGGTATTCATTTGTCAGCTGTTTCAGACCAGTTTACTTTCTAATGATCATAAAACTTTGGAGATGCAGTAGTGTGATGTAATACACTGTTGGAAAGGGCTCTGTGAGCCCTTTCCAACAGTGTATTACAACACTGCACATCATCAGATTTTTAAAAAGATCTCATTGAATAAGTTGCAGCATTTTTGGTTGCTCAGCCTTGACTTTAAGCAAGGTAAGCATATCCGTGGTTATACTTCTTTTCCTTTCTCTTGCCTTTCTCTTGCTTACAAAATCTGCAAAATGCATTGCTGAAAAAATGGTTGCCTGAAAAAAAGTTTTGATAACCCATTTTAGGTTGCCTTAACTTCCAATTTGTACAGGCCTAACTCTTCACAACATCATTGTTGTTTGTCACAGTCACATGTTCTCACAAGGAAATGTTTCCTGTAAACACTTGATTTAAAAGATGAATTGTTGTAAAAGCTCTTAGTGTCCATTTTTAGCTCATCTTGACAAAGTCAAGCTGAGCTAATCTCATCGCTCTCCATCCGTCGTCTGTCGTCCGTCGTCCGTCAACACCATGTTTTGGTCTTCTCCTCCAAAGCCACTGGGCCAATTCAAGTGAAAGTTTGTGTGAGTGATGGTCCCAAAGGGGCATTTCATTTTTGTTCAACTCAGCATGCCTAGCCCCATAGGGAGGGAGTGGGGGAAAATGCTCCAAAATCTTTTAAAAATCTTCTTCTCAAGAACCAGTGTGTACAATGATTTGATATTTGCTATGGAGCTTCCATATGAGGTGTAGAATCAAGTTTGTTCAAACGAAGTTCGTGAAGTAATATTTGGCTTTGTAATAGGAGGGGTAAGATTTTTGGCCCCGCCTAAAATTTCTATTTTCTGAACCGATGGTCCGGTATGAACCAAATTTGGTTTGTGGTAGTATTGGGTCATAAGGACTTGACCCATGCAAAAAAAAAATTCCTGCATCCCCATGGAACCCCTGGGAGCTAAAAATAGAAATATTTTCAAACGCCCATATTTCCCAAACCCCACAGAACAGAGAGCTTTTATTTGGTTTGAAGTATCCTTATGACCAGTAGAATTGAATGGTAAAAAATTTTGCCATTGGTTATGCATGGGTGTTCTGTAATAGGCATCGATAAAATGCTGAGTCAGCATATTTGCAAAAATTTAAAAAAATCTTTTCTCCAGAACCAATCGTCAGAATCTTTTGATATTTGGTATACAGCATTCATAGGGGGGGTCAGATAAAAGTTTGTTGAAATAAAGCTCATTGGTTCATATTTGGGCTCTCTACAGGAGCCCGAAGTTTTAACATAGGGTAATATGGGGAATATTCTTTAAAACTCTTCTTCTTCAGAACCACCAGTCAGAATCTTTTAATATTTGGTATGCATCATTGTTATGAGGGTCAGGTTCTAGATTGTTCAGACCAAGTCCCTAGGTTAATATTTGGGCTTCCTACGGAAGCCCAAATTTTATCTTTGTTCAATATGGAGGGTAATTTAAAAAAATCTTCTTCAGATCCATCAGTCAGAATGCTTTGATATTTGGTATTCAACATTTCTATGGGGGTCAGATTCAAGTTTGTTCAAATCAGATCCCTAGGTATATATTTGGGCTCACTATGGTAGCCCAAATTTTTACTTAGTGCAATATGAGGAAATTTCTTTAAAAATCTTCTTCTTCAGATCCACCAGTCGGAATGCTTTTATATTTGGTATACAACATCTCTAGGGGGTTCAGATTCCAGGTTGTTCAATTCGAGTGCCTAGGTTAATATTTGGGCTCCATATGGGAACATGAAATTTAACTTAGTACAATATGAGGGAATTTCTTCAAAAATCTTCTTCTTCAGATTCACTTGTCAGAATGCTTTCACATTTGGTATACAACATCTGTAGGGGGGGGGGGGGGGGGGGGGGGGGGGTCAGATTCAAGTTTGTTCAAATCGGATCCATAGGTTCATACATGGGCTCTCTATGGTAGCCCAACTGTGAACTTAGTGCAATTCAAAGAAATTTCTTTACAATTTCTCTTCTTCAGATCCAACAGTCAGAATGCTTTCATATTCGGTACACAACATCTCTAGGGAAGTCAGATTTAACTGTGTTCAAATCAAGAGCCTGGGTTAATATTTGGGCTCTCTATGGGAGCCGGAATTGGCCATTTTGCTGAAGAATTGAAAATTTTGTATTCAGTACCCTCTGGAGGTACTAAGATTAATCCACATAGGTTGTATCAAGGGGCTTCATAGGGGAGCTCTACATTTTACTTATGATCAACTGAAGAAAAGGCATGATGCCCAGATTATTTTTGTCACTCCTGAGGGACTCAAGGATTGACAGTGTAGCCTATGGAGATGGCTTGCTTAATGTAGACTCATTCTTGGACTCTGTTTAAATTGTGTTCTGTATAAGATGAGCGCTTCAGACCATGTGGGGCCTCTTGTTAAGTTGACAGATGAAATATCATTTGCAATTATTTCATCAATGAGAAAATGCTGATGCGTCCACAGGGTAAACTCAGGCCTGTAATTTTCAATCGGTGCTTCTCACCTACCTTCCACATGGATCTGATGCTGTTTGACATTTTTTATGCCCCTGATTTTTTTTTTTTTTTCGGGGACATATAGTGTTTGTCGGTGTCTTCTGGCTATTCCAACATGCTGAGAACAGTAGGTGTTGTTATAGTAGCTTGTGTTGTTTTAGTAATTAGTGGTTAATTAATTTCACAGGTAAATCCAATAAATTATAAATTTTGTTCAGTTTGCTTTCAGTGAGATTTATTCACTTATTTAAACGTAAAACTTGAAAACAAGTTATGAAACAATTTATAATTTTAATTAATTATTAATGATGAAAATGGTTGAGTTGGTGAGATTTATTCACTTTGACCAGTGCAAGTCATATATTTCCTATAAGTATGCTGATTACTGCAATTTGTGGTTATTATTATTGACAGTCGTACTGATCGGACGTGTCTGTGAAAGCTCCTGACTGAACACATCTCACAGCTTGGATATTAACAAAGCCTATTGTTCTCTGTACCACTTCTGTGCACTCTAGTGTAATTTTGTAAGTGTTTATCTTTAACTCTATCTATTTTCTGTCTGCTTTTCTTTTGTTAAAACTAAAAACGAATATTTAAGTCAATACAATTTAAGTCAACACAATTAAATTAAAATCTTTAATAACTTAAAAAATAAAATTTAGAATTTTAGAATTATTTACAAATAAAAATAATGGATAAACAAAGTCAAGCTCAGTTAAACAGTTCTGCCTTTAATTCTGGTAGTCTGAGTAACAGTGGAAATTCCACTAATACTGATATGACATCGATGATGTCGATGATGTCTGGCTTCCAGAAAGAAATAGCCAGATTAAATGACACCATAGAGGGTTTGCGGTCAGAGCTTCAAGCCCAGAAGCGGCAGGCAGATAAAGAAAAGGCTGAATTGAGAAGGGAATTGGAAAAGGCAATTCTGAAAGCCAAACCAGGTAAGGAGGACCATGCTCCTCCTGTTCTCGAGTTACCATGTATTGACGCTGCTACAGAAATGAGAAGACCTGCGTCCGCCGGCTCACTGCCGGGGATATCTGAAATAGATTCAGATCTAATTACCCCTAGCCAGGATAACTGGCTGCGTTCCATAGTAGAAGAAGCTACCAACACGGTCGCAGTTTCCCCGGCCATGGCGGTTGAAATTCAATTGGATAAAAATTCAGCTAAAGTCCCCAAATCGCAGAGACAGAAAAAATCACCAAACCAAAATCGATCGAAAAGGAAACTCTCCAATGAGTTCCGTGAAAATGATGAAACCGTGGACGTCGAAGACGAAAATGGTTTCTGTATGACTATTGATCGGCATGTCAAGAAGACAAAAATCATCAAGAAAAATTCACAGAGCAACGCTACTGAAAAGGACTTGGTGGTCACACCAAGAAATGGGGACTCTGTTAACGCAACAGAGTCTACATCACCGGAAATAGTGAATGCGACAGCTAGCCCAACCAATAGAGCGACGTACGCCGACAAAGTAAAAGCCAAAACGCCCCCTAAGGTGACCAATAGAACCAACAAGACACAGGGCCACCCGCAACCAAACCCCTGTGTCGTAATCACACGCGTCCACCCCAAAACGGAAAAAAACTCGATTGATAAAGCCCTTCCAGGATGCTCGTGGGAGAGACTAATCTCCAAAGCCACGGGTAACCATACTTGGAAAATAAAAGTAAAATGCCCTAATAGAGCAACGAAATTAAATCTGATAAGCAAAGGGGTAATTATTAATGGCAAAAAATACGAAACCGAGGAATATCGTGTTCTTCCGCAACCCTTTCAGTGTCACAAGTGTCAGAAATTTGGGCACTTGTCACACAAATGCAACGGGGAGCAACGATGTATGAAATGCGGTGACAAACACATCGCGAAGGCATGTAGTGCTAAAACTCTGAAATGTAATACTGGTCCCGCAAGGTATCCTCCCGTGAATAGGAGGAACCTATCAAAAATTGACTGGAACCTCTTCAGAAACATCATCGAAGTAAAAATAACGGCAAATGACCCCTCAAATGTTCATGAACTAGAAAAAGCCTGCACCCACCTTAACGAGGTTATCAACAGTACACTAGACGAAATCTGTCCCAAGCAAACAGTAAAGACGCGGATAAACAGAATAACCCAAACAACTCTTCAAATAATCAAACAAAAAAGAAAAGCCTTCCGGGCTTACCAATCAGAGAATGATCAAATGAAAAGAGCAGAACTTAAAACCGCGTATAATCGCCTTCATGGGGAAGTAAAAAAGGCCATAGCTAACGACAATCGCGTGAGATGGGAAAAAGCAACCGAAAACCTAAATGGGCTGAGAGAACCTAAGAGGTTCTGGGATACATTTAAAACTCTTACTGGCCAAAAGAGCAAAATTGCCAATAATAATGCGCTAAAGACTAGCGACGGATCTATGGCCATAGACGACAAGGCAAAGGCCAGTGCTTTTGCCGAACTTCTAAAGAAGGCACATCGTCCACAAGAAGGGAACAGATATGACAACGATTTTAAGGTACGAGTAAATAAATTTGTCCAAGATAACAACTCAATCTTCAATGAACCGAACCTCGACCAAAGGCATGAAGACGGGGACGACCATGAATTAACCGAACCAATAAGCGTAGAAGAGGTCATGGGTATAATCAGAAAATGCAGGTCATCTTCGTCCCCAGGAGAAGACGAAGTCTCTTACAAAATAATGAAACAGTGCCCCAACATCTTCTACTGCAGACTTACCAAACTCTTAAACTGCTGTCTCTCCTGTGGGTACTTCCCAAAATGCTGGAAAGTGGCCACGGGAGTCATGATACCTAAACCCGACAAAGACCTTACCAACCCTTCCAACTACCGCCCAATCAGCTTGCTTAGCTGTGTTGGGAAAATATTATAAGAACCTAATCCATAATGGGTTCAAGTTCCACGTAAAGACCAGGCGTGGTGACAGGATATACTGGCAGTGTTCTGGTCGCAACTGCCATGCCACTATAAACACTCTCCAAAACATACCTACCAAGATGGCCGGTAACCACAATCACCAATCTGACCCAACCAAACTCAAAGTGGATGCCATACTTCAAACCATGAAAGAAACTGAAATTTACTGATTATGTTACCAGTAACTGGGTAGAAGGAGACCGTGACCTGTGGAACCACTACACAACAGAGGGACCAAGAACTACCAACCATCTTGAAGGCTGGCATGGTAAACTAAAGAAATTGGTCAAGGCTCCACATCCAAACATCTTCAACATGATAAAACTACTGAAACATGAAGAAGCTGTTCATGCCTGCACTTTACTCCAGTACCAAGCCGGTGGAAAACGCGTACTAAGAAAGCGCAAGCACCGAGAAATTGACTCCAGACTCGCGACTTTAAAGACTCGTCTACAGAACCAGGAGCTAACACCAGTCCAGTTTGCTGACGCTGCGTCACACTTATTACATCTAGACTAGACTTTATATGCTTGTTCTTGTTCATTGAGCCCATTCCAATGAGGGCATTTGTTGACATTTTTTGGAAAATTTGAAAAATTCAAATTAAAATAATATATTTTAATGTTCTCTGCGTTGGGTAAAGGGTTAAACCTGTAGAAACCATTGTGCTTGACATTTCATTTTTAATAATATGTGCTTATTTTTAATATCAGTTTTAGTGCTTAAACTGTTATTATCCATTGTACTTTATATCTGATTTTTAATAATATGTGCTTATTTTTGATATCAGTTTTAATGCTTAAACTGTTATTATCCATTGTACTTTATATCTGATTTTTAATAATATGTGCTTATTTTTGATATTTGACTACAATGTTCTTAGTGCTGAAATGTTTCACATGAATATTTAATAAAATTTTTTTTTTTTCCAAAGACACACTTTTTGTTTTTACAGTATACACAAACATAATCCCTTGTTTATACAAGCATTCTGGCTATTCCTACATGGATTTTATAATTACCTACCTTCAGATTTTGAAATGTTGGAATAGCCAGAATAAACCGTGTTTGTCATTCTCATCTGTCCATCAGGAAGATTTTTGTGTCTGCTCCATGACTCTGAGATGCTTTGTTGGATTTTGTTGAAACTTAGCAAACATGTTGCTTATGGAGAGACGATGTGTCACGCACAAAATTTTTTTTGTTCGATGGAGGTCAAGGTCACAGATGAAGGTCATAGTTCAGGGGGCATCCATGGCCGTGCAGTCTGTTAGTCTTGTTTCTTTTTGCCTTGATTCCATGTGTCAATAGCTCCCAGCATCAGAAGTGTTAAAAGACACTTTTAAATGTTGGTGGTTGACCGTGAGTTAAAAAATTGGATACAAAAAGCCAAAGTTAAAAGCAGTCATGGTTACAAGATTACCTTGCTTCAAATTTATGTCACAGATGCATCTTGGACTTTCCATGAGACTATTGGTTTAAAAGCTGTTTCTTCAGGGTAACTGCATTGTTGATGATCTTATCAGATATCTAGTTTAGTGCCTGATGAATGCCAATTTGTAAACATTTGAAGAACTTAACACTAGAGGTAACATTGATTGTCAGATTGTGATCGAAGGAGGTGTTCAATATGTCAACAGAATATGGCAGAAGATTTGTGCTACTCCAACATATTTCGAACAGGCATGAGGATGAGGCCAGGCAAAAAGAAATCTGGACTTCTATGCCATGGGAACAATGTTTGTAAAAAAGTGATCACTTTGAGGCCAAGTAAATGGAAATTTGGGGTTTTATGCAATAGGTACAATGGTTGTGAATAGTTCAGTTTTGAAACATAAGTAAGTTCCTATTGGTATATTATTGTGCCACTGTTAAACTTGACAAATGAGAAAGCACTGAATGTCTTACCTTGGCATTTGTATAGGACAACCACAAGCTGATTTATGTTCAGACGACCAGACCACATGATTTTCTATTGTATTCCAGGTAAATTATTTGTTCTTTAAGTTTATTTGCTGCCTCATTGTTGTAAAATTTCAGAGATCTGAAAAATCGGGGCAAAAAAAAAAAACCCCTGTTGCATCACCAAACTCCAAGAGGGTCAGCTCATGACATATATTAACCCTTTTAAACAGGTACATAAATTTTTGTGTGAAGGAAAGTTGATTGTTCATCATCAGACATCGTAATAGGCAACCAAATGTTTACGGTGGGTCAGCACTATTTTAATCTGACAGCTCTAAAGGGCTGTTGGATTAAATTATTACTGACCCCCCTCCAAATAGAAAACTAATTTGCCCAATCACTGTAAACAGTATTGCATGGGGCAATCCTATCCTCGTGAACTCTCCTCATGGGCCTCCTGAGAAGTAGTGCAGTGTTTGTTTACTGTGGTAAACAAGTTCTGCATTTCCTGGTAAAATAAGACTCGGCAACAATGCTTGGGGTGGAAGTGCTCTATATTGTGCAAAATAGGTATAAACAATTGGCTGAACTTGACTTCATACCCATGTTGCGATCATGGTAAACTCAAAGATTCTGAAAGTGACAAACACCAATAAATAAATAAATAAATAAATTCAGGAACTCAGTGTTTAAAGGGTTAATGTTGGTTTGTTTGTTTATTCGTCTGTTTGCAATCAAACATGGCTGTTCATTTGCACACAAATTCATTGCCTTTTATAGTAAAATAATCTAAGCATCTCAACTGTACCTCTTCTCTAGATAATATGTAACCCACCCAGCTGGAAACCCAGAGCACAAAACTCAGTACTAGAGCTAGTATCTCAGTAATTTGTTCATCAAAATTGCTGGACCTTAGACAAATAACAAGAATATATATATTCACTCAAATTGGCCTTGATAAGAGATTTGCAAGAATCATGCTCATAGGTCTTTAACTGTTAGAGGTCTGGAAGCCCATTTTTGGGTATTACAAGATGCCGTAAGTTGTGACAAAACTATGTACACTCTGCTGGCGAAGATTTCATATTGACCCTGGCAAGAATCAGATTTTGTTGATGTTACATTGCTCTGTTACATTGAATTGGATAGAGCCTATCATGAAAAAAATCTATGGCCAATAAAATGTTACCAAATTTAGGACATAACACAAGGTATGGTTTGTTTTTTTTATGCTTTTTTTTTCCATTTTTAGCTCACCTGGCCGAAAAGGCCATGTGAGCTTTTCTCATCACTTGGTGTCCATCGTCGTCTGACAGGCCAGGCCGAATGTTTTGAAAGTTCACATAAATGATGACTGGGACCCCCTCTACCAACGATACTCATTTAATGTTGATTCGGTCACAAACATGGCTGCAATTGCAGCTTATAGTTACTATAGAAACCCTATGGGAAATCACATATTTTTCCACTATACCAATGGCCCAGACTAGCTGGTGCAACCCAATTCATTACCTGGGCCAAACACAAATTTTGAATCCCCCAAACCCCCAAAATTTGCCAAAAAACTTGAAAAGAGAAGACCAGTATGGTCCTCCATACTTTTTGCGCAATGCGCAACTTGTTGTCAAGGACAACAACGGGCTACCGCCATCTTGTCATTCTGTTGTTTGGCCCATGTCAGATCAACACGTATCCTGACTTTTGTGCTATAAAATCCTAAAGTATAATGTAGCCAGGCACGATTTTGGAGTGGAATGGTGGAATAATTGCAGCAGAATCTAGCTGAATAAAGACATTGAGGTTTTGAACGTTCAGGGCTATAACTTTATTGAAATTAAATAATATTTCTTGTTCTTCTCGTTTTCGGGATATGCAATTGATTCGTTCATTCTTTGTTTATCATTATGTGTGTGTTCAATGTTCACCTTTTTCCTCTTGAATCCTCTCATTATATCGTTAAGAACTATCTGCCTTTTGCGAATTTGTTATTAATTAAAAAATTCTTCTTAAAATTCTTAGATAATTTACGGAATGTGGATTATTCGTACTCCCTTTGTCACGTACCGGTTATTCCTGATATAGTCGGGCATGTCTGTTTGCCATTATTACCTTCTCTATGGGGAATCTTCTGAGGAAGTTTCTCTATTGTTAAGGTTATTCTTGGGATACCGATTGTCTGACCTGGGCCTTTGTTGTGCCTCTTTTGGACTTGGTTACCGGCTCCTATTCAGTTTAAAATTTTTGCCTCGGCGTGTGTGTATTATGAAGTCCTCATGTTCGAAATGTAAGAGGAAGAAGTCCTCTCTTGATTCTCATTCTTCATGTTTAGCTTGCACTCGTTGCTCGAAAGATGTTACCTGTGCAACTTGCTGTTCTTGGGATTCCAAGCGATGGAATTCCCTCTCAACTTATGTATGTGTCGGCGAAGCACCGATTTCAGTGCTTTCGCCTAATGTAACTAATCAGAATTTAGTTTCCATTTCAGAGGAACAAGAGCATGGTATTGGTCATGGTATAACATCAAGTTCTGTGCTGCCGTCGTCTTCAGATACAGAGCATGTTGACTTACGAGGTATCGCAGAATACTCGGTACCTCAGGCAAGCAGACGGTCAACTAGCTCGACCGGTGTAACATAGCCTTTAATTACTGCTTCCGTACTGGGAAAATCTAGCGGTCCAGGATACGGAGGATGGAAGACAGTCCTCTGTTCAGACGACGGCACGTAGGGGGAAGAGGCCAGTCAAATTGAAAGGTGCATAAGTAGCGAAGCATTCTTCTGTTTTGGGGTCAAAACAGAAAGATTCAACTTTTATTGCCAGTTCCGCTGGTAGTCCGGTAGATAATGCTTCAGAGCCAGTTGTTTCTGATGTACCTTTCCCTGCCAGTACGGCTGGCAGTAATCTTGATATAAGAGCCTCTTCTTCGTCCGTTTCCAGGACTCAGCACAGTAGACCGCATGCTAGCCGGCAAGATCCTGAGGTAGAGAATCAGAGCCAGGATCTGGCTCTCTCTAAGGCTAGCATTTCGAGGCAAACGTCTTTTTCTAAAAGACGGACACAGGGCTCTGTGTCAGATCACCTTCCGGAGCCAAAAAGGCGAGAACGGGGGTGAACATGACCTCGAATATGGAATTGCTGGAGCAAATTGCCCAGCTAATTGCTGACTCCCAGCAGCATAATATGCGGCCGTCATCGATCTTCGCTTCGGATGATTCGGACGGTGCTGGATCGGCAGAAAGAAGGGTTTCCTCAAATAATCAGTATGCCGATAATAGACCAGACCAGGAACCTCTAGCTGGTAGTGTTAGGGAGTTTGATGAAGACGAGACTGACACTACATCTTTGGCTGAGCAACATATGGAAACTATGAGGTTCCTGCAGGATTTTTCACCTGAATTAATTCCTTCTCTTCAGAGTTCTGCGCCTTCTAGAGCCAGGCGCCTGTCTTCTTTAGACAGGGAGGTCATTAAGTCGAAGGAAAGTATCCTTCTGTATCCGTCTCAATCAGTCCAAGCGTTAGATGCGTTTGATTGTTTTGATGAAGCTATTGCAGACCTGGCTCAGGCTAGAAAAAGTTCTTTCCTTTCAGAAAGGAAGCTTGACCTACCGTTTAGAGGCAATACCTTCTTAAATGCGGTAGGCGAGAATAAGATTCCAAGAGCTCCTCTGTGATTGGATGATGGGGCAAGGGACTTAGGTATGTCTCTTCCGTCATCGTGTAGCATAAGTTCTTTTGTTATAGATACTTGCATTGAATCTAGCAGAAGTATTTTGGATGCTATGTCATATGCAGATCATATTTGCAGGGCATTGGCCGGCAATTTGGAATCTGAGAGCTTACAGGAGTTGTTATCTCCTTTGAGAGTGCTCTCTCACGCCATCATGTATACAACATCCCACTCTGCTCTTTCATTAGCGAATTTAGAGTTGGTCAGGTGCAATGGGAAATTAAACATTGGGTCAGATGTATCTTTAAATAAATTAATGAGGAATTTCTCTGTGAATAGACCTCGTACTTGGGTCTAGTCCCTAAGTGGAATTTAGCTTGGTTTCTTCTGAAACTTCAGGAAGCACCTTTTGAGCCGTTAAATACTGTTGAGTTTATAAATTTCTTACTTATAAAACGGCTTTTCTTTTAGGGTTTGCGTCAGCTAGAAGAGTTAGTGAGCTTCATGCTTTGTCTGTTGACTCTCATTATCGTAGTGTTGGTAATTCTATTACTCTCACTATGAAAGTGGGATTCTTGACTAAGAATCAGGTTCCGGACAAACGGCCTAACCCTATTCTTATTAAAGCATTACCGTCTTCAGATGGTCAGAGACCTTTGTTGTGTCCAGTAAGAGCGCTTAGGATTTATAAGCAGCATTCTAGTTTTATTAGAGGAGGTAGGAAGAGGTTATTTCTTTCTCTTTTTCCTGACAGAAATGATATTTCTGTTCATTCCATATCTAGATGGATTCAGTTAGCTATTCGGACAGCTTATAATGCTTTGTCTGTTAATCAGAGAATAGCTTATAAGATTTCAGCTCACGAAGATAGAGCCTTAGCTTCTTCCTGGGCTTATGCTAGTCGTACTTCTTTGCAGGATTTGATGCAAGCAGCTTACTGGACTCAACAGACGACTTTTACCAACTTTTATCTTCGAGATTTAGAATCAATTTCGGATGATCTCAGATCTTTACGACCGTTATCGGTAGCTCAGAATGTCGTCCTTTCCAATTAGGAATTTCATTCAACCCTCTGTTTGGTCTGCTCTAGCACTGTCACCAGTCTGCTACCCTCTTCGTTTTGATGTGTAGTTACTTTCAAAACAAGGGGAAGGGGGGGGGGGATGGTATTTCCAAATGGTCATCTGGCTTTCTAGTGAAAAGTATGGACATACCTCCTTCAGTGATAGTAACCTGGGGTCGGTGCTATGGTAGTTTTAATGTGTAGCTCGATGTGAAGCAATTTTCAATGCATTATATGCTTTTAATGTGTAGCTCGATGTGAAGCGTTATTGTATATGTTATGTGTCAAGACGAGCTTTTCTATACAATACTCGGACACTTTTAATGTTTTATAAAGAGTCTCATTTCTCTGGACTTCTTTATTTTTGGCTTCCTTTATCAAAATTAGCATAATGGGTTATGCTAGGCATTAAATAGAGTTACACCTATATTTGCATTGTTTTCTGAATTAGGAGCAATGAATATCAAGTACTAGGCCCGCCTGCCTGTTTACTATTCTCAGCTAGTCTGGGCCATTGGTATAGTGGAAAAATATGAAAAATTTATACCAATTTTGATATTTTTAATACTTACCAATGGCCCAGACGGGGATGGCCCTCCCTGGAGTAGACACTCCTTCCTCCCCGCTGAGTTATATGACAGTTCTTATTAACATTTAACAGGCACAACAATAAAGAATGACAAGATGGCGGTAGCATTGCACAAAAAGTATGGAGGACCATACTGGTCTTCTCTTTTTAAGTTTTTTGGCAAATTTTGGGGGTTTGGGGGATTCAAAATTTGTGTTTGGCCCTGGTAATAAATTGGGTTGCACCAGCTTGTCTGAGCCATTGGTAAGTATTAAAAATATTAAAATTGGTATAAATTTTTCATTTTCATCATCTCTGCAACTACTGAGCTGACATGAACCAAACCTGGCAGGGATAGTCTATGGGAGGTCCTCTACAAACGATCCTCATTTTGATCACATGGGTTTGAAAACATGGCCACCAGAGGCATTCTTTGATTCTGATTGGTGGATTTTGAAAAATCTTCTCCTCTGAAACCACAGGGCAAAATGTTTTGAAACTTTGCATGGTTGATGACTGGAACCCCCTCTACCAATGATCCTCATTTAATGTTGATCAGATTGCAAACATGGCTTCATTTGTGGCTTATAGTTACTATAGAAACCTTATGGGAAATCACATTTCTTATCAACCTACTCACAATTGTTTACTACAGGCTTGCACTACAGTGGAAGTCCCTAACTCGGATAAAATACTCTCTATTTTTGTCTTTCCCAAGCAAGTTGGGAAAGAAAAGTGGTGCAAAAGCACCAATAAAAATAAGCCAAAACTGGTTCGAGTGCAACTGGCGCAGACCCAGTACGGGACGCTCTCTCCCAAGTACAACTCCACGACTTCCGTTGCCAGTGCGCATATACCGTCTCTAAAGACTCATTCTTTTTAAAATCCGCTTCGTGTCGAGATGTTTTTGCACGCTTATCAGTGTTCCACCAGCTCGATGTTTGATGATTCCTGATTCATTATACCACAGTGTATCCTTTGTATTCTCAGGAACAGTGTTTTATATTCTCTTTTTTCTATTATATGTCCATAATGTATATTTATTTGCTCTCTCTCGGGTCGCGCGCGATTTTCGCGGGCCACGCGGTTCGGACTTAGATTTTCACAATTATTGTTCATGCTTTTTTTGCAAATTTTTCTAATTGTGTTAGAGTTAGGTGTCAGCGGGGTACCACTCCTACAGTGTTTCTTCTTTCTGTTGAGAATAGTCTTCCTGTTGGGTGGTTCCCGGTCGACCGTCTGGGGTCTTTGTTTCTGTCACCTTTCTCTCTTTGGGGGTGTTCTGTTTTCTGATCTCACCTTCTCTGCTCCTCTCACCTCTTTCATGCCTAGGACAATTCCTTGTGGGCAGTGTCTGCTGCCTAAGCATGTGGACGATGTACATTCGTCGTGTTCCTCCTGTAATGGGTGTTCGGCCGAGCGGCCGTGTGGTGTCTGTGGAACATGGTCTTCCACCTTTTGGGCGTCAGTAAATCGTGTCGTTCGTTCTCGTGGCCGTGCCTCCCGCTCCTGCGGGAAAGGAGAACGTGGTCGTTCGGGGCCTCCCGAGCCGACTTTGTCTGGTGAGAGTTATTCCTCCTCCGTGGGGGATGTGCAGTCTTTTCCTGTGGTGGATACTGCGGGAGCCGTTGAGTGTTCTGGTGTAGAGATGCCTGGTTCCGGGACTACGGTCTCCCTCCAGTCGACATCTGAGGCTGTCACTAGGGTTGTGACTCCTCCTTCGGAGCTGAGCCGGTGTGCTCTCTCCACTTTTTCACCAGCCTCAACGACTCTCGACGTATCTACTACTGCTGCTGGTCCGTCTGCTTCGTTGTCTGTTTCAGCCGGCCTTGGCTTTTCGCTGCAGGGGACTGCAGAACTGTCCGATACTGTAGACGTGGGATATCGGCCCCAGCCTTCCCTGACTTCAACTCGGCGAAGTCGGAAGGGGCTGCCGGCCGAGCCCATCGCTGTGGTCTCATCGCCGTCGAGTACCACAGTTGTGTCTTTGGATTCAGATGTTCGTAGTGGAAACACTCTGAACTCCGTGGCGTTTCCGTCCACTCACTCTGGTCACACGACCAGTTTTGGGGGACCAACGCCTTTTGTGCAGCCTGGACCTTCTGCCCCGCAGAGGTCCGCGGTGACTCTCATGAGTTCTCGCAATATTGATCCTCGGGGTGCATCGTACCCCTATACATGTCTGCCTTCAGATGTTTCGGCTGCCGCCCGTCGTCCCGCGTCGGGTGTTTTGGAGGATCGTGACCCTTCGCTGGTTAAGAGGGTCAGAGGTGAAGCCACTTTGCCGGTTCGCTCCCCTGTCGAACCGGTCAGTACAGGCAGTGAGCTTAGGGAGGCCCTCTCCTTACTCACTCAGGTTCTCTCAAAGAGCCTTCCTGTTGCTTCCAGCGAGGCTATGGGTGGTTTCCAGGCGCCTCCTATGGCGCCGCCTCCCGGGATTGGAAACAGGCCGGTTTCCAATTCCTCTGGTGTCCCGACACCATGGGAGGCGTCGGCTGGTTTGCCCACGATGGGCTATGTGTCTTCCGACTCTGGGGAGGAGTCCGACATGCTTGAGGTCGAGGGCCAGCAGTCTTCGGACTTGGGGGCGGCTCTTGACTTTGTGTTTGGGTTTCTGCCTGAGCTCAAACCTGCTAACCAGCCGACAGTGTCAGCCTGGCCGCGATCATCGGTCGCGCGCCAACAGCCTATGGAGCAACCTGCTTCTGGGCGCCTTCGACCATGCCAGTCGGTACAGGTGGTTGAGGCTTTTTCAGCATTGGATGCCAAGCTGAATTCCAAGGCTTTGAAGACTTCGTTCTTCACCAGGGTTGACACCTTTTTGCCTCCTGTGTGTTATCGTTCCTACGATTCCGCCAATCCTTCAGTCTGCCAGACTTTGACGGTTCTGGATCAGGACTCCACTTCCCTCGGGCTTTCCAAGCCCAAGTCTGCCGTCATTCCAGTGACGACTCTGGAGTCCACGTTGGGCTTATCTAGAGAGATGCTTGGCATGCTTTCTCTCTCAGATCACGTCGTCTCAGCTTTGGCTGCTTATCTGCCTCCAGATAAGTTTGACGAGGTACAGGCTCCTTTGCGTGTGCTGTCCAAGGCGCTTATGCACCTTACTCACACGCATGCCTGTAACACGGCCAATTTGGAATTAGTTCGAAGGGACGCTGTGCTGGACACAGGACGATTCCTTCCCGAGGAGCAGCGTGCTACTCTTCGATCTGCTTCTTTGGCAGGTTTGCAACTTTTCCATGGTTCCGTGTCGATGGTCCGGGATGACGTCCTACGTCATTCCAAAGATCAGCTGCTGTTTCGTCAGCTTGATCAGCCTTCTCGGGGAGGCAAGGGCCGTTCCAAGCCTAACAAGTACCCTTCTGCTTCCTCTGTGAAGCAAAAGGCTGGTCCTTCTGCCGCCGCCTCTACTTCTTACTCACGGGGTAAAGGTAGGGGTCGGCAGAATCGAGGGAAGTCTCAGGATTCTTCATTTAGCAGAGGAGGTGGTTTCTCCTCTCGCGGGCCTCGTCGGGGCTCGAAATGAAGGTCCTCACCTCGACTCGTCCCAGGTTGGAGGAAGGATAGCAGAGTTCGCAGACCATTGGACCACCATCACATCCGATCCATGGGTGTTAGATGTTGTTCGGTCTGGGCTGCGCATATCCTTCCGACGGCACCCCACTCTGTCAAGGGTGCCTCTTCCAACCACAGTTCCTTCAGACGTTTTACGTCGGGAACTTTTGTCCACGGAGATTGCCAATCTCCTGGCAAAGGGGGCGATCGAGGTCGTCAAGAACGTTCAGTCAGTGGGTTTCTATTCCCGCCTGTTCTTGGTGCCGAAGAAGGACGGCCGACTCCGACCGGTTATCGATCTGAGCATCCTGAACCAGTCTATCATTGCTCCCAAGTTCAGCATGGAGACTTTCAGGTCGGTCCGCCAATCAATTCACCAGGGAGATTTCGCAGCCAGCATCGACCTGCGAGACGCTTACTTCCACGTTCCGATGCATCGGGCGTCACGGAAGTATCTCAGGTTCGCTTTTCTGGGGCGAGTTTACCAGTTCAAGGCCATGCCTTTCGGCCTCAACCTGGCTCCTTGGGCGTTCACCAGACTGATGTCGCATGTGATAGCGTTCCATCGCACACAGTCCAGGGTGACTACTTCGGCATATCTGGACGATATCCTCCAGAGGCATTCCAATGCTGCCTTACTGGAATCGGATGTCGCCACTCTGTTGAGCTTGCTCACGTTGCTAGGATTCAGAGTCAACGAGGAGAAGTCGGACCTGGTCCCTTCTCAGTCGTTTTGTCATCTGGGGATGTCTTTCCAAACCAAATTCAATTTGGTGGCTGTTCCCCAGGCCAAGGCTGTGATTCTCTCAGCTTTTGCTCCGACTCTGTCCCAGTCCAGGTCCGCGACCGCTCGGAGTTTTCTCCGGCTGATCGGTCTCTGCGGTTCGGTGACGGATCCCATTCCTCTAGGTCGGCTGCGTGTCAGACCTCTCCAACACTTTCTGCTCAGTCGTTGGAGACCGAATGTAGATTCTCTGGATCAGGTGCTTCCGTTTCCGGACTCTCTGTATCCTCACCTTCTTCCCTGGACAGATGTTCAGTGGATTACGCAGGGTGTTCCGCTGGACTTACCCACGTCCGATCGCCTTCTGACGGCAGATGCCAGCGATCTCGGATGGGGTGCGACGTTGGATCCTCTCGGTCTTTTCCTACACGGGATGTGGGACCAGGATCAAGCAGCTCTACACATCAACCAGAAGGAGCCTCTTGCTCTTCTTCTGAGTTTCAGGCAGTGGATCCCTCACCTGTCGAATCGCCAGGTCCTTCTACTATCCGACAATTCGACAGTGGTTGCTTACATTCGGAACCAGGGCGGCATGCACTCGCTTCCGATGTACGAGTTAGCTCGGGATCTTTTACTGCTCGCTCAGGAGGTTCATGCCGGAGTGGTTGTTCGTCACATTCCCGGTCGTCTGAACGTCCTAGCCGACTCCCTGTCCCGACAGGGCAGGGTTATTTCCACCGAGTGGATGCTTCACAGGGCAGTGTTCCAGTCGCTTTGCGATCTCTGGGGACGTCCCCACATCGATCTCTTGGCGACTCGTTGGAACCATCAGGTGGACACTTTCGTGTCCCCGTGTCCAGATCCTCTGGCTTTTGCCGTGGACGCTCTGTCACTCGATTGGAACGGTCTAGTCGGCTACGCCTTCCCGCCGGTTCCGATTCTTCCTCAGGTTCTCGCCAAAATTCGAACCTGCAGTTGTCGAATCATTCTGATCGCTCCCCTGTCGCCTCAGCGGGTGTGGATCAATCAGCTCCGCTCGCTGATGGCGGCGGTTCCGGCATGTCTCCCGCTACGTCGCGACCTTCTTTGTCAAGGTCACCCGAGGAGGTTTCACGTCGACCCGACTTCATTGTGCCTTCACGCATATCTTTTGTCAGGTCCTGTCTCCTCCGTAGAGGTTTTTCGAGACGAGCAGTGGAGTGCATTTCTTCTTCAAGGAGGCACTCCACTGGTTTAGCTTATGCAGCTAAATGGAAGGTCTTCTGTCGATGGTGTGCTGATCACTCTGTTGATTATGCCAATCCTTCGATTTCACAGATTGCGGAGTTTCTGGTATATCTGTTTGATTCTCGGGGTCTCCAGCCTGTTACCATCAGGGGTTACAGGTCTATGCTTTCAGAGACTTTTTCTTATGTGGGGAAGCGTCGTATCGGCACTAATCCTTACCTCTCCAAGCTTGTTCGGCACTTTTCTTTGAAAAGGCCTCGGACTTTGCAGCTTACTCCACGATGGAATCTTTCGTGGGTGCTGCTTTGCTTGGGGGGGGGGGGGGGGGGCACCGTTCGAACCTTTATCCCAGGTGGATATGCAATTTCTCACATACAAGACGGTTTTTCTGATGGCATTTGCTTCGGCCAGACGGGTTAGTGAGCTTCACGCCCTCTCGGTTGACCCGGCCTTTTTTAGGAGTTCTCCCAACAGTGTTACTTTTACCACTGATTGCTCCTTTTTGGCTAAGAATCAGTTACCAGATACTACTCCTCCTCCTATCTGTATCAGGGCTCTTCCCTCTGTTGAGGGTACTCGCCCTTTGCTCTGTCCGGTCCGTGCTATTCGCATTTATCTTGATCGGACACGCTTCATACGGAAGGGCAGAAACGGTTTTTTCTGTCTCTCATTCCGGGTCGACAGAAGATCTCTCCTCAATCCATTTCTCGATGGATTTGTCTTGCTATTCGTACGGCTTATAGTCGTTTAGCAGCTGGCGATTGTATTACCAATCATATTTCTGCCCACGAGGTGTGGGCACTGTCTACCTCTTGGGCTTATTCTAACTCCGTCAAGTTGTCGGATGTTATGCAGGCAGCCTACTGGAGAAATGCTTCTACTTTCTCCACCTTTTATTTACGCCAGTTGCAGGAGCAGTCGGAGGACCTTTTTGCCTTGGGTCCTCTTTCTTCTGCTCAGGCTGTTGTCTGCCATAGCCATTAGGCTTCTTGAAGGTCAGTTTCAGCCTTGTGCTGTTACTGCCCTTTTTTCTGTCTGTGTGTCACACAGGCTCATATGTCTCTTTTCATTGTCCTTTACCAATGATTGCGACATTATGGTTGATAAGCCTCGGGACCTCTTCCTTCTGCTTCACGGTTCCAGTGCACTAGGGTTATGTGGGGGTTGGTTATGCGATTCCCTCCAGCCTTTTGTCTATTCAGCCTGTAGTAAACAATTGTGAGTAGGTTGATAAGAAATCTAAATTTTATAGTAAATTTCCTTTCTTATTATACCTACCACAATTGTTTACATGGAGGCCCTCCCGTCTTCTTTACGGGTAAAGAATCTTTCCTCCCCGCTGATCACATAACTCTAACGTTTACGGATTCAAAAAGAATGAGTCTTTAGAGACGGTATATGCGCACTGGCAACGGAAGTCGTGGAGTTGTACTTGGGAGAGAGCGTCCCGTACTGGGTCTGCGCCGGTTGCACTCGACCCAGTTTTGGCTTATTTTTATTGGTGCTTTTGCACCACTTTTCTTTCCCAACTTGCTTGGGGAAGACAAAAATAGAGAGTATTTTATCCGAGTTAGGGACTTCCACTGTAGTGCAAGCCTGTAGTAAACAATTGTGGTAGGTATAATAAGAAAGGAAATTTACTATAAAATTTAGATTTTCATCTTCTCTGAAACTACTGAACGACATGAACCAAACTTGGATGGAATGGTTTATGGGAGGTCCTCTACAAACGATCTTCATTATGTTCCTGTGGGTTGAAAAACATGGCCACCAGAGGCATTCTTTAATTCTGGTTGGTGGATTTTCAAAAATCTTCTCCTCTGAAACTGCCAGGCCAAATTTTTTGATACTTCACACAAATGATGACTGGGAACCCCTCTACCAACGATCCTCATTTAATGGTGATCGGGTTGTAAACATGGCCATGATTGCAGCTTATAGTTACTATAGAAACCCTATGGGAAATCACATTTTCATCTTCTTCTCTGGAACTACTGAGCCGACATGAACCAATGACTGGAACCCCTTCTACCAATGATCCTCATTTAATCTTCATCGGGTTGCAATTATGGTTGCAACTGTGGCTTATAGTTACTATAGAAACCCTATAGGAAATCACATTTTCATCATCTTCTCTGAGCCAATGTGAACCAGACTTGGCAGGCATGGTCTATGAGAGGTTCTCTACAACTGTTACTCATTTTATTCCTGTTGGATGGAAACGTGGCTGCCAGAAGCATTCTTTGATTCTGATTGGTCAATTTTGAAAACTCTTCTCCTCTGAAAGTACAAAGTCAAATGTTTTGAAACTTCATATGATTGAGGACTGGGACACCTACCAATGATCCTCATGTCATGTTGATGTAATGTTGCAAACATGGCTGCAATTGCAGCTCATAGTACCATGGACATCCTATGGGAAATCACATTTTTAGCTCACCTGGCCAAAAAGGCCATGTGAGCTTTTCTCATCACTTGGCATCCGTCGTCCAGCATCTGTAAACTTTTCACATTTTCATCTTCTTCTCTGTAACCACTAAGCTGGTGTGAACCAACCTTGGCAGGAATGGTCTATGGGAGGTCCTGTACAAACGATCCTCATTTTGTTCCTGTCTGATGAAAAACATGGCTTCAAGAGGCATTCTTTGATTCTGGTTGGTGGATTTTCAACAATCTTCTCTGAAACTGCCAGGCCAAATGTTTTGAAACTTCACATAAATGATGACTGGGACCCCCTCTACCAATGATCCTCATTTAATGTTGATTGAGTCACAAACATGGCCGCAATTTCAGCTTATAGTTACTTTAGAAACCCTATGAGAAATCACATTTTCCTCATCTTCTCTGGAACTACTGACCTGACATGGACCAAACCTGGGATAGTCTGTGGGAAGTCCTCTACAAACGATCCTCAATTTGTTCCAGTGGGTTGAAAAACATGGCCGCCAGAGACATTCTTTGGTTCTGGTTGGTTGATTTTCAAAAATCTCCTCTGAAACCCTATGGGAAATCACATTTTCATCTTCTTCTCTGGAACTACTGAGCCGACGTGAACCAAACCTGGCAGGGGTAGTCTATGGGAGGTCTTCTACAAATGCTCCTTATTTTTGTTACCGTACGTCGAAAAACATGGCTGCCAGAAGCATTTTTTGATTCTGATTGGTGGATTTTGAAAAATCTTCTCCTCTGAAACCACAGGGCCAAATATTTTGAAACTTCGCATGGTTGATGACTGAGACACCCTCTACCAACAGTCCTCAGTCAATTTTGATCGGGTTGCAAACATGGCTGCAGTTGTGGCTTATAGTTACTATAGAAACCCTATGGGAAATCACATTTTCATCTTCTTCTCTGCAACTACTGAGCCGATGTGAACCAAACTTGGCACAAATGGTCTATAGGAATGGTCTATGGGAGGTCCTCCACAAACGTACCTCATTTTGTTCCAGTGGGTTGAAAAACATGGCCGCCAGAGGCATGCTTTGATTGTGGTTGGTGGATTTTCAAAAATCTCCTCTGAAACTGCCAGGTCAAATTTTTTGATACTTCACATAAATGTTGACTGGTACCACCTCTACCAACGATCCTCATTTAATGTTGATCGGGTTGTAAACGTGGCTGTAATTGCGGCTTATAGTTACTATAGAAACACTATGGGAAATCACATTTTCATCTTCTTCTGTGGAACTACTGAGCCGATGTGAACCAAGCCTGGCAGGCATAGTCTATGGGAGGTCTTCAACAAATGCGCCTTATATGCTATTATGAAAATATAAACCCTATGCCGGCAGGATAGATTGAATAGTACAGTAAGTGGAGAGTGGATTGGAACTAAATCACCTGTGTATCAGTTTCAAATTCTGTACATATGGACAAAAAAACCACAAGCAATGTGCCAGTCAATGGACCTCTGGGTTTAACATGGAAGTCCATTGGCTGGAACTTTGCTTGTGATTGTTATGCTTTGCAACAAATTTGCTGTTATTGCATGGGTGGAATTTCCACTCTGTGGATGGTTTTAGTGATAATACACTCCCCACCAACTGTAGCAGTTTTCTGCACTGAGAACTGGGACAATGAAAAAATATTATGTAAAGTATTATGTTGGGATGTAACTGGAAATAACTTTGCTACTGTAAGTTAGAAAACCTGTCAAGTTGTGATTGATGACAGGTGTTTGGAAAACTTGCTGTAATTTTATACTCTAAAATGATGGTATAACAAATATTCTCCACATTGTTATTCTTTTGATTTATCATTCATTTAAGACAGACATAATGACAAATCCTTTGAATAAAATGTTGTTCTTTGTTTAGCCCTTTACCTGTCCAAAACTCTTTGAAAAGAGAGTATTGTCTGAAAAACTGTAATTTTCAAAAATGTTCTTTAACCTTCTTTTATTGATTTTTATTGAAACAGAATTCATAAAGGTGTGTTGGCACTATTTGGTAGACAGTATTACTATGATACTGTTGATTTCTAACTAACCCTGCACATATGGTTTCAGAGAAAAAGATATGAATTTCCAGCAATTATGGCTGGAATATTATGAAATTTAGTCTGTCTGTCTCCATCTGTCCATCCATCAGTCTGGCCATCCGTTCGTTCGTCTGTCAGCCTGCCTGCCTGTGCCTGAAAGATTGCGTGCCTACGTGCCCACCCACGAACCCGCCCATATGCCAGCCGGTGTGCTGGATTGGTCTGATTGGTCAATTTTGAAAAATCTTCTCCTCTGAAACTGCAAGGCCAAAAGTTTGAAACTTCACATGATTGATGACTGGGACACCCTCAACCAGTGATTCTCATCATCTTCTCTTCTCTGTAACTGCTGAGCCGGTGTGAACCAAACTTGGCAAGAATGGTCTATGGGAGGTCCTCTACAAATGATCATCATTTTGTTCCTGTCCGTTGAAAAACGTGGCTTCCAGAGGCATTCTTTGATTCTGGTCGGATTTTCAAAAATCTTCTTCTCTGAAATCGCCCTTTTGAAACTTTGCATGGTTGATGACTGGGACCCCCTCTACCAACAATCCTCATTTAATGTTGATCGGGTTGCAAAGATATCCGTAATTGCGGCGTATCGTTACTATAGCAACCCTATGGGAAATCACATTTTCATCTTCTCTGGAACTACTGAGCTGACGTGAACCAAACCTGACAGGGATAGTCTATGGGAGGTCCTCTACAAACGATCCTCATTTTATCCTCTACAAAACGATCCTTATTTTGTTCCCATGGGTTTGAAAACATGGCTGCCAGAGGCATTCTTTGATTCTGATTGGTGGATTGGGACACTTTCTACCAATGATCCGCATGTTATGTTGATGTAATGCTACAAACATGGCCACAATTGCAGCTCATAGTTACCATGGAAAAGCCTATGGGAAATCACATTTTTTATATGTAGTTCCAGGTGAGCAATTACAGGCCCTTTAGAGCCTCTAGTTGTGTAAATGATTTAACCAGGAAAGGCCCTGAGATTTATATACATTTTTGCTACTCAATAGCAGTTTACAATTTGTGGCTTTACAGTGGTTTCAAGACTTGCCTTGAAACAAATGCAAAGGTTGTTATGATTTAGCTTAATGCATTTACCTAGAGTTATCCAGAGACTGCATGTTCAGGCACCTGTTCTGTTGCAGTGAAAAATTATTTAGCAAGCTTGCGCACGTAATATTTGGGACGATTCTGAGAAAATTTCATGGGGAATTCAATGCTCTGTAAGATTCAGTTTACGGAAGATAGAAGGGACATCTGCAAAATCTGAAACAAATATTTGTAATTCTCCTTTCTTTTATTTTGTTTTATTTTCATTTGTGTGCATTGTCTTCAAATAATACACGCAAAAAAATCTGTAATAGATATATGTGCTTTTATGCCATCTGCTGAAGAGTTTTTGCAACAGTCACATGAAAACAATCCAATGAAAAAGACTGACCCAATTGTTTTGACGGGTGACATTGAATACCAATGGTTGTGTTCCATTTGTCTACACCATGGTACCTAAGTATTTCAGGAACAGAAATAAGTGTCTGCGTTGCTTCCTAAATACTCGCCTTCATTAACGCAGCTTAGTGGGTCGTTTATGGATTATTTATGTCATGAAGGCATCTCATTTGTTTTTTTTTTGTCTTCTGATTTTCAAGGGTACGCACGCATCCGAGGCAAGCCATTTTGACCACTAACAGTTTTAGTCAGTTGGGCATCAAGTCAATATGTTTCGTCCAGTTGTATTTTTAGCTGATTCAGCTAGTGAAGAAATATTCATTTGAGAGTGATTTAACTGAAGGCTGATGAAGTAACGTTATTCGCATGATTTTTGTGATATAGAAAACAGTATGCATATAGCTTTGACGCATCAATTTAATTTACAAATTGGGATGAAAGGGTGTGCGTTTTGTGCTGAATTAATTAATATTACATCCTCATAATCATTTCCCCAACCAATAACGTAATAGAATGAAGAAAAACAACAACAACAAAAAACAAGCAAAATACAAACCAAAAACCATTAACGACAAATCCCCAAACAACAACAAAAATCCCCAAAACAATGAACTAAATATTACTATCTTCCTGTCATTGGGCCAGACTAGATTGTCTAGCCGAATGATGAAATGAATTGCCATGAAAATAAATTGATACAAAATTGGTTAATATTCTCGTCCTATTTTCTTAAGAGTAAGCGTTTTTAAATTCAAGCTTACTTTATACCTGAAATGATTTTTTTCACAAAATGAAATGATTTTATATTTGAAGAAAATAGAAAATGTTGTTTTTTCTGAGTTAGAAATCCTAGTGCATTGAGAACAGATGTTTTCTCGCAAACCCTTCGCTAAAAAAATCTCACTTGTTTCCAAGCCTGGAAATAAGCTGACTGTCATTTTCAGAATGAGGTCCCCAGAGGGTGAATTTGATGATGTAATCCATACAGTGGGCCAGTTTATCCTGTGGTACCTCTTTCTGTCTAATTAAGCCTGAGACCTTGATTCAGATTGAGGTTCACAGAGGGTAAATTTAGTGATGATACCCTGCAGTGCAGGGTAGCATAACCAAATTTACCCTCTGGGGGCCTCATTCTGCAGATGACCACCTGCTTATTTCCAGGCTTGCTTGTTTCTTGGTACCGTACAATTAGTTCCACTTAACATCGTCACTGTTAGAGCCTTTCCATATCTGTATCTGTGGGTGAATTATGATCAAGCGAGATTGCTATTAATCCGTAACCCCATCCCTAAAAAATCTCAAACACTTTCGTGTTCTCCCCAAATCTCAAACACTTTCGTGTTCTCCCCTCTAATGCATTCCAAATCCCAATTCCACCTTGCTGCCCAAGCCTTTCCATGCCTCTTACCTTTTGTGTGAATTATGATCGGGCGAGATTACTTCAGGAGGTTTTCACTAGTAATGTCTTCAAAGCAATTAATGGGTCACTGCAATGACAAAACTCTCTTCGAGTTATATATTTTCTTTTGAGAAACATCACATTTGTTTTGTTTTTTCACAATATACATGATTTGTGAGCCTAAAATATATTCATTATTACTGTGTTAAATTTTTGGTCCGAAAAAAGCAATTATTTTAAAGGCCGTTTTTGAAGGAAAAAGAAATAATCAGTCGTGTGCTGTTTTTATCTCAGTTTTTAAGAGGCTTTTTTGCGTTACTCGGATCATTGTCTGGTTTGTCATGTATGGCGGCTTATTAGCGCCAGGTAATTTCTCGCTTAACTTGACAAAGTCAAGATAAACTATTGCCACCACACTTGTGGAAGTATGTGATTCTATTTACATTTTCTTTAGCACAGACTACACCCTGTAGTTCTTGTCCGACCATCACAAAATTTCATATGCAGGTTCGAGGTCATGTTTAAATGAGAACGTCCCCCTTAGTCGCGATTAGTCAGCCACGACGGCTGCCCGAAACCCAGAAACCTTTTGCACAGTTCATAGGTGGTATTTATGAAGGGATTTCATTGTAACTTGGTAGGATGACTCTGTCTGATGTCTAGATGAGAATGCCCCCTCCCCTGGTTGCGATTGGTCAACCGTGATGGCTACCAGGCCCAAAACCCGAAAACCTTATCACAGACTACAGGTCATATTTATGAAGGGGTTTCATTGTAACTTCGTAGGATGTCTCTGTATGATGCCTAGATGAAAACGTCCCTTTTTAGTCGGGTTCAGTCAATCGTGACGGCCGCAGGGGTGCGTTACCTAGATTACTTCAGTACAGTTTACAGCTTGCATTTATGAAGGGATTTCATTGCAAATTTGTAGGATGACTCAGTATAATGCCTAGGTGCAGGGCTCGCAAATAGTGAAAAAACGTGATTGCCCGTCGGGCAGGCTTCTTTTGAGAACTGGTTTCCCACCCCAGAAAATGGTGGCCCGGAGTTAGGTCTGATATTTGATTGCTCAATTTATACACATTTCAATGTGAGTCGATTGGAACGTTGGATACGGAACTGTAGTACCCTCTTACCACCCACCCCCCCAATTACGTCCTGGAAAGTGTCCTGGTTCACTGCGCTATGTTAACTTACTATCTCAACTGAGAACTAATCTCAAACATATCATATCGTTTGTTGAACACAGTAAGAAAAACATAAATAAGTACCTGACCAACAGTGGCGGCGCTATAGGGGGGGGCATTTGCCCCCCCAAACGAAGGCTTTGCCCCCCCAGTTGCCCCCCCCCCCCCCCCCCCCCCCCCCCAAACACCAAACACATTCAGTCACTCTCTCTCACACACACACACACACCCCTCTCTTTTTTTATTCCCAATAATTTCCCATACACACTTAGCCCAAAGCCTCAGGCTAGCTGATGAAAACATCCAGGCAGTAGAGATTTAAAGACTCGGATGCAGATACTTATAAGTTATAATTAAGTTATGAGCCAACAAAGGCATGTCTATCCATATCCCTTGTCTAAAAAAATTCATGGATTTCGCATTATGACAGATGGGCATTATCTCCCTTGCACTGTTCAATTATTTGAAGTCTCTCTCTCTCTCTCTCTCTCTCTCTCTCTCTCTCTCTCTCTCTCTCTCTCTCTCTCTCTCTCACAGACCCACCAGACGCGGATCCAAGATTTTTTGAAAGGAGGACCGCTAATTACCATTACATTTAGTTGAAACTTGGACCCAAAGTCCGTAATATAATTTTTTGGTTTGGTACGTCCACAGGACGTACCAAACCAAAAAAGTATATTACGGACTTTGGGTCCAAGTTTGGACTACCTCATAACAAAGTAATGATATGATCCTTTATGTATTTGCCCCCCTTCATGGGAGTCTGCCCCCCTAGTTGCCCCCCCACAAAAAAATTTCTGGCGCCGCCACTGCTGACCAAGAGGAAGATCAGCAACTGAGACCGTTGCAATGCTGAATGAGTGCAACATCCACTTTCACTTTAGAAAAATGATTTCTGGGAAGGTAATGGTTGTGTTTGAATCGTTGTTCAGGACATTATGAGTGCACAGTATTGTCTCTACAGGGATATGACGTCACACTGTTCTCGGTTGCTTATCGTACCGTTGCACTCCCGATATCTGGGAACATTGATTCAAATACAACCAGACTCCACTCGTGACGGAGCATTACTGAACAATATCAAAATTTGCCCTGAATGTTGCTGTGGGAGGTGTGAGTGTGTGCACGTGGGGTGGGGTGGGGGGGGGGGGGTCTGTCAGCCATTTGCTAGCAGAATGAGTGGGGCAGGGCTAAACAGTACCGACGTGGTGACCATTTGTTTAGGTTTGTTGAATACTTAAAGCGGTGCATTATTGGCAACCAATCCCAGCACGTGTCATCGATAATATCATAGATCAGAAAAAGAATTATGTACCCGTTGACTGCTGAAGTTTATGAGACGCCGCCACTGTCTGAAAAGTACTTCCCCTAACCAGGGAATGCATATTCAACCATTTTAACAGTTGTTTAATCATTAATTCCCGCTCGTTTCTATATTTTAATTTTCACAAAGGATTATCTTTTAAAATCGGACAGAAAAAATTTGGTTGCCCGTCGGGCAGAGGGAATAACATTTTTGGTTGCCTGAGAAAAGTTCTGGTTGTCCCGGGACATCGGGCGTCCCTATTTGCGAGCCCTGCCTAGATGACACCGTCCTATTTTGGCCACAATAAGTCAGTCGTGAGGGTCGCATAGGCCTGTGACCTTGATTTGTTTAGCACAGTCTACAGTTCATATTTACGAAATGATTTCATTGTAACTTGGAAAGATTACTCGGTATGATGTCCAGATGAGACATCCCTATTTTGGTCATGATCGGTCAGCCGTTACTGCCGCCTGGTCACATGACCTAGATTCCTTTAGCACTGTCTACAGGTTGTTTTTTAGGAAGAGATTTCATTGTAACTTGATAGGATAACTTGGTATGATATCTAGATGAGACTTTACTATTTTGGTCATGGTCAGTCAACCGTGACCATGGAACGGTCATGTGATCTGGACTCCTTTTACAAAGTTTACGAGTTATATTTATGAAGGGATTTCATTGTAATTTGATAGGATGATTCATTTTGGAATAATTTGACTGTAACTTGTTAACTTTTGTTGACATACGTTAACTGTGACAGCCACATTAACCCAGACCTCAATTCTTTAGTACAGTCTACACCTCAAATTATTCTTATTGAAAACAACATACAGAGAACAAAAATTAACATATTCTCAATTATCACAATTCTTGTCGTATTTCATAATCCTTTCATAAACGTTGAACATTATCCTTTTCATTGAACACTTCGCACAGTCAATTAAAGCTACAGTGTCATTAACACTTTCATTAGTTATTAAGCTACAGGTGCAATTTAGTAAGTTATACCTTCAATTTAGCTAAATTATAGCTACAATTTGATAAATTGTACCTGCAGTTTAGCTAAATTGTACCTATGGTATACTACATTGTACCTGCAATTTAGCTAAATTGTAGCTACAATTTTCTGAATTGTAGCTACAATTTAGCTTCTTCACTCCCATTGGTCAAGCTAAATTGTAGCAGCAGGGGCACGGACATGTTATTTAGCGCGCTTGTATACTAGGGCGATAATTGCCCCCAGATCATGCAATATTGAATTCTCAGGTCGATTCAAATGACTTGGAAAATAAAAAAATGGAACTGTATGCATATACTGGATCCACTAAAGTGCGGAATTTGTTATTAAAGTGGGATTCACCACATTGAGAATGTTTCAATATTCGTGTTGTGTTATGCCACCTCCAAAGTTAGAAGTACTTTTTTAAAAACTTTTTTGTTATGTTACATCCACCCTCCACAATATTAGACGAGATGTCTGTGTGAATATTTCTCCCAATTCACGATATGCTTGCAGCCTACATTTATGTATTCTGCTTTGTTTATTTTGTGTATGGAGGGGTGGGGTAGTTTTCCATGTTTTTTGAATGGAGATCTTGACCACAAAGTGTAGTCACCCTCCCCCTCTTGTCCAATAAGCTTGAAGTTCTTTTTTTTTAAATTTGAAACCCACCACTGACGAAAACTTGGAGATGGTGTCGGGCAGTTCCTCTAAAAAAATCACCTCAGCACGGGCGTTTTGTTCCAAGTCGAGTTTCGTACCGGATGATTCATAAAAAACCCTGTTTTTTAGGGGAGACTGAGGTGTTTTGTGTGGGAAGGGTGCTGAAGAAAATATATTAACCCCCAGAGCCTTGAACCTTGTCCAGTAAACTTGAAATTATTTTCAACTAATTTCTTGTGAATAACTAGTCAAATTGCTTTGAGATATGGTATTCACCTTTTAGTGAGAGGGACTCTACTTTGTTAGCAAAATGTTTCATGTTTATGTTGCAATATGAAACCATTGCATGATATATGCACAAAATAAGTGTTTTGATGGGCATTTTATCACCTGCTTGTCCTTGCACAAAACTTTTCTTGTCTAAGCTGGAATAAGGCCCATAGGGTTACCTGTACTAGATAATCTGAGATACAGCAGCTTTGGTGGAAGTCCTCTAAAGTGGGCAGAATAGGTATAAACAATTGGCTAAACTTGACTTCAACCCAGTGCTGCAGGCATGAGATAGTCAAAGACACTAGGAGTCACCTTAAATACCAATAAATGAATATATATATTATATATATTATATATATTATATTACATACCCACATGTTTATGATTTCCCTTTTTTAAAAAAGAAATGAAATTCTTTTAAACTGAGGTTAGGGAGCGAGGTGGCTCAGTGGTTGGAAAGGTTGTCAGTTCGTTACTGACCAGCAGTACTGCATAATGCCCTTAGTCAAGACACTTAATCATGATTGCCCATCTGGAGGCATGGTGGCACTGTGTACTAAGGCATACGGCACTTCGATAGTGTACTCAACTTTAACCATGGTGAACTCTGCTCATGCAGTTAGTCATTTGGAGAGTTTGAGTCTTTCATTCTGCTCGGTGGTTCTTTCCAGGTACTTGGGCTTCCTCAACTCATAAATCTGAGAGATCCCGATCAACCAGACTGATTAGTAATAGCCATTATACCTTGATAGCTCAACTAGTTTTTCATTCTTTCGAGATTCACCGCCCCTGAATCTCATCCATAGATTCTCCCTCAGAGTGGTCAAAACACCCACTGTGGTACGAACTACCGAGGGTTGGATGAGCTCTCAAGTCTAAAATATCAGGGAAGAATGAATGAATGAATGAATGAATGAATGTTAATTCAACAATATAATAATATTATAAAATACGCTAAATGGTCAATAATAAATACACAGGGTGAACATATGATTTAACAAATTTCATAACATTGAACATGTATACAGAATTAATTTGGGACAGACAGACAGACAGACAGACAGACAGACAGACAGACAGACAGACAGACAGACAGACAGACAGACAGACCAGAACAGAACAGACCAGAACAGACAGACAGACAGACAGACAGACAGACAGACAGACAGACAGACTCTTTATTAATGTGACATGTGCAATCTTCTTAAATTTAAAACAGAGATGTAATGCAAAAACTCCCGGCCAGCTTGATCTATATGTCACAGATACTCCTTCAACATTCACGATATTGCATGGTCCAAGTGCACACACATGCACATGCGTGGACACATGCACACAGATACACTGCCACCCCCACCCCTGACCCACCCCATGCCACCCCCACACACATGTGCACCCTCACACACAAACACACACACAAACTTTTCATATAATGCTTTCCCTGTTTCATACTCTTCTGTTAAGATTTATTTATATATTTATGGTACATTGTTTGGAGATGCCACAGCCAAATTGGCTGTTTTCCTGGCGTCTCCATTCTGCTTACACAAAATTTTTGTCTGAGTAGATGTTGGCTCCAGTTAAGGCATCACTGCCATTGATTCATGAGAGAGACCTATTATCATGATTTCATAGTACCGATACAATAGGACCCCTGTGGATGAGAAATAGAGCTGATTGGTTTAACCGAACCAAAACCGTAACTCATTTTTTTTAGTGAAAACCGAAACCGAACTGGAAAAGAGATAAAAAAAACGTATATTTTCGGTTTTGCTTAATTTTTGAATATTCACATTTAGCACGCCATAGATTTTGTATAATCAACAAAATGTTGGCTGAAACGCATGGTAGCATATCAAAAAGAAACCACAATAGAAATGCCAAATGCCAATTATGCAATAATTATGACAGTCATCGCCCAGTACTTAAATACCGCCAACCTACGTCACCACATACAGAATCATCACGCTGAAGAATACAACACTGTTATTGAAAAAGAACGGACTGTGACACCTGAAAAGTATTGGTTCGCTCAAAGCTCAGTTGATGTTGGGGAACCCCCTTTTTCTGGAAAGGGGTTAAATTAATATTAATAAACGTTAGCTGCACAAACCTGTCATACAAAGTGTCAATTGGAAATTTGAATAGAATGAAAGTAAAAATCCAAAATACACTTAGATGTGCAAAACACATGTGGCTGGGTTGTTTTTCGAAGTAATGGGAATTCTCAGAATTCAGTGCACCTGTCTTCAACCAATGCTAACCCTGCTCATGTGGGGTTCATATGTTGAGGAGCTGACAGTTGCTCGTTGTTGTTCGGTAGTCTCTCCAGGTATTCCGGCTTCCTCCACCCCGTCAAACTGTCATGGAAATGATTAGCCATAGAGCAGAAATTTGTGACCTTAGACACCAATAAATAAATAAATGGTCTTAATACTTCGACCACCACGTACACAGAATGTGAATGGGTTAATCAGTATGGCACGAGTGCCAGCAGAAGGATAGAAAGAGAGGCCGCAGGCCTCGAGTTTTATCCTTCTGCGTTGACACATGCCATATCGATTAACCTGTTCACATAACCTGTCATCTTGTGTTCATTACATGCCTTAATCTCCATAAAAACAATTATTACAAGGACACTGGGCAATTCATTTGACAATTATCAACAAAAAGAATACATTTTATCTAACAATCAACTTAATTTGCACCCAAAAAACTCAGAACAAACATTTGTATCAGCCCCCGTTCCGATTCCGTATCACACAGATTCAACTTCCGGTAAACCCCACCCTATCGCATTTTGCAATATCATGAAAACAATATGCATTGTGATTACTCATTAAAATATAAAATGCAAAATTTTGACCAATTCCAATCCAATTTAAAGTGAAGAACTGGAAAATGGGCTTCAGATAAATGTATTATCATGACCAAATGCATGTCCTGTAATTTGTATCAGATTCTCGGTCGTATTTACAATTTAAACTGAAAAACAGGAAAATGAGGCTTTATTTAACAGGATTGTTAGATAAATGTATTATCAAAAGTGATGAACCGATAATCGGAATCTGAAATCGGAACCGGCCGGTTATGGGGAATCGGCCGATTATGACAACCGGCAGTTTCTGGTTATTCTATTTTTAACACTAACTATTATAAATCCCTTTGATATCTGGCCATTTCAATATAGTTTCCCCATTAAAAACGTGTGTAGTGCATAGCCGAAAATTTAAGGATTTGCAGAGCAGAGATATTACGGAATGTACCAACTGCAATCAGTACGAGACCGCCACCATTTCCCGAAGATTGTAGGGTTCATGTAAACATTAGAGAAACACATCAAGGGAGATAACAAGTTGAAAAAAGAACATTGAATAATACATTGACATACGTGTAAACTATGTGTCATACGACTTCACAACACACATCAACATTAAAAGTATAATTCAGTTAAGACACAAAGTATATGTGCTCAGTATATTCCTTACACAAAAGTGTATTGTATCCTTACACAAAACCGTATTGACACTATTTACCAGAATAAAACACAATCTTCACGAGAACAATATCGTGTAGTTGTATCGCTAATAACAATCTTTTCCCCACACCCCAACCAAAATGCAAATATTATTTTGGGTAATATTGCCCAGCACTAAATATGCATACTGTGAGAACTTATGTGTAATTAAGCTTTCGTAATTGATGATTTATCAACGAAATTCTGTAGTATAACAGGCACCAACAGATCTTCTTCAGTGTCCTACTTCAACCATCGGAATCGGCATAATCGCCAGTGAAATAACCACTAATCGGTTGATAGCAAGTTTTGATAATCGGTTCTTCACTGATTGTCTGTCATGACCAAATGCATGTCCTGTAATTTGTATCAGATTCTTGGTCGTGTCTACAATCGGATCGCAGCTCACCCTGACAAGCTCATTGCATTCCGATTGTAAACACAACCTCAAATCTGATACAAATTCCAGGACATGCACATGGTCATGATAATGTATATTTATCGAAAATCAAATTTTCAAAAAAACCCATGTTTCTATTTCGTCTCCTGTGTTCCTATATGTTCTATGTGCCTTCTGGCATGTAGAGCACATTGGAACTCAGGGGACGATTTTAGCTGTCGCCAGTGATTCAAATTGTAATTTTGGTGCACGATTTGTAGAAAATCCCACTGAAATGTCGCTTCTTTATAAACATAGTCTGTCAACGATTTCTGTTCCGCACATGTGTGCAGAATGGATTTTCACTTTCTGCATGGTTTAGTGTTGGTGTTGATAGAACAGGTGTGTAATAAAAATATATACCATGTTGATGATATACTAGGATTTTAACTCTTTCTTTACCAGTGACACCTACAGACATCATGCTTCATATGGATTGCAGTAGAAGTTATTAAACTGAAGTGGTGAGCGATATAAAATTTCCAGTCCTCTGCCTCTAATATAACTCACATTTTTAGCTTAACTTGACAAAGTCAAGATAAGCTATTGCCATCACACGTGCGGAAGTCTGTTTGTCTGTGAGTCTGTTTACATTTCCCTTTAGCACAGGCTACACCCCGCAGTTCTTGTCTGATCGTCACGAAATTTCATATGCAGGTTTGGGGTCATGTCTAGATGAGACCGTCCCCTTTTGGTCGTGATCAGTCACGAGCCCAAAACCTGAAAACCATTAGCACAGTCTACAGGTCGTAACTTGGTAGGATGCCTCTGTATAATGCCTAGATGAGAACGTCCCCTTTTGGGCATGATCTGTGAACCGTGATGGCTGCCCAAGCCCGAAACCCAAAAACTTTTAGCACAGTCTGCAGGTCATGTTTGATATGGAGGGATTTCATTGTAACTTGATAGGATGATTCCTTATGATGTCTAGATGAGAATTTCCCCATTGGGGCATGATCTGCCAACCAGGACGACTGCCCGAGCCCAAAACCTGAAAACCTTTAGCACAGTTTACAGGTCATATTTATTGAGGAATTTCATTGTAACTTGGTGGGTTGACTTCATATAATGTCTAGATGAGAAAGTCCTCTTTTGGACGTGATTGGGCAACTGTGACGGCTACAGGGGCCCGAAGCCCGAAAACCTTTAGCACTGTCTAAAGGTCATATTTATGAAGGGATTTCACTGTAACTTGGTAGGATGACTCCAAAAAATGTCTAGATGAGAATGTCCCATTTTGATTACGATCATTCAGCCTTGATGGGTGCCCGAGCCCAAAAACCTTTAGCATAGGCAAAAGGTCATATTTATGGAAGGATTTCATTGTAACCTATTAGGTTGGCTCCATATAATGCCTAGATGATGACATCCCCTTTTGGTTGTGATTGGTCAACTGTGATGGCTACAGGTTCCTGAATCCCGAAAACCTTGAGCACAGTCTACAGGTCATATTTATAAAGGGATTTCATTGTAACTTCGTGGGATCACTCCAGATGATGTCCAGATGAGATTGTCCCCTTTTGTTGCGATCATTCAACCATGATGGCTGCCCGAGCCCGAAGCCCAAAAACCTTTAGCACAGTCTACAGGTCATATTTATTTTTGGATTTCATTGTAACTTGGTAGGTTGACTTCATATAATGTCTAGATGAGAACGTCCCCTTTTGGACATGATTGGGCAACTGTGACGGCTACAGGGTCCTGAAGCCCAAAAACCTTTAGAACAGTCTACAGGTCATAATTATGAAGGGATTTCATTGTAACTTGGTAGGATGACTCCAAATAATGTCTAGATGAGAACATCCCCTTTTGGTCGCTACCATTCAGCCTTTATGGCTGTCTGAGCCCAAAGACCTTTAGCATAGTCTATAGGTCGTATTTATGGAAGGATTTCATTGTAACTTGTTAGTTTGACTCCATATAATGCCTAGATGATGACATCCCCTTTTGGTTTTGCTTGGTCATCTGTGATGTCTACAGGCGCTCGAAGCCCAAAAATCTTGAGCACAGTCTACAGGTCATATTTATAAAGGGATTTCATTGTAACTTTGTAGGATCACTCCAGACGATGCCCAGATGAGAATGTCCCCTTTTGATTGCGATCATTCAACCATTATGGCTGCCCGAGCCTGAAGCCCGAATACCTTTAGCACAGTCTACAGGTCATATTTATGAAGGGATTTCATAGTAACTTGGTAGGTCTGACTTCATATAATGTCTAGATGAGAACATCCCCCTTTGGACAAGATTGGGCAACTGTGACGGCTACAGGGGCCCAAAGCCCGAAAACCTTTAGAACAGTCTACAGGTCATAATTATAAAGGGATTTCATTGTAGCTTGGTAGGATGACTCCAAACAATGAAGGAATTTCATTGTACCTTGGGAGGATGACTCCAAATGATGTCTAGATGAGAACGTCCCCTTTTGGTCGCGATCATTCAGCCTTGATAGCTGCCTGAGCCCAAAACCCCAAAACCTTTAGCATAGTCTATAGGTCATACTTATGGAAGGATTTCATTGTAACCTGTTAGTTTGACTCCATATAATGCCTAGATGATGACATCCCCTTTTGGTCGTGATTGGTGAACTGTGACGGCTTCAGGGCCCCGGAGCCCGAAAACCTTGAGCACAGTCTACAGATCATATTTATGAAGTGATTTGATTGTAACTTTGTAGGATCACTCCAGATGATGCCCAGATGAGAATGTCCCCTTTTGGTTGCGATCATTCGACCATGATGGCTGCCTGAGCCCAAAAACCTTTAGCACAGTCTGCCGGTCATATTTATGAAGGGATTTCATTGTAACTTGGTAGGTTGACTTCATATAATGTCTAAATGAGAACGTCCCCTTTGGACGCAATTTGGAAACTGACGGCTACAGGGGTCCGATGCCCAAAAACCTTTAGCACAGTCTACAAGCCATATTTATGAAGGGATTTCAATGTAACTTGATAGGATGACTCATTTTGGAATAATTTCACTGTAACTTGGTAACTTTCGTTGATATACGTTAACTGTGAGGGCCACATACATTAACTGTGAGGTCATATTAACCCACCCCTCACCTCTTTAGTACAGTGTACACCTCATATTATTTTTATCAAAAACATAGCATACATGGAACAGAAATGAACATATTCCCAATTATCACAATTCTTGTCTTATTTCATAATCCTTTCATAAACATTGAACATTATCCTTTTCATCAAACACAACACACAAGTTAAGCTACAGTGTCATTGACACTTTCATTCATAATGGACTTCCCTTTCAGTGGCAAGACTACATCGGTGGATTCAACCATTCACAAGCTGTAGTAGGGAAAGAGGTAAAATGCAAACATAACATATTGAACTGATTCTGGCTATATAGCACTGAAGATAAGAAGATAGTAGTTTTGGCCCCAGAAAACAAGTTGCACTTATTAGTCCGCCACAGGGTACCGTGAGGGGACTTATGGATTGCACTCCACCCATCCATGTGCCTGACTGCCTGCCTGCCTGCCTGCCTGCCTGTCTGTCTGCCTGTCTGTCTCTGTCTGTCCTGTTTCCACCTGTATCTCACATACACTTTAAGGCTTTGTTTCAGACTTTCTGCATTGATCAGATATTATGTAAAATTTGATACACATCAATCATTTAGAAAAAAAATCAAGATGGCTGACTGGCAGCCATTTTTGGTGGAAATTGCATGTAATTAGTTTTCTGCCTAGAACTTTTAAATGACATTTCCGATTTCAATAATTTTTGGTATGGAGGTATAGCAGCATAAGATGAATAACACAGTTTAAGGTTTTTTTTCTTGTGCAAAAATTATGCAAATTAGACAAACTTAAGTTTTTTTCAGCCATATTTGCATTTATTATTTTGGTGTGTCCTGTTATCACCTGTACCTCAGAGATGCTTTGACGCTTTTGTTTCAAAATTCCAGCAATGAAAATTGATGCACATCAATTTTCTTTTTTTTTTAAATTCAAGAGGTCTGGCTGGCACCCATTTTTGTTGGAAATTTTGTGTAATTAGTTTTCTGCCTAGAACTTCTAAACGACATTCCTGATTTTAATTATTTGGGGTATGGTGGTGTAGCCGCATATGGTAAATAACATATCACACCAGACATGCAGATTTCAAAATGTCATGGAACCTGAAAACAGGTTCTGTGTATTTGCTGTCTGGGAACCCTACGGAACCTACTTTTGGGTTCCAACAAGATCTATCAAGGAACCTATTTTTATTTCTTATTTATTCTCTACCCATTTTCTCAATAGATATGTTGGTGTGTCTAATGTTACCATCTGTATCTCAGAGATGCTTTGACTCTTGTTTCAAATTTTCAGCACTGATCAGACATTATGTAAAATTGATGCACACTAGCAGCCATTTTTGTTGGAAATTGCATGTAATTAGTTTTGTGCCTAGAACTTATAAACAACATTTTCGATTTTAATAATGTTTGGTATGGAGATGTAGCAGCATAAGATAAATCACATAACTTACAGGTTTTTTCAGTCATATTTGTGCATATTATGTTGTGTGTTCTGTAACCACTTTATCTCAGAGACACTTTGAGGATGTTGTTTCTAATTTTTACCTGTGATCAGACATTACACAAAATTGATGCATGTCATTTTTTTTAGATTTTGGTAAAAAAAAATTCAAAGCAATATTCCAAAATTTTGTGACACTGCTTGCTGTGGGGGGGGGGGGGGGGGGGAGGGGGGAGGGGGGGGGGGGGGCTATTGTCTGATTGGGGCGATTGGCATTGCACTTGTTTTACATTACAAGGCATTTCCAGGCTATCAAACTGCAGTGTTTCTACCATAGATGCATTTGTGAATCCTGCATGCCTTCACAGTGTTTTCATCACTAAGATTACTGAATGTATTTTTGTTCACACCAAAAATTTGTTTCTAAAACAGATGTTTTGTGACTGTGATTCTCAGTGTGTCTGCCAGAAATTCTGATGAGCATTTTTCATTCTTCACATGCTACTGGGAGTAATTTTTGCCTGATATTTCTGGCTGATATGAATTTTCCCATTCAGTCAAAAGGAAGTTCTTCTTCATGAGTACAATATGCAAATAATTAGTGAAATTAGTACTGAATATATGGTAAATGGTTTGTTGCTGATAATTATATTGAATTCACAGGGGCAGTTTGTTAACCCATATAACCTCTGATTTAATGGTAATTAAAACCTTTTATACATGTACACTGCCACAGATGACTTTACAGAGGTTCTACAGTATTGTTGGCTGTCAGTACATTAGTATATGTATACAGTTGAAAGTAAAAGATAACATACCTTATTCTCAAGTGCATGATTGCACCACAGGGAGATGGCATAGCCACTAGGCCTGTCTTCCTGCCATTCCCGATAAAAAAAAACAGATGTAAGATTACAATCCTGACAACAGACTATTCGCTGATAAAAAGACATTGAAAAACCCTCATTCAAATTACTTGTCAGAGTGGTTCTTTCCGTTATTTACGAAATCTCTTTTATTATAGGCTAAATGATAGATTATCAAAAAAATTGCGGAAAGATAGAAATCGTATCTCCCACTGTGAAGATATAGAAGAAATTTTCACTTTCACAGTATCAATCAAAATGGCGGCTTTCAAAGCATCACTTCAAGGTGAATATGAGTCAAATTATCACTGGAAATGATCACTTTGTTCTAAAAACGTATAATGAAAAGAAAATCTAGTGTTTTTGTGTGGATACCGATCATTTCCAGCAATAATTCAAAATGTATTCACCTTGAATTGATACATGAAGCCCACCAGCTGAATCAGATCGCAAGACGCTACCTGTTCTGTGTATCGATCAAATCACTTCTCAATTGCGTTAGCTGTTTGTTTTCATGCATCAGTTCAAGGTTGAAACGAGTGGAATTAGCAGTAGGAATGATCAGATTTTTATAAAAAACCTATAATGAAAAGAAAATCTAGTGTTTAGTGGATACCGAAAATGATCTCGCTCGTGATCGAGACAAATGGTTATTTTCGCTCCTGCAAGCACTCACAAAAAATAAACTTTTATCTCGATCACTAATGAGATAATTTTAGGTATCCACACAAAAACACAAGATATGGCCTTAAAAAGTTAAAAAAATCTGTTTCTCAGGCCCTCCTGCATGCTCCTTTTGGCTGCTGCATGCTCTCTTTTTATAACCAATGCAAACTTAAAAAATAAAAATTAAATGGTTTATGTCTGATATTTTTCCAAAGTTAAAAAAATTTATAAATCTGTCCCTTGAGTGCAACAAGGCTTTGCAATGCTTTAGCATTGCAAAGCCTTGTTGTATTCAAGGAACAAAATACACCACCACCCCTGCTATTCTGTAGATTCTGAGGCCTAAAGCATGAAACAAACCAAGAACATGAACTTTTGATTTTGATGGCAAAGAAATAATTACAAATATAAAAAATAAAATGAAAAAATGCCTGCTTGCGTGCAATTTTACAAAAATGGTCCGAGAACCAGATTATTTACTTTTCTAGGCCTATCCTCAATCTATTGTTTTTGGAAAGTGAAAAAGTCTAGGTTCAATGACAAGGTAGTGATGTGATAAATCATATGGATAGAACACCTTGTGGTTGATATATTGTGACAGCAGTTTTCTTTATTTCTAGAAAATAAAGTTATGATTGCCAGAACGTAGCGATTTGATTTGATATAAAAACTGAAAGTGGAATCATCTATTAACCCTTAAGTACCAATACAGCCACAAACTGCCCTTTTTATATTGCTCTGAAAAAGCTTTCCCAAATGTATACTTCCTGAGAACTCTGCTGGTAGGATGCATTTATCTTGACAGTGGTGAGCGTGGTGGCTCAGTGGTTATGGCATTGGACTTCAAACCAAAAGATCCAATCCGAATGGTCCATGGTTCGATCCCGCCCAGGGGTAACTGCATTATGTCCTTGGGAAGGCACTTAATCCCAATTTGTCCATGTGAGGGCATGGTGGCACTGTGTACTAAGGCATACTGTTGATGGTGCACTTGTCTTCATCCAGAGCTAATCTAGAGTTAGTAAGTTGAGGAGTCGGACAGTTGCTCACCATTGTGCAGTGGTTCTCTCCAGGTACTTCTCTGGCTTCCTCCACCCATAAAACTTCCAACACAAGGTGACCCTTGCTGTCGAATGTGTTGTTACAACCCCAATAAATAAATAAATATCTTGACAGTGTTGTTACATCATTGTTGGCTGCCTGTACAGGCAGCCAACAATAATGTAGAAACACTGTTAAGTTATCTGCAGCTGTGTACCTGTAGACACATCAACTGTTGTGCAAAGAATTGCTAGAGAAAATGATAAGAATATGTGGCAATGATCAACTTTAATTTAATTTGTGATATGTTTAGTTTTTCTGTACTTAAAACATGCTACTTATGACAGTCTGGTACATTTTTCTAAAATAACCAACAAATTTCTTCCTCTTTTTGTTTCCAAATCATAGCATATGATCCTTCATTTGAATGTACATGGTAAGCTCCTTCCATTTTGGCCGTATATCTGATCTATTGTTTGGGTATAAAATGAGAAAGTATCATAATTTGAATGACTACATATATTTTTGTGGATGGCATTAGTTGGATTAGCCTGATTTGTTACATGCAGTTAATCCTTTACCTAGCACATAATATCAAAATTTGTTATTTTAATTTCTTTTGTTTCAAATTTTTCACAAAATTTCAACAAAACCATATCATATGACCCCGATGGGAACCCCAGGATGTGAAGCAGTGCTTATTTACTGTGGTAATCAAGCTCTGTTTACTGGTAAAAAGGACCCAGTAACCAATAACAAAATGAATATTCAGTTCATCTCAACAATACAGGAAAGTGACCAAATGCCTGTTAATTAAATATTCCTGTCAGTTGAATAATTTTCACTGACAAAGTGACTATTCAATTAACAGGATTCCACTGTATTGAGTTACAAATGAGATGCATCCTAGGTTCACAAGTCTCACAGGTACACAAGTCTTGCCATGATATAGCCTTCGCTGCTGATGCGACATTAACTCTGAGCACTCTGATGTCAAAACACATTAATTTTGGCAGCCTGATTTTCACACATTGCAGTTCTGGAATTCAACTAATGACATCTTGTTTGACAGAGCTCGTCAAACAATATATAATTGGGTAAAATATTTGGTCTTACATACACAAATATAGCCAAAGAAGAGAATGGTTTGAAGTTGTCTGAGTGCAAAGAGTCAAGCACCAATAAATAGATACGCAAGCATGACTGAGCATCGCGAGAATGAAGTGCCATTTTTTGGTACTATTTCATTCACCCCTAACTTCATACAATTTCATTGTCTTTATAGGTCGCTAGTTTTGTGCATACTTCATTTACGGTCTTACTATGTTACAGTTTCATTAAATTGACTTCTAAGGAAAAGCTCTACTTTTGATGTAGAAATAATACATGCAGATTGTTGCAAAGGGAAACTCATCTGAAACTCTTATTTCATGACATTTGTACGCATGGTAACCGGCATCAAGCAAAGATTATTACAAATACCGGTTGGAATGTTTGGCTACATGAAGCTAACAAATTGAATGTACATTGTACCACACAGTGCTCACTATTGAGTTTTCATATGAGGGGTCATAAGCTATGTTTTTGAGGCTAAAAGTAATTTTTTTAGTTATTTTTTTCGAATGTGTTCTATTCGTGTTCCATAAATGCTTAATATTATATCACTTACAGAATCTTGGGGGTGGGGGCAGCTGGTGCTATATTTCTGGCTTCATTTTCAATAGAACAATAGTTAATCTTGTCCAGTTTTGTGGTGAGAGCAATGTGTGTAGTAATTCTTTGTGAGAAAGAAAGTCGAGTAAATAAAAAGTGTTAGCCTAACTAGAATACTAATATAACAAGAACTTGATTTTGGAGGGCATTGTTGTTTATTAGCTTGACATCTTACATGCATAAGCGGCCCAAGACGCAGTCAAGGATTGCTAGTAAGGTGAAGGGTTGTTATCATTTTTGGGGGTGGGGGGGGGGGGGGGTGGGGGGGGGTTGTTAATAAACTGCAACACCCAACAAAGTCATGTTATTACTATTATTACCGCTTCTACCAGTAAAATGCAATAAGTAACTGAAATGAAATTGTACAGTGGCAATCAGATGACACAGCATTATTTTTAATAACTTTAAATGTGAGTACCAATTGTTTGTTCAACTGTATGAACGTAGTGGCTGCCCCGGTAGGGCAGCCACTATGTTCAAACAGCTGAACTACAACTGTCATCTGTTTTGTTGTCAAACAGAAGTCAAACAGTCATGTTTCTATCACCTGTCTGATCTATGCAGAATTTAGGAATCTTACAAGTGGTCAAACAGTAAATGAAACGCATAGTTCAGTCATAATCTCTGTGTATAATTCCTCCATGACCTGACCAAAACACTCAGAAATGAAACTTGTTTACACAATACCACAAAAATCAAATTTCGACCAAAGAGGAATGCTGGTAATTATCGATCAAACAGATCTCAGTCAAATGACATGTTGGGCTGTTGTCGAGATACTAACTATTTATTTATTTATTTATTTATTGATGTATAAGGTCACATATTTATGCACAATGGCTAATCATGACCGTGACAGTTTTACGGGTGGAGGAAGCCGGAGAACCACCGAGCAACGACGAGCAGCTGCCAGCTCCCCAACATCGTAACTCCACACTGCAGCACAGGCAGGGTTAGATTGGTTGAAGACATGCGTACCATCAGTGTGCAGTACGCCTTAGTACACGGCGTCATCGTGCCCCCATGTGGGCAATGGAGATGAAGTGTCTTGCCCAAGGACACAACGCAGTTGCCAGATACTAACTCATTTATAGCCCAACACATCACGTGATATGTCAAACTTTATGCAGTTTTAGTTTTAAAGTTTGAGTAAAACTATGTTAATGTGCTAGGAACGCTCTGCAAAGTGGTAATAATGAATGTTAGAGAATGTTTTTTGATGCATGCAATGATTTATATTTTTACTAGCTGTTGCTGATATTAAACAGACTGGAGGAGGACCAGAAGTGGTGGGGTATAAGACAGTGATAGATGTAACAGGTTATTATCAACCTTGCATGCTTGAACTAAACTCTTTGGTGTTCTGTGTTGTTTTTCTCTAAACAATTACTAACTCATTGGGGTTTTCACCTGTACCCTTTTCTGACCTCCCTATTATAACTGTGTCAGGCCTGTCAAAATTACTTATTAATGCAACCTAAAAAGTAGTCATAACTTTTTACAGCTATGATCATTTTCAAGTAGACATTTTTTTCATTCCTATAAGTAAAAGATAAGCAGTCTTAAAAAATCCTGATTTTTTCATCCCACGAGGTTGTACAAACCCTAAAGATTGGCCTTGATAGTAAAATAGATAATATCACTGTAAGCCCTTTGGTACCAGTATTGACTTTTACCTTCCTCCCCTTACACTGATATGTTTTTTCAGTACCATCAAACAGAATTATAAGGTGGCAACAGGAAAAATTCTCCAACTCCAGGAATCGTGGTGAGTTCCAAGGGTTGTAGTTTGCTAAAGGCTAAGCTTCCACATTGTTGATATGTATGTACACAACCAATGTTAATCCTCCAAACATTAATGTTAAATACCGATATTTCAAGTAGCAAATTTTTCCCACAATGCAAGTAGGAATTAACCAGTTCAGTCTTCTTTGACAGAGTTCGTTGTGCTCTGTCAAAGAAGATTGAATTGGTTAAATTTCAAGTTGCATGATGGTAAAAATTGATATTTTGACATGTGTGCAGAGGGTTAACCCTTTACCCAATGCAGACGATTTCAAAATTTATTATTTTAAATATCATTTTTTAAATTTTTTTTCAAAAAATTTCAGCAAAACCATATCATGTGACCCCTCTTTGGAACGAGCTCGACGAGCTCGTTCCAAAGAGGGGTCACATGATATGGTTTTGTTGAAATGTTTCGAAAAATAGTATTTTTTCAGCTGCTGAATTTGCATTTTACGCGGGCGATTCGTTGGGCAAAGGGTTAACTGAACTCAAGCTTAACTTGAGCTTAGTAAGTGAATTGAAAATAAGTCTGGCTGCCACATATCACTGCTTGGTGGTTTGCTGTAGGTAGTCTGGTATCCTCTCGAACTTGGTATTCTTCAGGCATAAAACTGCCTTGAAAGAAGTTCTCTTTTACCCTGAAGTTCAGCCATGTTTGCTTACTGTGGTAAAACAAGTTCTGTTTTACTGGGAAAAATGAAAAACAAAGACATGGTAATCACCACCAGGAGTGGGAGTCCTCTAAAATGGGCAGCATAGGTATAAATGATTGAGTAAACTTGACCTTATCCTTGTGCTGGGGTTGTGATAAAACCATTCATGCCAGATGTGACATTAAACACCAAAAAATAAATACAAATACCATTATAACAGGATCCAGTAAATAACGTGTAGGGCGAGAGTCCTCTAAAATGGTCAGCATAGGTTTAAATGACAGGGTAAACTACACTTTATATTGTGGTTCTGAAATAGTTAAAGATGATTAAAATTACTTTAAAAAACAATTAACAAACTGTCTTCCCACAATATTACTGTTGAAAGTGCTGTTGTTTCCCAAAAAACAATGAAGAACCAAGCCTTTAGATTTATTTATTTATTGGTGTTTAAGGTCACATACTTATGCACAATGGCTAATCGTGACTGACAGTTTTACGGGGGAGGAAGCTGGAGTACCCGGAGAGAACCACCGAGCATCGATGAGCAACTGTTAGATCCTCAACATTGTAGCTCTGTTCAAGCTCCGCTCAAGCAGGGTACATTATAACTCTGTTCAAGCTCGATCAAGCAGGGTTACAGCGGTTGAAGACATGTGCACCATTGACGTGCAGTATGCCTTAGTACACAGCATCATTGTGCCCCCATGTAGGCAACCGGGATAAAATGCCTTGCCCAAGGACACAATGTGGGTCGTCCCGGACAGGGATCGAGCTTGAAGCCTTTAGATTGGTCTAAGTTAGGAACATTACAGACGAACAAGTCACTTGCTGTTCAGCCCCATCAAAGAAAATCTTTGTTGTACTGACTTTCTAAAATGTCATTTGTTTGGGTCCTCAGTGATTGATTTGTGTCTCAAAATGTCTATTAATGCTTAACTATTAAGGGCCTGGACAATTGTCCTGAATTCACACCAGACCACAGCCTGTACACATCCGGTGGCTTAGTAGTGATTTCTAGTCAAGTCTTGGCTGCCTTCACAGGCAGCCAATACTTGACTAGAAACCACTGCCTAGAAAATTTATGTATTGTCAGCAGGAACTCTGATGGTATGTTAAGGGCACCTGTTCTGAGATTGTAGAAGTCTGAAATAGCCCTTTAATGGTTGAAGGCCAACTTCCAACTTTTATCATTTTTAGCTTAACTTGACAAAGTCAAGATAAGCTATTGCCCTCATGCGTGTGGAAGTCTCTTAGTCTGTTCACATTTTCCTTTAGCACCGGCTACACCCCGTAGTTCTTGTCCGATCATCAAGAAATTTCATATGCAGGTTTGGGGTCATGTCTAGATGAGAACATCCCCTTTTGGTCGCGATCGGTCAACCGTGATGGCTGCCCGAGCCCAAAACCCCAAAAACCTTTAGCACAGTCTACAGGTCGTATTTATGAAGGGATTTCATTGTAACTTGGTAGAATGCCTCTGTATAATATCTAGATGAGAACGTCCCCTTTTGGTCATGATCTGTCAACCGCGATGGCTGCCCAAGCCCAAAACCCAAAACTTTTAGCAGAGTCTACAGGTCATATTTAATATTGGATGGATAATGGATTTCATTATAACTTGGTAAGATGACTATGTATGATGTCTAGATGAGACCTTCCCAATTTGGTCGCGATCTGTCAATTGTGACGACTGCCCAAGCCCAAAACCCGAAAACCTTTAGCACAGTCTACAGGTCATATTTATGGAGGGATTTCATTGTAACTTGGTAGGTTGACTTCATTTAATGCCTAGATGAGAACGTCCCCTTTTGGTCGCGATCATTCAGCCGTGATGGCTACCCAAGCCCAAAACCCGAAAACCTTTAGCACAGTCTATAGGTTGTATTTATGGAGGAATTTCATTGTACCTTGGTGGGTTGACTCCATATAATGTCTAGATGATAATGTCCCCTTTTGGTCATGATTGGTCAACTATAAGGGCTACAGGGGCCCGAAGCCCAAAAACCTTTAGCACAGTATATGGGTCATATTTATGAAGGGATTTCATTGTAACTTGGTAGGATGACTCCAAATAATGCCCAGATGAGAACGTCCCCTTTTGGTCGCGATCATTCAACCATGACGGCTGCCGAGCCCAAAACCCCAAAAAACTTTAGCACAGACTACAGGTTGTATTTATGAAGAGATTTCATTGTAACTTGGTAGGATGACTCAGTATAATATCTAGATGAGGACATCCACTTTTGGTTGCGATTGGTCAACCATGATGGCTGCACAGGCCCAAAGCCCAAAAACCTTTAGCACAGTCTACAGGTCATATTTATGAAGGGATTTCATTGTAACTTGATAGGATGACTCATTTTGGAATAATGTCACTGTAACTTGGTAACTTTGGTTGACAAACATTAACTGTGAGGGCCACATACATTAACTGCGAGGGCCACATTAACCCACCCCTCAATTCTTTAGTACAGTCTACACCTCATATTATTTTTGTTGAAAACATAGCATACAGGGAACAGAAATGAACATATTCCCAATTATCAAAATTCTTGTCTTATTTCATAATCCTTTCATAAACATAGAACATTATCCATTTCATCAAACACAACACACAGACAAGTTAAGCTACAGTGTCATTGACACTTTCGTTTACTAAAGCAGAAGAGGTGCCAACAACATGCATCTCCAGATAAACTCTTAAGTTACTTTATAAGAACCTTGGCAGTTTTTTCAAGACTAGTTTTAGAAGATCTGCTGGTAGCAAAGACTTGCCCAGAAACGACTACAAAGTCGTAGAGTATGCAGGCTGTCAGTATGTAGCAAAAGCATATAAAAATCTCCATACCCCATTGGGTTAAATCACATGTAATGTAATTGGGCATAAAGCATTGAAAAACAAACCAAACTGTTTCTAATGCTGTCCAGTTTGGGAACAATCCTTCAGTTTGGGGAATTATGTGGAAATTAAAGGCGAAGAAGAACCTCTCGGAGAGCATTCTCTTTAATGATGCCAATCTTTGATATTACAGAAAACCCATTCTCACCAAATGGATTAATTTCATCAACCTAAGTTGCTTTTCCAATAGTAGCATGAGGTCCGAATGAGTGAATGTCAGTGGCGGCCAGTACTTCCAGGGATTCCTGGCAAGAACTTGCACAGAGCCATGGGATGCTTAACACACCAGCCCAGTGTGAGAAAATTTGAAAATTGGTGTCAAAAGAAGTAAAATCCTTCTAAAGACAGGTGTATATAACTGAATCAAGTATCACACATTTTCTTTTCATTAATTGGCATTGCATCATTTACCTATATATTTACTTACAAATGGGCAATTAATTAGAGGATGGTGAGCTAAATGATTATGTAAAAAATCCCAATTATTTTTTGACAGACGGATACTCTCGCTGCTGCGATAATGGGATCCCATTCCCAGTGGAACCCCCTAGGTAGGTGGTCGTTGGTTTTGGCCACACTGACCCACAGGATGAGCTGCCACTGGTGAATCTGCTATTTGTGGACCACTGGGTAGTCTACCTGATGATTGGTTCATGCACAGCAAATTATGGGTGGGTGTCTTCCACTGGGTGGCTGAGTACAAAATCACCCTGTTTGCACCGTACATGTAATAATGGAAGAAAAAAACGGAAATTTTTTTTCTTCTAATACTAAAAACTATTGTTACAGTTACTGAATGCACTTCAAATATTTTTCTCACAACTTGGTATTCAAGTGAAATCATTCTGGTTACTGTCAACTTGAATATCAAGAGATTATTTTGTTCAGTGTGGTGATTAATTTGTATGTTGTATTGTGTGTTCATATCCTAATCCTGTATTATGTGCTAATACCTGTACTAAATGTTGTGTTCCACTTGTGTAGACTTAACACTTTAATACTTGTGTACAATGTAGCATCTTTGTTTAGTTCATTTCCCATAAATTGAAAGAATGCTGCCAGTTGAGATAAGCTCTAGAAGCACTGCAAGAAACTTTCTTACTTATATTTTGTCCTTATATAGAGTAATTAGGCCGGTACAGTTAAATTAGAAAATAAACTGACTTGAGAAAATGGCTACCCAAACCTTTTACCTAACATGACCAAAGTATGTCACTTGTTAAGTAAATTCTCGAACAACTAAATATTTTCAATTTTTGCATCCAAAACACGGCTTATGACCCCTCATTAATCAGGGGGTCATAAGCTGTTTTGGAAGCAAAAATTGAAAAAAATCATAAAATTTCAATATCAATTGTTATAGTTCTGGTCAGATGTGATCATTACTTTAGGTAAAGTCTTAACTTTTTTCAGACTGGAAGCTTGCTGATTTGTTGGTGAGCACATTGGACTTTCAGTCGATAGGTCAATGGTTTGATCCTGATCTGCATTATCCGCTTTGTGTACTTGGACAAAACAATTAATCTTAATTGCTAAAGTGGGAGCATAGTGTGACATTGTGCTGAAGCGTATTACACATCGATGGTACACATACTTTTCACCAATGCTAATCTTGCTTGTGATAAATTAGTAAGTTGGAGAGGCTGATAGTTACAATCACTTGTTGGTTTCTTCTGAATTCTGCAGCTTCCTCAACATCTAACACTATCTGACATGATATGATCATGGCTGTTGAAAGTGTTGTTAACCCTTTACCCAACGAATCGTCCGCATCCACCCGCGTAATATGCAAGTTCAGCATATTATTAAATTATTATTAAATATTATTTTTCAAAAACTTTCAACAAAATCATATCATGTGACCCCTCGTTGGAACGAGCTCGTCGAGCTCATTCCAACAAAGGGTCACATGATATGGTTTTGTTGAAATTTTTTGAAATATTAAAAAAAATGATATTTAAAATAATAAATTTTGATATCGTCTGCGTTGGATAAAGGGTTAAATCATAAAAAATAAATAACTTTTTTCAGATAACTCTTTCTCAGACTTTTTCAAGCAAGAAAGAGGGGAAATAAAACCATTGCTTCCTTTTTGTAAAAACAAGGTTTGTGAAAATGATGCACCCAAATTTATTACGGTTTGCCGTTAGGGAAGCTAAATTTGTCAGCGCAAAAACTATGCAGCATCCCAGGTTACACGCATTTTAAGATCAGGTCAGCATAGGAGGTTAACATTAATGAATGGGAATAAAATATTGTACCCACTTAAAAGGGCAATATTGTATCTATTTTGATCAAGTTATGTCAACAATTTGATCTGTGTTTTGATGAATGTCGGTGGATGTCCATTCATTGATCATTCCATCTGTCTGTCCATCCATCCATCTGTCCGTGTTGCGATTTTGGTACAACAACTTGAACAAACATTATTCGATTCTTACCATATGTGGTCTATGAGTTCTACTCAAGAATGTCTTGTTTGAGTTTGAAAACCAGACCTACCTAATTCTTTTTTTCAGGAATTATGCCTGTTAGATTGTTTTCTTGTTTGAATTTCCAACTAGTGGGAGTCAGCATGCTAATTTGAACAAATATTATCCAATTTTTATCAAATTTGATCTGTGGTTTCCACTTCAGAATGTCATGGATGAATTCGAAAACTAGTCTTGCTCAAATTTGTTTTCAGGAATTTTGTCTCTTAGATTGTTTTCTAGTTGGAACTAGACCATTTGACCATGTCTGTGTGATAATTTAAACAAAGGATATCTTATTTTTACGAAATTTGATGTGTGAGTTCTACTTCAGAATGTCTTGGATGAGTTTGAAAACCAGTCCTGTCTGAATTTTTTGCAGGAGCCTTTGGATTGTTTTCTTATTTGAATTTCCAACTTGCGGGCAGTGTCAGCAGGATAACTTGAACTAACATTTGTTAAGCCCCACTTGTTCTCCTGTTCCTAAAATATCAGCTGCAGCAGGATGTATATAATAATTTCTCTGCCACAATTCAAACTTTCCTGGGCTCCATGTCCAATTATTAGGATGTATCAAATATTTTATACACCAAACCTCAGACTTACCTGACTCTAAGCCCAGGTGGGCCTGGGATGTGATGTAGATACTATTACATATATTCTACTGCTACAGTACAAGTCAAAATAAGTTGTAGGATAACTGCTATAAACTATGTATCTTTCTCTTCCTACCCTGATAAGACCAGACTCTGACTTCATTTTCTGGAAAGTTCTGGTCCTGATTGGGCAACTGTGACGGCTACAGGAGCCTGAAGCCTGAAAACCTTTAGCACAGTCTACAGGTCATATTTATGGATGGACTTCATTGTAACTTGGTAGGATGACTCCAGATGATGCCCAGATGAGAATGCCCCCTTTTGGTTGCGATCATTCAACCATGATGGCTGCCCGAGCCCAAAGCCCAAAAACCTTTAGCACAGTCTACAGGTCATATTTATGAAGGGATTTCATTGTAACTTGGTAGGTTGACTTCATATAATGTCTATATGAGAAGGTTCCCTTTGGACGCAATTGGGAAAGTGATGGCTGCAGGGGCCCAAAACCCGAAAACCTTTGGCACAGTCTACAGGCCATATTTATGAAGGGATTTCAATGTAACTTGATAGGATGACTTGTTTTGTAATAATTTCACTGTAACTTGGTAACTTTCGTTGATATACGTTAACTGTGAGGGCCACATACATTAACTGTGAGGTCATATTAACCCACCCCTCAGCTCTTTAGTACAGTGTACACCTCATTATTTTTATCAAAAACATAGCATACAGGGAACAGAAATGAACATATTCCCAATTATCACAATTCTTGTCTTATTTCATAATCCTTTCATAAACATAGAACATTATCCTTTTCATCAAACACAACACACAGACAAGTTAAGCTACAGTGTCATTGACACTTTCATATAAATGTTATTGTTTTTTGATACCGTAACCCCTCTAGAAGTAATTTGCGCTGTACACATGTGCAGTTGTTGTATTTATGTTGGATGTGTACAGTGCAAAGTGTGCTCTGAAACAAAACTTCGAAGTTTAAGTCACAAATGAGTGACAATGATTGATTCGAGGGAGTAAGTAAAGTAAATCAAGGTAAGCAAACTTTCTGTCTTATTGTGAAAGCATAAAATAGAATGCATGTTGAACTGCATTATAATGTCTTAGTCAGTGTTAAGTCCATGAAATTTGTTACAGCAAACTGTTGCAGAAGGGAAATTGAATTTAGGCACCGTTGACGAAGAAATGTGCACATCATGGTATTTCAGACAAAAATAAAACAAAGTGGGTTGGATAACAATAAAATGAAAATTAACTAACCTTGGTCTTAAACTACAAATCAATTTATACCAATTGCTAATCAATGATCCGGGAGTGGGCAAAAACCACAAATCAAAATTTTGAAAACAAAAGATACCCTGGTTCACAGAAATTGAAAATTGGTCACAACATTTTTTTTTAATAAAAAATAGGCAAATGAAACGATTGTTCATACACAATGTGTACTGGTCTGTCTATTTTGTTTTTCACTCAAAAACATTGCTTAGGGCCCTGCCAGTGGAATGAGATCTGTCATAAGCTATGCTTTTTGAGACAGAAAATGAATTTTTTTTTTCATGTTTATACAATAACATGATTTTCAAGGGTGTTGGGCTCCATTACTGGATCATCATCTGTGATTAGCAGCCCAGCAGTCAGTAGCGGCCGAAGGCGATAACCGAGGGGAGCAAATGGGTGTAGGGCTGCTAAGCACAGATGGAGGTCCAGTAATGGTGCCAGACAGGCAGAACGTTGGCACGTGCTAAGCTGGTTTATGAGTGCTAATGACTGAAAATAGCCATTAGTGACTGGCTATGCTTTACAATCTTTGTTTCAGGCTTATTATGCTTCCTTACAGGCTGTGTAAATTAGTATTAATGTGAAAGTAGCACACAATGAATTGATAAGAATCAAGAATATTTCCTTTTACAAGTGATATCTTTTGTTTTGTTGAAGGGTTAAAAAAAGTATTGACAGCATTTTGAAAAAAAAAATATTTAATGAAGGGTTATAATGGATACAACAGATGTTATCTCAAGTGATGTTTGAGAGTAAATTTTATTTACTAGTAAGTGAAGCCTGTTGTGTTCAAACCATATAATTTAAAATCTCTTACTTCCTTAAACACAACTACTGTTTCTGAAACTTTATTGATTAGCTGTCAAGAAAATTTGCTCTGTATCATGACAAACATATTAGGGCACACAAATATCACCTGGAGGTAGCTAAAACAAATATAAACTTCTGTAGATGTTCTACTTGACCATGGACAGGTCAAATTAATTATGCAGAGAAAGCCATGCAGTTTAATGTGCACCAATTGTGTCAAGCACAATTTTTTAAATAAAAGTAATTTAATTTGATAAGTCCTTGGCAAGTTGACTGCAGGAACCCTATTTTATGCTTCAACTTCTTTTTATCTTACAAACAGAATGTATTTCCCTCAATACAAGCAAAAATGTCTAGACAAAATACAAATCTATATTGAGTGCAGCAACCACATGTGCGATCTTTCGTTTCAGAGGGAGAATTCCCCGTGGGAACCTCAGGAAGCGAAGCAGTGCCTGTTCACTGTGGTAAACAGGCTCTGTTCTGCTGGTAAAATAGGACCCAGTCACCAATGCTTGGGAGGTGCAAACCCTCTCTAAAATGGGCAAATGGCTTATTAACGCTCATCCCTGGTCTTGAGTTGATGCTCATGTTGTGGTCATGATTAGCCATTGTGCAAAAATATGTGACCTTAAACACCAATAAATAAATAAATAGCAGGAGAATGTTTTTTACCTGCACCCAGCAAAAAAATCATTGCAAATGTCCAGACCACCGTTTGTGATAACAGTAATTAAATGATAAATAACCATCTCAACAAAATAAGTTAGACAAGCTCACCAACGAAGTTGTGTGAGCTTATGTCATGACCCGAGGCGCGTCGGCATCAACACTTGTGTTCAAGTTATTGTAAGAGTCCACTTTGACTTTTCCACCTTTTACTATGCATGCACCTCATACTCTTCCTATGGCTTACAGTTACCCACAGACCCTTACCCAGTGATATGTTTTCGACTTTTAGAGTGTTTTTGCAATGTTAGACATTTTTGTAAGTATGGAATTTAGAAAATTTCTGACTTGTTTTCCTGTACATGAGTGAAGGCTACCACCGGTATGCTGTGGCTTTTATATATCATATATGTGTTAAATCCATCAAAATAAGACATTAACCCTTGGCCGGACATTTTTTGGAGATTTTTGACTTTTTTAATGCAATGTTACACTTTTTTGTAAGTGTGGACTCACAAAAATTCTGACCTGTTATGCAGACTTGCACATGAGTGGAAGCTACCACCGGTATGCTGTGGCTTTTATATTTCATATATGTGTTAAATGCATCAATATAAGACAACATTAATCCTTGGCCGGGCATTTTTTGAAGATTTGTAATAACTCTAGACTTATTGCATGCCATGCATTGGCGAGATAATGGGGATGGACATCCCCTCTTGCTTGGCATTATGATATTTTTATGATATATTATGCGTTAAAACCTGAAAAATAAAACTAAGAAACACACAGCTGAAACAGTTCAAACACTGCTATAAACTTCAGTGGCTTTTGTACAAGTAGAATAATGAATGACGATTACGTCCTGTACAGTGCAAGAGCAATACCATGACAACATGATTTTCATTCATAAAAAATCATCTCATAGATGCTGAATGATTGTCAAAATATATGTGAACAAGTCAAGAAAAGGAGGAATATTGTAAGATGAATTGGTTATTACCACCAAGTGGGTTTCCGAGATTATGTATTGAAGTCTTGACCTTCCCTCTGTGTCATATATGGACTCGTCCTAACAGACTGATCGATTTGTGCCCAGAGCAGAGATCTCAACTTCAATACACCATCTCGGAAACCTGCATGGTGATAATAACTTATATTTGTTTAAATTAACCATGCATCTTATGCTTTGATCATATGTTCACATTCAAGTACACGAGGCCCCCATTGATAACATCATATGGACGCTATCTCTCCTTTGACCCTGTATATCTAACATAAATGCTATATCCGGCCATTATTAAAAATGAATTGTTGTTAACATTTTTTTTTGTTTTCAATTTATGCCTCCAGAACATAGCATATGACCCATCATTAAAACAAGGTGACTGGGCTCATTCCAATGAGGGGTCATAGGGTATGTTCTGAAAGAAAAAAATTAATTTTTACTTATTCAAAATTTTTTTTCGAGTGTTGTCTTCTTTAGTACTGTGGTCACAAAAGAAGTCTTATGTCCCTGACCTCCGACCTCTGAAGGAGGATTCAGGGGTATCTAGTGAAGCCCTCCATCCTTCTGTCCTTCCATCTGTCCATCCTTCTGTCATTCCATCTGTCCAGCCATCTGTCTACGTCTGTCTGTACAAACGTTTTGCATTGTAATTTCAAAGCCATTGGTCAGATTTGGATCTGCGCTGGTTTACTGATAGGCCTGCATGGGAGGGTAGGGGGGGGGGGGGGGGACAGATATGCACAAGGAATGCATTCCATCCAATAATTTTTCCCAGAGTTATGGTCCTTTTTCACTCTATCGACCTTGAAAATTTTTCTCGACCTCTGTATTGCATTCACTGCATGTTGGATTTGATTTATTCTTGGTATGCTCATGAACCCACTTTGCAATATCCACAAGTAACGGGGTCTCTCCCGTTATTTTTGGAGAGTTATGGGCCTTTTTTAACTTGAAAAATTTCAATTTTTCTGGTTTCAGTATGTTCTGATTATAATTTCAAAGCCATCAGTCAGATTTGGATCTCCTTTGGTATGCTGATAGACCCACATGGGGAACAGATATGCACTAGGAATGGGTTCCATCCAATAATTTTTCTCAGAGTTATGGCAGTTTTTTTTACTCTTTTGAGTCAAAACATTTTTCTGTCCCACCATACCTTAAGGCTACTTCGAACATATCTACAGGTCAGGTGCAGTGTCCCATGCTTTGCGAAGCCCTTGTTAGCTATCGGATCACAACATCCCTTCGGTGTAATAAGGTGCCATCTGCAATGCTAAACGCATTGCAGATGGCACCTTGTTGAACTCAAGAGACGACAATCTGATCGCAATACATATCAGTGAGTCAGAATTTCGTAAATTAAATACTGGAAATTCAAGACTAATAAGATAATAGTAACTAATAATTTTAGTAAAAAATTACCAACATTGAAAATAGCATCTTAGATTCAATTTTGTCAAATTCTTTTTTTGACAGGTGAGATTCTATAGGTTTGTTAGGAGGTAAGCAGACAGAGAATTTTGACTAGATCGTAACTCAGTCGTGATGCGATCAAAATTCTCTGTCCTCTCTTGTGATCACAGTACTGTAGTCATGTTAGGTAAAGGGTTAAAAAAAATCCAGTGCTGTTACCACGTCTTAGAATTGGAAAAGGTGTGAATAATGTATACATTCATACATGATTTCTACTACTGGGTTGTGAATGACATACACTGAGTGGGGTGGATATGCCACTACTTCTGAAACACTTCTTTTTACACTCGGATTAGCATTCGACTGTTCTAACCAGTTGTGAATATATGCATGACATTCAGTGCTGTTTGCTTCTGTGATTTCATAATGAGATGTTGTGAGGTCCATACTATTGACTGAGAGAGAAGGAAATTGGGTATAATTTGTGACCAATTATCTCTGTAAATGCCAATTTTCTGAATTCAAGTGTGCCATTGAGTTATGAGATGCTATAAAATCAAAGAATTTATATTTTTCGCTGTGCAATTCGCTGGAGTCATTATATTTCTGCTACTGTTCACCATAAACAAATGGAAATAGAAGTCAAAGCATCAGTTTACAATACTGCATGTTTATTGCACATAATTTACATGGCGTAATGTTTGACTCATATGCTAAGGCAACATAGATATGTAAACCATTATTTCCATAGAACCATCAGAAATAAACTGCAAGGTAGATAACGTAGAGCAAAATGTACTCATATTATAGATAAATACAGATTATGACAGTGACGGATCTGGTGTTCTGATTTCCTTTTGAGTTGATGAGAATAGATCAGTTGTATCCCACAAGTGATCTTCAGTGACTCATGAGCTGTGGTTGATCTAAACTCCATGAAAGCATGACCGGCGGAGATCGAAAGCCAAGTTACTCTTTGGACAAATTTGCTCTGAGTGCCCAATTTAGGCTTTGAGTCTCGAAAAAATGTATTACACAAGGAACAAAAACAGGCTGAGAGAGACACACACACACACTTAAATTTATATAACAGATTATCAAGGTCCATCACTTAATTTCCATTGAATACCCAGGAATACCAATAGATTTATTTAACTCTTTGACTGCTGCAAAGGTATAATGTAGGCACTTGGTAACAAAATATACCATTATAAACAGAAGTAATGCTTTTAATAATGATTTACTCATGTCAGACTCATGCAGCAATCATGACTTGATTTTATGTAAAATTCAGGAAAATACCCAGAAGGTTAAAGGTTAATTTTGTTATAAAATTCAGAATTACCAGTTGCAGTAATCATTGCTTTCTGTGTATGATTTGGTTTGGAAAAAAAAGAAATATATTGGTTTCAAATTGACATTTTCAATTAACTGCAATACTGAATCAGAAGAATACAAAATATTTATCAAATTCTCAAAAGAAATTTGTTAATTGTCCCACCAATCTCGATTTGGGTGATGGCAGTCCATCATTCAGACCATGCAGTAACTCATATTTTGGGTGAACTCCCCCTCTCTTTAACTCTGAGTTGAAATTTACTCTCAAAGGTAGAGTTATCACATTAACAAATGTCCAACTGCTGGACTGCCCCCTTTTTGACACATTGGGACACTGTATTTACACTTGCCTTGACTGATAACCTTGAGTACAGTCATGGTCAAAGTAAAATAGTATCACTGCAATGGCATTCTATTAGAGTTGTTTTTACCATGATATTAGAATCTTGTAAGAGAGCTAGCTTTCTTAGAATTGATTTCATATTTTGGTATCATGTGTAGTAAAATGCCTTTTTTGTCCAGCAACTGTATAACTAGGTTTGGAAGGCAAATAAATTAGAAAGTATTCATAAGGCCAAACAAAATAAATAATTGATCCAGAGGCCATTTTTTTTTTAAAACGAATGAGGGAGGTCGGTTTTTATTTCGATTTTTTATTCCTGGTGGAATGGTCACTGATGCCTAAAATCCAGTTATGAGAGCCTAAAATTAAATACTAGAGCTTCCATGTTGATTTCATTGATAGTTTTTTTTTGTAACAGTGATCATACAACACAAATCAATATAAGTGTGGTTGGCACATGTATTTAAAGTAGGGTAGTTGTTTTACAGTATATGTGTCACGAGTATCTTCATGTTGCCTCTGTGTTTACCACCCCCCCCCCCCCCCCACCCTTTATGCCGGTGGCTGTTTCACCCCCTATCCTTTGTCCTTAGTTCTACTTATGTTTCTTTGGTGATGGATCACTATGTGATATCATGGGTGGGATACTCTGCGTGGCATGTATTCATTATAGCACGTGTTTAGGCATATTTTACTGGTAGCATGTGCCCCCCCCCCCCCCTTCACTTTTTCACCCCCACCCCTCCCAAGTTTTTTTTCTTTTCCCTGGGGTTTACTCACTACGTTACCTGTGCAACTTGTACTTTTTCTTGCTCTGTTTTTCCCTTCCGCCCATCTACATTAGGTTTGCCAAGCCCCTCCCCCCCCCTTCCTCACCTACCCCCTCCCCCCCCCCCCCCCTGCCCATCTGGCCGCATCCTTTTTACATAGTGGGTAGTCGCAGGATTTTTTCATCGTGGTTTCCTCTAGGTACAGTCCCTTCTCCCAGGCCTGGTTTTTTATTTTATTTTATTCTATTGACGTTACGTCACGTCCGACGTCTTCCTTTATTCATCTAACTGTTTTAATAAGAAAAGGATGGATTTCACTTAGTGAGCTACCGCTGATCGTATTCCACTTGATAAAGGCCAAGTGGCCGAAAATTTGTGGTTTAAACAGAGTGACTTTAGAAAAGAACAAATCAATATAGACCAACTAAAATGGAGATAAAAAATAATAAGTTTTTTAATGGGTTGAGTGCTAGAAGCCACAGTTAGGCTTTTCGAAAAAATGAGGGTGACAGTGCAAAAGCCAACATTTTCATTACCCATGTTTTGTATTCAGTCAAACGTAAATAATAGATTGTTTTTGCAAATTTGTTCTATTACAAATTATTGGAGAGTGCTTTTGGCACTCTCCAATAATTTTTAATAAAACAATTTTTGATAAACAAATTTGGACCACTAAAACTAATCTTGCTCTCAACCAGTTAAATAAAAATACATATGAGAACCTTGTCAGATTTCGTGAAGAGAAAACAATACTATACCGCTAAAATCACACACCTATCATAGTTTTATACAGTTTCAATTTTGCCTCCAAAATAAATATTACGAACGCGGGCCGAAAAAACGAATGCACCGGTGCCTGAGAATCGAAAGATTAATTTTCTTTAGCCTAAAGGACATATTTGCAGAGTACATGTATCTTATTGAATAGATTAATTAGATAAATATTTATCATAGTTATGTTCTTAAGAGGTGTGTCCTTTTATTATCCATGTTAAATAATTACTGATAGGTCATTCAATGCTCATGGTAAACGAACATTGAACCATCTGTGATTTTAACTCTTTTAGTGCCATGACCTTTTAGCGATTTCTGATACTTTCTTTGAGTATATGTGGTCCCTATGGGAATACCAGGAAGTAGAGCTCTGCATGCTTACTGTAGTAAAGAGGTTCCGCTTTACTGGTAAAATAGGACCTGCATCCAATACTATAAAATGCTTACAGTTGTATTTTCTAGAATTGTACTTTCTACCTATTATTATAACTGACTAAAATGAATCATTAGCATTTTAAAAGATATGGCATCTGGTTCATTTCAACCCATTTAATATCACAACTAGAAATACAATTCTAAAAACTGTAATAGTTTTATAGTATTGGCCCCCTGGTAACCAATACCTATAGATGGGCATCATAGATATAATGATTAGCTAGACTTACCTTTGTGTCTACGTTGACCTTAAAAAAAGCAAATGAATTTATTTATTTATTGGGGTTTAGCGACACTTGACAGCCTGGGTCACCTCATGTCGGATAGTTTTATGGGTGGAGGACTGTCAGACTCCCCAATGTACTAACTCCATACAAGAAAGGTTAGCACTAAGTACTAACCCGCGTTGTGCCCTTGGGCAAGGCACTTCATACAGAACCTTAGTACACAGCACCACCATGCCCCCACATGGGCATTCCATATGAAGTGCCTTGCCCAAGGGCACAGCAGTTACCCCTGAAGGGAATCAAACTGTGGACCTTTCGGTTTGAAGTCTAGTGCCGTTTTTAAATCTTTTAAACTCTTTGTGAAGAATCAACAGGCATTTGTCAGGTGATTGCCTCAGGCCCACTGATGCATTGTACTTCTTAAATTTTCCTACAAATATTTACCATGTTGAAATGTAAATTAAATTATAAGCCATTTCAATATATTGAAAGGCTTCGACTAAAAATGATCTTGTCCAGGGCCTAGAAAAATCGGCAATGGAATTTAATATATATGTTTATTTCTTATGACTCGTATGATCAACTTATAAAAGGTTTCTAAACTTTGTTCATTGTTCCATGTCAAATTGACTTGAGACAGCAGTTGATATAAATTTTTTTTCGTGGCTCAACATAACAGAATTATTTCTTACAAATGGTAAGTGAAAGCCACTCTTTTATATAAAATTTGTATTTTTGTTTTGAAATTATTCAGGTCATCATACATGCCATAAGTCAGAAAGTACATGGTCCAGCCATTTTATGTCCCATTGTTACTTCCCAACCCCTCCACATAACACGAATGAGTGCAATAGGTTAGCTGACCTGAATCAGTGATTGATTGACATATATGGGTGTGATTTAACATTCATGTCATTGATTGTGGAAGAGTTTTGAAAAGTTAAGAAATCTGTACTTCATTCCTTTTGTAATCTAACTTCACACAATATTTCAACTCTTAACCAAAGTATAATTTGAATTTCTCCTCAAATTGAGTCAAGGCTGCTGGAAAATATTTGGAGTATTTATCATTCATTTATTGGTGTTTTAGGCCACATATTTCTGCACAGTGGCTAATCATGACCACAATTAGGGGTGTAAATTTAAGATACGCTTGTGTCACGATGCGATACAATACATATCTTGATACACAGGTCACGGTATGGTTATGTATCTACAGTACAAGTCAAAATAAGTTGTAGGATAATCACTATGAACTATGTATCTTTCTCTTCCTACACTGATAAGACCGGAAGCTGGCATAATTTTCTGAAAAGCTCTCATGGAGAGCTGTCCAGAAATTAATGTAAGCTTCTGATCTTATCAGTGCAGGTGCAGCAGTATACTTAGTTTATTGTGGTTATGTTACAACTTATTTTGACTTGTACTGTAGATGCTATAACTTGATTCCCAAAAGGCACAGCAGCAATAGCACAATAAAAAGAAGGCCATCTGTGGGCTGCTCAACACATTGTTATTCAACAACAATTTAGAATCCATTCAAGGCTAATTTTTATTGAGAAACAGAACACCAGAAACATTTACATGAGTAATATATGCTCCACCCAATGTACTGTCCGGACATTCCTAACTACTTGTTGAGTTCAGTTTAATTCTTTGAACTTAGCATACTCAAATTATCTTATTGCAATATTAGATAATATGAAACTGGTAACCCCCATATTATCTCCTTGGAGAGACATTGTCATATCTCAAACTGCATTGGATCAACTTATTATAGCTATATAATTGATAATCCGCTTTAACTTGGGCAAATTCCATTGACAGTTTGCAATATTTTAAATATCGTTGTGACATTTATGCATTATTTCTGGACTACTGTTGATAAATAATTATATTCAGTGTTGGTGGCACATGACCAAAAAATTATGTCAATGTCCAATCAAGTAGCCTTAATACCATGTAAAGAATTACAGGACACATTCTATTTGACATGTGACTGCATTGTACCCTTCCATTTAGTCAAACTCCAATACTACAGCCAATTGCAACACAACAGTAGGAATAATCACAGGTACTCAGCATAAGCTGTGAAATCGAAAGAAAAATGATATTTGATGGCATTTTTGAATCGATGCTAACATGCCATCATAATGGTACATAAATATTAACAAGGTACACAACTCGCTTTTCAAAAACGATAGCACTCATCTTCGTTATACCCCCCTCAAATTTGATTGACATAATGTATCCAGCAGTACCCGGAGTCAGTGGAAAGGGGAATGAATAAGCTTTACAGTGGTGTATTACATGCCCGTTGGGTCTTCTTGGGTTGTTCATGATAACTGGGAGAAGTCGCAGAAAAGGCCGAAAAACATTTAGTTGGACAAGATAATGTTCAGTGGAAAGTGGGTTACGAGTGACAATTCTCCGATTTATTATAAATAATTCGAGGTCCCATTGTCTATGGATGGCAGATTCAAATATTAACCGTATACCTTTATCAATTTTCAATCTTGGGTTGACATTTATTCGTTTCTGGAGTTCACATTTACCATTTATACACTTTTTAGCCATCACTTGAAACCTCATGAAGTTGTTGGCATCCATAGATACGGTGACTCGCACAAAAATTTTCCCCATTCTCTCATTGATTTGTTTTCATGTGTGATTTTCTCAGCATAAATAGTAGCCAATGGGATGTTTTTGTGAGCATCTTTGCTTCTATGGAATCTGTTAGCTTGTTGAATTTCCAAGGGAAGGTTAAAAAATGTATCTGTATGGGACTTGGTAACCAATGCCTTGGGTGGAAGTCCTCTAAAATAGGCAACATGGGTTTAAATGATTGGCTGGAATTGACTTTATGTACATGTTGGGGTCAGCATTATCATATGGAGGTGGGAGGGGGGAGGGGGATGGGGGGTGGGTAATGGAGAAAAGCTGAGTCATCACTTTTCAGAAATGAAAAAAAAGGAGTGAGGTGGGTATAGCTTTAAGATTGTTCAAATCAGGTCTGTGAGTTCATATTTGGCTTCCCCATGTGAGCCTGAATTTTAGCTTAGTACAGTATATTCAGATGAATAAAAAGACTGAAAGGTCCATGGTTTTGATCCTGATCAGCAGTAAATGCAGCGTGTCCTTGGGCATGGCACTTAATCCCAACTGTCCACAGTGGTGCTGTGTACTAAGGTGTACTTCACGTTGGTGATGCACTTGTCTTCAACCAATTCTAATCCTGCTTGTGCAAGTTAGTATGCTGGAGTTTGATAGTTGCTTGCTGCTGCTCAGTGGTTCTCTTTGGTGCTCAGGCTTCATCCACCCATAAAACTGTCTGACACAAAGTATCCCAGGCTGTCAATAGTGTTGTTAAACCACACGAAATAAATAAATCAACTGTGAAATAAATTCATTCTTTTGCACTATTTTTGTCATTGTTTTAGACAGTACCATATGTTAATATGGGGATGAGTGGTTTAAGAAATATGCCTTATGCTCTCTGATATTAAGACCCTCAATTGGTAATTATTGAAAACCCCTAATCAGCAGCAACAGCAATAAAGGAGAGTGACAGCAACCTGAAATTTGCCAGTTACATTTATTCAGTTTTCATACTACTTCAGTGCTACTTGAATTTAGTCAGTTGTGGTAGAGTCAAAAGTTGCTGTATAATGTACAGTCAGGTGTGTAATTAACATTGCCCATGGCATTAAATATTAAAGAAAAATAAAATTGAGTAACACATGTTCCTCGGCAGGCATTCATTATTGTCAAATAAATATCACCATGCAGACCCTCTAAATTTCCTTGACCTCCCAAAATAACCTATTGTGTTTCTCCATAATACCCAAATGATTAACTGAGCATAAAAAATGTAGCTATCACAAAACAATGTGAAGAATTAGGTATAAGTATCTGTTATTTATTTCTATAGCTGTGAATGTACATATACATCTGTATGTCAACCTGTCTTTATGTTCCTTGTGAAACTTGCCTACAGCTATAGTAAACTGTTATATAAGAATATAGTCATTGGCTGTTCTGATAGACTAATACTGGAGAACTGGTTTGGAATTATTTCAATGCAGGTTTCACTGAAAACAGAATATTTGAACTAATTTGAGTATAAGCTATTTTGAAGACAAAGAAAGAGCAGGTGAATGGAAAAACCATCACTGATCTATTCACATGACAATATGCTTTGTGACTAGAACGCACCTTGCTATATTGACCTTGTTTTTCCCATGCAAGCTGGTGTTTAATATAGTTTTTACAAACTGAGTAATACAAAAATTTGAAATGGAGGAGGTACATCTTCTGGAGAAAGGTAGGACTATATTTCCTTTACAAAATTGAATAAATAAATTTTTTTTTTATAAAATATCCAATACTGACTTGACTAAATGCTTCTCCACAATATCTGGAAATATTGCATGTCTTTGGCATTTCCTTTGTTTGAGTTGCATAGCCCCAGGGGCATAAAATCTGTGTGTGTGTGTGTGTGAGGAGGTGCTTCCCCGTCAATTCTTTGTCACATTGGGCAATAGAAGAGCCTGATAGTTGGCACAGTCAAAGACTTCTGTGTAGGCATAAATCTTTGCATGCTGCTGGCGGATATTCCTACCCAAGATAGAATTTCTCTTGCGACTGAAATAAGTATAATTTGGAAATATTCAATCCAATTTTTCCTCTGTAAATTAAACAGACTTTTTCACCAATGATTCCTTGAGTTAAATTTTTGACGAATATTTATATGCCCGTTTTGAAAAAACGGTCATATTATGGTATACGGCTGTCCGTATGTCTGTCCATCCACATGTCGTACAATAATTCGAAAACGCTTCAAGCAATTTTTGTGATTTTTTGGTGGAAAGTATATGTTGATGGAAGGAAGCTCCCTTTCGATTTGTGTTGCTGTCTGATTTGTCATTCCAGAGTTATGGGACTTTATTCATCAAAATATAGGCAATTTTCCACATGTTGTGTGCTTCCCTCTTGTAATTAATAACGGGCGTATCATGCATTCATGGTGCAGCTGTTTATTCATCACATCTTGTCATGGCTGCTTTACAACAGCCAGGACTTGATTTGATGAAAACTATTCTAAAAATACTCAGCAAGTTAAGGGTTAAAACTTTTTGTTTTGTTTTTTTTTCTCTTCTCAGCAGGTATGTACAAAAAAATAATACCAAAAATATTAACTTTTGTTATTACAATGACTATTTATGTACATTACAATGTATAGAGTAAACCTGGTAGAGTGCTGTATTATTTTTGATGGTTGAAGTTTGTTGATATGTCTTTGCCTTGTTGCAGTTTGGAGGAGAGTGCCTTTTGGCACTCTCCCATAAATTGTAACAAGGCCTATCCGTACAGACTAAACAATTTTACTTCAAAGATAATACGAAGCAAATTCACAGAATTCGAAGCCTTAAGAGTGAGGCACCAACACTTCATAATAAAGTCCAAATATGGGCTTCCAGCACTCCACCAGTAAAAGATATGCACAAAGAATTGTGATACAAAATATCAGGCATAAAATGAGATTATTCTTAAGTTCTTAGAAATTGGACAAGTGAGGCACCAACACTTCATAATAAAGTCCAAATATGGGTTTCCAGCACTCCACCAGTAAAAGATATGCACTAAGAATTGTGATACAGAATATCAGGCATAAAATGAGATTATTCTTAAGTTCTTAGAAATTGGACATGACAGTCGGCAAAGCCATAGCTTTGACTACAACATCAGTAATTGTCATGGCTAATTTCAGTGAATGTAGTTTCCTTTTCCAAATAGCTCACCAAGAAGCATAGGTACATATATGTATGTAAGAAATTTAAGTCATGGTCGAGCAAAGATGTCCCCCACTTCCCAGTTATTTGCGGATTTTGCAAGGTCTACTCTTCCATTGGAAATCCAGGAAGTGGAGAAATGTTCATTTAATGCTTTAAGATCACTGATCTCTATACAACTTAATTGCACATCAAAAAAATCGTCGCAACTCAGTAGCCTGCCCCACTCCCACCCCAAGATAGCATCAGATCATTCAATGCCGACTCCTCGCATCAATAACATTTGATGATGATGTGAAAGCTGAAGTCACTTCATAACAACTTTCACTTCATCAAATGTCAGGGTGTTTACATAGCATGAAAACCAGTTACACTGTATCAACTTTCCAATCTTGACATAAACTTTCCAATCTCGACAGTTGTTTTTTTGTCTGTAGTAACTACAAACAAGCTATTAATTGAAAATAGAATATGTTTTCATTTTTGAATTTACTTAAAAAAAAAACTTTTCACAATCGATTCCAATGAGGGGTCATAATCTAAGTTTGAATGCTTTTGTAAATAGTACTGGCTGATTTTGGCCATTATTTTTGGTAAGGAGTTGATATAGATGAGATTTACACTAAGGCTGTACAGTGCACAGGGTTAGTGCCTCAGTTAATATTAAAATTTTGTTATAACCAGGTAGTGTGACTACCCCTGTGCAATGCACAGGGTTAGTCACACGTTCTGGTTATAAAATATTGGTAACTACCATATCACCCACTAAATGAAAGTATACACTAAGACTGTCAAAATGCACAGGGTTAGTTGGTTACATGTTACTTTGGGTGCAAGGTTCAAGAAACTATAATGAAATTCTTATACTGGATTGTGGAAATCTTTTTAAAGTGAATTCCTAAAATGAAAACATATTCTATTTTCAATTAATAACCTGTTTACAATATGCGGTAAATATTGAGTTTGTATTGCCACAAAAACGTGCACATCATTAACATATTTATCTTTCACAGACATCAAAATAGATTTTTTCAAAAGCGGTCTGTGATTATGAGGTGGTGGAAAATTGAGGATTTTTTTTTGTTTTTTGTTGTTCACTGTTAATTTAGAGCTACATCTTCTCCCTATCACAACTCCCGAAGATGGCAATAGATGTGATACTTTTTATCCACTGCTATGTAGTTGGAAGGGGGGGGGGGGGGGGGGGTATAGGAATATGTTCTGTCCTTGTATCTATCTGCCTTGCATCTGCCCGTCCTTCTCCATTTCCCGTCATCACATTTAATAGATTCAAAATATTTTTCCCAAATTTAATATATATCTTTTTGGTAACAATATCATGAATGGGATTGTTGAATGCTGATGCTTACAACTTCCTATTTTCATAAAGTTACATGTATGCAGTGGATATGATTTCATGTTCAACATTTAGGGTTCTTATGCTGTTTTGAAATTCTTGAAAGAATATGTCAATTTGTGTCAGTCTGGCAAAGATCTTAAATAGTATGGAAATGATTTTTGGCTCACCAACGATAGTTGTGTGAGCCTATGGCATAGCCCTCATGTCGACGTCTGCATCCGGATTCATTCATTTTGAACTTTTGTGTGCAGGTTTTTATTTTGCTTTTTTTTTTATGTCAGCATGCTTTTCAGGGATAGTAATATTTTATTCAACCCTTTCCATGCTTACTTGAATTTTGGACTTTTGTGTACAGGTTTTTGACTTTTCTGTGCAGGTTTTTGACTTTTGTGTACAGGTTTTAAAATTTTGTCTTCAAGTGGAGTTTTACTTTACTGGCATATTGCCATGGTGGTTACCTTAACATTTCAGGGTATTGTTCTCAATTTTAACCCTTTGAAACAAATGTGATACTTTTTTGACATTTATGTGCAGGTTTTGAGGTTTGTCTTTCCTTCCTTCCAAGTGGATATTTTTCAAGTAGAGTTTCACCTTACTGGCATATTGCCATTGTGGTTACTGTGACATTCACAGGGTATTTTTCTCAGTTTTAACCCTTTGAAACAAATGTGATACTTTTTTTTACTTTTATGTGCAGGTTTTGAGGTTTGTTTTTCTTTTCTTCCAAGTGGCGACTTACCTTGTGGCATATTGCCATGGTTCCTATTTTATATTAGGATGCTTCTTGGTGCTAGTATTATATTATTTAACCCTTTAGCTGCTTATTTAGTGCCGTTTTACCTCACTGCAATATTGCCATGGTGGTTATTGTAACATTTTCAGGGTATTTTTCTAAATTTCAACCCTTTGAAACAAATGTGATACTTTTTTGACTTTTATGTGCAGGTTTTGAAGTTTTTCTTTCTTTTCTTCCAAGTGGATATTTTTCAGGTAGAGTTTCACCTTACTGGCATATTGCCATGGTGGTTACTGTGACATTATCAGGGTATTTTTCTCAATTTTACTCCTTTGAAACAAATGGGATACTTTTTTTTTTTTTACCTTTATGTGCAGGTTTTGAGGTTTGTCTTTCTTTTCTTCCAAGTGGCGACTTACCTTGTAGCATATTGCCATGGTTCCTATTTTATGTTAAGATGCTTCTTGGGGCTATTATTATATTATTTAATCCTTTAGCTGCTTATTTACTTTAATTTTGGACCTTTGTGTGCATGTTTTGGACTTTTGTGTACATGTTTTGGACTTTTGTGTACATGTTTTGTACTTTTGTGTACATGTTTTGTACTTTTGTGTGCATGTTTTGATATTTTTTTTTTTAAGTGGAGTTTTACCTCACTGGCATATTGCCATGGTAGTTACTGTAACATTTTCAGGGTATTTTTCTAAATTTCAACCCTTTGAAACAAATGTGATACTTTTTTGACTTTTATGTGCAGGTTTTGAGGTTTGTCTTTCTTCTCTTCAAAGTGGAAACTTACCTTGTAGCATATTGCCATGGTTCCTATTTTATGTTAGGATGCTTCTTGGGGCTAGTATTATATTATTTAACCCTTTAGCTGCTTATTTACTTTAATTTTGGACCTTTGTGTGCAGGTTTTGGACTTTTTTTTTTTTGCTCTAGTCACCCCTTTACATTGGCTACCGGCTGGTGAGCCACGGGGTACTGATGCCCCCTCTAGTTTTAAATAAACTTTGACCCTCTCCATATTGTTGTCGCAATATCCAGATTTCAAGGCATAAATTTTTCCCATAATGCCTGATAATGCAAGTAGAAAAAATGTATTTTTAAGATACTTTGACAGTTCTTAGAAGATAATAATATATTAAGTCAATTTCATTCAGGATTTACTCCACGAGACTCAATGATTCTTCAACATACGGACCTTTATGACGAATTTTGTCGGGCACTCGGTGATGGTAAGGAAATAAGAGTTGTGTTCTGTGATGTTAGCAAAGCCTTCGACAGGGTTTGGCATTCAGGTCTAAAAGGGCATGATGCTTGGACTATTTTAGTCAATGCTGAAGGGCTCGAGGATTGACATTGTATCCTATGGAGATGGATTGCTTAATGTAGATTCATTCTTGGACTCTGTTTATATTATGTTCTGTTCAAGGTGAGCGCTTCAGGCCCCGTGGGGCATCTCGCTTTCTCTGGATATAGCCTTAAGGGGCTATATAAGTAATGAAATTTTGTTTATTTTGAAATTCTCACCTCTGATATTCCTTAAATTCAGATTAAATACACACAAATTATACATCAAAATGAAGGTTAGGATGTATTGAACACGAAACACATGTAATCAACTCATAGAGTCGACTGTGGGCACCACTGGTTCCTGTAAGTCTGCTGCCGTATTCGCACCAGAACTGATAATACAATAATATTTCATGAGAACAACTCGTGGCCGAATGTGCTTCAGATCTTCAATAACAAGGCAAGGCATTCAAAACACTTTTGAGTGCAGCGATAGGACTGCATTTTGAAAAAGGACAACATTGTCTGCATTTTTAGCTCACCTGACTGAAAATCAGGGCGAGCTTTTCTGATCACTCTTCGTCCGTTGTCCGTCCGTCCATCCGTCATCTGTCGTCCTGCGTAAAGGGGGTGTTTGAGCCTCTTTCTCCTAAACCACTGGCCACATTTTAATTAAATTTCATGTAAGTAGTGGTTATATAGGGGCATTTTGATTTTTATGCAAATTAGGTTTTGGCTCATATTGAGCAGAGGGGTGGGGAAAAAATGGCCAAATTTTTGGAAAATCTTCTTCTAATGAACCACCAGTAGCAGAGACTTGATATGTGGTATACGGAGTCCTTTTGAGGTTTAGAATCAAGTTTGTTCAAGAGAAGTTTGTCAGGCATCATTTGCCTTCGTTATGGGAAGGGCAAAAATTTTGGCCACGCCTAAAATTTCTGTTTTCAGAACCGTGAGGTCGATTTGAACCAAATTTGATATGAGATGATAATGGGTCATAAGTAGTTGATTGATGCAAAAAAAATTTTTCTCATTGCCCCGTGGGAACCTTGGGAGCTAAAAATAGGAAAACCTTAAAACTGCCATATCTCCAAAACTACACGGCACAGAGAATTCTTATTTTATATAAAGCTTTCTTTTATCCAGTAGAATGGTTAAAAAAAATCCCTATCGGTTTGATCACAAGGTACTTTTTTCAGGACTTTTGAAAAAGTGCTGAGTCAGCACTTTTTAACACTGTGGGCAATGGGAAAAACATTAAAAAATCTTTTCCAGATCCAGCAGGCAGAATCTTTTGATATTTGGTATGCAACATTGTAGGGTGGATCTGATTCAAGTTTGTTCAAATCGGCCCACTGGGTTCATATTTGGGCTCAGTATAGGAGCGAGATTTCGCACTTTGTGCATTTCAGGCAAATTTCTTCAAAAATCTTCTTCTCCAGATCCAGCAGGTAGAATCTTTTGATATTTGGTATGCAATATTGTGGGGTAGATCTGATTCAAGTTTGTTCAAATCGGCCCCCTGGGTTTATATTTGGGCTCAGTATAGGAGCCCAAATTTGAACTTTGTGCATTTCAGACAAATCTTCTTTTCAAGATTCAGCAGGCAGAATCCACCATGCTCAGGGTGTGCGATTCAAGTTTGTTCAAGCCAAGTCCCTGGGTTCATATTTGGGCTCACTGTGGTAGCCCGAGTTATAACTTAGTTCAAAATGAGGAATTTTCTTTAAAAATCTTCTTCAGATCCAGTAGTCGGAATGTTTTGATATTTGGTATGCGGCATCCTTAGGGGGGTGAGATTCAAGGTTGTTCAAGCCATTTCCCTAGGTCCATATTTGGGCTCACTGTGGGAGCCCGAATGATAACTTAGTTCAAAATGAGGAATTTTCTTTAAAAATCTTAGGATCCAGCAGATGAATGCTTTTGATATTTTTTATGCAGCATCCTTAGGGGGGTGAGATTCAAGTTTGTTCAAGCCATGTCCCTAGGTCCATATTTGGACTCACTGTGGGAGCTCGAATTGTAACTTAGTTCAAAATGAGGAATTTTCTTTAAAAATCTTCTTCAGATCCAGCAGTCGAAATGTTTTGATATTTGGTGTGCAGCATCCATAGGGGGGGAGGGGGGGGGGGGGGATTCAAGTTTGTTAAAGCCAAGTCCCTGGGTTCATATATGGGCTCCCTGTGGGAGCCCAATTTATAACTTAGTTCAATATGAGGAATATTCTTTAAAAATCTTTTTTTTTTAGATCCACTGGTCAGAATCTTTGGATATTTGTTATAAGCTTTTCTTAGGAGGAGCAGATGCAATTTGTTGAAATCAATTCTCTTGGTTGATATTCAGGCTGCCATGTCATGTGAGCGCCCTCAGGCCCCCTGGGGCCTCTTGTTTATTGAAGATGGTTTCCATGCTTAACAGCATGCGCAAATCACTCGATACCATGAATTTCCATCAAAAAACAAAATCGTAATTGTTAGAAATTTCAACAGGTATCATGATACCTTACATTGAATATAGCAAATGTGCAGTCTCTATCGTATATCTTTCTCATTATTTCATTTTAGACGGTGTTGTATATAAATGCTTTTTCCGTCCGATGACGTGGACCGGAAATCGAAAGTAAATTCATATGTAAACAAAAGCTAAGGTTTGGGAATTTACCCCCATGCAGCTCTGTCGCTGTGTTTTGAATAATTTTGATACCCTAGCTTTGTTCGTGGATATTAAAGTACATTTGGCCACAAATTGTTCTCGTAAAATATTATTAAATTATCAGTTCTTGTACGAATTTGGTAGCAGACTTCTAGGAACCAGTGGTCCCTACAGTCGACTCTATGAGTTGATCACACATGTGTTTCGTGTTTTATTCATCTCAACCTTCATATTGATGTATAATTTGTGTATATTTAATTTGAATTGAAGGAATATCAGAGGTGAGAATTTTCAAAATAAACAAAATTCCAATACTTATATAGCCCCTTAACCCTTTATCTATTCAATGGCTAAAATTATCTGATGCTGTTCACACAAAAAAGTACTATTAATATTTCAATATTTTTTTAGTTTTTGCCTCCAAAACAGCTTGTTTCAATGAGTGGTTATGAGCTATGTTTTGGGCACTAAAAACGAAAATATTCAGTTATTTAAGAAACTTTTGTGCGACTAATATCCTGTAAACATGTTAGGTGAAGGGTCAGTAAAATTTCTTATTTCCATTGTATCACACAAGTTTGACTTCCTGTTGTTCTATCTGTTCAAGTGTCTGAAGATTCATGTGATATCATTTGAACATGCAGCTCATCATCTGATTGAGTTCACAAATTTGTTTTGAGTAAAGCATGGAAAACATGTAATGATGCCAACATTTACTTTTTGTGCAAAGGTGATCAAATTGTACAGAATATAGAGCTCACCCAAGGAGCAAGTGCAGCTGATTCATTGAGACCTGGATAAAATTATTGATTGTACTGTTAATGTTTCTTCAGGACCAGGAAAAAATTACATTGTTAGAATTGCAGTAGAACCTGGATATAAATACATTGTTAGTGCTATTTAGAACCTGGATTTAATTATACTATTAGTGTTTTATAATGTTTTGTCATGTCCCTTGGTCTTGTTTTGGATAGACCATTAGTCCCCTAACAATTGAAGTACTCTCATGACCACTACACTCTAGTAGCAGATACAGTACACGCATTCCGAGCATTGCAATTTTGAAATAAATAATGATTTTCCCTCTTTCTGCAATTTCAACACTTTGTTGTTGCACTGATTTTTACCTCAACTTTGACGTAAGTCAAATTTGAGGTTATGCCATGGCCCGTCATCTGTCGTCCATCTATCTGTCTGTCTGTCCATCAGCTATTCAATACGGCTCAGCTGGAGGCCGTATTTATGAACCGATCTATACAAAACTTCTTGAGTACCTTTGTTATCACCGTGGGACGAGAACGAGTGTTTTTGGGTGCAGTCCAACATTCAAGATGGTCACCAGCAGCCATTTTGTACCTTAGTTAGTGCAATCAGTTTTTTGTACAGAAGTTCTGTATGAATGTTCTGATTTGAATAAATTTTTGTATGAATGTTTAGTAACATCGAATACATCACATATAATACAGGTTTTTTTTCTCGTGCAGACATTATGCAAATTAGATGGAATTTGATTTATTCAGTGCAACTTTTACACAGTTAGTACACATCAATACGGCTCGGGCAAGGGGCTGCATTTATGAACGGATCTACATGAAACTTCTTGGGTACCTTTGTTGTCACCTTGGGATGAGAACGATTGTTTCTGGGTGAGGTCCAAAATGTCTGCCAGTGGCCATTTTGTACCGAAATTAGGTCCAATCAGTTTTTTTTTGTACGCAATATCTATACAGCTCAGGCTAGAGGCCGTATTTACGAACCGATCTTTACGAAACTTCTTGGGTACCTTTGTTATCACCTTGGGACGAAAATGAGTGTTTTGGGGTGTGGTCCGAAATTCAAGATAGCTGCCAGTGGCCATTTTGTACCAAAATTAGGTACAATCAGTTTTTGGTACAGAACTTCTATTTGAAGTTTCTGATTTGAAAAAATTTTTGAGTGAATGTTTAGTAACATGGAATACATCACACATATTATGGGTTTTTTTCTCATGCAGAAATTATGCAAATTAGATGAACATTGATTTATTCAGTGCTTCTTTTTATAGTAAGTGCACATGTCAATACGGCTAGAGGCTGTATTTATGAACCAATCTTCATGAAACTTCTTGGATACATTTGTTATCACCTTGGGACAAGAACAAGCATTTCTTATCACTGTGCTATGAGAACAAATATTTTGGGGTTCAGTCAGACCCACTGTGGGACTCAAAGATTTCTTTTTTAGTTTAGCATCTAACTTTCGCCCCACCTTTACAATACTTTACCTATACATTTGTTACAGGCTACGGTCAGCCTTTATGTACAGACCGTTACAATACTTTATTTGTACCTTTGTTATCAGGTCATTACCTAGATGTGTGTCCTTGCTGTGTCACATACTATACATGTACATGTCTTACACAAGTTGAGCTACAGTGTCATTGACACTTTCATTCTCTCCTGGTGACCATTTTTCATGTTATTTCTGGTACCTGTTTCGAACCTAAACACAGTTTCATACTCTCGGAATTATAAACCCAGTGAACAATCATGGTACTGATCTGTCGACTAAGGTGGTGTGTTGGAGTGGTGTAGGGGAATGTGCCTCATGTTGCTGTCTCTGGGCCCCCTGTTATCCGTGAACTATACCTTTACTTATGTTTTCTAATATCTCCTGGACTAGAAAGAGGATCCTCATAAGTCCTTGAAAGTACTTTAATGTACTTGAGTTTTTAAATTCAAATTACCTGCCCCGAAAACCTGACTTTCCGAGAAAAATCATGGAATGAGTTTGAAAAGTATATTCAAGTAATTTCTTGCCGTAGTTTGGTCAAAATGTTTCGTTGAAAGAAGCGGTAGTTTTGTTGGTAAAAAAGTGCATTTTCTGTTCTCTAAACTAATACCTTATTACAGTAGACTCCACTTGTTACAATAGCACACATATTTCATTTATTGTAATAAAATCTCTCTGAAACGAACCATGCTTGTTATATTGCATGTCTTTTATTATTGATATGAAGACCTCTTTGATATCTCATTGTTTCTCTGTCCACTGATGTCAGAAAAAAAAAGGTACAGTCTTTGCTTTTATTTTTTTTTTTTAAACTGAAATGACAGAACTTGCCTTCAAGAAGCCACTTATTTTTCAGTTGTTCTCTTGTAAAAGCAGGTATGCAGTAGTGCTCTTATAAGCCTGAGTGTATGGAACAACAAATCAAACCATCTAAAATGTCACACTGATCTGTCGCTCTATGATAAATATAAAATCAAAGATATCATGCATTCTTTTTTAGGTGATACATATCCTTTAGAAATGAACATCTTTTTTTTTTTATAAAATTTGTTTTGTTACCTATGGTACTCTCTGGTAAATTGTCACAAAGTTGTGCGAGAGACAATTTTGTCCACACAAATTTATTCTTGCACTCTGAAAGTTAAATAAAGGAATGTCAGCAGGGTTATTTCAAGTTAAATATGTTTTTAATGTGGGTGTACAATATGTTGATACAGTGTACCTAACTTTGAAAGTTATTGTTAATGTGCAGTATTTTCTATAGGTAGGGCTGTTTGCATTTCTTGAAACAGGTCAAACGTAATTGTTGGTTGGTGAATAGCAAACAATTCCCATCAGAAAGAGTTGTATATATCGAGACCAGCGGATGTTAATTGTAAACTAATTTTTTTTTGCTGGTTATGTTGTTTTGGCACTGCTTGAAAGTCTACAAATGAGATCTTATGTTCTGTTATTATAAGATTATGGCAATTGAAACTTTCCACTTAACCCCTAGCATTCACGTTGTGCATCAAAATTTTCTCCAATCACTCCGTTTTTCTCTTGTTTAACTATCAAATTAACCAATTATATATGGTCACGATTAGCCATTGTGCATAAGTATGTGACCTTAAACACCAATAAATAAATAAATAACCAATTATATCTTGTTTGACAGGCTCACTGAGCTCTGTCACACAAGGTATATTTGATCAAATATCAAACTGCATTTTGGGAAATATTTGATATTGAAAACTTTAACATTTTGACATCAGAGTGCAGAGTGTTAACAAAATGGCCAGTCAGCACTGTTGACCAATATTACAGATGACAAAATGACTGCAGTGGTGTCCACTTAACTCCTTGCATGCTGCTGGCGGTTATTTCTGCCCAGGATATAATTTCTCTTGCCACTGAAATGAGGATAATTTGGGTTCATTTAATCAAATTTCCCTACAGTAAGTTGAATGGATTTTTTCACTAATGATTTCTCGAGTTAAATTTAGATTAATTTTTCATCAAATCTAGTCAGGGCTGCTTTACAGCAGCCATGACTAGATTTTATGAAAAATATTTTGAAAATACTCAGCGGGTTAAGAGTTAATTGGATATCTCCTAAATTGAATAACTCTGTCCAAACACAAAACCATTTACCATATCTTCAGTACAAATTTGACCAGCTAATTGCATATTAGTTACAGAGTAATGTCCTGTTAAAGAATAAAAATCTTGTAACTTATTGCGAAAGTACCTTCACATTCACCGTATTCTCCTTCCTTAACCGGTAGAGTGTTGGACATCCATATTTGGGTTTTATTAGCTCACCTGACTGAAAGTCAGGGTGAGCTTTTCTTATCAATCTTCATCCGTTGTCAGTCCGTCCGTCGTCCTGCATGAAGGTGGTGTTTGGGCCTCTTTCTCCTAAACCACTGGCCACATTTTAATTATATTTCATGTAAGTAGTGGTTATATAGGGGCATTTTGATTTTTGTGCAAATTAGGTTTCAGCTCATATTGAGCAGAGGGGTGGGGAAAAAATGGTCAAATTTTTTGAAAATCTTCTTCTAATGAACCACCAGTAGCAGAGACTTGATATATGGTATATACAGAGTCCTTTTGAGGTTTAGAATCAAGTTTGTTCAAGAGAAGTTTGTCGGGCATTATTTGCCTTCGTTATGGGAAGGGCAAAGATTTTGGCCAAGCCTAAAATTTCTATTTTCAGAACCGTCAGGTCGATTTGAACCAAATTTGATATGAGATGATAATGGGTCATAAGTAGTTGATTGATGCAAAAAATTATTTTCTCTTTGCCCCGTGGGAACCTCGGGAGCTAAAAATAGGAAAACCTTAAAACTGCCATATCTCCAAAACTACACGGCACAGAGAATTCTTATTTTGTATAAAGCTTACTTTTATCCAGTAGAATAGAGTGGATAAAAAAAATCCCTATCGGTTTGATTACAAGGTACTTTTTTCAGGACTTTGAAAAAGTGCCGAGTCAGCACTTTTTAACACTGTAAGCAATGGGAAAAACATTAAAAAATCTTCTTCTCCAGATCCAGCAGGCAGAATCTTTTGATATTTGGAATGCAACATTGTAGGGTGGATCTGATTCAAGTTTGTTCAAATTGGCCCCCCTGGGTTCATATTTGGGCTCAGTATAGGAGCCCGATTTCGAACTTATTGCATTTCAGGCAAATTTCTTAAAAAATCTTCTGCTCCAGATCCAGCAGGCAGAATCTTTTGATATTTGGTATGCTACATTGTGGGGTTGATCTGATTCCAGTTTGTTCAAATCGGCTCCCTAGATTCATATTTGGGCTCACTATAGAAGCCCGAATTCGAACTTTGTGCATTTCAGGCAAATTTCTTAAAAAATCTTCTTCTCCAGATCCAGCAGGCAGAATCTTTTGATATTTGGTATGCAACATGGTAGAGTGGATCTGATTCAAGTTTGTTCAAATCGGTCCCCTGGGTTCATATTTGGGCTCAGTATAGGAGCCCGATTTCGAACTTAGTGCATTTCAGGCAAATTTCTTTGAAAATCTTCTTCTCAAGATCCAGCTGGCAGAATCTTTTGATATTTGGTATGCAACATTGTGGGGTGGATCTGATTCAAGTATGTTCAAATCAGCCACCTTTATTCATATTTGGGCTCACTATAGAAGCCGAATTCGAACTTTGTGCATTTCAGGCAAATTTCTTTGAAAATCTTCTTCTCCAGATCCAGCAGGCAGAATCTTTTGATATTTGGTATGCAACATTGTGGGGTGGATCTGATTCAAGTTTGTTCAAATTGGCCCCCTGGGTTTATATTTGGGCTCAGTATAGGAGCCCAAATTTGAACTTAGTGCATTTCAGGCAAATTTCTTTGAAAATCTTCTCAAGATCCAACAGGCAGAATCTTTTGATATTGGGTATGCACCATTCTTAGGGGGTGAGATTCAAGTTTGTTCAAGTCATGTCCCTGGGTTCATATTTGGGCTCACTGTGGTAGGCCGAATTATAATTTAGTTCAAAATGAGGAATTTTCTTTAAAAATCTTCTTCAGATCCAGCAGTCGGAATGTTTTGATATTTGGTATGCAGCATCCTTAGGGGGGTGAGATTCAAGTGTGTTCAAGCCATGACCCTAGGCCCATATTTTGGCTCACTGTGGGAGCCCGAATGATTACTTGGTTCAAAATGAGGAATTTTCTTTAAAAATCTTCTTCTTCAGATCCAGCACTCGGAATGTTTTGATATTTGGTGTGCAGCATCCTTAGGGGGGTGAGATTCAAGTTTGTTAAAGCCAAGTCCCTGGGTTCATATATGGGCTCCCTTTGGGAGCCCGAATTATAACTTAGTTCAATATGAGGAATATTCTTTGAAAATCTTCTTTTTTTTTAGATCCTCTGGTCAGAATCTTTGGATATTTGGTATAAGCTTTTCTTAGGAGGAGCAGATGCAACTTGTTGAAATCAATTCTCTGGGTTGATATTTAGGCTACCATTTCAGGTGAGCACCCTCAGGCCCCCTGGGGCCTCTTGTTTCAGTTTATGGATGAAGCATTTGATAATTCAAATAGCCATTAAAATACTATTGCTGGGAGGTTATGAAATTCTTCCATGATTTAGGTTTCTACTCGTTTTTTTTTAAAAAGAGTTGAGTCTGGTTTGGGTTTTTTTTGGAGAAAAATATTCAAGTAGGCCTATTAAACACTATATACACCTGTTTTTTTCCCCAAATATTAGTTTTAATAAAAGTTTAAAGTGCAAGTACCTTCCCCTCTCTCTAAAATTATGAGATTATTTTCAGAGCAGCACATATACAGTGGACCATTAACCTGGAAGACAATGAAGATTGTTCACAGAGCCCTGGTTGAATAGCATTGGCAGCCCCCCCCCCCCCCCATCACTAAGGCTAGAGGAAAATGCTGTGGTAGCAAATGCATAACTTGGGTAAAAAATGCTGAAGATGTAATGTTGTGAAATGTCAGGCCAAAGAAAAGAAATCCTGCCGACCCTAAAACATTATGCCGACCCTAAAAATTTTACAAAGTGAAAGGCGCTCATTTAGGTCATTGTAACTTTTCATTGTAATTTTTATCAGACTTCAACTGTGAAATTTGAAACCTATTTTGAGGTTAAAGCTTTAAAAAATACATGTAGAAATAAATATATCGGACAGTATAAATGCGGAGCAAGTGGTAAGTTCCAGTTCAACAAAGGAAACCGCATTTGATAAATTGATCATTTTATAGATACAGTAGATATATTGTTTTACAGTTGGTGTTGAAGGTCATGAAAATTAATGAATATCGTGTTGAGTTTTGTGTATTGATACTGAAAGCCCTGAATCTTGGCCTGCAGTCTTGAAGATGTTATTGATGCAAGTATAGTGTACAACTGTTGTTTTTAGCTCATCTTGACAAAGTCAAGTTGAGTTAATCTCATCGCTCTCCGTCCGTCGTCCGTCAACACCATGTTTTGGTCTTCTCCTCCAAAGCCACTGGGCCAATTCAAGTAAAAGTTTGTGTGAGTGATGGTCCCAAAGGGGCATTTAATTTTTGTTCAACTCAACATGCCCAGCCCCATAGGGAGGGAGTGGGGGAAAATGCTCCAAAATATTTTTAAAATCTTCTTCTCAAGAACCAGTGTGCACAATGACTTGATATTTGCTATGGAGCTTCCATATGAGGTGTAGAATCAAATTTGTTCAAACGAAGTTCGTGAAGTAATATTTGGCTTTGTAATAGGAGGGGTAAGATTTTTGGCCCCGCCCAAAATTTCTATTTTCTGAACCGATGGTCTGGTATGAACCATAGTTGGTTTGTGGTAGTATTGGGTCATAAGAACTTGACCCATGCAAAAAAAAAAAATTCCCGCATCCCCATGGGAACCCTTGGAGCTAAAAATAGAAATATTTTCAAACGCCCATATTTCCCAAACCCCACGGAACAGAGAGCTTTTATTTGGTATGAAGTATCCTTATGACCAGTAGAATTGAACGGTGAAAAAAAATTGCCATCGGTTATGTTAGGGTGTTCTGTAATGGGCATCGAAAAAATGCTGAGTCAGCATATTTGCAAAAATTTAAAAAAATCTTTTCTCCAGAACCAATCATCAGAATCTTTTGATGTTTGGTATACAGCATTCATAGAGGGGTCAGATAAAAGTTTGTTGAAATAAAGCTCATTGGTTCATATTTGGGCTCTGTACAGGAGCCCGAAGTTTTAACATAGGGTAATATAGGGAATATTCTTTAAAAATCTTCTTTAGAACCACCAGTCAGAATCTTTTAATATTTGATATACATCATTGTTATGAGTGTCAAATTCTAGATTGTTCAAACCAAGTCTGTAGGTTAATATTTGGGCTTCCTACTGAAGCCCAAATTTTATCTTTGTTCAATATGGAAGGTAATTTAAAAAAATCTTCTTCTTCAGATCCACCAGTCAGAATGCTTTGATATTTGGAATGCAACATCTCTATGGGGCTCAGATTCAAGTTTGTTCAAATCAGATCCCTAGGTATATATTTGGGCTCACTATGGTAGCCCAAATTTTTACTTAGTGCAATATGAAGAAATTTCTTTAAAAATCTTCTTCTTCAGATCCACGAGTCGGAATGCTTTCATATTTGGTATACAACATCTCTAGGGGGGTCAGATTCCAGGTTGTTCAATTCGAGTGCCTAGGTTAATATTTGGGCTCCATATGCGAACATGAAATTTAACTTAGTACAATATGAGGGAATTTCTTCAAAAATCTTCTTCTTCAGATTCACTTGTCAGAATGCTTTCACATTTGGTATACAACATCTCTAGGGGGGGTCAGATTCAAGTTTGTTCAAATCGGATCCATAGGTTAATATTTGGGCTCGCTATGGTAGCCCAAATTTGAACTTGGTGCAATTCAAAGAAATTTCTTTACAATTTCTCTTCTTCAGATCCAACAGTCAGAATGTTTTCATATTCAGTCCACAACATCTCTAGGGAAGTCAGATTTAACTGTGTTCTGGGTTAATATTTGGGCTCTCTATGGGAGCCGGAATTGGCCATTTTGCTGAAGAATTAAAAATTTTGTATTCAGTACCCTCTAGAGGCACTAAGATTAATCCACATAGGTTGTATCAAGGAGCTTCATAGGGGAGCTCTACATTTTACTTTATGATCAACTGAAGAAAAGGCATGATGCCCAGATTATTTTTGTCACTCCTGAGGGACTCAAGGATTGACAGTGTTGCCTATGGAGATGGCTTGCTTAATGTAGACTCATTCTTGGACTCTGTTTAAATTGTGTTCTGTACAAGATGAGCGCTTCAGGCCCCGTGGGGCCTCTTGTTTTAATTCCATTTACACATACACATATAAATTACTGACAGTGGCCAGCAGATGCATGAATATTGCATTCAAGTGAAGTGTGTGGTCATTTTGGTAATTCAGCGTTTGTTTCATTTTTGTCCAAAGCCAGGTGGCACTTTCAATCTCACACTGAATGGGGTAATTTTTATCATTTCATTCATTTGTCATTCGAAAGAAAGTTTATTTAATACGTAAATACAATTATATTATGGGACCAAAAACATTATTAAACCCCACGCAACAAAGTTGCGGGGATATAATGTTTTTGACTGGTCCGTCCGTCAGTCCGTCAGACTCCGTCAGTCCGTCCTACTTGTTTTCCAGACTTTTTTTCTACACGCTTCCAGATATTGAGCTGATTTTTGTATGTGAGTCTAACATGGTGGCCTACAGATCAAGTTTGCATTTTGTACCGCTCCACTGATTTTTACCAAAATTACGGCCCTTGGACTCTGAAAAATTCATCAGAATTACAGTTTTCCAGACTTTTTTTCTACACGCTTCCAGATATTGAGCTGATTTTTGGTATGCTAGACTGACATGGTGGCCTACAGATCAAGTTTGCATTTTGTTCCACTCCACTGATTTGTACCGAAATTACGGCCCTTGAACTTTGAAAAGTTCATCAAAATTACAGTTTTGCGGACTTTTTTCCTACATGCATCCAGATATTGAGCTGATTTTTGGTATGTTAGTCTAACATGGTGGCCTACAGAACAAGTTTGCGTTTTGTTCCGCTCCACTAATTTTTACCGAAATTACGGCCCTTGGACAGTGAAAAATGCATCAAAATTAGTTTTCCAGACTTTTTTTCCACACGCTTCCAGTTATTGAGCTGATTTTTGGTATGTTAGTCTGACATGGTGGCCTGCAGATCAAGTTTGCATTTTGTTCCGCTCCACTGATTTTTACCGAAATTACGGCCCTTGATACGGCCCTTGAACTTTGAAAAGTTCATCAAAATTACAGTTTTGTGGACTTTTTCCTACATACTTCCAGATATTGAGCTGATTTTTGGTATGTTAGTCTAACATGATGGCCTACAGAACAAGTTTGGGTTTTGTTCCGCTCCACTGATTTTTACCAAAATTACGCCCCTATAGACTTTGAAAAGTTCATCAAAATTACAGTTTTCCGGGCTTTTTCTTTACATGCTTCCAGATATTGAGCTGATTTTTGGTACGTTTGTCTAACATGGTGGCCTACAGATCAAGTTTGCATTTTGTTCTGCTCCACTGATTTTTACCGAAATTACGGCCTTTCGAATTTGAAAAGTTCATCAAAATTACAGTTTTCCAGACTTTTTTTCTACACGCTTTCAGATATTATCGAAATTATGGCCATTTTAGTATGTGAGTCTACCACAATGACTTACAGATCAAGTTGCGTTTCATTCTGCTCGGCTGGTTTTTTGCGAAATTACGGGCCCAGGACTCTGAAAAATACAAGTAACAGATTTCTGGGTCATTTTCCTAAAAATTACACTTTTCCGAGCTTGAAATATCGGGACGTGTGGGGTATGTGAGCGTGCTCACTAAGGTTCTATATTTAATTAGGCTACCAAGCTCTGATTTTTTCTGTGATTTCCACCCTCTTTATTTAACACATTACACAAAGTAACAGCATTCAAGATTGTGCAGTTAAATAACCGTGTGAGTCCCAATTGACGGTTATCACATATTCAGGTTGGTTGGTGTTTCAAACTAACCGAAACCGAGCTGTATTTTCGGTGAACCTCCCAGCACTATAAAATACAAACTATTTAAATAACGGACCCTCATAAATATGGTACCTTGAGTGCAATAAACGTGATTGCTTCATCTATTGTTTCACTTGCATATAAATTTCTGTCGGCAACATTTTGTCGTACTCTTATTTATTCACTTTTATTATTAAAAGTCTTCTAAACAGGTCAGCTCTAAAATCTTAAACAAAACAAAATCTGAAGTGAAGTATGCTGTTGTTGAGTCCTGCTATCGGGAAAATATTTTCAAGAAAAACATCAACGAACATCTGCATACCATTCATACTGCTGGTCTGCAGTAAATAGGGATTTTAAAAATAAGACCTGATTTTTCGAACAAGTTTTTTGCAACAATAATAAAATTTAATCGTATTTAGTACAATTCATGTCCATGAAATGCACTTCATTGGAGTAGTCACAGGTCAATCAAGTGATTCTGCATGCAATGTATGAGCGAAGAGACTGGGCTACATTACAGGCCTTTGAAGTTTGTTGAATTATGTTGCTCAGTCCCAATTCTCAGAAAGTGAAGTTTGATTAGTATGAAGTCATGGAATGTAACAGTTTATAATTTGTGGTATATTGATCACATTTCCGAGCATGCATTTTGTTATTTGACCCATGTCCGATGAACAGATTTTAACCCCTTAACCAAAGCACATATCAAAATTTGGTTTAATTTTTTTCCCAAAATTCTTGAAAATTTTTCAGCACGCATATGACCCCCTCATTGGAACGATCTCCATGAACTCGTTCCAGTGTGGGGTCATATGATATCATTATATCTTATATTTTTTTCCACTACAGAATTGTAGCAGATAAAGCCTATATTAGGTAAAAGGTTAATCACTTGCTAGGTCGAGCTAATGCGCGCTGTTCAAGTGTTGTCTATTCGCCAAAAAATAAATATAACGGGTATGATGGCATGCAAGAGAGGTGGCTCGCCACAAAATTGAAAGACTGATCAGAAAGTCAGTGTCCGTAATTGCATATTGGTAAAACCCAGTTAATTTGAGAGTTTTATTCATATTTTTCAAAGGCATTGGTTTTAATGGGTTAAGCTTTGTAAATTAAAACATTCTAACTATGTAGAATGTTTTCCATAGCAGCTGGTAAACACATATCATTTGCACTTTACCTTCATTTATATTTTATGAATTCATGAGGTTTGATATATTCCAGAAGGTAGATGGTAATGGAATTGTTTCTACAAATATTACTGAGCTGTGGTTCCAGTTCACTCTACAAAATTCTAGCAGTCAGGGCAGGTGGTAACTCTCAGAGAAACTTTTGACATTTTCATTATGCTACTGGGAGTGTGTAATGAATATCTTGCCACATTTAGACTATTGGTAACTGCTGATATTTTTCAGTAGTCAGTAGAAAGATGCATATCTTTTATTCTAATTCTACTCATTTATTTCATTGGTTTCCCTGTGGTAACCCTGAGATGTGATACAGTGCTTGTTTACAGTGGTAACCAAGTTCTATTTTACTGGTAATATGGGACCCCATAATCGATGCTTACATTGGAAGTCCTCTAAAATGGGCAACATGAGTATAAACAATTGCTGGATTTTGACTTTATATTCATGTTACAGTCATGATTAGCTATTGAGCAGAAATATGTAACCAGTAAAGGCCTATTTGCAACTTTTACAACCTCAGAACAATCAGCCTTAACATGCTATCAAGAGGAGGTCCTGCTGACAATATACAAATTAGCAAGGCAGTGGTTTCTGGTCAAGTCATGGCTGCCTTAACTACTAAAAATCACTGCTAAGCCACTGGATGTATAGAGTCAGTTGTATAGGGGAATTTCAGGACACTTCTCCAGGCACTTAAGGGTTAAACCATTTTTTCATGATAATCCTATACCTTTGTTCACAAATATACCTGTCATTCATATAATAACAGTTACATAATTTATTAATCACATGAGTCACATGAGTCAGATTATTGGGTAAAACGCCTTGATACAGATAAGAAGCATGTAAACATATTTTGTCACTTTTGCATTGGTGGGGAGATAAATGTTCTTTATTAGTTTTGCACATTATGTAGATTAAGTCATTATTTATATATGCCTGCTACAAACAGGGACCGACCCAGTAAGTAGCCAGTGTGAATTTGACTCATAAAATTCTTATTTGGCTCCTGAATCTAAAGTATAGGCTTCTGAGTTGGCTTGTAACCAAGGACACCATTTCCTTCATTGATCACTTGACTAGGAACTATTATAAAAATGAATAGTTGATCGAGTTGTGTTAACAATGGAGACCTATGGTTTGGTGATGGTCGGTGTAAGTCTGGATGGGCGTCCACGCACTGTTAGTGCAACGTTTTCCAGTTTGACTAATATTTGCCAAACAGGTCTTTTGCAATAATATCGCAAGCAAGTTCGAAAACTGGCCCTGCCCGAATTTTCATTACAGAATTATGGGCCTTAATTCATCAATTTTTACTAATTTTGAGCTTGTTAGTGCAATAACTTGAACAAACGTTCTCCGATTTGACTAATATTTGCCAAACAGGTCTTTTGCAATAATATCTCAAGCAAGTTCTAAAACTGGCCCAGCCCAATTTTTCATTGGAGTTATGGGCCTTAATTCATCAATTTTATGAATTTTGAGCTTGTTGGCACAATAACTTGAATAAAAGTTCTCCGATTTGACTAATATTTGCCATACAAGTCTTTTGCAATAATATCTCAAACAAGTTCAAAACTCAATCAGCACAATCCCATTTCTGATTATCAATAGGGAGTGCTTGAAGAAAGTATCCACAACTCGACGCCTGCATCTCTGATGCGCTCCTCTTGTTTTTGGGGTGAAATGAAATTATTTTTCAATCATTTGAGAAACAACTTCAATTATACCAAAAAATAATGTAATTAACCCTTTGCCTAACACGAAAAGCAGATGACACTTGCAAATGAAATTCTTGGAGCACTAATTTTTAGCTCAACTTTGACGTGAGTCAAATTTGAGCTTATGCCATGGCCAGTCGTCCGTCTGTCTGTCAACAATTCAATACGGCTCGGGCTAGAGGCCGTATTTATATACCGATCTTTACGAAACTTCTTGGGTACCTTTGTTATGACCGTGGGACGAGAACAAGTGTTTTTGGGTCTGGTCCGAAATTCAAGTTGGCCTCTGGCAGCCATTTTGTACAAAATTAAGTGCAATCAGATTTTTGCACAGAACTTCCATATGAAAGCTCTGATTTAAAAAAATTTTTGTATGAATGTTTAGTACCATGGGATACATCACATATAATATGGGTTTTTTTCTCGTGCGTAAATTAAGCAAATTAGACTAACTTTGATGTATTTAGTGTTACTTTCAGCCCTGTATGTGCAAATGCCAATACGGCTCGGGCTAGAGGCTGTATTTATGAACCGATCTTTACAAAACTTCTTGGGTACCTTTGGTATCACCGTGGGACGAGAATGATTGTTTTTGAGTCCGGTCCAAAATTCAAGATGGCCGATGACAGCCATTTTGTTCAAAATTAGGTGCAATCAGATTTTTGCGCAGAACTTCCATATGAAAGCGCTGATTTGAATAATTTTTTGTGTGAATGTTTAGTACCATGGGATACATCACATATAATACAGGTTTTTTTCTCGTGCAGAAATTATGCAAATTCGATGAACTTTGATTTTTTCTGTGCAGCTTACATACAGTAAGTACACATGTCAATATGGCTCGGGCTAGGGGCTGTATTTATGAACCGATCTTCAGGAAACGTCTTGGTACCTTTGTTATCACCTTGGGACGAGAACGAGTGTTTCTGGGTGTGGTCCAAAATTCAAGATGGCTGCCAGTGGCCATTTTGTACCGAAATTAGGTCTAATCAGTTTTTTGTACACAACTGCTATACGGCTCAGGCTAGAGGCCGTATTTATGAACAGATCTTTACGAAACTTCTTGGGTACCTTTGTTATCACCGTGGGATGAGAGCGATTGTTTTTGGTGTGGTCTAAAATTCAAGATGGCCACCAGCAGCCATTTTGTACCAAAATTAGTGCAATCAGTTTTTTGTACAGAACTTCTGTATGAAAGTTCTGATTTGAATAAATTTTTGTATGAATATTTAGTAACATGGAATACATCACATATAATGCGAGTGTTTTTCTCGTGCAGAATTTATGCAAATTAGATGAATTTTTTTAAAATGTGCTACTTATACACAGTAAGTGCACATGTCAATACGGCTTGGACTGGAGGCTGTATTTATGAACCGATCTTCATGAAACTTCTTGGGTACCTTTGTTATCACCTTGGGACGAGAACGAGTGTTTCTGGGTGCGGTCCAAAATTCAAGATGACTGCCAGTGGCCATTTTGTACCAAAATTAGGTCCAATTAGTTTTTTGTCAACTTCTTTCCGGCTCGTATTTATGAACTGATCTTCATGAAACATCTTGGGTACCTTTGTTATCACCTTGGGACAGGAATAAGTGTTTTTGGGTGCCTTTGTTATCACTGTGCTATGAGAACAAATATTTTGGGGTTCAGTCAGACCCACTCTGGGACTCAAAGATTTCTTTTCTAGTTTAGCATCTGACTGTCGCCCACCTTTACAATAATTTACCTATACATTTGTTACAGGCTACGGTCAGTATTTATGTACAGACCATTACAATACTTTATATGTACCTTTGTTATCAGGTCATTACCTAGATGTTTGTCATTGCTGTATCACATACTATACATGTACATGTCTTAACAAGTTGAGCTACAGTTTCATTGACACTTTCATTTTCATTTTTTGCATAAAAAGCATAGCTTATGACACCTCATTTTAACAAGCTCATTGAGTTTGTTCCAATGAGGGGTCAAAAGCTATGTTTTTGTGACAAAAAATGAAAAAGTAATAAAAATTGAATGGTGAATTTTGTGAATAGCACTGGCCGGTTTTGGCCATTACGTTGGGTAAAGGGTTAAATGCACAAATGTATGTCCTACACAGCTTAAAATCTTTCAACAAGGAGATCGTTTTCAAAAAGTAATATCACAACAGTTAACTGGTAGAGTGCTTGAAGCCAATATTTGGGCCTTATGATACGGTGAATGTGCTGTAACTTAAAGACTTCATGTTCTGTACATGTACACCATATTATCTCTGAAGTGAAATTATATCATTTGTGTGGATTTGCCTTGTTTCAATTTATGGGAGAGTGCCTTCAGGCACTATCCCATAAATTGTAACAAGGCAAAACCCATGAAGAAATTTTGACAATCAACAATAATTTAGCACTGTACTGGGTAAGAAGTAAATCTGGCTTCTAGATTTCAGAAGTAGGCTCCACATCTGGATCATATTTTTAAATGTTCAGGTTGGTCCATGGCTACAAGTATTTGCTACCCACATTTCATTCCCAAGGTAAAACATGGAAGAGGTGCTTGATTACTTGATTGTTACTTGATTACAATTGTTACTTGATTACTGGAGTAAACAAGTTCTGTTATTGGCGATATAATAGTACCCGATAACCGATATGCCTGTGATGTGAATCCTCTCATTTAGGGAGGATAAGGAGACCCAACTCACTAAACTTTGCTTTTATGCAGGCCATTGTTTTGAAGCAGACAATCACCCTCTGTAACCCACCTAATTTGAAAATGAAGGGAGAGGCCAATGCCCACCTATAAAATCTTGAGAAACTGAGTGATTCTTTAATTTGGGTTCACATAATAAAGCTATTAGAAACCTTGTCTCTTTTAACCTTTTAAGGACTTGGTTCCTGACTTCCTACTACACCACACATTATGAATCTAGTGGCTTAACTGATTTCTAACTATGTTTTGGTTGCCTTCAGAAGCAGCCAAGATTAGACTAGAAATCACAGCCAAGTTTTTTTAATTGATAATTGCTCCCATAGGAACCCTGTGAAGTGGAGCAGATTTTTCCTTCAGTTTGGCTGATAATATAATATGCTGTGATTTGATACATTGTTGGAAAGGATTCCAAGAGCCTTTTCACAGTATCCCACATTACATCATGCCCCCCCCCCCCCCCCACACCCCCTTGAGGGAACAGTAGGAAGTGGAGCAGTGCTTTTTTACTGTTGTAAATAAGATCTGCTTTACAAGTAAAATAGAACCTGGAACCAACGCCTGGGGTGGACGTCCCTTAAAGTGGACAACATAGGTATAAACAATTGCCTAAACTTGACTTCATCCCTTTACTGCAGTCATGATATTGCCAAAGATGCATAAAGTGACCTTCAGCACCGAAAAATAAATAAATAATTGACAATTGTCCACAGGACCTCTTAATCTTCTTATTTTTCATTAACTGTCAACCTCGCCCTATTATAAATTGCAGACAGCATTTGCAGAAAACATTTCCTGAATAACTAAATTTCATTATTTGTGTTGAAAACCTAGCGTTTTACCCCTCATTGGAATGAGCTCGTTGGGCCCTTCCAGTGAGGGTCCATACGCTATATTTTTGAGGCAAAACCTGGAAAAAAATAATGGCTGGCACTTTTTGCAAACAGCCTTCCCCAGCTTTAGTTGTACCATTAGCCAAAAGGTCATATTACACATTAGAAAAAAATCAAATTTGTCATGCAATTTCTGAATCCTGATCTTCGCATCAGTAAACCTCAGTAGAGATGGGCAGTGTACCGAAAAATCTAACTGATAATGATATCATGAGGATACTGAAAAACTGAACTGAACCAGTCGTTGAACACCGAAACCATCTGAATTTTCAAATTTTCCAACCTTCACTATGTCACTGTTGAGGCTTGATATAACAGTTGAAAGCTACATTTTCATGTAAGAAGTGACTGATTTTTTTTTTATTTTCTTAACCCTCAATCGACTGGGTAACTGTCATTAATTCCCACCAGACTACAATCTGTAAATGTACAATTGCTTAGCAGTAATTTCTAGTCAGGTCTTGGCTGCCTGCTTCGACCTGACTAGAAATCACTGTCCAGGTGTTTTGTCTATTGTCAGGAGGACTTCCTGAAGATGGCATGATCAGGTCACATCCTCTGAGATTGCAAAAGCCTGAAATAGGTCTTCAAACTTTAAGGTGCATTACAACTAGTCATAAAATTACTATAGATTTGATTTGTGGTCATTGGCAGTGTCATTTATAGTGTTGTGGTAGAATGATAATACAACCTATTCTGATTATTCTGATGTGCATTCCTCTGTGGTACTATCAGCACATCTCAGTCAAGTCTCAGTCAAGTCAGATACCAAATACTGAACTGATATGGAGGTACCGATACCCCCTAACAATACTGAAACTGATGCCGAACTCAAAGTCCCAATATCACCCATGTTTAACCCTTTACCCAACGCAGACGCTATCAAAATTTATTATTTTAAATATCATTTTTTTTAAATTTTCAAAAAATTTCAACAAAACCATATCATGTGACCCCTCGTTGGAAAGAGCTCGACGAGTTTGTTCCAACGAGGGGTCACATGATATGGTTTTGTTGAAATATTTTTAAAAATAATATTATTTCAACTGCTGAATTTACATATTATGCGGGCGATTCGTTGGGTAAAGGGTTAAACCTTGGCTTTGATCGACTTTAGTGAACTCAGTATAGAAATTTCATATGAAATCGTGACACATTAGAAATCCTCTATATTCAGTGGGGGCAGTGACACTCCTGAATCTTTTATCAGGAGAGCATTACTCACTATTCTGTGATGTTCAAAATGACAGTCCTGCTTTATACTACTGTAGTGGACATGTTATAGCCATAGATGGGATGGACCAGTAACATGAAGGACACAGTGACGATTTGGGAAATTCCAAAATGTATAGTACAGTCACCATGGACTGGTCATAATCCACACATGGGCAGTGATGTCCACCCATGCTTTAGAAGATAATAAAAATCATCAGCGAAATTTTAAAAAATGAAGCACCGGGTTGAGCCCGGTGCTTCATTAATTAAATTTTTGATGATTATTCCTGCAATTCATGTTTGCAATCTTATATTATTGCATCTGTGGAAATACTGCCCACCCTGTGGAAAGTGACCAGTCCACGTCACCCGTGCTGTATCCCACTCTTCCCACTGATAAGCACCCATCGTTTAATTACATGGACAACAGTAATTTTCATGAATACAGAATAATTATTGCCTGCATGGAACTCAAAGCAAGTAATAATATTGATAATGTGCTGTACTTCTGTAGCATAACATTGTGACCCAGTATCTCTGTGAATTCCTGGGCAGCAATAAAAGAAATCAAAGCAAAGGGATAACCATCTCTGAACAGTTATCACATTTGCATGAAGATAACATGTTCAAGTGAACTCAGAAAACTCCATTGAGAATTTAAAGTGTCAGGCAATTTTTCCAACAATAAATACTGTTTAGGAATTGCAAGATAAATGTATGTTCTTCAAATTAAAGGAAAAAACTCTGAAATAATTGTGGTGAAGATTTCACTATATCCATGATTGGAACTACCCCATGCTGTGACCGTGATTTCACTGGTGTTCACCAGTGGTTCAAGTATGAAAACTTATCAGTTATTTCATCTTTCCAATATCAGCACTTGTTTTCTGTAATTAACAACTAAAATATTCATTAAATCTTCGTTTTACGTTTTTTTTTTATGAATGTGTACATGATCCGCAGTCATTTTCCTCAGAAAAACTGTATTCTTCTATTTATTTATTGGGGTTTAATAACAAATTCAACAGCCAGGGTCACCTTGTGTCAGACAGTTGTATGGGTGGAGGAAGCCTGAGTACCTGGAGAAAACCACTGAGCAATGGCGAGCAACTGTCAGGCTCCCTAACATACTAACTCCACACAAGCAGGATTAGCATTAGTTGAACACAAGTGCACCATCGATGTGCAGTATGCCTTAGTACACAGTGCCTCTATGCCACCACATGGGCAGTGGGGTGAAGTGTCTTGCCCAAGGTGGGATTCGAACCGAGGAACTCTTGGCTTACAGCATGCAGCTCTATCTACTGAGCCACCATGCCCCCATATTCTTCTAAAAGCAATGCATGATCTCATAACAGGTCATTCAACTTAACATTATCAAGAAAAAACTTTTTTGTGGCACAACGTTTCATTACAAAATAAATAATCACCGCAAGTTTAAGGAATGAGGGACACTTTTATATTTATGACCTAAAAATGTTCCAGCAATCCAGTTGTATGGAAAGCTGTGCTCATCTATAACAATAGGTGGCACAGCAGCATTTTGTAAGCTTAATGTATGAAACACATGAGTTATGCTCTTTGTGCTAGTAGTACACCAGTGCATGTTTAGTGAGGCAGACAGGTTCTGCATATCTAGTTTTATAGGGTAGGGTACATGAAGGCAGTGCCTCCTGTGCAATTCTAAAGTGGATGGCGTAATTAGGCTTTTCCCTCTGGAAAAGTCTATTGTTTTTCTACGGATTATTATATTTTTTTTCCACTCATTTCGTCCGCACGATGCAGAAGCCATTTTCTGACCTATTTTCACAAAATTCTGCACACTCATAGAGGGGCACAAAATCTAAAAATGTACTGAAGCAGAATTTTCGATTTAATTTGTCAGAATTGGCAAAAAACTGCCAAAATTGGGGTTTATAGGCACTTTCTCGAAACACGTCTTGTAGATTTTTTTTAAACATTCATCATTATTAGACCTGTCTGTGACACGACCTTTGATACACACGACATATCAGGCGATGCATATGGTAACCCTCCACAGGCTTTGATGAAATGGTCGGTTTCAGGCCCCCACAGCAACCAAACGATACACGAGAGATAAACGTAACTTCATTTATTGGAAGTGGAATTTACCGTGGATCATTTTTGTAAGTTATAAGGGTTTTAAAAAAACCAAGCATTAACCCGTTTTTGGCTGGTTAAACAGCAATACCCCCATAAAGCTTAAAAAATCATGTTTTCCGTGGATTTCTCTAAACAAGTCTTGTAGATTTTCAAGAAAAATTTGTCACTCCCAGGCCTTGGTGCGACAATAGATGTTGCATGGACAAAATACTGCGGTGAGCATTTGTTAACCCTTCACGGGCTGCTAAATGTCAAAATTGTGAAAAAATGGGCTGTTTTTGGATGCCAACAGCAGCCAGTGGGTATGCCACAAAGAAAAGTGCCTTCTTTTATCGAGCTCACAATTTATATGGGAACATTTTTGTAAGTAGTAAGGATATTCGAAAGTTGAAGTCTTAACCCATTTTGGACAGGCTAAAGAGAGAGACCCCTTAAAATCTTAAAATTCCCATTTTCTGTGGATTTCTCTAAAAACGTCCTGTAGGTTTCATACATTTTTCAAGAAAAATTGGCTACTCACAGATCTTTGTGTGACATTACAATTTGCATGGACAAAATATTCCGGTGAGCATTTATTAACCCTCTACAGGCTGCCAAACATCGTAATTTTGTTAAAATGGGCTGTTTTCGGACACGCACAGCACCCAACATGTTCCTGAGAAATAAACGTAATCTCCTTTGTTGGATGTGGAATTCTCCGAGGACCATTTTTGTAAGTAATAAGGGTATTCAAAAAACCAAGCGTTAACCCCTTTTGTGGTTGTTAATAGTGATACTCATCAAAAGCTTAAAAATTTATGTTTTCCCAGGATTTCTTTACAAACATCTGGTAGGGTTTTCAAGAGAAAATGGCCATTGATAGGTCTTGGTATCACATTACCAGCTGATTGTATAAATTATTCCGGTAAGCATTTGTTAACCCTCCATGGGCTGCTAAATGTCACAGTTTTGAAAAAAATGGTATGTTTTTGGACACCAACAACATCAAATGGGAATGCAACAGAGAAACATAATTTATTTTACCGGACGCAAAACTGACAGAAAAACATTTTTGTAAGTAGTAAGTGTATTCAAAAATTGAGGTCTTAACCCATTTTTGACAAGTTAAGGAGAGATGCCCCTTAAAAGCTTAAAATTTCAGTTTTCTGTTGATTTCTCAGAAAAAATTTTCAAGAAAAATTTACCATTCGCGGGTCTTGGAGTGACATTACAAGTTGCTTGGACAAAATATTTCGGTAAGCATTTGTTAACCCGCCAGAGGCTGCCAAGAATAGACATTTTGAGAAAATAGGCTGTTCTTGGGCACCCATAACACCCAATGTGTACCTGCGAGATAAACATAACCTCCTTCACTGGAAGTGGAATTGACAGAGGATCATTTTTGTAAGTAATGAAGGTATTCATAAAACCAAGCATTAACCCGTTTAGGGCTGGTTACAGAGCAATACCCCTCAAAATGTTAAAAATTCATCTTATCCGAGGATTTCTCTAAAAACATCTCGTAGATTTTCAAGAAAAAATGGTCATTCTCAGATCTTAGTATGACATTACAAGTTGCATGTACAAAATATTCCTGTTAGCATTTGTTAACCCTATGCAGGTTCTCAAACATCAAAATGTTGATAAAATGGGCTGCGTTTGCGTACCCAGATCTTAGTGCGACATTACAAGTTGCATGTACAAAATATTCATGTAAGCATTTATTAACCCTATATAGGTTCTCAGACATCAAAATGTTGGTAAAATGGGCTGTGTTTGCGTACACACAGCACCCGAAGTTGAGAGGAGAGATCAAAATAAGTGGAAGTTGAATTGACTGAGAATTATTTTGGGAAGTAATAAGAGTATTCAACAAACAACACTTAACCCGTTTTGGGCCGGATAAACAATGATACCCATCAAAAGCTTAAAATTCATGTTCTCTCTGGATTTCTCTGAAAACATCTTGTAGATTTTAAAGAAAAAATGGTCAGTCGCAGTTCTTGGTGTGACATTACAAGTTGCATGAATAAATATTCCTGTTAGCACTTGTTAACACTCAACAAGCTACCAGACATCAATATTTTGGATACATTTGAGATAAAATGGACCATTTTCAAATAGACACAGCACTCAGTGGGTAAGTGTCAAACAAACATAACTCCTTTTGTTGGTCATTAGCTTGTTGGACGACGATATTGACATTAACCAACTCCACCATTAATGATTGGTTTTACGTAAACATTTTTTTTATCAAACTGAGTCATTTGAGACTACGATACTCACCTTTCTCATAACATCAATGAAGGAACTTCAGTGAGACAGTTAAAAACAATTCATCAGACACTGTGGGGTCATGAAAAATCAGGGAATCTCATCAGGAAAAGCCATGAATCTCCAGAATCATAAAGTCTAGTTTAAAACAGATAATCTTAACTGCACACTTGTACAATATAGCCATAGGAGATGCTGAAAGTGGCCTTAAAATGCTGTAAACAAACAAATTATGTTGAAGGATATTCCAAGCTGATCAGATCATCACTGGCATAAAACAGTAAACTGGTAGAGTGCTAAATTATTTTTGGGCATCAAATTTCTTCACATGTTTTTGCCTTGTTACAATGTAAGGGAGAGTGCCCATAGCAAGGCAAGTCCAGGCAGACTAAATAATTTTACTTCAAATATAAATAATGTGAAGCACAACCATAATTGATGAAGCCAGTAAGTTGCAGAACCTGTGTTTAAGAATACAGCCCCAATATGGGCTTCCAGCAACCTACAGCAAACCACAGCATATAAACACCATCATTGAGGGGACCAAGAGCTTTGTCTTGGAGGTAGTAACTAAAAAAAATTAATGTATTTGAGTGACGAGTTTTGTAAATGACGCTGGCCAGATATGGCTGGTGTGGTATGTAAGTGGTTTAGCTGATATGATGATAGGTGGCACACAGATATGCTATGCAGCCTCTTCATATCACATAACATTTAACCAGGACAGATAAAATTGTGCTTAGCTTTTATCATTTAAACACAATAGGTTGTAGTACTGTAGTTAACCCTTTCTTGCCTTGTCCACTTTTACCACATATGGAGGACGCACATGTATATTCTTTGCATGTTAGTGAGGAAGTTTAATGGAAAAAAACAATTGATCGTCTGATTAATAGTTAGAAAAAGGTCTCTAGGAACTTTCTAATAATTAATCAGATGATAGTGTCAGCTGGTTTAGTGGTGAAAGTCCATATTTAACTTTTATTCTGTAGTACAGATGCAGCCACTTAAGGCTTCATGTGCTGTGGATGTGCTTCATATTATCTTTGCACAAAAATTACTTAGTCATTATGGATTTGCCTTGTTTCATTTTGTCGGGGAATACCTGTAGGCACTCTTCTAGAAATTGTGACAAAGCAGAGACAAGTGATCAAATTTTGATGACCAAAAATAGCTTGGCACTTTACCAGTTAATCTGCTCACAGAACATAATAATAAAATATACAACAAAAGTTGCTATTGGCATGAAAGAGTTAACATCCTAAAAGGAGCAAAATAAGTCTTCAGCTTGTTTTCAAAGGCTGAGGAGCTGGAAATATACTATGGGACAGGGTATCACTTCTAATGCATTCATACCCATGATAAGATGTCTTCATCATATTGTACAAAGTAGTTGTATTGTCAGCAATTAAAGGAGCTTTATATTTGTTGCCCATCTATGGAAAGCTTTCTCGGTGAATTGGGCCTCTAAACGGAAAATTACACTTCGATTGAGGGTACATTTGATCCAAGAACTCCTTTAAAACATGAAATGAAATGAATGAACAGAACAGAATGTTGATGAAATTCTTTTGGTCCTCTTGCACGTATTGTTACATTGAGTAGATTGTGAATTATGACTCCCGTGTTGTGTCCTTGGGCAAGGCACTTAACCCCGATTGTCTACAGGGGGGGCACGATGGCGCCGTATACTAAGGTGTTCTGCACGTCGATGGTGCACATGTTTTCAACCAATCTAACCCTGCTTGTGCTGCAATGTGGAGTTACGATGTTGGGGAGCTGGCAGCTGCTCGTCGTTGCTCGGTGGTTCTCTCCGGGTACTTCGGCTTCCTCCACTCTTAAAAACTGCCACGGTCATGATTAGCCGTTGTGCACAAGTATGTGACCTTAAACACCAATAAATAAATAAATTGTGGTTTATAACTTTAGCTCTAATTAACTTTTTACATGTAAAACAAGGAGAGCGGACAACTGCGAAATTTTGAGTGGATGGATTTTCCACCTATTACTGCAATTTTTGAAAAAGATACGAGAAGCACAAGAACTTTTTCAGTTCAGATTTTTGGTGCATATCCTACTGGTTTGTGAATTGAAATGTTTTTGTGGTTTTGTGCTTTGTCCACAGAAAATGTAATAAGTTGTTGAGGGAAAAGCTTTCCCCACTATGATAGTTTTAAGCGATATAAACAATTTTGTCTGAGCAGAACAGTGAGTGGAAAATATTTTCATTTTCAATTTCAAAATCAATAATATAAGACAAGCTAAATAATATTGTTCATGTAAGGGGTCATAAGCTGTAGTTTTGATATAAAATAATAAAATTGGAATGCAATTTTCCTGTGTTGACTAATTGCTGGTGTATCATATTGTCAGTTAATTTGTCCATCTCTGTGTCTTGTCATCTATACTTGAAATGGTTTTCAAGCCCATTATCTATTAAGCTAATCTAACTGGAAATCAACATTTCTTGAAAAACTCAAAAACTATCCATTTTTTGCCACTGAAAGAAAAACATGATTTTGAGCACTTTTTGAAATGAGCCTGAAAAGCTAATTTTAATGTGGGGTCATAATCTATGTTTTGAAGGAGAAAAATATTGAAAATAATAATAATTTAGGCCTCAAAAAGTTAAAGATTTGTTTCTCAGGCTTACTGCATTGTCCTTATAGCTGCCACTTGCTCTCTTTTAATAACCAGTGCAAACTTAAAATAAATAAAAATTACATTTTACCTAAGTTAATAAATTTGGTAAATTTGCCCCTTGAGTGCAAGAAGGCTTTGCAATGCTTTAGCATTGCAAAGCCTTCTTGCACTCGAGGGACAAAATACACCACCACCCATGCTATTCTGTAGATTATGAGGCCTAAAATATGGAGTAAACTAAGAACATGAACTTTTGATGGCAAAGAAATAATTACAGAAATAAAAAATAAAATGAAAAAAAACTGCCCGTTCACATGCAATTTTACAAAAAATGGCCTGAGAAACAGATGTACTTTGTGGGGCCTTTATGATTTTTTGTGAATGGGGCTAGCTGAATATGTCTATAATGTTAGTGATCGGATTCAAAAGCAAAATTGACAGGTACAAAACCAGCAAGTGAAGAGTGTTTATCAGCTGTGTTTTTCACCTATTAAATTATATAGTTTTAGCATCAGTTATTACCCTTGATATACTTTATTTACCTTTAATTCTTATTGCAAGCCTTCATGATGAAGTCAGTTCCACTCATACAATGTGATGCTGATATATTCATTAGAAATGTTTATTTTGCAGAAAGTGAATTGGATGGAATTGAAATAATATTTGTCATTATCTTTCAGTGTTTTCAGGGTCCAATTCCCAATGAGGTTTGGGCATGCATTTTTCCCATTTCTGTGTTTAAATTCCCAACATGATGAATAACCCTTGAATGTCTGAAGAAATGTTGAAAAACTTTCTACTGTTGAATCACTGAAGCTTCTTGTGCTATAGCAGTTGCTTCTAATCTAGTCAAGTCTTGTTTGGCTACAATATAAGCAGCAAAGACTTGGCTAGAAATCACTGTTATGGTACCCTGACTCAGACCCAGAACTAAAGATCTAACATCGAAACCCTTTATCAGGTAATGCTATATAACATGGTGGCAACCTATAGGAATATGATTTGTGGATGGTTTGATGCCTTCTCTGTTCTACTACTCCATCAGCCATGCTATAACAGAGTTTTGGCCGAACAAATAGCAATAACTAATGGGCGATCTCGTCAAGCGAGATCGAGCGTTAGTTATTGCTTTTTATTTTGGAGAAAATTCTGTTAAGGTGTAAATGGCATGCTATTCTATTGATATGTGGTTGCAGTGCACAATGTTTGAGTCAAGTTTGTCCTGATTGAGTGTGAAGTCTGACAAGAAAAACCTTTCGAGTTAGGAATTTAATTTATGTTGTAATATTTTGTCGTAACCTATGGTTCATTCGCATATTTAACAAGTGAAAGTGCCATTAAAGACCAATAAAACAAACATAATATGGGTTTGAGTGGGAAAGGCAAATTGTACTAAAATAATCAAGGCCATTTTGGGTGTTGTAGGTGTAATTCCTGTTTTTTCAGTGGTTTGTGTTGTGGTTGTGGTGATGGATGTCAGAGTTCTGTAGTTGGTGTGGCCGGTGGGTGTTGGAGTGGTTAGTGTAATAGTTTTAATCGAGGAAGTCGGTGTTGTGGTTATAGCGGATTGAGTCATAGTTCTTCTTGGTTGAGGTTGTAGTTGTTGTGGTAGGTATTATAGTGGGTTTGGTAGTGATTGGAATAATAGGTGTTTGTGTTGTGGTTGTTGGTGCATTGTTTACAGTAGTAGGTTTAGTCATTGTTGTGACTGAAAGTCAGAGGGAGCTTAAGTGATCACTTTTTGTGCGTCATCCATCCGTCTGTCGTCCGTCTCGCGTGAACTTTACATTATCGACTTCTCCTCATAAACCACAGGGCCAAATTGAACCAAATTTGATGTGCATGTTCCTTATGATATGTCAGCTCAAGTTTGTTCAAATAATGTTGCCATGCCCACAGGGGGCACCACAAGGTGCATTACTCTGATAGCACCCATAAATTGTTTAACAATATTAAAAAAATCTTCTCCAGAACCATCAATTAGAGTCTTTTGATATTTGGTATTTAACATATCTAGCGGGGTCAGATTCAAGTTTATTCAAATCGAGTCCCTGAGTTAGTATTTTGGCTCCCTATGGGAGCCCAAATTTTAACTTAGTGCAATATAAGGAAATTTATTTAAAAATCTTCTTCAGATCCCCCAGTAAGAATCCTTTCATATTCAGTATACAACATCTCAAGGTGGGTCAGATTCAAGTTTGTTCAAATCGGAGTCCTGGGTTAATATTTTGGCCCCCTATTTGAGTCCAAAGTTTAACAAAGTGCAATGTGAGGACATTTCTTTAAAAACCTTCTTCAGGTTGTTTTAGTACATGTAATTGGTACAGTTGTGGTTTTAGGTGTAGTAGTATTTTTTGACCCAACCATCATGCCAAGTGATTTACCCACATTGGAAAACTAATTTGCCTCTCAGGTGATAAGTTTTTGCCCACGTGACTGAAAATTTACCTCTGGGGTAGTTAGGTTTACATGATGTTATTTGACCCTGTGATAAATTTTATCACTGTAGTTGAATTTGCCCATGTTGGTATTTTGTATTATATAAATAGAGTCTTAGTTTCCACCATCCAGGGCTGGGAGCAGTTAACGCTTTAACACGTTAACGTGTTAAAAAAAAAATTAATGTGTTAGAAAAATTTTAACTTGTTAATTAACGCCATAGTTCATATTCCTTGTATCATCATATATGCATGTCGAATAACGTAAAATACAACAAGAATAAACTGAATTCAGCCAGTCTATATTAACCCTAACCAGACACGGTATTCGAGTGGTGATGACTTTGCTTTTCCTGCTTAGAGCATGTTTCGTGAGAGCTATAAATAGACTTGGTTCTGTGAACAAACTTCTGTCGCAGATTGCGTGACCCATGCCTTTCTGCTCTGATACACAAGGACGTTCAGGTGTATTGTTTCATTGAATAAAACTTTGATATTTCCATTTTGAGACATTCAAAGTACCTGTTTTGTGGGCATTATCATTTTAACACGTTTTAACACATTAATATGTTATTTTTTTTTTAAGTTAACACATTAGGACAAAAATTAACTTGTTCCAGCCCTGCCACCATCGCATTCACTTTTCATTTCATTATCTAAGTCCTTGCACAATCATCTCACACTTTCTCATTTATCTGCATTTATAAACATAGCGCAATGTTCACAAAATTCCTCAGACCACCTGACAAATCTGGCAATTTTACAACCAGCCTGAAAAAAAGTTGAACTTTTTCTTGCATGCTGCTGGCGGATATTCACATCCAGGACAGGAAATTTCTAGCTATGTCAGATTTGAGGATATTTAACCAAATTTTCCCCTGTAAGTTGTTTAGACTTCTTAACCAGATGATTTCTTCTACAAATGTTCATGAATTTTTCTTTAAATCTAGTCATGGCTGCTTCACTGCACCCATGACTAGCTTTGATGAAAAATATATTAAAATTACTCAGTGGGTTAAGTGTTAATGAACAATCAAGCCATTGCTTTTTGGGCATCGCTATGGCCAATTGGTTAGCACATTGAACTTAAGGTTAAGGCTGTCACGATTATGAATTTTCATAATTGATTATTTTGTCATAAAAATATTTCTGTCTTGTTTCCTAGGACTTCGTCTATGATATAACTTGGGAGGGGTTAAACATTAAAATATCCTAATCGTAAATGAAGCAAACGAACACCAAACCTTGAAAAATTTGACAAAACAGAATCTACATCGCATAGATTCAAATTTCAAATCATAGAAAAATGCATACTAAACTCACTAATGGCCCTATCCGCGCTCAATGTGTAATGATTATGAATTTAGCCTTAGGGATTGTCAAGTCAACAAAGCTTTACACGTGGAAATGAAACTTCCGGTTGCGATACGTCGGAGAACAAAATAAATCATCATACTTTAAAAATAACATGGCATTTCGAAGTTTTTCCCTCTTTATTTTCCGTAAGTTAAAATTGATGATCAAGTATCAAATTGATAAAAACAAAAACAACTCAACACTTGACGATGTCTTATTGGCAAGGAATACAATGTAGCCATTGACAGTAAGGCATCATTGAGTGTTATGTTATTTTTGTTAAATTGTTGTCACCGCTGAAGGCAGTGAGCTGGAACCGGAAAGTTTGGCCCATGAATGATAATGATTCAGCCCCTGTTCAGTGTGAAAATGCTTTCCCTTGGAGGCTCAATCTTTCCAGGGATTTATTTTATTTATTTACTCATTTATTTATTGGTGTTTGACACTTGAACACTTTGAAAGTTAGGGTCAAATTCAACTGAGTGATCACGCATACGATGATGACTGGGTTTCGGCTAACTTTAACTCGCGTGGTGCCGCGACTTGAAGCTATATATTGGTTTTATGTTTTAACCCTGTTCACACACACATTTGTTGTCGAAATAGGTCCTTTATGTGAAACAATAGCATGTGAATCAATATTGTTTTACAAAAAGGTAGTATGACAGCATATGTCCAGTCAAATAATCGATCATTGAAATAAATCGTCGATTATGACCTCAATCGATGGTTGATCGATTTTTCGATCATTCGTGACAGTTTTACTTAAGGTTGAAAGATTGTAGGTTTGATTCTGCCCCATTCGTTTTGCTGTGTGTCTTTGGACACTACACTTAATCCCAATTGCCAGTTGGGAGCATAGTGACACAGTGTACTGAATGTGCAATAATTTTATTGGAGTGTAAAGTAAAAATCTTCCAAATGCTATATTGCGTGGTGTGCGTTGGAACAGTATTCAGAATGGAAAAAAATTGAAAATATTTATATCTGCTCGTCATTGATAAATAATCACTGGATAACCTGACAAGGAAAGCAAAGTCTGTTGAGACAACATCAAGTGATTTCGCCATTTTTTCTAAAATTATTCTAATGGATAAAGTATTTCATAATAGTGCTCACATGGTTTTACAAGTTATTGTACATAAACTTTTATAATATGTAATAATTTAAATGTTCCAGTGGGTGCAACTGCCACCATTCCAGCTTTGCTTGACAGCAATGCTGGTATTTAATCCAGAAACGATGTAACACCTCACAAACAAATATAATCTTAGGTGAACCTCACATTCTAAAAATGCAACAAATTCCTGAAGATGTTGGCTAACCTGCATTGGGGACAACATTTCCAAATTGTTCCCCCCATCGCTAATATGGCTATTTTAGGGGCATAACATTGAATATGTCTCTTTTGTGCACCTGAGAGTTTGTTGAAAGTCAACCCTGGAATTCCAAACAGACCAACATCCACTTCAGCAACACCTGAACTTAGCATTAATGACTCAAAAAAAAAGCAGAAAACCATGGGGGAACAAGCTCCTGATGTGTCGGGGCACAAATAGTGCGAAAACCTGGTCACTAAACTGCTTCCAAATATTAAAACTTTTAGTCCCATCTTTATTACACCTAAGAATTACTGAACACAGTTAACCCTTTACCCAATGCAGACGATATCAAAATTTATTGTTTTAAATATAATTTTTTTTAATTTTTCAAAAAATTTCAACAAAACCAATGATGGGACAAATGATATGGTTTTGTTGAAATATTTTGGAAAATTTAATTTTTTCAACTGCTCAATTTGCATATTACATGAGCGGATGCAGGCGATTCGTTAGGTAAAAGGTTAATTAGATAATATTAACTTGAAAAATGCAGTATACTCACTGGCTCCCCCCCCCCCACCCCCCCACCCCAACCCCCCCCCCCCCCCCCCCCCCCCCTGATTTTTTCCCAGCATGACTCCCCTGTGTAGCTATCTGGTTGAAATTCTCGAGACTGCCTGAATATATGATCAAAATAATGCACTTAATGGATACAATGATTGCCTTCCGACTGTTGAGTGTTAAATCCACCGTTTTCATTGAAACACTCCATTCTTGTACACAATGGAGATCAGCTAAACCATAACAGATGATTATATTGTGCCTTCTGTCACTAAACAGAAATATGGTATTCATAATTGAATTCTTGCAACTGTCACAAAAGCTTTTCTAAAGTAATTATCACTTGGCTGTTGCACATGTACAGGTTGTTAAAGTGTATTGATGTCTTGCCCATGGCCATTTTTCTGTGCAAGTTGACTTGTTAGGATTCTGAAGAGAATCTATAATTCTCCGGAAATTTTTTTTCCGCTGACTATTAAAATAGCCGGTGTCCGTCCAAGTGTGCATCTGTCTCACTTTGGTTTCCTGATGATAACTTTAGTTATATTTGGCCAAATCAAATGAAATTTGGTATGTAGGTGCATCAGTATAAAATGCAGGTCAAGTTCGAATAGGGGTGCAGTCCAACAATGTTTGCCAGAGTTATACCCCTTTTTCAACTTGAAAAATTCATTTCTTTTGGTTTCCCGATGATAATTTCAGTTAAGTTGGCCAAATCAAATGAAATTTTGTTTGTAGGTATATCCACATAAAATACAGGTCACGTTCAAATCAGGGTGTGGTCCAACAATTTTTTCCTGAGTTATACCCCTTTTTTTTTTTTACTTCAAAAATTTATTTTTTGTGGTTTTCCGATGATAACTTCAGTTATAGTTGGCCAATTCAAATTAAATTTGGTATGTTGGTGTATCAACATAAAATACAGGTAAAGTTCGAATTCAAATAAAATTTAGTATATATACAGGTCAAGTCCAAATCGGGAGTTGGTCTGACATTGTTTGCCAGAGTTATGTCCTTTTTCAACTTCAGAAATTCTTTTTTTGTTGTGTCGCAATAACTTCAGTTATAGTTGGCCAAATTAAATGAAATTTGGAATGTACGGTAGGTGTATCAACATAAAATACAGGTCAATTTCGAATCAGGGTGCAGTCCAACATTTTTTGCCAGAGATATGCCCCTTTTTAGACTTAATTCTTTTTGGTATCCCGATGATAACTTGAGTTGTTGTTGACCGATTCAAATAAAATATGGTATGTAGGTGTATCAGCATAAAATACCGATCAAGTTCAAATTGGGGTCTGTTCCGACATTGTTTGCCAGAGTTATGTCCCTTTTTCAACTTCGAAAAATTCAATTTTTTTTCAAATACCTTGAATTGCACACTTTTTCGTGGAACGTGTGGCTGGGTGGCCTTTTATTGTTTTATCAATCCAGCATTAAAGTTTGTCTGTAACCAAGCCTGGAAGTAAGCCGACCATCATCTGCAGAATGAGGTCCCCACAAGGTGAATGTGGTGATGCTACCCTGCACAGCAAGTAAGCATTACCAAATTTACTCTCTCTGAACCTCAAACTGACTCAAGGTCTCAGGCCTGAACAGAAAGAGATACCCAGAGGATAAATTGGGGGATTCTAGCCGACTGTATGGGATAGCATCAACAAATTCACCCTCTGGGGACTTCATTCTGCAAATAACAGATTACTTATTTCCAGTTTGGCTTGTAATAGAATACATTTTGGTGGAAAGGTCCCTGTGGGAACCCTGGGAAGTGGAGCAGTGCTTGTTTAGTGAGGCAAACAAATCTGCTTTACTGTAAAACAGGAACCCGTTACCAATGCCTGTGGTTGAAGTTCTCTAAATTGAGCAGTACAGGTATAAACAATTTGCTGAACTTGACTTAATATCTAACATTTGGGAGACTTCAATTCAAAGACCTAGGGAAATGACGCATTGTTATTTTTGTGGGACACAAATTGACTTTAAAAGTGTTTTATTGGACACAGTAGTGCATTGTTTGACTTGGAGAATCAGGGACACTATATTCAAACTTGTACAAGTGCTTTAGTAAGTTTCACTGAAGCGACAGTTTATTTAACCTGATAGGTTGCATGTTTCTTGAAACCACAACAGATCTGTAGAGTAGAAATACCACCACAGAATCCCTCTTCTCAACAGTAAATTTGGACATTGTATGTACTGCACGTCGATGTTGCATTTGCCTTCAACCAGCGGCAATCCTGTGGGTTAAGTGGAAGTATATTGGGGAGTCTTGACAACTGCTTGGTGCTGCTCAGTGGTTCTCTTTGGGGTACTCTGACTTAACTGTCCAACACGAGGTGACTATGGCTGTCAAAAAGGATCATTGAAACAAATAATGGTTTTGCTTGAGAATAGGCTTTAATTTATCCAACTTATTACCCACCCGAGGTGGGGGGGGGGGGGCAGGGCAGGGCAGGCACAGTGGTGCTGTGTACTAAGGAGTAACGCATATCAATGGTGCACCTGTCTTCAACCAGTACTAACCCTTGCTTGTTTGGAGTTTGTATGTTGGAGAGTGACAGTTGCTTGTCATTGCTTGGTGGTTCTCTCTGGGTACTCTGGCTTCTTTCACCTGTAAAATTGTCTGACTCGAGGTGTCAAAAGTGTCATAAATAAATAATCCAAGGTTTTAAAATTAGTTTTTCTTGTATTCTTTTTTTTTCTATCTTGTTGAGTACCTTTTATTGTCATATACAACTTATTGTATGAATTGACAGGCATGTCTCATTTTTATTAGCTCACCTGACTGAAAGTCAGGGTGAGCTTTTCTGATCACTTTTCGTCCGTCGTCCGTCGTCCGTCGTCCGGCGTGAAGGTGGTGTTTGGGTCTTTTTCTTCCAAACCACTGGCCGCATGTTAATGAAATTTCATGTGAGTAGGGGTTATATAGCGGCATTTTGATTTTTGGGCAAATTAGGTTTCGGCTCATATTGAGCAGAGGGGTGGGGCAAAAATGCTCCAATTCTTAAAAAATCTTCTTCTCAAGAACCAGCAATAGCAGAGACTTGATATTTGGTATGCAGCTTCCTTTTGAGGTGTAGACTCAAGTTTGTTCAAGAGAAGTTTGTAGGTCTATACTTGGCGATGTTATGGGAGGAGCAAAAATTTTGGCCCCACCCCAAATTTCTATTTTTTAAACCGAGAGGCCAATTTGAACCAAATTTTATGTGAGGGCTTATTGGGTCATAAGTACCTAATTTATGCAGAAATTTGTTTTCCTGTAGCCCCGTGGGAACCACAGGAGCTAAAAATAGAAAAAAATTAAAACGCCTATATCTCAAAAACTGCACGGCAGTGAGAATTTTTATTTGGTGTGAAGCTTTCTTGGGACCAACAGAAAGGATTGGTAAAAAAAAATTGCTATCGGTTTTATCATAGGGTACTTTTTCGGGACTCTGAAAAAGTGCTGAGTCAGTATTTTTTAACACAGTAGGCAATGGGAAAAAAATAAAGAATTGTTTTCTTCCAAACCACTGCTCTAAAAGCTTTCATATTTTACATATAACATCTTTGGAACATTGATTCACATATTTGTAGAAATCAAATTCCTCGGTCCATATTTGGGTTCCCTATGGGAACCCAAATGTTCAAATTAGTGCAATATGAGGGATATATTTTAAAAATCTTCTTCTTCGGATCCACAAATCAGAATCTTTTGATATTTGCTATGCATCATCCTTAGGGGGGTGAGATTGATGTTTGTTCAAGCCAAGTCCCTGAGTTCATATTTGGACTCCCTTTGGGAACCCAAATTGTAACTTAGTGCAATACGAGGTATATTCTTTTAAAATCTTCTTCTTCGCATCCACCGGTCAGAATCTTTTGATATTTGGTATACAGTATGCTTAGGGAGGTGAGATTCAAGTTTGTTCAAGTCAAGTCCTTCGGCTCATATTTGGTCTCCCTGTGGGAGCCCAAATTATAACTTAGTTCAATATGAGGAATATTCTTTAAAAAAAATTTTTTTTTCAGATCCACCAGTCAAAATGTTTTGATATTTGATGTACAGCATTCTTAGGGGCTGAGAGTGAAGTTTGGTAAAGCCAAGTACCTGGGTTCATATTTGGGCTCACTGTGGGAGCCCAAATTATACCAAAATTTTTATTTTCCAAACCAAAAAGTCGATTTGAACCAAATTTGATATGAGGGCTTATTGGGTCATAAGTACCTAATTTATGCCGAAAATTGTTTTCCTGTCCCCCACGGGAACTGCAGGAGCTAAAAAATTTTTTTCTTTTTAAATGCCCATATCTCCAGAACTACATGGCACTGAGAATTTTTATATGGTGTGAAGCTTCCTTAGGACCGGAAGAAAAAAATGGTAAAAATTTTATCATAAGGTTCTTTTCTAGGACTAAAAGTGCCGAGTCATCATTTTTTAACAGTGTAGCTAATGGGAATAACGTTGAAGAATCTTCTTCTCCCAAAACACTGCTTCAGAAGCTTTTATTTTTGGGCTCCCTATGGGAGCCCATGTATAACTTAGTTCAGTATGAGAAATATTCTTAAAAAATCTTTTTTTTCTGTTACTCCTGTCAGAATCTTTTGATATTTGATTTTTGATTTTCTTAGAAGTGGCAAATTGAAGTTTGTTCAAGTTCTGCTTTATTGATAAAATTGGGCCCAGTAGTAACCAATTCCTGCATTGAAAGCCCTGTAAAGTGGGCAGTGATAGGCATAAACGATTGACCAAACTTGATATTATAATTACGTCTCTGTAAGATGTAGCCTTAGATGCTGAAAGTGACCTTAAATTCCAATAAATAAATAGATAAATTATTGAGTACCCAATATGGGTATCTAACATATGAACACTTTGGGTTACTAAGTAGGGTAAACAATTTTATGTTGAAAAACTGATAACAAGGCAGAATCCCTTGTTTAAATTATACATGACTACTTTGCGGTAATGACAATCTAAAAGTACAGTATCTTGAAAAGACTTTGTGTTGTTTTTTATTAGTTCAATTTTTAGCTTTTCTTGACAAAGTCAAGCTATGCTATTGTCATGGGGCATGCGGAAGTCTGTGAGTCTGTCTGTCCACAATTTGTTCGGCACAGGCTATAGGCCATAGTTCTTATCTATCATCACCAAATTTGAGATGCATTTTCGCGTTGGTGTCTAGATGAGATCGTCATATTTTGGTTATGACTGGCTGCTTACATTGGCTGCTGCAGCAGCCATCGTGAATGTTGTATGGCGCAGCCTACAGGCCGTAGTTCTCATCTGATCATCACGAAATTTCATCTGCATATTCGGGTTGATGTCCAGATGAGAACGTCCTATTTTGGTCTCAGTTGGCTGCACACAGTGGCTGCTGCAGCAGCCGCAGTGTGGGTTGATTTTAAAAATTGTTATCTTACGCAAATTTCTTGAAATTTGGCAGGTTGTCTTAGATTGATGAGTAGATGAGACCTTCCTATTTTGATCGTGGCTGCCCCCAGGGTGGGTGAATTGAGGGGTGAAGTTGTTTTATCTTATTTTTGTTATACCACATTTGGATGAAAAAGACAATAATACGCTGAAAGAAATTGTCTTTGTGTGGTGAATGTAATATGATATTTCAGGCATGTAGGACACTGTTATGACTGCGAGTGTTTAGATCAGCAAGTACATTTTAAATGTGTATATATTTTGCCCACTTGATGAAATTTGATATGCAAGTTGTTTTTTTTTTTGTTTCAACCATGACTACTTTTCCTAAAGTTTGCCTTCAAATCCGCCAATGGTAGCATGGCTGCTTCAGCCATGATTTTTTTTCTCCCAATTTCAACGAAATTTCATATGCAGGTTTAGTTTTATCAGTACTTTTCATAATGGTTGGCTTCAAATCAGCCAATGGTAGCATGGCTGCTGCAGCTGTGTCATTTTTCTTCCAATTTTGACCAACTTGGTCTGAGATGGGTAGTTTCACTGGTAGATTAGCCTTGAATGGGGTCGAAAACTAAGAGTCAACCAATGTAGCATTGCTGCTTCAGACATATATTTTTCACTCCAATTTTAATGGAATTACCAAAAAAAAGTCAATAATTATGGCGCAATTTACTTAAATGTTACGTAAGTTAAGTAATTATAACATTACTCTTAGAAATATACCATAAGATCAAGATAAGCTACAGTGTCATTGACACTTTCGAAACTGCACTGGTAAAGGGATTAACACAACATTGAATGCAGTTGGGACCCAAGCCATGTCAATATCCTTGTCAAATTACGCCTGGATGTCAAATTGTATACTGATCAATCCATAAATGGTGAGACTATAGCATAATAAAAAGCCATGTAGAAACTGCACTTTTAAAAGTCTACGCAACATTGCATGCTTTCGGGACCCACCCATGTCATTTTTCGACTCCTCCCATGGGCCAACTTTGTTTGGGGCCAACCTCTCCCTTGGGCCAACTTCTTTTTCGGGTTGTCTTTGTTTTGGGCCGACTTCTCTCGTGGGATGACTTTGTATGGGGCCGACTTCTCTTAATAATAATAACTCTTTGGCCATCCACTGATTTGTGGCTGTTCTCATAAGAGAAGGCCATCATTCCCTCTGCCCCTCACCCCCTCCTCTCCTCCCAGCATTCAGATATAAAGTGTTTAATAGTGTCCCTCACTTCCCCTTTTTCAACTTCTTCAATCAGATCAGCACTCCTACCCTGTCCCTCGTGTCCCCCCCCCCCCCCCCCCCCCCCCCCCCCCCCCTCAGCCATCTATCCTTTGTTTCTCCACCCCATTTCTTTATTATTCTTCCAGTAAATTTTAATCTATGAGGTATATACTATGGGCATTCCAAGAGAAAATGTCCCAGGGTCTTCACTACTCCAGAGTGCCACATTTGGCATCCCTTTTCCCCATCTCTCCCAATTTCCCCCCTAAGCTCCAGTGATCTTGATCTCAGTTTGAACAGTAGTGACCTCCAAAGGTGCCATCTAGGTACTTTTCAAAGTTCTTTATATTGTAACCCCTGCAGTGATCTTTTCACGCTAACTCCTGCTCGCCAGTTTCGATTGCAGTATATGCTCAACCAGCCTGGAAACCTCATACATGCGTCTTGTGGTTGATCACAGCACTAAAATATATAAACATCGTTAATGTGACATAAATATATTTCACGCACATTCCACATTTGTGGTGGGAACAATGGCCGGCGTCTGCGAAATTGAACTATAGGTAATTATTCCTCATCGTCTGTTCTGGAAGGGTTCACTACCCTGTATGTACCAGTGACGTACGTATTGTCAAAGTAGTCTATTAAAGGCAACAACTCATAGATGAGCTATATCCACTGAAGAACATCACACAGTTATAGATTTTGACTATTGGAGGGGGCATTTTGTCGGGGGACCGCGACAAATCAAAGAGTTATAATAACTGGAAAAATAAAAGGATAAACCAGAATCTGGGGCCTTAATTTAACGGTATAACAATGCAAATGTGGTTGATCACAGCACTAAAATATATAAACATCGTTAATGTGACATAAATATATTTCACGCACATTCCACATTTGTGGTGGGAACAATGGCCGGCGTCTGCGAAATTGAACTATAGGTAATTGTCCCTCATCGTCTGTTCTGGAAGGGTTCACTACCCTGTATGTACCAGTGACCTACGTATTGTCAAAGTAGTCTATTAAAGGCAACAACTCATAGATGAGCTATATCCACTGAAGAACATCACACAGTTATAGATTTTGACTATTGGAGGGGGCATTTTGTCGGGGGGGATTTTGTCGCCCTGCATTCAATTTGAGGGGGGATTTTGTCGGGGGGGATTTTGTCGGGGGGGATTATGTCGGGGGGGATTTTGTCGAGGGGGATTTTGTCTGTACCCCCCCTATTGTTACCTGAACCATAAATAAGCTACACTCTTAGACACTAAAAGGCTAATCCAATTTACCAGATTATGATGAGATGACGAGGTTTCCATCTTAAATAGGCTACTTATCTTTTGCATCATACAAACAAAGTCTATTGTGAGTATGTTTCTTTAATGATTATCGTTATCCTTTGAATGCAATTTCTTTAAAACTTATGAGGCTTGGAAGAAAAAACAAGGGAACTGTCTAGATAACAATGTAATTGAAATAAAATACAGACAAACTGGACTGCACTTGCAGGGGGTGGGGGGGGGGGGGGGGTTGCCCTCACTTACAATTCAGGTGGGGGGCAGTCGTCCTACCTGCCAAATGGATTGGGGGCAGTCATCCTAGCTGCCAATTCGACTGGGGGCAGTCGTCCTAGCTGCCAATTCGACTGGGGGCAGTTGTCCTGCCTGCCAATTGGAGTGGGGGGGGGGGGGGGGCAGTCGTCCTACCAGCCATTTTTGGACTGGAGGCAGTTGTCTGGATAACCTTGCCACATGTTAATGAAATTTCATGTGAGTAGGGGTTATATAGCGGCATTTTGATTTTTGGGCAAATTAAGTTTTGGCTCATATTGAGCAGAGGGGTGGGGCAAAAATGCTCCAATTCTGAAAAAATCTTCTTCTCTAGAACCAGCAATAGCAAAGACTTGATATTTGGTATGCAGCTTCTTTTGAGGTGTAGACTCAAGTTTGTTCAAGAGAAGTTCGTAGGTCTATATTTGGCGATGTTATGGGAAGAGCAAAAATTCTGGCCCCCACCCCAAATTTCTATTTTCCTAACCTAGAAGCCAATTTGAACCAAATTTTTCATGAGGGCTTATTGTGTCATAACTACCTAATTTATGCAGAAATCTTTTTTTCCTGTAGCCCCGTGGGAACCACAGGAGCTAAAAATAGAAAAAAATTAAAACGCCCATATCTCAAAAACTGCACGGCAGTGAGAATTTTTTTTTTGGTGTGAAGCTTCCTTGGGACCAACAGAAAAAATTTGTCAAAAAAGATTGCTATCGGTTTTATCATAAGGTACTTTTTCGGGACTCTGAAAAACTGCTGAATCAGCATTTTTTAACACAGTAGGCAATGGGAAAAAATTAAAGAATCGTTTTCTTCTAAAGCACTGCTCCAAAAGCTTTTATATTTTACATATAACATCTTTGGAACATTGATTCACATATTTGTTGAACTCAAATTCCTCGGTCTATATTTGGGTTCCCTGTGGGAACCCAAATGTTCAAATTAGTGCAAATCGGGAGACGACTTATATATAAGCTTTAAGCTTTCTGTCAAATCCCCCTCTTACACAGTAACACATTTCCATGTCTTTAGTTGTTTCATGTATAATACTGTACTTTTTGCTGTTCATATTTCTCGTTACTCAGCTATTGTTGTGAAATGCATACATTTTTCAATTTTTGAATAAATATTGTTTAAACTAAATTAGTGCAATATGAGGGATATTCTTTGAAAATCTTCTTCTTCGGATCCACAAATCAGATTCTTTTGATACTTGGTATGCAGAATCCTTAGGGGGGTGAGATTCATGTTTGTTCAAGCCAAGTCCCTGAGTTCATATTTGGGAGCCCAAATTGTAACTTAGTGCAATACGAGGTATATTCTTTTAAAATCTTCTTCGCATCCACCGGTCAGAATCTTTTAATATTTGGTATACAGTATGCTTAGGGAGGTGAGATTCAAGTTGTTCAAGTCAAGTCCTTCGGCTCATATTTGGTCTCCCTGTGGGAGCACAAATTATAACTTAGTTCAATATGAGCAATATTCTTTAAAAAAAATTTTTTTTTCAGATCCACCAGTCAAAATCTTTTGATATTTGATGTACAGCATTCGTAGGGGGGGGGGGGGGGGGGGGGGGGGGCTGAGAGTGAAGTTTGTTAAAGCCAAGTCCCTTGGTTCATATTTGGGCTCACTGTAGAAGCCCAAATTATACCAAAATTTTTATTTTCCAAACCAAGAGGTCGATTTGAACCAAATTTGATATGAGGGCTTATTGGGTCACAAATACCTAATTTATGCCATAAATTGTTTTCCTGTCCCCCACGGCAACTACAGGAGCTGAAAAAAATTTTTTTTTTTTGAATGCCCATATTTCCAGAACTACATGGCACTGAGAATTTTTATACAATGTGAAGCTTCCTTAGGGCCGGGAGAAAGGAATGGTGAAAAAAATGCCATTGGTTTTATCATAAGTACTTTTCCAGGACTAAAAGTGCCGAGTCATCATTTTTTAACACTGTAGGTAATGGGAATAACGTTGAATAATCTTCTTCTCCCAAACCACTGCTTCAGAAGCTTTTGTTTTTGGGTTCCCTATGGGAGCCCAATGTATAACTTAATTCAGTATGAGAAATATTCTTAAAAAATCTTTTTTTTCTGATACTCCTCTCAGAATCTTTTGATATTTGATTTTTAGTTTTCTTAGAAGCGGCAAATTGAAATTTGTTCAAGTTCTGGTTTATTGATAAAATTGGGCCCAGTAACCAATTCCTGCGTTGAAAGCCCTGTAAAGTGGGCAGTAATAGGCATAAACGATTGACCAAACCTGATATTATAATTATGCCTCTGTAATGATGTAGCCTTAGAAAGTGACCTTAAATTCCAATAAATAAATAGATAAATTATTGAGTACCCAATATGGGGATCTAACATATGAACACTCTGGGTTACTAAGTAGAGAAAACACTTTTATGTTGAAAAACTGATAATAACCACAAGGCAGAATCCCTTGCTATTTTGGTGATATGACTCGGCCAGTATCAGGTGAGCGCCCTCAGGCCCCGTGGGGCCTCTTGTTATATTTCTGTTTATGTGGAGAAAAAATGACAAATAAACCAAGACTATATTTACAATTATTTTATTCTTTGTCAGTATTGAGGTAGACTTCTCTACCCACTGCCCGGCTCCCTGCTTAGAGCCCAGCAACTCTGTACTAGGAAGTAGATCTATGTTACATGATGTACGTAATATTGATTGAGGTTTCAGGCCCCTTTGTTAGGGCCCGACCGATGAGGTCTGAAAGGACCCAGTTGATAGACGTAAGTTGAGGTAAACATCCTGATGCATTTCCCTGTAGGAAACGAATCAGGTCATGTATGTGTCCAAAATGTGTAGTGAGCCTACCATATACCTATAATCATATTTATACCAGCAACCCTGTTTTGCTAGAACCAATCCAGCAAATAAATGCAAAAAATTAAAGTGTCAGTAATTAATGACAGATGGACACATAGATATGCATTCATTCTCACCAACCATACATGTACGTTCATGTAGATAGCACTCAACCGCAAGACATGTCATCTCACCTGCACACAAACTTGTTTCCATGCTTCAGCACTAAACTAGGAGGTACATGTCTGTCGAAATTGATATTAGAACTACAGTCTAAAAGTCTTTCTATTGTCTTGACATTGACACAATAACAATAGTATTCAAAACACAGAACAGTTCGAGTGTATGCATGCTCCTAGTTCCACAAAAAACACACAATGTCACTACATAGTTGTAACTCACTATACTTTACTCAGGCACTATATACATGGTATGTGCATTGTATTGACACTTTGGAAAAGATTACTGTCTTGAGTCTTTTACTGTCTTTCCAGTAAATATATATGACACAAAATGTACAAAATGTCACTGAACACTAATGCTAACACTATATGCATCTACGGGAAATTACACAATTCGTTGTTAACTAGGCCTATTTGCATGTGTAACTCTCCTTCCAGCTAGGCTAGGTATATATAGCACAGAATAACACATGCTAATTTAAATTAAATTGTAATTCAAGAATTGAAAGCCCTATTGCTGAATTTTGGATGTTTGGGGCACCACATGTTTAACAATATTTATGCTTCATCGATGTTAGAATATTTAAAAATGAGGAATGATGGAAGAAAATAACAACTCATGTATGCGATAAGGGCTACACTGTTTAATAATGGTCAATAGTGACAATACTGTTTGAAATAACATGAAATTCTAAAATGTACAGTGTAGCCGAAAATTCAAACAAAGAATGTTAATAAAAGAAGGTAGGCGACATATGCCTAACATAATAAGACCTGAAGAGAACAACATGGCTAGACAGACAGGAGGCAGCAGGGGCTGAGGTGGGTGTCAGAAAATTTACGTCCACTTCTTCCTGAAGATGAAACTGAATTGGATGGATGGTAAATTTCCAGAGTTGACAAGGTGGGCACTTAACGATGTAACATTCCGCCAAACAAATTAGTTTTTGAAGTTGAACTGGATTATGGTAAATGTAAAGAGTCAAAGGTCGAAGAGTATAAATGCGCTGTGATGCGGTTTCCAAATTTGTAATGCCAGGTGCACACCAGGCATGATGAATTAACCATCAATTGGCAAAGTTCCCAGCGGTTTGTTTGAAGTATGTCTGTCGAGTTGCGTGGAACTTAAAGTTACAAGTTTTGGAACTTAAAGTTACAAGTTTAATAACAATCAAAACAAAGTGACAAGCTGGCAGAGGGGATTCAGTTATGTAATAGACTTGAACTGAATTCGACCCAAACAAAATACAGCTTATACAAAACACCGTGCTTCATAAATGAGGCAGAAAATTCTTTGCTGCCTCTTTCTTATATATGCTTGTTCTTTTACTAAGGCTATGGGTTTCCTCATCTTTGACCCCTTTTAAGCTAGAATACAGAACTTTACCACAATGGACATGCCTGAGTGGGTTCAGAGCCATCTGCATATTTAAGCTTGATGAACTGTAGCCTTAGCTATCCATGCCTCATCCCCTTTCATAGATACTGATTGCATCATTGTGTCAAAAGGGCCCACAGAGAACCTTGATTGGATCACGACTGAGTCACTATTCAATCAAGGCCCTCTTTCCACCTTAATACCCATAACTGTGACAGAATTTCTCTACTTCTCTACATGCCAATAGTGTAAGAATGTACAGTATGCAGTATTCATCATCTATCCGATTGTGATGTATGCTTACTGATCGAGGATCTACTTGAGACTGTTCTGACTTTCCACAGTTAACCCTCGAAGGTGTCTTTGAACTCCAATAAATAAATAAATAATCCAAGGTTTTAAAATTAGGTTTTCTTGTATTCTTTGTTTTTACCTGCGTCGCCAGCGGCAGAGCAGGTCTAGTAACCGCTCGACTCTGTCAGTCCGTCCATCCATCCGTCTGTCTGTCAGTCCATCCAAAACACTTCTTCCGTCAAAGTTTTCTTGGCTTTTATGAAAGGGAATGATTTTATATTTGGTCTGCTGCTTCATAATGATGAGTTGTATCGTGTATCTAATTTTCAGATCAATTGCATGCAGCGACGCAGGTCCAGACCCGGTTTTGGTCTTGGCTTGTTTTCATTCTTGTTGGGTACCTTTTATTGTCATAATACTTGACAGATATGTCTCATTTTTATTATATTTCTGTGATCAAATCTTGTATATAGAAAGAAACATTAAAAGCTGATGAATCATTCATGTTGTAACAAAGATAAAAAAGAGACTACTTTGCATTTTTCTTTCTTATATTAGGAGATACATATGCTTTTACCCTTGAAGCCTCTGATTAGGGGATAGTGTTTTTAATCCTTGAAACATCTGATTAAGGGGGTGGGGGGGGGAGCAGAGCATGGTGGCGCAGTTGGTAGAGGTGCAGGCTGCAAGCCGAGAGGTCCTCAGTTTCGAATTCCACCTGTGGCCACTGCGTTGTGTCCTTAGGCAAGTCATTTCACCCCCCCCCCATTGCCTACGTTTGGGCATGGTGGCATTGTGTACTAAGGCATACTGCATGTCAATGGTGCACCTGTCTTCAACAAGTTCTAACTCTGCTTGTGTGGAGTTAGTATGTTGTGGAGCCTGACAGTTGCTCGCCATTGTTTGGTGGTTCTCTCTGGGTACCTGGGCTCCCTCCATCTGTAAAACTGTCTAACATGAGGTGACCCTGACTGTTGAAAGTGTCATTAAACCCCAATAAATAAATTAATAACTTCGGATTAAATTTTACAATAGTTACCACTTTATGCATATTTATGCAACTGCAAATTACATAAGTGTTTCTGCATCATTGCTGGCTGCAGTAGGCTGCATTTATCTTGGCAATGTTTTCACATCATTGCTGGCTGCCTGTGCAGGCAGCCAACAATGATGTGAAAACATTGCCAAGATAAATCAGCCTACTGTTTTGAGTTCCCTGGAAGAATAAATTTGGGGCAACTTTGGTGTGGGTGGCTGTATTGGAACTTATTTTATGCTTAATATTTTACAAGTTCCCTAATAGTAATTCCTCTCTCTTCTTGGCCCAGTAGCATGGTTTGTGAAATACCATCATCACAACAACTAAGTGGTGGTCTCTACTTATACATATTAAGGGATCTTAAGCCTGCATGGAGTATGACTCTTTCCACACAGGGGATGGCCATTTTGGGTCCCTACCCGATAGGATGGTTCACTATGAGAGCCTCAGCTCACAATAGTTGCTGTTAGAGAGTATTCAGACAGATCAAGAACTTTCCTGACCAATGATTGTTCCCAAAACCTCTGGAATGAGAGACCAGAACTTGTATTCTCAAGGCCATCACTCTTTTCAGGAACTTTGATTCAAGGTTCAGGATAGCTTGCATAGTGTTAAAAATGCACTAATTGCTATTGCCACTTTACACAGCTTCATTCATCTAATATTGTGCCATTTTCAATACAAGAAAAAAAACTGTATTGTGATTCACCATGTAATTAATGAAATGCACTGAATTTTGCGTTGCTTGAATGCACAGGAGATAGTGAGTATACCAACAGGTATATGTCTTCCTTGCATTGATTGATTATGCAAACAGTTATCATCAGAAAAGTAATCTTAAGTTCTTGAAGTGAAATAAATCAGTTGACAGTTTTTTGCAATAAAGTTGATTGATTGTTTCTGGGTCCTGGACAAATGTTAAATTTCCATATACATTGAATGCCCAAAATACCAGTCTAAAAGAATAAGATTCACCAGCAGTGAAATGGGAGAAGTGGGAATGAAGGACATATGGTTAGTGAGTAATTCAAAGGAGAAGGTTAATATGCTAATTGGAGAGATTGGGAAGAATGGGGGTAAGGGATGTCATCAAGCAGTTCATCTCGGAGTGTTGGGCGGAGAGATGCGTGGGAATGGGGATGCAATTGGGAGCACAGGGGTAACCAAGGCCTTCTCACCCGAGAACCACTACGAATCAGTGGCCAGGCGAAGTGTTATTATTATTCATATCCAATTTCTTTTTCCCAGGAAATGTGTCCGTGCTTGTTTCCTTTGGAAAACAAGTCCTGTTTTTTGGTAAAATATGAGCTTGTATCCTTTTAAGCTCACATGGCCCCAAGGGCCATGTGAGCTATTGCCATCACTGGTGTCCATCGTCTGTAAACATTTCACATTTTTATCTTCTCCTCTGGAACTGCTGAGCCGATGTGAACCAAACTGGACAGGAATGGTCTATGGGAGGTCCTCTACAAACAATCCTCATTTTGTTCCTGTCAGATGAAAAACGTGGCGGCCAGAGGCATTCGTTATTCTGATTGCTCGATTTTGAAAAATCTTTTCTAAATGTACATGGCCAAATGTTTTCAAACTTCACATGAGTGATGACTGGGACACTCTCTACCATGTAATGTTGATTGGGTTGCAAACATTGGCTGCATTTGCGGCTCATAGTTACCATGGAAACCGTATGGGAAATTACATTTTTATTTTATCTGAAACCACTTGGCCAGTGTGAACCAAACTTGGCACAAATAATGTATGGGAAGTCCTCTGAAAACAATCATTATTCTGTTTTGCATCTATGAAGGAGCATGGCAGCCAACTAACTTCTTTGATTTTGTTTAGAATAACTGAAGGATATGTAGTTCTGCCAGGTGAGTGATTACAGGCTCTTTAGAGCCTATTGTTTAAAATTTTTATACCCCACTTGAAGAGTAGGAGGTGTACTGGATTACACCTGTCTGTCCATTGAGCTGTTTGTTGTTTCATCCATTGCATCTCTTACCATACGTCTACCCATCTGTCTGTTAATTGATACAAATGTCTGTGGATCAACAATGGACAAATGATGTTACACAATGGAAGATGTGAATGACACAATTGTGCAGAGGGGAAGAGAGGATGTGACACTATGGATTTTGACTGCGCCATGTATAAAAAAAAATGCTGCCATTCGCCATTTTGTTCTAAAAATAGCAGTTACACGTTTGAAAGAAGAACTTCCAGACGGTGATTGTGATTTTAATTATTTTTGGTTTCAAAATGAACTAGCACTATATATACATAACACAGTACACAGGTTTTTCTTTTGTTCATAAATTAGGCATATTTGTCAGCCACCTTAGTTTTTGTAAAACGATTTGTTTGCTTGTATGTTTGTTGGGCATCTTCTCCCATGCAGATGAGCTGATCATTATCAAACTTGGTGTATGTTGACCTTATAATTTTAACTAAGGGGTTACATTTCATGTGCCTGCTGTGAAACAAAGAAAATACAGGGAAATCCCCTCCCAAATGTGATATTGTGTTCTACATCTCTTCCCATGTGGATAGTCAAATAGTCACCAGACTACTGTCTGTTGTTTGTGACCTTCACAGCTGCCACTGGAGAGGTGAAAGGGTGTGTTGAGTTTTCTTTCTGTAAAACAAAGACAGTTCTACTTCTCACATGTTGTTGGGCCAGTCATTATAAACCTTCAGTAACAGGTGTGTGTGGATCTCGCAAAAGCTACTGAGTGTTGGAGTTTGTCTCCCTGCTCTAAACAAAAGCATTTGGTGGATTTTTTTAGGAAAAATTCAATCTGACATATATTTCTTACTGATATTGCAAGTAATTATCCCCTGCCACATGGTGGGGGTATATAGGAAACATTTCTAGTCATCACATGTTAAAGAAAACCGTTGAAGATAGTTTTTTTTTTAAAATTTAATATGTAGATTTTTAGCTCACCTTTCCTAAAAGGCCATGTGAGCTTTTCTCATCACTTGACGTCCGTCGTCCATCCGTCATCCGTAAACTTTTCACACTTTCATCTTCTCCTCTGTAACCGCTAAGCCGGTGTGAACCAAACATGGCAGGAACGGTCTATGGGAGGTCCTCTACAAACGATCCTCAATTTGTTCCCGTCGGATGAAAAACATGGCTTCCAGAGGCATTCTTTGATTCTGGTTGGTGGATTTTCAAAAATCTTCTCCTCTGAAACTGCCAGGCCAAATGTTTTGAAACTTCATATAAATGATGACTGGGACCTCCTCTACCAACGATCCTCATTTAATGTTGATCGGGATGTAAACTAGCCACAATTGTGGCTTATAGTTACTATAGAAACCCTAAGGGAAATCACATTTTCGTCTTCTCTGGAAAAACTGAGGCGACGTGAAAACAAACCTGGCAGGGATGGTCTATGGGAGGTCCTCTACAAACGATCGTCATTTTGTTCCTGTGAGTTGAAAACATGGCTATCAGAGGCATTCTTTGATTCTGATTGCTGGATTTTTCAAAAATCTTCTCCTCTAAAACTGCCAGGCCAAATGATTTGATACTTTACATAAATGATGACTGGGACACCCTCTACCAGTGATCCTCAGTTAATGTTGATCGGGTTGCAAACATGGCCACAATTGCAGCTTATAGTTAACCCTATAGGAAATCACATTTTCATCTTCTCTGGAACTACTGAGCCGATGTGAACCAAACTTGGCAGGGATGGTCTATGGGAGGTCCTCTACAAACGATCGTCATTTTGTTCCTGTGGGTTGAAAAACATGGCCGCCAGAGGCATTCTTTGATTCTGATTGGTGGATTTTCAAAAATCTTCTCTGAAACTGCCAGGCCAAATGTTTGATACTTCTCATAAATGATCACTGGGACCCTCTCTACCAACGATCCTCATTTAATGTTGATCGGGTTGTAAACATGGCCACAATTGCAGCTTATAGTTACTATAGAAACCCTTTGGGAAATCACATTTTCATCTTCTCTGGAACTACTGAGCCGAGGTGAACCAAATTTCGCAGGAATGGTCTATGAGAGGATGGAAATATGTGGCCACCAGAGGCTATATTCTAATGCTTAACCCAATGCCTCTCCTGTCTGCACGAAGATCGGTACTGTCAGCAAAATACTTGTTTTTAGCTCACCGAAGGGAGCTTAACTTATCACTTGCCGTCCGTCGTCCGTTGTCGTGAACATTTTTCAAACGACTTCTCCTCTGAAACAACTGGTCCGATTTTCACGAAACTTCATGTGGATGTTCATTACTATATGGCAATTCAGGTTTGTTCAACTGAAATGGCCACGTCCCTTTGGGGCTCTGCATGGGGCATAACTCTGATAGCTTCGTATGAATTATAGAAAAAATTATTAAAAAATCTTCTCCAGAACCAGTGGGCAGAATCTTTTGATACTTGGTATGCAGCATCTTGGTATGGGTCTGATTCAAGTTTGTTCAAATCGAGTCCCTTGATCAATATTGGGGCTCCCTATAGGGGCATGAATTTTTCCTTAGTGCAATTTAAGGAAAAATCTTCTTCTTCAGAACCAGTGGGCAGAATCTTTTGATATTTGTTATACAACATCTTGGTATAGGTCTGATTCAAGTTTGTTCAAATTGAGTCCCTCGATCAATATTGGGGCTCACTAAACGGGTGTGAATTTTTACTTTGTGCAATTTAAGAAAAAAATCTTTAACAATCTTCTTCACCAGAACCAGTGGGCAGAATCTTTAGATATTTGGTATGCAGCATCTTGGTATGGGTTGGATTCACGTTTGTTCAAATTGAGTCTTTTGATCAATATTGAGGCTCACTATGGAGGCGTGAATGTTTACTTTGTGCAATTCAAGGAAAATTCTTTAAAAATCTTCTTCAGAACCATCATGCAGAATCTTTTGATATTTGATCAGCAGCATTGTCCCATTCAGTCCTGTTGATGTTTTAGCTCCACAGAGAGTATAGATTTACTCTATAGAACCTTAGGAATAGCTTTTGATAAAATTTGTGTCTTAACTGGTAAAGGGCTAAATTATTTTTGCCTGTGGGCACTCTCCTATAAATTATAACAAGGCAAATCTTTTTAGACTGAATAATATCACTTCAAAGATAATATGAAGCATAGCCACTGAATATGAAGCCTTTAAGTTGCAGTATTTGCACTTCAGAATAAAGCCCAAATATGGACTTCCAGCACTCTACCAGTTAAGAGTATGGAACATTCGGTGAGTGCCTAAGGGGCCCCTTGGGGCCTCTTGTTTGAGAATCTGGTAAGGGTTGGTTCCAGTTTTCTCCACTGAGAACTGGGGAAAAAACCAAAAATATTGTGTATACAGAACAAGATCAGAATCTGACATTTTCTGGAAAGCTTTCAGTGAGAGCTTTCCAGAAAATGATGTCAGCTTCTGGTCTTATCAGTGTAGGAAGAGAAAGGATACATAGTTTATAGGATTATCCTACAACTTATTTTGACTACTACTGTAAACAAGTGCAGTTAATACATTATAACTCTCAAGTTACTTGTCTGAAATACTGATTGATGACAGGAGTTTGGAAAAGCATGGAAGTTTTGTTTATTTTCTTTTCTCAGTAGCTGCCCAGTAAAAATAAATCTATGACAAAATTGGAGTAAAATGTGTTTCTTGTAATCCTTTACCTAGCCAAAGCTATTTGAAAGAGAATATTGTCTGAAAAAATTGTAATTTTCAAAATATTTAACCTTCTTTTACTGATTTTTGTGTTGAAACAGAATTCATAAATGTGTGCATTTTCAAGAAATCGTCTTTGAAACTACAAGGCCGAATGTTTTGAAACTTAATGTGAGTGATGACTGTAACCACCTCTACCAATGGTCCTCATTTAATCTTCATCAGGTTGCAATTATGGAGGCAATTATGGCTTACAGTTACTATAGAAACCCTATAAGAAATCACATTTTCATCATCTTTTCTGAAAGTACTGTGCCAATGTGAACCAGACTTGGCAGGCATGGTCTATGAGAGGTTCTCTATAACTGTTACTCATTTTATTCCTGTTGGATAAAAAATGTGGCCGCCAGAAGCATTCTTTGTTTCTGATTGGTCAATTTTGAAAACTCTTCTCCTCTGAAACCACAGGGCCAAATGTTTTGAAACTTTGCATGGTTGATGACTGGGACACCCTCTACCAACTTTCCCCATTTAATGTTATCGTGTTGCAAACATGGCCACAATTGCGGTTTGTAGTTACTATTGAAAAACCCAATGGGAAATCACATTTTCATCTTCTCTCTGGAATTACTGAGCCGATGTGAACCAAAACTTGGCAGGAATGGTCTATAGAAGGCCATCCACAAACGATCCTCTTTTTGTTCACGTTGGTTGAAAGATATGGCCACCAGAGACATTCTGTGATTCTGTTTGGTGGATTCAAATGTTTTAAAACTTCACGTGATTGAGGACTGGGACACCAACCAACGATCCTCATGTAATGTTTATGTAATGTTGCAAACATGGTCACCATTTCAGCTCATAGTTACCATGGAAAGCCTATGGAAAATCACATTTTTATATGTAGTTCCAGGTGAGCGATTACAGGCTCTGGAGAGCCTCTAGTTTGGTGATAATATCATAAAGAGAATTCTGAACCAACTGTGTCCAAGTATTTCTTCAGTTATTGCCCTTATTGGACTGAGAGTTTTTGGTCTTACATTACCATGTTATCACATTTCAAAGAAAACTGTTCAAAATTTTTTATACCCCATGATAAAAGTCGGGGGGCATATTGTTCATCTGTCTGTCCATCCCTCCATCTGTCAGTTCATTCATTTGTCTGTTCATCATTCACATATAGGGTAGAAGGTTTGTCTAACTCCTCTTACAATTTTCAAGCTAGTTCTTTAACAGGGTATTTATACTATACCAAAGGTGTGCATGTTGCCAGGAATTTGATTGTGCTCAACAGGCTTGGCAATTTCAGGAGAGCGATTTTTTAGCTCTCCTCACTGCTCTCCTGAAAGAATTAAGGAGAGCGAAAAATTACCCTCCTAAATATTTTGGTCTGGGATGATTGAGATTACATGTATTATGCTCACATTAAATTTTTGTTGTAAAGCAAAAATGTAACTTAACTTCGAAGCCACATAACATCACGTAATTTCATTTTGAAAGTGGTTTAGTGGGAATAGTGGTAAAAGGTAATGGCTGCAACCATACCCAAATGCAGTTGCAATCATTTGAAGCAAAATGGGTCACAGCAATATTTTTTTTCTGTCAGTTTCAAGTTCAATAACTGACATCACAGTTTGAGGGGTAATTATTCAAGGAATATTGACACTCTTAATATACTACCATTACTACTATCCTGTCACTTGAAGTACTTGCACCAGGATGTGACTGTAGATTCAAGCAGACCTGTTGTCCAAGAAAGTCATACGCCTACCACTACCACCTTCAACCCCCAAGGGTTGAAGGTGGTAGTGGAGGGCGTATGACTTTCTTGGACAACAGGTCTGGGTACACACACAGGTCTTGTCAAGTGTGTGTTCGGTTGTTGAGTGAGACATCTAGATGTCTAAGAGATTTCGCTTTACCTTAGTAAAGTTAATATGTAGTCTGTTCGTTTCAGTTTCAATGAGTTCGTTCAATTGGATACTTAAAATGCTGTGTAAAGCTAATTGCTCTCCTAAGCTGATTGAGGAGAGTGATTTTTTGCCCTCCTGCATTTTTCAGAATGCCAGGCCTGGCTCAAGTTTTCACAAAATTAGGAGTTATTGAATTTTTGTGAAATTTTGAATATTGGACGCAAGGTTTATTTTTTGTCTGCCTAACTCCTCAGTTTTCTATCTAGAATCTTTTTATTTTACAGGGTATTTATACATATTCCAAAGCTGTGTGTAAGTCAAGATAAGCTATTGCAATCACACGTGCGGAAGTCTATTAGTCTGTTCACATTTTCCTTTAGCACGGGCTACACCCCGCAGTTCTTGTCTGATCGTCACGAAATTTCATATGCAGGTTTGGGGTCATGCCTAGATGAGAACGTCCCCTTTTGGTCGCGATCGGTCAACCGGTATGGCTGCCCGAGCCCAAAACCCGAAAACCATTAGCACAGTCTACAGGTCGTATTTATGAAGGGATTTCATTGTAACTTGGTAGGATGCCTCTGTATAATGCCAAGATGAGAATGTCCCCTTTTGGGCATGATCTGTCAACCGTGATGGCTGCCCAAGCCCAAAACCCAAAAACTTTTAGCACAGTCTGCAGGTCATGTTTAATATGGAGGGATTTCATTGTTATTATGTAGGATGACTCCTTATGATGTCTAGATGAGGATTTCCCCATTTGGTCATGATCTGCCAGCCGTGACGACTGCCCGAGCCCAAAACCCGAAAACCTTTTGCACAGTCTACAGGTCATATTTATGAAGGGACTTCATTGTAACTTGGTAGGATGACTCCAAATAATGTCCCCTTTTGGCCGCGATCATTCAACCTTGATGGCTGCCGAAGCCCAAAAACCTTTAGCATAATCTATAGGTCGTATTTATGGAAGGATTTCATTGTAACTTGTTAGGTTGACTCCATATGATGCCTAGATGATGACATCCCCTTTTGGTTGTGATTGGTCAACTGTGATGGCTACCGGTGCCCGAAGCCCGAAAATCTTGAGCACAGTCTGCAGGTCATATTTATGAAGGGATTTCATTGTAACTTCGTGGGATCACTCCAGATGATGCCCAGATGCGAATGTCCCCTTTTGGTTGCGATCATTCAGCCATGATGGCTGCCCGAGCCCAAAGCCAGAAAACCTTTAGCACAGTCTTCAGTTCATATTTATGAAGGGATTTCATTGTAACTTGGTAGGTTGACTTCATATAATGTCTAGATGAGAACAGCCCCTTTTGGACACCATTAGGCAACTGTGACGGCTACAGGGGCCTGAAGCCCGAAAACCTTTAGCACAGTCTACAGGTCATATTTATGAAGGGATTCATTGTACCTTGGTAGGATGACTCCAAATAATGTCTAGATGAGAACGTCCCCTTTTGGTCGCGATCATTCAACCTTGATGGCTGCCCGAGCCCAAAACCCCAAAACATTTAGCATAGTCTATAGGTCATATTTATGGAAGGATTTCACTGTAACCTGTTAGTTTGACTCCATATAATGCCTAGATGATGACTTCCCCTTTTGGTCGTGATTGGTCAACTGCGACGGCTTCAGGGGCCCAAAGCCCAAAAACCTTGAGCACAGTCTACAGATCATATTTATGAAGGGATTTCATTGTAACTTCGTAGGATCACTCCAGATAATGCCCAGATGAGAATGTCCCCTTTTGGTTGCGATCATTCAACCATGATGGCTGCCCGAGCCCAAAGCTCAAAAACCTAAGGCACAGTCTACAGGTCATATTTATGAAGGGATTTCATTGTAACTTGGTAGGTTGACTTCATATAATGTCTAGATGAGAACGTTCCCTTTGGACGCAATTGGGAAACTGATGGCTACAGGAGCCCAAAGCCTGAAAACCTTTAGCACAGTCTACAGGCCATATTTATGAAGGGATTTCAATGTAACTTGATAGGATGACTCGCTTTGGAATAATTTCACTGTAACTTGGTAACTTTCGTTGATATACGTTAACTGTGAGGGCCACATACGTTAACTGTGAGGTCATATTAACCCACCCCTCAGCTCTTTAGTACAGTGTACACCTCAGATTATTTTTATCAAAAACATAGCATACAGGGAACAGAAAAGAACATATTCCCAATTATCACAATTCTTGTCTTATTTCATAATCCTTTCATAAACATTGAACATTATCCTTTTCATCAAACACAACAACAAAGTTAAGCTACAGTGTCATTGACACTTTCATTTCACAAAATTATGGGTTGTTACAAACTTAGTCAATTTCTGTGAACTTTTGAATATAGGGTACATGATTTGTCTGGCAAACTCCTCCCACAGTTTTTAAGTTAAAACTTTTCTATTTTACAGAGTATTTATACATACAGCAAGATGTACATTTTGCCAGGACTTTGATTTTGTTCAGTTTTTTACAATTTTTGGAATTTCGAATATAGGCTGCACGATTTGCCCAACTAACTCCTCTCACAATGCACATGTAAATTAAAGTACACGGTAGAACTTGCGGATGCATCATCAGTGAAATAAGGAAAAATGGAATGGAGGTTGAAAAATTGTTTCAAACTTACTTTGTAAATGGTGTTCTCTTGTGCACTCTCAGACATTCAACAACAGTTTTTCCTGTTTCGTAAATTTTATTGAAGAATGAAAACAAAGTCATCATTAGCTGTGCAGATGAGTACTTGTTTGGTGATTAGTATAATTGTAATAGCGAATTCAGTGAAACCACATTGTTTTCTACGAGAATATCTTGAATCTTGAAATTGATGCCTTAATTTATTTTATTGAAATTGATGCTAGAAATAATTTATAGCATCAACTGCAGGATTCATGAAGAAAATATCCTTCACGTAACAGTAAGTTCAGTGACAACATTGTATACATTTTGACAATCTCAGTCAATCCAGATTGTTGAGCATGCTTATTTACAACCGTTTCTGATTCTCAGTTACTATAATCGAATGTACCCAATTTCAGCGGGTTTGACAACAAAACCACATGAAGCCAACCACACAAAACTGTATCATTGAAAACAATAACAAAATCACTTTTTATCACTGAAACTGATGAGAGGAAAATTGCTTTGCTAAAATGCAAGATATGTACTTTCAATTTTACAGTGCTCTATGAAGAACCAAGACAACTGTGTTTGGATACAACTTTGCTAAAATTGGTCTGATTTAGTGTGGATTTTTATTTTTGCCTGCCTGCAAATTTCAGTGGACATGTCTGATATCTGACAGTTATTTGAGGCTCTGGGCGTAATATGTGTCTTACAGACACAGAACTTGTATGAGTAACAAATCACTGTTTAATCTTCAACCTCCTGTGTCTTTGTGTTGTGCAGGGGACGACCCACGTTGTGTCCTTGGGCAAGGCACTTTATCCCGGTTGCCTACATTGTGGCAAAATGTCACCGTGTACTAAGGTGTACTGCATGTCAGTGGTGCACGTCTTCAACCACTGTAACCCTGCTGAAGCGGAGCTTGAACAGAGTTAGAATGTTGAGGAGCTGACAGTTGCTCGTCGATGCTCGGTGGTTCTCTCCGGGTACTCTGGCTTCCTCCACCTATAAAACTGTCATGATTAGCCGTTGTGCACAAGTATGTGACCTTAAACACCAATAAATAAATAAATAAATTGTTAAATGTGGAGCCAAAAATGTGCATTTTCCTTGACTTTTAAAGTCTGGAGTAGAGACAATTCAAATGAGGGAATTTTGGGTCACATCTTAAGAGTAAAGAATCTGTGCATCCCCTCCCTGCTAATTTCCAATAAGATTGCAATGGCGGGTTGGCAGAGAAAATGTTGGCCTAAATATTTTCTCTGACTTTCCTCACACACACACTTTCTCTCTTTCTCTCGGTCTCTCTCACAACTTTTTCTGGAAAGAAAGTTGGGCAGACATACCCCCTTGTGACACCCTCCCCCCCCCCCTTCCTATGCCCCTGGAGTTTGAATGTTGCCTTTTTAGCTCACCTGGCCTAAAAGGCCATGTGAGCTTTTCTCATCACTTGGTGTCTGTCGTCGGTCGTCATCCGTAAACTTTTCACATTTTTATCTTCTTTGTAACCACTGAGCCAGTGTGAACCAAACTTGGCAGGAATGGTCTATGGAGGTCCTCTACAAATGATCCTCATTTTGTTCCCGTCGGATGAAAAACATGGCTTCCAGAGGCATTCTTTGCCAGGCCAAATGTTTTAAAACCTCACATAAATGATGACTGGGACCCTCTCTACCAACGATCCTCATTTAATGTTGGTTGGGTTACAAACATGGCCGAAATTGCGGCTTATAGTTACTGTAGAAACCCTATAGGAAATCACATTTTCCTCTTCTCTGGAAAAACCTAGGCAACATGAAAACAAACTTGGCAGGAATAGTCTATGGGAGGTCCTCTGCAAATGAACCTCATTTTGTTCCCGTGAGTTGAAAAATTGAAAAACATGGCCGTCCAGAGGCATTCTTTGATTCTGATTGGTAGATTTTCAAAAATCTTTTCCTCTGAAACTGCCAGGCAGAATGTTTTGATATTTCACATAAACGATGACTGGGACCCCCTCTACCAACGATCCTCATTTAATGTTGATTGGGTTGCAAACATGGCCACAATTGTGGCTTTTATTTACTATAGAAACCTTATGGGAAGTCACATTTATGGTTTATGAGAGGATGGAAATATGTGGCCACCAGAGGCTGTATTCTAATGCTTAACCCAAGGCCTCTCCTGTCTGCATGAAGATCAGTACTGTCAGCAAAATACTTGGGTTTTTTTTAGAATCTGGTAAGGGTTGTTTCCAGTTTTTTCTCCACTGAGAACTGGGAAAAAAAACCCAAAATATTGTGTATACAGTACTAGTCAAAATAAGTTGTAACATAACTGCAATAAACTAAGTGAACTACTGCTCCTGCCCTGACAAGATCAGAATCTGACATTTTCTGGAAAGCTATCAGTGAGAGCTTTCCAGAAAAATGGTGTCAGCTTCTGGTCTTATCAGTGTAGGAAGAGAAAGATACATAATTTATACGATTAACCTTAACTTATTTTGACTTGTACTGTAAAACAACTTCAACTGTAAAGTAATTATCTATTCTCTCTTATTAGAAACACAGCAGTGACTTATGACAAATGTTTGTGATAGGAATGGAAGCTTGTTTACATTCTGTTCACATCATGTCAGCTTAGATGACAGTAATTATATTTATCTTTTGAGATCTGACAAAAATTGGAGAAAATGTGTTTCCTGTAACCCTTTACCTATCCAAAAGCTATTTTGAAAGAGAATGCTGTCTGAAAAAATTAATTTTCAAAAATGTTTTAACCCTTTTTTAGGGAGCGCGGTGGCTCAGTTGATGGAGGTGCTGGCTGCAAGCCGAGAGGTCCTCATTTCGAATCCTACCTGCACCTGCCGCAACCGCGTTGTGTCCTTGGGCAAGACACATCATCTCCATTGCCCACGTGGGGGGGCACGGTGGCATTGTGTACTAAGGCGTACTGCACGTTGATGGTGCACTTGTCTTCAACCAATGCTAACCCTGCTTGTTTGGAGTTTGTACGTTGGGGAGCTGACAGTTGCTCGCCCTTGCTCGGTGGTTCTCTCCGGGTACTCCGGCTTCCTCCACCCGTAAAACTGTCGCAGTCATGATTAGTCATAGTGCATAAATATGCGACCTTAAACACCAATAAATAAATAATAACCCTTTTTTACTGATTTTTTTTTGTTGAAACAGAATTCATATGTGTGCATGTTCAAGAAAATCCTCTTTGAAACTACAAGGCCAAATGGTTTGAAAAACTTAATGTGACTGATGACTGTAACCCCCTCTACCAATGATCCTCATTTAATCTTCATCAGATTGCAATTATGGCTGCATTTGTGCCTTACAGTTACTAGAGAAACCCTACAGGAAAAATCACATTTTCATCATCTTCACTGAAAGTACTGAGCCAATGTGAACCAGACTTGGCAGGTAGGGTCTATGAGAGGTTCTCTACAACTGTTACTCATTTTATTTCTGTTGGGTGAAAAACATGCTCGCCAGAAGCATTTTTTGATTGTGATTGGTCGGGAGTGCGGTGGCTCAGTAGGTAGAGGTGCAGGCTGCAAGCCGAGAGGTCCTCGGTTCGAATCCCACCTGCAGCAACCACGTTGTGTCCTTGGGCAAGACACTTCATCTCCATTGCCCGCGTGGGGGCACGATGACGCCGTGTACTAAGGCGTACTGCATGTCGATAGTATGCATGTCTTCAACCAATCTAACCCTGCCTGTGCTGCAGTGCGGAGTTACGATGTTGGGGAGCTGGCAGCTGCTCGTCGTTGCTCGGTGGTTCTCTCCGGGTACTCCGGCTTCCTCCACCCGTAAAACTGTCACGGTCATGATTAGCCATTGTGCATAAATATGTGACCTTAAACATCAATAAATAAATAAATTGTGATTGCATTTGGTCAATTTTGAAAACTCTTCTCCTCTGAAACCACAGGGCAAAATGTTTTGAAATTTTGCCTGGTTGATGGCTGGGACACCCTCTACCAACATCCTCATTTAATGTTGATCGTTTTGCAAACATGGCCACAATTGCGGTTTATAGTTACTATAGAAAACTCCTATGGGAAATCACATTTTCATCTTCTCTCTGGAACTACTGAGCTGACGTGAACCAAAAACATGGCAAGAATGGTCTATACGAGGCCCTCTACAAACTATCCTCTTTTTGTTCCTGTTGGTTGGAAAATATGGCCACCAGAGACATTCTATGATTCTGTTTGGTGGATTCAAATGTTTTGAAACTTCACGTCATTGAAGACTGGGACACCTTCTACCAATGATCCTCATGTAATGTTGATGTAATGTTGCAAACATGGTCACAATTGCAGCTCATAGTTACCATGGAAAGCCTATGGTAAATCACATTTTTATATGTAGTTCCAGGTGAGCGATTACAGGCACTGTAGAGAGAGCCTCTAGTTGTCTTGTACTTTCTTTGAACAAGACTTAACTCTGCTAGCTCACATGGAACATGGTGGATCAGTGTGCTAAGTCAGGTTGATGGTAGATCTACCTTCACAAACACAGTTTCAATGTTTGGGATGTTGACAGATATCTGCTGTTCCTCAAATAGTTCTGACAAGGTACTTCATCTTTCTCCACCCAGAAAAGCATAAGTCTTGCTGTTTGAAAATGTCATTAAAATACTAATGAAGAAACATGAAATAATTTTTTTTTTATCTTTTTCTTGTTCGGGGCATGGCTTTTGAAGATCAGCTATGTTTCAAAGAATAACTTTTGAGTCTATTTTCATCACCCAAATTTGTGGGGCATAACATTCCTATTATTATTAGTAATTTCTGGATACATGCAACTTGCAAAAAACAAATGACGTTGAATAGTTAAATTTTGTCTTTCCATTCTGCATCTCAGAACAGATTTTAATTTTCTTTCCTTTTCACTTTCAGGTAGTGATAATGGTCGTCTCACTGATGTAACTACAGAGAAACCTAAAAATAAAGAGGTAGGCAGTCTGGGACAGATATTGACAATGTTTTCCTATTATAATTTATTTTACCAATTATTCCAAGGCAACCTGTATTTGTGAGTTAGACAATGTTTTATCCTCCAGGTGTTTTATATGGAGACAGTGCTTAGCACTGCCTAATTCACATGCATTGAATCACTGGTGCTTGCCAACAAGCTAAGAATGCTGAAAATTATATTTGATAACTTTTCTTTTTATTGATCCTGTTCAGTCCCCATAATATTGGATACATTTTTGTAACAAGGTACACAACTCACATTCTCAAAACCAACCCATCAACCTTTTTCTATTCATGTAAAGTATGAACCACGACTTACTCCTGAATATCTTGTGTCTGTTAAAAAAAAACCCCATAAATGTTATATGATGTATGACAGTAAGGAATCACTTGACAGAACTTGGCATGTTCTTTACTGATTCATAATTAATTATGGAGTTTTTGGAAGAAATCTAAAAAAATCTTTACATGGGCACCATCATGAAAAGAGATTAACTAGGTCACCATGTAAATTTCTTATCAACCTACTCACAATTGTTTACTACAGGCTTGCACTACAGTGGAAGTCCCGAACTCGGATAAAATACTCTCTATTTTTGTCTTTCCCAAGCAAGTTGGGAAAGAAAAGTGGTGCAAAAGCACCAATAAAAATAAGCCAAAACTGGGTCGAGTGCAACCGGCGCAGACCCAGTACGGGACGCTCTCTCCCAAGTACAACTCCACGACTTCCGTTGCCAGTGCGCATAAACCGTCTCTAAAGACTCATTCTTTTTGAAATCCGCTTCGTGTCGAGATGTTTTTGCACGCTTATCAGTGTTCCACCAGCTCGATGTTTGATGATTCCTGATTCATTATACCACAGTGTATCCTTTGTATTCTCAGGAACAGTGTTTTATATTCTCTTTTTTCTATTATATGTCCATAATGTATATTTATTTGCTCTCTCTCGGGTCGCGCGCGATTTTCGCGGGCCACGCGGTTCGGACTTAGTTTTTCACAATTATTGTTCATGCTTTTTTTGCAAATTTTTCTAATTGTGTTAGAGTTAGGTGTCAGCGGGGTACCACTCCTGCAGTGTTTCTTCTTTCTGTTGAGAGTAGTCTTCCTGTTGGGTGGTTCCCGGTCGACCGTCTGGGGTCTTTGTTTCTGTCACCTTTCTCTCTTTGGGGGTGTTCTGTTTTCTGATCTCACCTTCTCTGCTCCTCTCACCTCTCTCATGCCTAGGACAATTCCTTGTGGGCAGTGTCTGCTGCCTAAGCATGTGGACGATGTACATTCGTCGTGTTCCTCCTGTAATGGGTGTTCGGCCGAGCGGCCGTGTGGTGTCTGTGGAACATGGTCTTCCACCTTTTGGGCGTCTGTAAATCGTGTCGTTCGTTCTCGTGGCCGTGCCTCCCGCTCCCGCGGGAAAGGAGAACGTGGTCGTTCGGGGCCTCCCGAGCCGACTTTGTCTGGTGAGAGTTATTCCTCCTCCGTGGGGGATGTGCAGTCTTTTCCTGTGGTGGATACTGCGGGAGCCGTTGAGTGTTCTGGTGTAGAGATGCCTGGTTCCGGGACTACGGTCCCCCTCCAGTCGACATCTGAGGCTGTCACTAGGGTTGTGACTCCTCCTTCGGAGCCGAGCCGGTGTGCTCTCTCCATTATTTCACCAGCCTCAACGACTCTCGACGTATCTACTACTGCTGCTGGTCCGTCTGCTTCGTTGTCTGTTTTAGCCGGCTTCGGCTTTTCGCTGCAGGGGACTGCAGAACTGTCCGATACTGTAGACGTGGGATATCGGCCCCAGCCTTCCCTGACTTCAACTCGGCGAAGTCGGAAGGGGCTGCCGGCCGAGCCCATCGCTGTGGTCTCGTCGCCGTCGAGTACCACAGTTGTGTCTTTGGATTCGGATGTTCGTAGTGGAAACACTATGAACTCCGTGGCATTTCCGTCCACTCACTCTGGTCACACGACCAGTTTTGGGGGACCAACGCTTTTTGTGCAGCCTGGACCTTCTGCCCCGCAGAGGTCCGCGGTGACTCTCATGAGTTCTCGCAATATTGATCCTCGGGGTGCATCGTACCCCTATACACGTCTGCCTTCAGATGTTTCGGCTGCCGCCCGTCGTCCCGCGTCGGGTGTTTTGGAGGATCGTGACCCTTCGCTGGTTAAGAGGGTCAGAGGTGAAGCCACTTTGCCGGTTCGCTCCCCTGTCGAACCGGTCGGTACAGGCAGTGAGCTTAGGGAGGCCCTCTCCTTACTCACTCAGGTTCTGTCAAAGAGCCTTCCTGTTGCTTCCAGCGAGGCTATGGGTGGTTTCCAGGCGCCTCCTATGGCGCCGCCTCCCGGAATTGGAAACAGGCCGGTTTCCGATTCCTCTGGTGTCCCGACACCATGGGAGGTGTCGGCTGGTTTGCCCACGATGGGCTATGTGTCTTCCGACTCTGGGGAGGAGTCCGACATGCTTGAGGTCGAGGGCCAGCAGTCTTCGGACTTGGGGGCGGCTCTTGACTTTGTGTTTGGGTTTCTGCCTGAGCTCAAACCTGCTAACCAGCCGACAGTGTCAGCCTGGCCGCGATCATCGGTCGCGCGCCAACAGCCTATGGAGCAACCTGCTTCTGGGCGCCTTCGACCGTGCCAGTCGGTACAGGTGGTTGAAGCTTTTTCAGCATTGGATGCCAAGCTGAATTCCAAGGCTTTGAAGACTTCGTTCTTCACCAGGGTTGACACCTTTTTGCCTCCTGTGCGTTATCGTTCCTACGATTCCGCCAATCCGTCAGTCTGCCAGACTTTGATGGTTCTGGATCAGGACTCCACTTCCCTCGGGCTTTCCAAGCCCAAGTCTGCCGTCATTCCAATGACGACTCTGGAGTCCACGTTGGGCTTATCTAGAGAGATGCTTGGCATGCTTTCTCTCTCAGATCACGTCGTCTCAGCTTTGGCTGCTTATCTGCCTCCAGATAAGTTTGACGAGGTACAGGCTCCTTTGCGTGTGCTGTCCAAGGCGCTTATGCACCTTACTCACACGCATGCCTGTAACACGGCCAATTTGGAATTAGTTCGAAGGGACGCTGTGCTGGACACAGGACGATCCCTTCCCGAGGAGCAGCGTGCTACTCTTCGATCTGCTTCTTTGGCAGGTCCGCAACTTTTCCATGGTTCCGTGTCGACGGTCCGGGATGACGTCCTACGTCATTCCAAAGATCAGCTGCTGTTTCGTCAGCTTGATCAGCCTTCTCGGGGAGGCAAGGGCCGTTCCAAGCCTAACAAGTACCCTTCTGCTTCCTCTGTGAAGCAAAAGGCTGGTCCTTCTGCCGCCGCCTCTGCTTCTTACTCACGGGGTAAAGGTAGGGGTCGGCAGAATCGAGGGAAGTCTCAGGATTCTTCATTTAGCAGAGGAGGTGGTTTCTCCTCTCGCGGGCCTCGTCGGGGCTCGAAATGAAGGTCCTCACCTCGACTCGTCCCAGGTTGGAGGAAGGATAGCAGAGTTTGCAGACCATTGGACCACCATCACGTCCGATCCATGGGTGTTAGATGTTGTTCGGTCCGGGCTGCGCATATCCTTCCGACGGCACCCCACTCTGTCAAGGGTGCCTCTTCCAACCACAGTTCCTTCAGACGTTTTACGTCGGGAACTTTTGTCCACGGAGATTGCCAATCTCCTGGCAAAGGGGGCGATCGAGGTCGTCAAGAACGTTCAGTCAGTGGGTTTCTATTCCCGCCTGTTCTTGGTGCCGAAGAAGGACGGCCGACTCCGACCGGTTATCGATCTGAGCATCCTGAACCAGTCTATCATTGCTCCCAAGTTCAGCATGGAGACTTTCAGGTCGGTCCGTCAATCAATTCACCAGGGAGATTTCGCAGCCAGCATCGACCTGCGAGACGCTTACTTCCACGTTCCGATGCATCGGGCGTCACGGAAGTATCTCAGGTTCGCTTTTCTGGGGCGAGTTTACCAGTTCAAGGCCATGCCTTTCGGCCTCAACCTGGCTCCTTGGGCGTTCACCAGACTGATGTCGCATGTGATAGCGTTCCATTGCACACAGTCCAGGGTGACTACTTCGGCATATCTGGACGATATCCTCCAGAGGCATTCCAATGCTGCCTTACTGGAATCGGATGTCGCCACTCTGTTGAGCTTGCTCACGTCGCTAGGATTCAGAGTCAACGAGGAGAAGTCGGACCTGGTCCCTTCTCAGTCGTTTTGTCATCTGGGGATGTCTTTCCAAACCAAATTCAATTTGGTGGTTGTTCCCCAGGCCAAGGCTGTGATTCTCTCAGCTTTTGCTCTGACTCTGTCCCAGTCCAGGTCCGCGACCGCTCGGAGTTTTCTCCGGCTGATCGGTCTCTGCGGTTCGGTGACGGATCTCATTCCTCTAGGTCGGCTGCGTGTCAGACCTCTCCAACACTTTCTGCTCAGTCGTTGGAGACCGAATGTAGATTCTCTGGATCAGGTGCTTCCGTTTCCGGACTCTCTGTATCCTCACCTTCTTCCCTGGACAGATGTTCAGTGGATTACGCAGGGTGTTCCGCTGGACTTACCCACGTCCGATCGCGTTCTGACGGCAGATGCCAGCGATCTCGGATGGGGTGCGACGTTGGATCCTCTCGGTCTTTCCCTACACGGGATGTGGGACCAGGATCAAGCAGCTCTACACATCAACCAGAAGGAGCTTCTTGCTCTTCTTCTGAGTTTCAGGCAGTGGATCCCTCACTTGTCGAATCGCCAGGTCCTTCTACTATCCGACAATTCGACAGTGGTTGCTTACATTCGGAACCAGGGCGGCACGCACTCGCTTCCGATGTACGAGTTACCTCAGGATCTTTTACTGCTCACTCAGGAGGTTCACGCCGGGGTGGTTGTTCGTCACATTCCCGGTCGTCTGAACGTCCTAGCCGACTCCCTGTCCCGACAGGGCAGGGTTATTTCCACCGAGTGGATGCTTCACAGGGCAGTGTTCCAGTCGGTTTGCGTTCTCTGGGGACGTCCCCACATCGATCTCTTTGCGACTCGTTGGAACCATCAGGTGGACACTTTCGTGTCCCCGTGTCCAGATCCTCTGGCTTTTGCCATGGACGCTCTGTCACTCGATTGGAACGGTCTAGTCGGCTACGCCTTCCCGCCGGTTCCGATTCCTCAGGTTCTCACCAAAATTCGAACCTGCAGTTGTCGAATCATTCTGATCGCTCCCCTGTCGCCTCAGCGGGTGTGGATCAATCAGCTCCGCTCGCTGATGGCGGCGGTTCCGGCACGTCTCCCGCTACGTCGCGACCTTCTTTGTCAAGGTCGCCCGAGGAGGTTTCACGTCGACCCGACTTCATTGTGCCTTCACGCATATCTTTTGTCAGGTCCTGTCTCCTCCGTAGAGGTTTTTCGAGACGAGCAGTGGAGTGCATTTCTTCTTCAAGGAGGCACTCCACTGGTTTAGCTTATGCAGCTAAATGGAAGGTCTTCTGTCGATGGTGTGCTGATCACTCTGTTGATTATGCCAATCCTTCGATTTCACAGATTGCGGCGTTTCTGGTATATCTGTTTGATTCTCGGGGTCTCCAGCCTGTTACCATCAAGGGTTACAGGTCTATGCTTTCAGAGACTTTTTCTTATGTGGGGAAGCGTCGTATCGGCACTAATCCTTACCTCTCCAAGCTTGTTCGGCACTTTTCTTTGAAAAGGCCTCGGACTTTGCAGCTTACTCCACGATGGAATCTTTCGTGGGTGCTGCTTTGCTTGGGGGGGGGGGGGGGGGGGGGCGCCGTTCGAACCTTTATCCCAGGTGGATATGCAATTTCTCACATACAAGACGGCTTTTCTGATGGCATTTGCTTCGGCCAGACGGGTTAGTGAGCTTCACGCCCTCTCGGTTGACCCGGCCTTTTTTAGGAGTTCTCCCAACAGTGTTACTTTTACCACTGATTGCTCCTTTTTGGCTAAGAATCAGTTACCAGATACTACTCCTCCTCCTATCTGTATCAGGGCTCTTCCCTCTGTTGAGGGTACTCGCCCTTTGCTCTGTCCGGTCCGTGCTATTCGCATTTATCTTGATCGGACACGCTTCATACGGAAGGGCAGAAAACGTTTTTTTTCTGTCTCTCATTCCGGGTCGACAGAAGATCTCTCCTCAATCCATTTCTCCATGGATTTGTCTTGCTATTCGTACGGCTTATAGTCGTTTAGCAGCTGGCGATTGTATTACCAATCGTATTTCTGCCCACGAGGTGCGGGCACTGTCTACCTCTTGGGCTTATTCTAACTCCGTCAAGTTGTCGGATGTTATGCAGGCAGCCTACTGGAGAAATGCTTCTACTTTCTCCACCTTTTATTTACGCCAGTTGCAGGAGCAGTCGGAGGACCTTTTTGCCTTGGGTCCTCTTTCTTCTGCTCAGGCTGTTGTCTGCCATAGCCATTAGGCTTCTTGAAGGTCAGTTTCAGCCTTGTGCTGTTACTGCCCTTTTTTCTGTCTGTGTGTCACACAGGCTCATATGTCTCTTTTCATTGTCCTTTACCAATGATTGCGACATTATGGTTGATAAGCCTCGGGACCTCTTCCTTCTGCTTCACGGTTCCAGTGCACTAGGGTTATGTGGGGGTTGGTTATGCGATTCCCTCCAGCCTTTTGTCTATTCAGCCTGTAGTAAACAATTGTGAGTAGGTTGATAAGAAATCTAAATTTTATAGTAAATTTCCTTTCTTATTATACCTACCACAATTGTTTACATGGAGGCCCTCCCGTCTTCTTTACGGGTAAAGAATCTTTCCTCCCCGCTGATCACATAACTCTAACGTTTACGGATTCAAAAAAGAATGAGTCTTTAGAGACGGTTTATGCGCACTGGCAACGGAAGTCGTGGAGTTGTACTTGGGAGAGAGCGTCCCATACTGGGTCTGCGCCGGTTGCACTCGACCCAGTTTTGGCTTATATTTATTGGTGCTTTTGCACCACTTTTCTTTCCCAACTTGCTTGGGAAAGACAAAAATAGAGAGTATTTTATCCGAGTTAGGGACTTCCACTGTAGTGCAAGCCTGTAGTAAACAATTGTGGTAGGTATAATAAGAAAGGAAATTTACTATAAAATTTAGATTTCTTAGTTTTATGAGCACACAAAGAGATTTCTGTTCTCAAAAGCAGATGTCAACATGACCTTTTCATATGATGGTTAGATTTTTTTTTACTCTTCTCAGTTTGACAGAGAAAATATGAAAAAAATATCTTAGATAATCACATATTAATTAAAAAGACAATTTTCCTGTGGGAACCCCAGGAAGTGAAGCAGTGCCTGTTCACTGCTGTAAACAGGATCTGTTTTAGTGGTAAAATAGGACCCATTCACCAGTGCTTGGGAGGTGCAAACCCTCTCTAAAATGGGCAACATGGCTTATTAATGCTCACCCCTTGTCTTGAGTTGATACTCATCTTGTGGTCATGATTAGTCATTGTGCAAAAATATGTGACCTTAAACAATAACAAATAAATACAAATAAATAAAAAGGCAATTTGCATTGTAAGATCAATCATATCAAGTAGGTAATGTAAACGTTTCTTCAAAATGGGAAATATGTTTTCCAGATGGTAAAACTGAGAAATCTTGGTGAAAACTTGGTTCATGACTGCCAACCCTTTAGACTGGCCCAATTTGGTAACATCACAGACTTACTATGTTAGCAGTAGTTCAGCCCACATTGAAGAACATTTTTTGCAACACTGACTGCATGAAATGCCATTTCCTGGTTTCTCTGGGCTGTATTGGTACCCTAGAGTATCTTATTATTGGTGACCCTATGTGGTCTTATTCCAATTCGGATCACTTGTTACTGCAACATAACAGATACTCCAACATGCAGTTTCTGGGTATCTCTGGGTAAACTGATAAATCACAGCAAACTTCACAGTTGTCTCTAGGAATGTGTTGGCTGCCTACATAGGCAGCCAAGACTTTTCTAGAAACAACTGCAAAGCCACAGGATATAGACTGCCACTGAGTAGCAAAACTGTATACAAATCTCCAGGCCTTTCCCTGGTTGAATCATTTCAATAAAAATGGAAACGAAAGTAAGAAAAACAAAATATATTGTGTATTATGCCCTAAATTTAAGAACATCACTGTAATTTGTGGACATGGTTATCAGTGTGAATTTGTTGGAATTTAAAGGCTTGTGAATGTGGAAGAGTAGTGCATTCAGTTTCACCCCCAAGTTAAGCAACGTTGAACCCGGTTAGTCCTTGGATGGGTGACTGTCGGAGCGATCGATTCAGACTCCCGCGTGGTGTCCTTGGGCAAGGCACTTAACCCCGATTGTCCACATGGGGGCACGATGGCACCATGTACTAAGGTGTGCTGCACGTCGATGGTACGCATGTCTTCAACCAATCTAACCCTGCCTGTGCTGTAGTGCAGAGTTATGATGTGGAGCTGGCAGCTGTTTGTCGTTGCTCTGTGGTTCTCTCCGGGTACTCCGGCTTCCTCCACCCGTAAAGCTGTCACGGTCATGATTAACCATTGTGCATAAGTATATGACCTTAAACACCAATAACTTCAACCAATGCTAACCCAGCTTCTATGGGGTTCGTATTTGGGGAGTCTGACAGTTGCTCACCATTGCTCCATGGTTCTCGACAGGTACTCTGGCTTCCTCCACCTGTAAAACTGTCTGGCTGTTGAAAGGGTTTTTAAACTCCAATAAATAAAAAAAAAAATAAATAAATAAATAAATAAATAAATAAATAAATAAATAAATAAATAAATAAATAAATAAAATGGTGGTGTCATTTCCAATAGTGATAGACAAAGGGTTATCCCTTTACCTCACGAATTGACTGCATCCGCATGCCTAATTGACAAAATGAGGTGTTGACAAAAATTATCATTCAAAACTATTCAACAAAACCATATCATTTGACTCCTCATAGGAATGAGCTCATTCCAATGAGAGATCACAGGATATGCTTTGTTGCAATTTTGTAAAAAATGTAGAAAAAGAATATTTAAAATAAAAGATGTTGATATCGTGTGTATTGGATAAAGGGTTAAATTAAAAGTAACATGTTTTGGAATGTTTCTTTGACAGTAATACAATATTATAAATAGTTTGTTATGGACGCTGACTTTGTGTATTATCTGTTTGGGTTGGGCTGGAAAATGGGTCATGGATTCACTGGCCTGTGACTCTGCCTTGCTTATTCACATAACTGTACAAACAAATCTGGTTTGAATGAATCAAGCTTGAAAGTGTTTGGCAGTCATTAAAATATAGAAAACTACTGATGTGTCAAGGCAACACCTTTACAGCTGAAATGCCTTCATCAATATAATGTGTATTCCCTTAGCTAGTGTTCATTCAGTAACAACTTTGGATGGTACTCCGCCTCTGCATTTGTTTATTTTATGGTAGCTGCAGAACTTGAAAACTAAGTTTAATAATAAAAGTCTGTCAAGATGGCTGAAAAATATGGAACTTTTGACACAGTAAGATTTTTTTTTATTCAGCTTACATATATATATATATATATACTTGCTTTGAAAATCTATACATCCCATTGAATGACAAATTACTTCACCTGTTTGAATTTGTCATGTTTGTATGGGGCGACACTGAGGAATTTATGCATTATGCATAACCCAAGTTTTTTGGTACACTGACACATATTTCTTCCTAAGATATTTAGAAAGTATAACTAAGAAAAAGTTGAAGACTTTTTATGCAGGGTATTCACATCTATCATGTGGTGGAATTTAATTTATAGTTATCTGCCAGGGCAGTAGAAGCTTACAGAGTTCACCCCTATTGCCCATGTGGGGACACGGTGGCATTGCGTACCAAGTACCAAGTTTTTTCAAATTAATGGTACACTTGTCTTCAACTAATGCTAACCCTGCTTGTGTAGAGTTAATATGTTGGGGAGCTGACAGTTGCATACCATTGCTTAGTGGTCCTCTCCAGGTATTCTGGCTTCCTCCATCCTTAAAACGGTTGTGGTCATGATTAGTCATAGTGTAGAAATATGTGACCTTAAACACCAATAAATAAATAAATAAATAAATAAATAAAATAAATAGAAGCTTACAGAACTGAAAAATCTAAGTTATATATCTATCATATCCATGGCTCATTCTTGAGTAGTGGCAATATGTGTATCTTTCTTTTTGCTGATAAGACTCCAAGATCCCCTGATAAATCTGAAAATTTTGCAACCACGCAGATAAAAACGAAAGGAAACCGGACTGAATGTCTGGCCAGCAAAAAGTTCCTTGGGGAATCAAGATATTACTTTTTTAGGGAGCTTGGTGGCTAATTGGTTAGAGCATTGGGCTCAAGATCGAAAGGTTCACAGTTTGATCCTAACCTGCAACATCTGCTTTGTGTTCTTTGGATAGACACTTCATCCTGATTGTTTATGTGGGAGTACAGTGACAGTGTGTACTGAGGTTTAATGCACAACAATGGTACACTTGTCTCCAACCAATTCTAACCCTGCTTGTGCCAGGTTGGTAAGTAGGAAAGTCGGAGAGGCTACCAGTTACTCCTCATTGTTCAATGGTTCTTTCCGGCTATTCTAACTTATTCTATCAGGAAAACTGTCACACAAAATGCCCTTGGCTGTTCAAAGTGTTTTTAAACCTCAAGAAACAAACAAACTTATGAAGTGCTGTAATGTGACACCTAGTTGAAAATGGCATTATAGTAGTTTATGGATTTCTTGGTATACTTTGGTGTTAGCCCAGACTTGACTAGATATAGCTGCCAGCAAACTTTGAATTTAACCGACAAGCTGACACAAAGACTGAGGGTTGGGTCACATGTTCTGGAATAGGTATTTTTCCCAAATTTGGAATCTGACACTTAAGGGTTAAGGTGGATTTCTTCTGAGCCCAAAATGGTGGGTTCAGAGCTATAATGATCAGAACACTTCCGATAACTGAATTTGCACATCAGGGTGGGAATGAGTGGTGGTTTAATGTGGTTTATTCCTGTTAATGTGTTGGCCCATTTGCTCATTTGCTGACTCATTTCTTGTTTGTGTGTGCACGTGTCACTAATTCATTTTAAGTCCATATTTTACATAAAGGTTAACTTGCAAAGTGTCATCTACTATTTGTGTTGGCTGAAGGGTTAACTCAGCTATGAAATGGTGTATGCAGCTTTGCCTTAGGTTGTATCTTGAGCCTAAAGCAGATCACTGACCTTCTTTTAATGTTGACTGTATTGATAGTACATTACTTACCAACCTTCCAAGTCTGTTTTCTGGTACTGTAGTATATATATATCTGTGTGTGGGAGTGTGGTGGCTCAGTGGTTATAGCATTGAACTTCAATCTCAAAGGTGCATGTTCGATGACCAGTGGTTACTGCATTGTGTTTTTGGGCAAGGTACTTAATCCTAATTGCCCACATGTCCATGTGGCTGTGGCACTGTTTACTAAAGTATGCTGCACGTTGATGGCGCTCTTGCCTAAAACTAATGCTAAACTTGCTCGTGCTGAGTTAGTATTTTGGAGTTGTACAGTTGCTCAGTGGTTCACTCTAGTAGGATGGTAGGATGACTTCAGATAATGTCTAGATGAGAAAGTCCCCTTTTGGTCGCGATCATTCAGCCATGATGGCTGCTCAAGCCCCAAACTCGAAAACATTTAGCACAGACTACAGGTCGTATTTGTGAAGGGATTTCATTGTAACTTGGTAGAATGAGTCAGTATAATGTCGAGATGAGGACATCCTATTTTGGTCATGATCGGTCAACCATGATGGCTGCCTGAGCCCAATAACCGAAAACCTTTAGCACAGTCTACAGGTCGTATTTATGAAGGGATTTCATGGTAACTTGGTAGGATGACTCTGTATAATATCTAGATGAGAATGTCCCTTTTTGGTCATGATCTGTAAAACATGATGGCTGCCCAAGCCTGAAACCAAAAAAACTTTTAGCACAATCAACAGGTCATATTTAATATGGAGGAATTTCATTGTAATTTGGAAGGATGACTCTGTATGATGTCTAGATGAGGACGTCCCGTTTTGGTTGCAATTAGTCAACTGTGATCGCTACACAGGCCCGAAGGTCAAAAACCTTTAGCACAGTCTACAGACCGTATTTGTGAAGGGATTTCATTGTAACTTGATAGGATGACTCGTTTTGGAATAATTTCACTGTAACTTGGTAACTTTGGTTGACCTACATTAACTGTGAGGTTGTGAGGGTCACATACATTAACTGTGGGGGCCACATTAACCCACCCCTCCATTCTTTAGTACAGTCTACACCTCAAATTATTTTTATTGAAAACATAGCATACAGGGAACAGAAATTAACATATTCCCAATTATCACAATTCTTGTCTTATTTCATAATCCTTTCATAAACATTGAACATTATCCTTTTCATCAAACACAACACACAGGTTAAGCTACAGTGTCATTGACATTTTCATTTTTAAAGCCCTTGTAATGGCTTCTAGCACTCAACCAGTTAACTATGCACTCAAAGCTAGATCTCAACTGTGTTATGTATTCATTTAAAGTTTTGATATGTTGGAATGACTGACAGAAAAGTTGTCTTGGCTTCCAAGCACCTTCAGATTACCAGTTTTTCCCTTGAAATCCTTATCTCTTTCAAATTCTACTATAATTCTTACATTTTTACTATAAAGGTCACTTTATGATTATCTCTGTATTTTGAAAAAAGGCTTTCTCTCATGTATGGTTGATAATATTTTTGGTAAGAAATTAAGATCTTCGCCAACACACTTAATATGTTATCATTTGAACACTTTCCCAGCACATATTGAAGGTGGAGTACCATGGAGCCCACATATTTGGATAACCCTGTCAACTGCACATAACTTCCACACATGAGACTGTTTGCCATACTTTCAGAACAAATTTCATCTGTTAATTACATATAGGTAAAAGAGTTAACTCCTCTTATTTGCATAAAAAATCCTCTGACCTCTGATTTATCGTAGAATTACATATACTCTGTGAACCAATGAATTCCACATGTTTATAGACCTGTATGACCTTGATTCATCCTACATAAATATTTAAAGTATTTTATCAAGTTTGGCAGAACCCTGTTACATGGTGAAGTGACCAATCAATTAAAGGGTTTCACTGTGTTTGCCAAATTATTCAAAAATAAAAATTGGGCAGCATAAATATCTACGATTAGCTAAACTTGACTTCATACCTATGTTGCAATGATAATATAGAAAGATGCTGAAAATAACATTAATCCCACAAATAAATATGTTCTAAGTACCTTGACTGTTGTTTCTTGACTAGACTTGCCTACAAAAAAACACAAAGCCAAAATATCTAGACTGTCAATTTTGTTCAAACCTGAATAAAAATCTCCCTGCCTTGAAGGGTTAGCAAAAAGACATTTGAAGGTTTTACTTATTATACATTCATTTTGGTTTGCAAGGAAATCTAGGAAGTGTTATGTGCTTGCTTTTTCCTGGTACCTCAAGTCTTTAGAAAGGAGCAGTTAGGCAAAAAGATGAGAGATTAACCCATCAGTTTACAAATATGATTGATCTTTTAAGTTTCTGTCGGGGCACATCAATGTTGGTATTTTCCGTTGTTATTATATAATGAAATGATTAGCCATGATAACTTGAAGTTGCATTTAATCTGAATCTGCCAAAACCATTAAAAAAATAACAAATACGCAAATCATTTAAAACAATTTTATTTCGATTCATTTAGGAGATGGTAAGTAACTTCACTTTGCATTCCACAGCTTCTCTATCTTTCTGTGCTGATTGGCCTGTCATATGCAACTCTTCTGTCAAGCTCCTGTTTGCCCTTGCTTCATAAATTCCATCTGTTTGAAATATTTCTATGCTTTTTCACATTATCCATCGATTTTTCACTTTTTTGCAGCAAAAAGTTCTTCACATTTTTCTCTGAATAGAATTTTATAATATTGACCCTTTGTGTATAAGATATGGCATTTCAGCTCTTGGGAGACAAATGGTGGTAATGTATTTGCTGGTATTGGGTTTTTATTGTTGAGGGGGGGGGGGGGGGGGGGTGGGGGGCCTACAAAAAACATAAATTGATCAATTTTGTTTTTACTTGACTGTAAAAGGCCTTGCCTAGCCCCTTTTCACAATGGGTTGGTGTAATGTAATCTTGCATAGGTAGAGTAAAGTATACACCTGTGTCATAATTATCATAATTGCATCAGGTAGTGGCTGTTCTATCACTGATGGTCACATATGACTTGTAACAAAATGGATGGAATTAGGAAAGGGGAAGCCAGAAGTCATCTAGTCTCTTGATTGGTAAACAAATAAGTATTTTTTTTCAAAAACTTTGCAAATGCCTAAAATTGAGGGTGACATTAACAGTTGAATTGTCGGGTCTGGCAAAGGTTTGAGATTTGATTCAATTTTGAATATTGTCACTGATTCATTTTGACTGAAAACCTTCTCGATTATTAAAAAAAATCGAATCCTGGAGAGATTTGAATTTCATACAATTGTTTATTATCAACTTTCTGAAGATAGTGACCCACCCTGTAATTTTCAGATGAATAAAATTGTACTATTTTAACTAGATAGCATAAATTCTGTCGGAAAATTCATAAAAACAAAAACTGAAGTGATAGCAGAGATTGCATTACAGCTCGTTTGCACAATGTATCATCTGTTAAGTGCACCAAGGCACCAAAGGATGATAAATGACTTTTTCTTTGACCACCTTTGTGATACCTGTCAATTTTCTAATATTCTAGTATGCCTGTTGCCACTGAATTCACAACAGAGATAGACGGCACCAGTAGGCCGTAGTATTGTAACAACTGAAAAGTGGATTCAGTTTGAGATTTGATATGATTTCAAACCATTTGCTTGATTCAATTCGAGAGAAACATCGTGATTTATTGTGAAAAATGCGGTGTCCTTTCATATAGCCTTTAAGATAACAGCAAGGCTTAATCAAAATCAAAACACTCAAATATGTTTGTTGTTGATACTTAAAGTTTGTGTGAGCCTGTCTTGAAGACAAAGAGTCTGGCCGGGAGAATGGGAATTGGGAAGAATTCCTCTGGAATGAAAGACAGTGAATCTATGCATGGCATCAGTACTCTGCATCACCTTTCCAAGCGAATGTCTCTCTTCATCATTGTTCAACTAACAATATCAGCTTTTTCTGACACAATTACACATACACATTTACACACAATTTTTATTAAATTTACCCAGCCTTTTTTCCTTATAAAATTACCCTACCCTTTTTCCCAATAAAATTACCCAACTTTTTTCCTGAAGTTTTTCAATTTTTCTTTTCCCCAAAATACAACTTATGCAAGTTGAGACTCTTTGAGCTGAGTCCCTCAAATTTTTTCCTGTAAAATTTTTTTTTCTTAAAAATGCTTTCATAGATAGATGTTTTTGGCATGTTCTAGAAATGGTCATTATTATGAGACTTAGAATGCTACTTGCTTGTCTGGACTCGCAGATACAGTCTAGTACTAGGTAGTGTGGCTTGCATAAATAAGTACATTACTGAAAAGGATTTTCTTGCAGATGTAAATTACAGTAAGTGGAGAGTGTATTATCACTAAATAAGTAAATAGAGTGGAGATTCCACCCAAGCAGTAATTGGAAATTTGTTACCAAGCATAACAAGCACAAGCAAAGTTCCAGCCAATGGACCTCTGGGTTAAACCGAGAGGTCCATTGGCTGAAACATTGCTTGTGTTTTTAGCTCAACTTTGGCGAAGCAAAATTCGAGGTATTGTCATGGCCCGTCATATGTCTGGCCATCTGTCTGTCCATCGTGCCGAACACACGGCACGGGCTAGAGGCCGTATTTATGAACCGATCTTTACAAAACTTCTTGGGTACCTTTGTTATCACTGTGAGACGAGAATGAGTGTTTTTGGGTCCGGTCCGAAATTCAAGACGGCCGCTGGCAGCCATTTTGTACAAAATTAGGTGCAATCCGATTTTTGCACAGAACTTCCATATGAAAGCTCTGATTTGAATAATTTTTGTATGAATGTTTAGTACCATGAGATATTATGTTACATGGTGAAGTGACCAATCAATTAAAGGGTTTCACTGTGTTTGCCAAATCTTTCAAAAATAAAACATGGGCAGCATAAATATCTACGATTAGCTAAACTTGACTTCATACCTATGTTGCAATGATAATATAGAAAGATGCTGAAAATAACATTAATCCCCCCCCAAATAAATATGGTCTAAGTACCTTGACTGTTGTTTCTTGACTAGACTTGCCTACAAAAAAACACAAAGCCAAAATATCTAGACTGTCAATTTTGTTCAAACCTGAATATATAATACAGGTTTTTTCTCGTGCATAAATTATGCAAATTAGACTAACTTTGATTTATTTAGTGTTACTTTCAGCACTGTAAGTGCAAATGTCAATATGGCTCGGGCTAGAGGCTGTACTTATGAACCGATCTTTACGAAACTTCTTGGGTACTTTTGTTATCACCGTGGGATGAGAACGATAGTTTTTGGGTCTGGTCTGAATTTCAAGATGGCCGCTGGCAGCCATTTTGTACAAAATTAGGTGCAATCCGATTTTTGCGCAGAACTTCCATATGAAAGCTCTGATTTGAATAATTTTTTGTACGAATGTTTAGTACCATGGGATACATCACATGTAATGTGGGTTTTTTTCTCTTGCATAAATTATGCAAATTAGACTAACTTTGATTTATTTAGTGTTACTTTCAGCACTGTAACTGCAAATGCCAATACGGCTCAGGCTAGAGGCTGTATTTATGAACCGATCTTTACGAAACTTCTTGGGTACCTCTGTTATCACCGTGGGACGAGAACGAATGTTTTGGGGTCCGGTCTGAAATTCAAGATGGCCGCTGGCAGCCATTTTGTACAAAATTAGGTGCAATCCGATTTTTGCACAGAACTTCCATATGAAAGTGCTGATTTGAATAATTTTGTGTGTGAATGTTTAGTACCAAGGGATACATCACATATAAAATGGGTTTTTTTCTCGTGCATAAATTATGCCAATTAGACAAACTTTGATCTATTTAATGTTACTTTCAGCACTGTAACTGCAAATGCCAATATGACTCGGGCTTGAGGCCGTATTTATGAACCGATCTTTACGAAACTTCTTGGGTACCTTTTACGAAACTTCTTGGGTACCTTTGTTATCACTGTGGGACAAGAACGAGTGATTTTGGGTGCGGTCTGAAATTCAAGATGGCTGCCGGCAGCCATTTTGTACCAAAATTAGTGCAATCAGTTTATCGTACAGAACTTCTGTATGAAAGTTCTGATTTGAATAAATTTCTGTATGAATGTTTAGTAACATGGCATACATCATATATAATACGGTTGTTTTTCTCCAGCAGAAATTATGCAAATTAGATGAACTTTGATTTATTCAGTGCTACTTATACACAGTAAGTGCATGTGTCAATACGGCTTGGGCTAGAGGCTGTATTTATGAAACGATCTTCACAAAACTTCTTGGGTACATTTGTTATCACCTTGGGATGTGAACGAGTGTTTCTGGGTGTGGTCCAAAATTTAGGATGGCTGCCAGTGGCCATTTTGTTCCGAAATTAGGTCCAATCATTTTTATGTGTACCCATACTATGTATGGTACACATAATGTCGGCATCCAGGGTGGCCATCCGTCGTTCGTCCATCCTTTGTCCATCCGTCTGTCTGTCTGTCCGTCTGTCCATCTGTCCACCTGTTTGTCCGTCTGGTGTCTGTATCCATTTCCTTGGCATTTGATAACTTGAAAAATATTGCTTGGATTGTCAAGTTACTTTATATTTGTGTTCAGGTTACTGATGTGCCGAGCTGTATAGTTTTTTGTGTAAATCTGTTATTTTGATCCTGAGATATTAACTCTTTATCCTTCAAATTGAAAATTCCTCTAATCCCTTTGGCATTCGATAACTTGAAAAATATTGCTTGGATTGTCAAGTTACTTTATATTTGTGTTCAGGTTACTGATGTGCCGAGCTGTATAGTTTTTGATGTAAATCTGATAATTTGATCCTGAGATATTAACACTTTATCCTTCAAATTGAAAATTCCTCCAATCCCTTTGGCATTCAATAACTTGAAAAATATTGCTTGGATTTTCAAGTTACTTTATATTTCGGTTCAGGTTACTGATGTACCAAGCTAAATAGTTTTTGGTGTAAATCTGTTATTTTGATCCTGAGATATTAACCCTTTATCCTTCAAATTGAAAATTCCTTGAATCCCGTTGGCATTCGATAACTTGTAAAATATTGCTTGGATTGTGAAGTTACTTTATATTTGTGTCCAGGTTACTGATGTGCCGAGCTGTATAGTTTTTGGTGTAAATCTGATAATTTGATCCTGAGGTATTAACCCTTTATCCTTCAAATTGAAAATTCCTCCAATCCCTTTGGCATGAGATAACTCAAAAAATATCAATCCGATTGTCATGTTACTTTATATATTTATTCAGGATACTGATGTGCTGTGCTGTATAGTTTTTATGTAAATCTGATAATTTGATCCGGAGATATTAACCTTTATCCATCAAATTAGACACTCCTGCAATCCATTTCTATATGTACCTATACCATGTATGGTGTACATAATGTCGGCATCTGTGGTGGCCCTCCGTCATACAGCTTTCTACTTGTTGTGCGTATGGGTACACATCTGACGATTTCATCGGCCTATTTTTTGTACACAACTTCTATCCGGCTCAGGCTAGAGGCCGTATTTATGAACCGATCCTTACGAAACTTCTTGGGTACCTTTGTTATCACTGTGGGACGAGAACAAGTGTTTTTGGGTGCGGTCCAAAATTCAAGATGGCCACCAGCAGCCTTTTTGTACCAAAATTAGTGCAGTCAGTTTTGTACAGAACTTCTGTATGAAAGTTCTGATTTGAATAAATTTTTGCAGGAATGTTTAGTCACATGGAATACATCACATATAATATGGGTTTTTTTCTCATGCAGAAATTATGTAAATTAGATGAACTTTGATTTGTTCAGTGCTACTTATACACAGTAAGTGCATATGTCAATACGGCTCGGGCTAGAGCCTGTATTTATGAACTGATCTTCACGAAACTTCTTGGAGTACCTTTGTTATCACCTTGTGACACGCACAAGTGTTTTGGGGTGCCTTTGTTATCACTGTGCTATGAGAACAAATATTTTGGAGTTCAGTCAGACCCGCTCTGGGATTTGTTTTCTGGTTTAGCATCTAACTGTCACCCCACTTTTACAATACTTTACCTATATATTTGTTACAGGCTACGGTCAGCATTTATGTACAGACCGTTACAATACTTTACATGTACCTTTGTTATCAGGTCATTACCTAGATGTTTGTCAATGCTGAGTCACACACTATACATGTACATGTCTTAAACAAGTTGAGCTACAGTGTCATTGACACTTTCATTTATCCATATTCACAGAGTTTGAAAGTGATACTTTGGGTGATAACTCCACTCAGTGGGTGATTTTGTTACAGTCCACTCTCCACATACTGTACCATGTAGTCTTCTCACCTTAGCCCTTTACCTAGCACAAAAGGCAGATGACTCTTGCAAAAAAGATTTTTGAATAACTATTTTTTCATTTTTTGTCTCAAAAACATAGCTTATGACCCCTTATTGGAATGATCTCAATATGATCTGGTTCCATTGAGGTGTCATAAGCTGTTTCTCAGATGAAAATTAAATGGTGATTTTTAGCTTAACTTGACAACGTAATGATCAGCTGTTGCCATCATGCTTTTGGAAGTGTATTAGTCTGTTAGTCTGTGACTCTGTGAGTCTGTGACTGTGTTCACATTTTCCTTTAGCACAGGCTACACCCCGTAGTTCTTGTCAGATCATCACAAAATTTCATAAGCAGGTTTGAGGTCATGTTTAGATGGGAAAGTCCCTTTTTGGTCATGATCTGTCAACTGTGATGGCTGCCCAAGCCCGAAACCCAAAAACCTTTAGCACAGTCTACAGGTTATATTTAATCTGAAGGGATTTTATTGTAACTTGGTAGGATGACTCCAGATGATGTCTAGAGGAGATTTCCCCATTTGGTCGCGATCTGTCAACCATGACAACTGCCTGACCCCAAAACCCAAAAACCTTTAGCACAGCCTACAGGTCATATTTATGGAGGGATTTAATTGTAACTTGGTAGGTTGACTCCATATAATGTCTAGATAAGAACGTCCCCTTTTGGTCGTGATTAGTCAGTTGTGACCGCAACAGTGGCCTGAAACCTTTAGCACAGTCTGCAGGTCATATTTATGAAAGGATTTCATTGTGACTTGATAGGATGACTCCAGATAATGTCCAACTGCCAATATAATATTTCTAAAAATGTTTTTCCCTGACAAAACCTTTTTTGAAATATTATATTGGCAGTTAGATGATTTAGCCTATAATGTAGGAAGTTAACAGCGTGTTTTTTTGAATAATTTTAATGCACTCAATTCATGGGTGTTTGACATGTACATATTTGATCACGATTATTACATACATACAAACTCAGGTGTGGTGGTGAACCACCCACACATTTCTAGATAAAATAGTGACACTATAGTGGTGAATTTGCTCAAACCACTGGAAACTTCCTTTCTGCATTACAAAAGTGTGTTTGCCTCCCAAAAATGTATGTGGAAACCTTTATGTAATATAAGGGTCAATACAAGTTGGCACTATTCACAAAAATCACTGAAATTTTATTTTTCAACTTTTTGCCCCCAAAACAAAACACATGGCTTTTTGCCTCCCATTGGAACAAGCTCACTGAGTCTTTTCCAATGAGGTGTGATAAGCTATGTATTTGAAGCAAAAAAATAAAAAAAAATTAGGAGTTGGAAATTTTTCCCATTTTTGTCTGCACTTATGAGATAAAGGGTTAACTTACTTTGAAATACATTTTGAATGTGAAATTATGAATTGATAATCCGTCATATGTGAAATTGGTATGGTTTCTAAAAATAACTTGACAGTTTCTATAACCACATTTGCTCAGCACTAGGTGAGAAGTTGAGGCAAAATGATATTTTTTAACTGTTTGTATTCATTTCTGTACCAAATCAGTTAAAAATGTTGTAGGGGCTAGCTGGATGCTAGAGGATAAATTCTCTTTTGAAAATTTCGAAAATGTTTTCAAGAGATAAATTTGATTTCCCAAAGAAAGAAGAGGGTTACATACTCTCAAAAACAAAAATCTTATTTGAAGCTCTGCTTAACCCTTTACCCAATGTAACTACCAAAACCGGCCATCACTATTCTCAAAAATGGCCAATTAATTTTCATTATTTTTTCATTTTTTGTCTCAAAAACATAGGTTATGACCCCTTGTTGGAATGAGCTTGTCAAGCTCGTTCCAGTGAAGGGTCATAACCAATGTTTTTGAGACAAAAAATGAAAAAAATTAGTTATTCAAGAATTCTTTTGCAAGTGTCGTCAAATTTTCATGTTAGATAAATGGTTAACACAGAGAAACCTTATGTTGAGCCTACTTGCTTCTGATGTTGTCCAGCAAGTGCCCTAACAGTGATATTTAAGATAATAGTAAATAGAAATAGTTGTATAAACTACTAGCAATCATTTATTTGTGGTCAAGTGTCCTCTGTCTGAATAGGAAGATGACACTTGACAAGAAACAAGCGCTATGACACTGACCACAATCTTGTGTTCAATATTTCCACTCCTTTTCTGGCTTGTTCAGAAAAATAAAGTGGCATGTTTTTTTTCTAGAGAATATGGCATAGTTCTATTCATTTCAGATGTATGTACTTATAATTTCATAATACTGCTGAGCTATAAAATAATGTAAGAAAGACTAAACATTCTCTGTTGGAACCATGGGAAGTGGTGCTTCAGGTGCTTGATAACTTTGGTAAAGAAGTTCTGTTTCACTGGTATAATAGACCCTGACCAGTGGTGAATGCATTGTGTCCTTAGGCAAGACACATAATCCTGAATGCCAGTGTGAGGGCACAGTGGAACTGTTTGCTGAGGCATACTGCACATCGGTTGTGCACTTGCCTTCAGTTGCTGCTAACTTTGCTTGTACAGAGCCGTAGAGTTTGTCAGTTGCTTGCAGCAGTTTGGTAGTTCTATCCAGGTGTGCCGGCTTTCCCCACCCATACAACCGTTGAGACACCATGCAGTCCTGGCCATTGGAAATGTCATTAAATCCCTATCAACAATCAAACTGGTATACTAGGACATGAAAACTTACTCATGTGGTGTGTTTTCCCTGAAGAGGGCAACAAAAGTATAAACGATTGGTGAAACTTGACTTTATAGTTATGTTGTGGTCATAATATCGCTCTAGATGCTGAAAGTGGCCATAAACACCAATAAACACACAAACCTGCCAAAAACTTTCATGTTGTATCATGAGAATTGTCTTGGAGATTAATTATAGGCTGCTGAGGTGAGGCTGAAGATGGTGTTGTCGGATACACAATATCTGCCATGAAATGCCAAGAAGGTCATCATTTGATTGATCTGTGTGGATTTTTTTCTTTCAGCGTATGGATACTTTTAGTCAGGAAGTAACAGTTTTTCAAAATGGTATTTTATGCTTGGATAATAACTGGCCATTTTTCTGTTTCGTACTTTCCTTCTCCTTTCTAATTGAGATGTTAAGAAATTATTTATGTATATTTAGCTGTGACGAGCAGCTCTATATGTGACAATGTCTGTCTGTCTGTCTGTCGGTCTGTCAGTCGGTCTGTCAGTCGGTCTGTCAGTCAGTCACCAATGAATTTTAAAACATCATAACTCCTAAAATACTTGATGGAATGACACCATACTTGGTGTGCAAGTGTATCTTCATGATGTCTACACCCTCTCAATAGGGCATGTCATCAGGATAATTTCTGTCACATTTATGGACTTGTCACCAACAAAGTTTTTTTGTCACCAATGAGTTTTTTTGTCACCGAGTTTTAAAACATCATAACTCCTAAAATACTTGATGGAATGACACCACACTTGGTATGCAAGTGTGTCTTCATGATGTCTACACCTTCTCTGTAATGCATGTCATTCGGAAAATTTCTGTCACATTTATGGACTTGTCACCAACAAGTTTTTTTTGTCACCAACCAGTTTTTTTGTCACCAACGAATTTTAAAACATCATAACTCCTAAAATACTTGATGGAATGACACCATACTTGGTATGCAAGTGTATCTTCATGATGTTTACACCCTCTCAATAGTGCATGTCATTCGGATAATTTCTATCACATTTATGGACTTATCACTAATGAGTTTTCTTTGTCGCCAACGAGTTTTAAAACATCATTGCCATTGCACGAATCGTCGCAGCTTTGGCACTGTGACAGCGTGCTATAGTTTAATTATTGGTGGTCAATGCCACATCAGCACTGAAGCCTATAGCATGCTGATAAATCTGTATTCAGATGATGACATTAATCACTGGGTAATATTGGACACTGTTACCCTCTTTAGCAAAATTTTTGGCCAAGGTAGTGCTTAAATCCTTCAAGAAGAATTCTAAATATAAATTTTTCTTTTATCCCGAGTGCATTATTCTTTATTTGATATACTGATTGAAAGAAAAAAATAAAATTTGAAGGTTTCTCTGTCATTTGAAGACATGAAAAATCTCTTGTAACTTTCTCAATATTGCAACTTGTTGAGTAGATTTAATCACGTTTCTGGGTGGGCATTTGAGTTGTCTCGTCTTGATGGGATTTCTTTCACTGCCTTTTCCCGAATTTATTGTGACAAATCGATTTGTATTACTTTATAAAAATCTATTACGTTAGCCCTAAAGGCCTAGTTCCAACTTTTACGACCTCGGAACAGGTGCTCTTAACATGCCATCATCAGGAGGTCCTGTTGACAACAGACATATTAAGTAGGCAGTGTTTTCTAGTCATGTCTTGGCTGCCTGTTAAAGCAGCCAAGACTTGACTAGAAATCACTGCTAAGCCGCTGGATGTACTTATAGTGGCTGTGGATGGTGGGAATTCAGAACACTTGTCCAGGCTCTCAAGGGTTAAATAGCATAGTTGATTGGCTGGAACTGAAATTGAAACTAACTTAACACTATTTACTAAATCAAGAGATTATTAAACTAGGTACTGTTCATTGAGAAGTATCATGAATTGATTTTGCCTTAATTGTGTTCATTGCATTCAGCCTATTGCACTAAAAAATAATTTGGCATTTTGGTTTATTTAAATAACAATTGGTAGTACTAACTTGATTTGCTAAGGCCTAAAAAAAGTTAAAGCTCTGTTTCTCAGGCTTTCCTGCATGGTCTATTTGGCTGCCACATGTATTCTTTTTATAAAACCAATGCAAATGTAAAAAAATGAAAATGAAATGGTTTATGCCTGATATTTCACCCAGGTTAATAAAATTGCTAAATTTATCCCTTGAGTGCTACAAGGCTTTGCAATGCTTGATCATTGCAAAGCCTTCTTGCACTCAATATACAAAATACACCACCACCCATTCTATTCTGTAGTGTATGAGGCCTCAAACATAAAACAAACCAAGAACATGAACTTTTGATAGCAAAGAAATAATTACAAAAATAAAAAACTGCCCTCCCACATGCAGTTTTACTAAAAACTGACCTGAGAAACAGAAGATCTACTTTGTGGGGGCCGAACAGTTAATTCATACTGAATGTGTGTCTATTTTCATGTCTATTCTGAATTTAACTCATACTGGCTTGTGAAGTTAGGCGGGTTTTAAATATTTCATTCAGTTGATTGAATGTATCAAAAGATTTCAAAATTAACTTGAGTATTTTTTGAATTTCTCATAAAATTAAGTCATGGCTGGGGAGTGTGGTGGCTCAGTAGGTAGAGGTGCAGGCTGCAAGCCGAGAGGTCCTCGGTTCGAATCCCACCTACGGCAACCGCGTTGTGTCCTTGGGCAAGACACTTCATCTCCATTGCCCACGTGGGGGTCCTTGGGCAAGACACTTCATCTCCATTGCCCGCGTGGGGGCACGGTGGTGTTGTGTACTAAGGTGTATTGCACATCGATGGTGCACTTGTCTTCAACCAATGCTAACCTTTCTTGTGTGGAGTTAATATGTTGGGGAGCTGACAGTTGCTCGCCATTGCTCGGTGGTTCTCTCCGGGTACTCCGGCTTCCTCCATCCGTAAAACTGTCACAGTCATGATTAGCCATTGTGCATAAATATGTGACCTTAAACACCAATAAATAAATAAATAAATAAATAAATAAATAAATAAATAAATAAATAAATAAATAAATAAGTCATGGCTGCCATACAGCAGCCATGACTTGATTTGATGAAAATAAATGACAAATAAGAGAACTACTGCCACATATAGATGTGTATTTTGTTGACAAGGTCAAGGAACACACCTGTGCTGGGTAACAAGAGTAAATCATGGAATATCCTTTACCTGTCAGCTCCAGTTTTCACTGATAACCAGTTTTCTTCTCAGTCTCAATCAACCTCATTTTCAAATTCTCTGTTGGGAAAGTGTTGTCAATTTTTATGTCTGGACTCCCTTAGGAAACAAAATATTAGGTACATATATAACAAGAAGTAACTCCGTTTAGGACAACACCTATGTACCAAATGTGTGTTGCCTTTTTATTATTTTCTCTCATTCTCATGATCAAGACATCGTTTAATTTGCAGACATAAATAAATAATTTAACTAAAGTTTATAACAGATAAATATTCATAATAATAATAATGAAATATTGCCCAATCTGAGCAATCGGTGGGTGTCTCCGCCACAATGCCAACTCAATGATTCCTGAAAGAGTTGGCAAACACCCACCAGAAAGAAAGAGGGATGCCCAAATGTGATGAGATGCCTTGAACATGGACGGAGCAAGGGCAGACACCCTGAGTGGTTGTGGTAGCAGAGAAAGAAAACACAAAAACCTGAATACATGTGAATAAATGGTGCTGCAATACTAACGGTAAAAGTTCATTCTCAACTGGTGTGTTGAGCACAACCTCCTGGAATATTGCACCGAACAAGAAGCAAATGGGCCGGGAGATAATGGAACCCTTAAAGACAGGAAGCGAAAGCCGGTACGCCATTTAGCCAATAGCATAACTGGGCCACCAACAAGCCTGCACCCCTGAAAAATCTGCCGAAAGGGGAGTGGGGGGGGGGGGGGGGGGGGAGGGGGGCAATAGGAGGTATAATTATTACTTTCCCTGAGAAAAGTGGGCAGAAGAAACCACAGTAACTGCCTCGAAAACCAGGAGAATAGTGCAAACACACCAGCAAAGAAAAACCTAAATATATCGAAAATGCTGCAAATAAAATAATGTATATATAACCTATGGGTAAAACACTGAAAGGAAAATAAGGAGGCAACCAGCCAATAGCGGAGCCTCCGTGATACCCCATCTCAGGTAGCCAGGGTGTGACATTATGCTGGGTCAACGAAAGATAGGGATATGCCAACAATGAAATGCTTAGTGTAAAGATGGTGCTCGAATATACTTACGGAACGCATCTGATTTCCAGTGGCTCAGTTGGTAGAGGTGCAGGCTGCAAGCCGAGAGGTCCTCGGTTCGAATCCCACCTGCGGCAACCACGTTGTGTCCTTGGGCAAGACACTTTACCCCGATTGCCTACATGGGGGCACGATGACGCTGTGTACTGAGGCGTACTGCACGTCGATGGTGCGCATGTCTTCAGCCAATCTAACCCTGCCTGTGCTGCGGTGCAGAGTTCAGAGTTACGATGTTGGAGAGCTGACAGCTGCTCGTCGTTGCTCGGTGGTTCTCTCTGGGTACTCCGGCTTCCTCCACCCGTAAAACTGTCACGGTCACGATTAGCCATTGTGCATAAGTATGTGACCTTAAACACCAATAAATAAATAATAATCTGATTTCCAGCGGCCCATCACAAGAATCTGGGTGTCTGTGAAACCTCTCAGTGCAGCCCACGTTGCAGCTCCAATTCTAGAACTATGACTTTTGTAACGGGCACAGTCCATGCCGCAAAACTTTAAAGCAGATTGGAAAACGTTATCGAAAACAATCCGTGGTACTGGTTTGGCATCTGAGGTCAAAAACAGTGGGCCCTGGGAGAATCCCCGTGAACGTAGGTAATTATGTATTAGAAGAACCGGGCAAACGGAGGATGGAGATTGCCGGCTTACGCGAATAGTATGAGATGACCCAGGAGTGCTGTACTTAAAACTATGAAAGGTAAACAAAATGTCATCGGGACCGACTAGGATATCACGATACTGTAAAACATGCTGCTGCTGCGAGGTTACACAAAGCTCCCCAATGCGTGCGAAAGCATAGAATGCCGTGGCAAACAATGCTCGGAATAAGCCACTTTGATAAGAATTGGACAGTGGTGAAGGGCAAAGAGAAGGCGATCCAACAGAGGTCGTGTTACCAGCAGACGAACATCGAAAGACGGGCGCAGTTTGTTATAACCGCTGAGTAAGGTATGGAAAAAATACCTCTTAATGGGATTGGGGAAGCCATTGATTTTGTGGAAGAAACTGATCCCCGATAAGATTGTCCTCATAATATAGCCCAGATGAAAAAGGTGGCCAACAAAGAGGGCTAAAGTATGGACAGAGACAGGTAGGGTGGGTGGTAACCGATTAAGTTCACAGAAGGTGATGAATTTAAGCCAAGAACGTCTATAACTGGCCTGAGTCGTTGTGGATAAGGCATCTGACATTATAAAATCTACAGTTGAAGGAAGTTCTCGATGCTCAACGCCGCTGGAATCTCTGTTGGATCTGTATCCGCCCACGGAGCCGACCTGCGAAAATCCTGGACCTGCAAGCGAGAAAGTTGATCTGCTAGAATGTTGGATTTGCCGGGTACGTGAACTGATTTGGTCAAAATGTTATGGCGAAGAGTGAGTAAAACAAATCGTCGTAACAGGGTCAACAAGCGAACATCCTTGGATGTTTGCTTCTTGATCACTGTCACTACAGCCTCATTGTCGGAGTGAAGAATTATTTTCTTATTCGCCAGCTTAGGGCCCCAAATTTCCAGGGCCAGGATGATGGGGTACAGCTCCAGGACTGCAATATTCAACTTTCTCGCTTGTGTGGACCATAGAGCCAGGACCTACCAAAGATTGCCGAGAAACCTAATGTACTGGAGGCATCGGTAAAGAGGTGAAGCGAGTCGCATGCCACCCAGAGCTCATCTAGAAAAAAGGTTTTACCATTAAAGGTCTCTAGAAAATCAAGCCACATATGCAAGTCCTCCTTCACCTCCTTAGTGAGTTGAATGTGGTGATGTGGACGTTGAATTCCAATCGTAAGATTGATCAGACGACACAGGAACACACGCCCGGAGAGAACCACTGAGCAAGCAAAGTTAAGGGTCCCAGTGATGGATTGCAATGCCCGAAGTGTTGTCTTGCTTCCTGATAGTAGAGAATGAATTGCCTGTTGACACTTGTAAAGTTTGTCGACGGGTAACCTGGCCTCCATGAGAATGGTATCGAATTCGATGCCCAAAAATTCCAGAACCCGGGAAGGCCCAGCCGTCTTGTCATGTGCAATAGGCACACCAAGAGTATCACAGAGCTGTAGAAACAGTCGGAGACCTAGAGCACACTCCTGTTCTGTGTGTGAAAGGAGGAGAAAATCGTCTAAAACATGGAGAACATTGGATTTTTGGCACCGGTGCATTGCAATCCATTTAAGGGCAGTACTGAAGGACTCAAAGATTTTACAAGGCATAGAACAGCCCATGGGCAAACACTTGTCGTAATAGTAATGGCCACGCCATTTGAAACCTATCAGATGGTGGTCGAGCGGGTGGACAGGAATGAGATGGAAGGCTGACTTAATGTCAGTTTTGGCTAAAAGGCAGCCAGGACCCAATTTTTTGATAATGGAGATGGCATCCAGAACGGTGGCATTCTGAACCGTGGCATGTTCGGCTAATATACCATCATTGACAGATGCCCCTTGTGGATAAGAAAGGTGGTGAATTAGTCGGTATTCTCCTGGCATTTTTTGGAGGGACGACCCCAAGGGGGGAGATGTGAAAGTTATCCAAAGGGGGGTTTGTATAAGGTCCAGAGATGCGGCCCGCCCTAAGTTCTTTTGCCAGTTTGGTGTCGAGTATGCCTGGAAAATCAGCCGCGTATCTGAGGTTCTCAGCCAAGAGTGATGGAATCACTGCATCACAGCCCAGACGAAACCCCTCAGAGAATCCTTTGACTAAATCACTGGTATCAAACGGGCAACCCTGCAAAAGCAGTTGAAGAGCTGTGACACAAACAGGCGTAACAATGGCTTTATCTACGGTCTTTTGGGGTCGTGAATGCCCCTCGGTTCCCTCCTTTGGCCCCGGGGCGTCTGCTAAATCTACCCCGAAAGGGAGAGCGAAACCAATCCCGACGATTAGGGCAAAGATTAAAGGAGTGTTCCTGGTCACATTGAAAACATTTGTGTTCAAATTTACAGGGCAGGGAGCAGCCATTGCCTTCATGAAAACAGATACAGAAGCCTAAGGGAACCTGTGTCTGACGATTACCACGCCTCTGGTAAGGTGGTTGCCTAACTGATTGAGACTGGGTACAAAAAGGCTTGGGCTGTTGGGAGGTGCTAGTTATAGCCTTAATCCACAACTCCTTGTGTATGTAATCCCAGGAAAGACTGGTGTTAAATTGCCAGAGGGAACGAAATTGGCGGTCGTAAAAGGACCAATTACCCTTTTCATCAGCCAAGGACCGAATAAGTGACTGGTATTTAATTAACTGAGCTGCTCGCAATGGAAATTTTTGAACATAAACAGTTGTGTATACTTGGAAGGCGGAGAGCCATTGATCAATAGTATTAACTTGCTTTGGTGTTTTTGGGATGCATTGAAGGGCCGGAAGCTCCTGTCCCCCCGAACCAAGAGTCATCGTGTACTGGGTAGCCTCAGGACTACTAGAGATCAAAGCGGAAAATTCGACAAACTCCTCGTCCCAAATTTTTTGTTTCAGTGCTGGACTCACCAAGCCATCCAAATGAACTGACGCAGATATAAACTGCCCAGGACTACCAACGCCATATGATGGCACATTGGCAGTCTGATTGAATGGAGTGGAGGGTGGAGCCTGAGGTGGGGGGCTAGTTGGTCCTAAGCCCATAACTGAAGGCAATGGCTGAACCATATCATGAGGTGCAGGGGAGACAGTATGTGACAAGAAATTAGGCATACCCTGACTACCTGTGTTCAGTTGTTCTGCAGCTTCCTCCTTGCGTAATTGATCCAAAGTGGTCTGCAGCTGTTGAATTAACATCTGACGCGACGATGCAGATGGAATAGGAGGACCACTGGAAAACATAGAGTTAGTCAAAACCTGTGAAACAGGATTTGGGGGCATCACACTGTCTAATGAACTGTCAGCTAATAACTGTCTGCAGGTGGATGGTTGAGGTCCCATGCCAGATGGAGTGGCAAGCGGTTGGTCTCTGGTATTATTTGCAATTGTCTTTTGAAAACGTGAGGGTCCTGTCCCTCCACCTGGGTGGCTACTGGAATGCACATCCCGAGAAACATTGAAACACAAGTCACTGGTAGATGGAGTAAAGCGCACACCACCTGAGTTTGTTGGCGGAAATACTGGTCCATTGGAAGGTGGCGCAACAGTATGTGAAGTAAGTCCTGGATGAACAACATCTGGTGCAGAGTCAGTATTGCGAATGGGGTTTGAAGACTGTAGTATGTCGCCGATGTTGTGGATCGGATCAAAATCGTCTGGAACAGAGCCAATGCTACGATTTGGCCCAGAGGATAACAGAGATTGAGATTGTCCATGTATAGGTTGAGCAGAAGAGCCGCTAGTGCGGCGAACACGACTTGTCCGTGTAGAAACTGGTGGTGGTGGAAGATCATAAGTAAGCTCCTGTGTGGAAGATTGTCCTGGCACCGACTCTTCAGGTATGGCATACAAATGTGACAGACCATCGTGCAAAACATCTGATTGGCAGCCCCGACCATGCTGACTGGTAGTGGTGGCTGATTTCCTGACACCGCAGGTCTTCCGCTTTGCTTTAGGCATTCTGAAAAATAGTAAACTGACATAGAATTAGAATGGAACTTCCAACCGGTGACAAACCAAGCAGCAACAAAAAGCATGGGCACCCACTGAGAGATAACATAAACAGGCAATGAGGGCTATCGGGATGCCGAGAAATAAAATGTTTCGCAGGCTAACAGTGTAGAAACAAGCAGAGAAGCACTTGGTGCGTAATAATAACATCGGCGGCACAAATCACCGAGGTACAAGAACCTGCGAACCCCCCCCCCCCCCCGCCCCCAAAAAACATGCAAAATGGTGGGTGATGCACCCTATGTCTGGGTGCCACTTATGAAATAAAACCCCTTCGGCCAACGGGGGGGCTATGACGCCCCCATGCAGGGGCCACCCAACAAAGGTATGTGGACCAAGAAGGCCCATTGCATAATGATTAATAGGGCTCAATTCAATTTCGTTTATTTTTGTTTTTGCTTGCAGCAATGAGCTAGTCTGGCCATTGCAAAAAACAAAACCAAAAAAGTATGGCGCAAACATGAGTCAAGCTGATAGTGATATTTACTGATTGGCAAAAGGCTGAAATGGGGAAGTTCATGAGAATATGTTCCCGAAATTTAAAGAAAAGACAAAATGGAGGGGGGGGGGGGGGAATTCATGAATTGGAACGTGGGTTCTGGCGATTAAAAGCACAGACCTATAGAAATTGCCAAATGACACACGTATTTGACGATGAGAAAACCGGGTGTGTACAGACAATTGACCCGAAACCATGGACGTTGTTGGATGACCCCCTTGATGAAACACAGTAGGAAGTCCAATCGCCGCCCCACAAAAACGCGACGCGAGTGGGACAGGGCAATGCAGAAAATCACCGTGTCCATTGCCAGCCTAAACATATAGGACACAAACAGAATGCGAGGAAACCGGAAATGAACACAACCCCAAAGTCGCTATGGAAACGGCCCAACAGTGAGGCCCAAAGAGAAATACGGCTTCGGAAACTGCCACCGAATGGAATTAAGGAAGTGGGGACTCCGGTGAAAACCGGGACCAGTGGTAATGCAAATAATACGAAACAGGCAAAAACCTCAGCTGGGGAACAAATTTACAAAGCTGACAATTGAACATGATAACGAATGAGTCGCGCTGTGCATCAGCATGACTGTCCCCGCTGGGATATAATAATTTAAACACTTACCATTGAGCATAGCAACAAATCGGGATGATACAAGACATGAAAAACAGCGACACGGAACGGGACACACAGACACCGCAGCTTGATTCATCCAAAAGGAGGAACCGGAAACCCACAATGAAAATGCGAACTGGAAACTGGAAGAACAGAGGAGCGTTTTGTTGTATCTTGTGTTGGTTGGCAGTTACGTTATCTATTGATATGAAAGAGGTGCAGTGGAATCATGGGTGTATACACAACGTGAGAATCACTCTGAAGCACTCGCTTTAAGAGCCTTCAGACCTGAAGTAATAGCGTCTCGGATGTTTTTTCGGAAGGCCTTCATACCACATGGATTCAAATGGATGCCATCATAGACTTTGGAACGGACAGATAGAGCCAAGCGTCTCTGGCGCCAAAAATGCACTGACGCCACATAGCCTCTCAATTCCTGGGAAAGGAGAGCATTCAATTGGTCTACCTTACAATTGAAACGGTCCACTACAGTGGGAGCTGTAGAAAAAACGCGACCAGGTAAGGGAAGTTTAATGGAAAATCGGTGGAGGACCTCACACACGAAAATTTCCTTCACAAAAACACATCGTTCCAAATAGTACACAAAATCCTGGATTTCTCGGGAAACGGAATCAGGAGATGAAGAGGATAGGTTGTTACCCCCCAGGACCAAGATCACTACTTGGGGGCAGAAGGCCCGAATCTGACTCTGGAGGGAGTCAGTAATCTTATCCAGCATTAACCCCTTAACACCAAACAACCTAACATCAACTTCCTGAATTTCCTGTTGAAGGCGCAGTGCCTCCGAAAAAGGAAACATTAGTGGTGTTTTAGCGCAAGGGGTATTAGGAGACAGAAACTCCGCAAATTTAACAACAAAACTACTGCCAAAAACCAAAACTTTGAAAACCATAATGACTACTAACGTTAGCTGATATAACAACGGATAGAAAATAGTGGTACTAACCTGGTTGATTAAAACGTCCGTGTCCAAACAAAATTTGCTGATCTTGGAATATTCGCTTCACTGTAAGATGGTCAAACGATGAATGATCTGACTTGCTCCAAGGGGCCTCAACCAGTACCCCATACTGCTAGCGCCCCCTGGAGCGGATGCACGTGATTGGTCAATTACTGAAGACAACAGATGTGAAGTGAATTGTCAGAATGTGGATTCTAATTACATAACTGTGTATCAATTAGCGGTCAATAGCATAGTTCAAAGAGTTTGTTTATTGCACGTGTGATACAATTGACAAATGATATCTACTTAGATCGTCCGACACAAATTGTTTTACTCTGCAAAACGTATTTATTTGATAAGACAGTAGTTGGGAATTTGTAACAGTTCAAAATCTGGTTTTTAATTTTCTTTTTAATTTAACACTTATATCCAACATTATTATTATTATTATCAGCTGCTTGTAACCTCATGCCATTGACACTGAAGTTAAGTCACCCTTAAGTTTGTTGTTTGAAAAAGGTTTTGAAAATTTAAACAGAAATATTAAAATAGTTTTTAAACCACACACACCATAAAAAATCTAACTTATGGATTTGATTTGCAAATTAAAAGTCAGCGGTTGTCATTAAATGTATTTTTTTTCCTTTTTGCAAATGATCACTATCAGTATTCTTTTTGTACATAGCACACTTCTTTAGAGTTTCTAAGATGCAGGGAAATAATGTTCGTTTATGTTTTTTTTTTTTAAAAACTTTTTCCCAAGGGTTGTAAAGACTGGAAATTCAATAATGCGACATCACTGAAAATCGCTTTTCATTACCAAAAACTGGAGAATGGTATTATAACTTGCTAGCATCACAGACTTTTAAGCCTTGACACAATGCCTATGGTATCAAAATTTATTTCAATTTCTTTTTTCTTCACAATTTTTTTAACAAATATGAGCAAAACCCTATCCTGTGACCCACTCATTGAAATGAGCTCAACACCCTGTTCCAGTTAGGTATTCACATGATGTGGTTTTGTTGAATTTTCTTGGAAAGTTTTTTTTGACTGCTCAGTTTGTAAATTACGCATGTGGATGCAGCCAATTCATTAGGTAAAGGGTTATTGTATTTGATTACAGAAAAATGAAACAAATGTCAGATTTTCTTTCAAAATTCAAAACTGTACCATGGTCACAAAATCAGTCTCTTTATCGATCAGATTGCAAACTAGCTGAGATTTCATAAATATAATATTGTGATATCAAGGAAGAAAAATTTTTAAGCAAAAATAGCATCTGATATTCAGTGTGCTCATTTTTTTAATATTTTGATAGTGGGGAGGACAATGGACAGAGAATTTTAACAGGAGTGCACTCCAGTTGCAATCTGATCAAAGTTGTCTGTTTTTAGCTCAACTTTGGCGAAGCCAAATTTGAGCTTATGCCATGGCCAGTCATCCGTCTGTCCGTCAACAATTCAATACGGCTCGGGCTAGAGGCCGTATTTATGAACCGATCTTTACGAAACTTCTTGGGTACCTTTGTTATGACTGTGGGACGAGAACAAGTGTTTTTGGGTCCTATCCGAAATTCAAGTTGGCCGCTGGCGGCCATTTTGTACAAACTTAGGTGCAATCAGATTTTTGCGCAGAACTTCCATATGAAAGCGCTGATTTGAATAATTATTTGTATAAATGTTTAGTACCATGGGATACATCACATATAATACAGGTTTTTTTCTCGTACGTAAATTATGCAAATTAAACTAACTTTGATGTATTTAGTGTTACTTTCAGCACTGTAAGTGCAAATTCCAATACGGCTCGGACTAGAGGCCGTATTTATAAACCAATCTTTACGAAACTTCTTGGATACCTTTGTTATCACCGTGGGACGAGAACGAGTGTTTTTGAGTGCGGTCCGAAATTCAAGATGGCCGATGGTAGCCATTTTGTACAAAATTATGTGCAATCAGATTTTTGCACAGAACTTCCAGATGAAAGCGCTGATTTGAAAAATTTTGTGTGTGAATGTTTAGTACCATGGGATACACATCACATATAATACAGGTTTTTTTCTCGTGCAGAAATTATGCAAATTAGATGAACTTTGATTCTTTCAGTGCTACTTACACACAGTAAGTACACGTCAATAGGGCTTGGGCTAGAGGCTGTATTTATCAACCGATCTTCACGAAACTTCTTGGGTACCTCTGTTATCACCTTGGGACGAGAACGAGTGTCTCTGAGTGCGGTCCAAAATTCAAGATGGCTGCCTGTGGCCATTTTGTCTAATCAGTTTTTAGCTCACCTGACTGAAAGTCAGGGTGAGCTTTTCTTATCACTTTTTGTCCGTCGTCCGGCATCTGTCGTCCGTTATGAAGGTGGTGTTTGGGCCTTTTTCTCCCAAACCACTGGCCGCATATTAATGAAATTTCATGTGAGTCGGGGTTATATAAGGGCATTTTGATTTTTTGTCAAATTAGGTTTCGGCTCATATTGAGCAGAGGGATGGGGCAAAAATGCTCCAATTCTTAAAAAATCTTCTTCTCAAGAACCAGCAATAGCAGAGACTTGATATTTAGTATGCAGCTTCCTTTAGAGGTGTAGACTCAAGTTTGTTCAAGAGAAGTTTGTCGGGCATTATTTGCCTTCGTTATGGGAGGGGCAAAAATTTTGGCCACACCTAAAATTTCTATTTTCAGAACCGTCAGGTTGATTTGAACCAAATTTGATATGAGATGATAATGGGTCATAAGTAGTTGATTGATACAAAAAAAAAATTTCTCATTGCCCCGTGGGAACCTCGGGAGCTAAAAATAGGAAAAACCTTAAAACTCCCATATCTCCAAAACTACACAGCACAGAGAATTCTTATTTTGAATAAAGCTTACTTTTATCCAGTAGAATAGAATGGTTAAAAAAAATCCCTATCGGTTTGATCGCAAGGTACTTTTTTCAGGACTTTGAAAAAGTGCTGAGTCAGCACTTTTTAACCTGTAGGCAATGGGAAAAAGATTAAAAAATCTTCTTCTCCAGATCCAGCAGGCAGAATCTTTTGATATTTGGTATGCAACATTGAGGGGTGGATCTGATTCAAGTTTGTTCAAATCGGCCCCCTAGATTCATATTTGGGCTCACAATAGAAGCTCGAATTCGAACTTAGTGCATTTGAGGCAAATTTCTTCAAAAATCATCTTCTCCAGATCCAGCAGGCAGAATCTTTTGATATTTGGTATGAAACATTGTGGGGTGGATCTGATTCAAGTTTGTTCAAATTGGCCCCCTGGATTCATATTTGGGCTCACTATAGAAGCCCGAATTCGAACTTGGTTCATTTCAGGCAAATTTCTTAAAAAATTTTCTTCTCCAGATCCAGCAGGCAGAATCTTTTGATATTTGGTATGCAACATTGTGGGGTGGATCTGATTCAAGTTTGTTCAAATCAGCTCCCTATATTCATATTTGGGCTCAGTATAGGATCCTGATTTCGAACTTAGTGCATTTCATGCAAATTTCTTCAAAAATCATCTTCTCCAGATCCAGCAGGCAGAATCTTTTGATATTTGGTATACAACATTGTGGGGTGGATCTGATTCAAGTTTGTTCAAATCGGCCCCCTGGATTCATATTTGGGCTCACTATAGAAGCTCGAATTTGAACTTAGTGCATTTCAGGCAAATTTCTTTGAAAATCTTCTTATCAAGATCCAGCAGGCAGAATCTTTTGATATTGGGTATGCACCATGCTTACAGGGGTGAGATTCAAGTTTGTTCAAGCCAAGTCCCTAGGTCCTTATTTGGTCTCACTGTGGGAGCTTGAATTGTAACTTAGTTCAAAATGAGGAATTTTCTTTAAAAATCTTCTTCTTCAGATCCAGCAGTCGGAATGTTTTGATATTTGGTGTGCAGCATCCTTAGGGGGGTGAGATTCAAGTTTGTTAAAGCCAAGTCCCTGTGGGAGCCCGAATTATAACTTAGTTCAATATGAGTAATATTCTTTAAAAATCTTTTTTTTTTTAGATCCACTGGTCAGAATCTTTGGATATTTGGTATAAGCTTTTCTTAGGAGGAGCAGATGCAACTTGTTGAAATCAATTCTCTGGGTTGATATTTAGGCAATCATGTCAGGTGAGTGCCCTCAGGCCCCTTGGGGCCTCTTGTTTGTACACTACTTCAATATGGCTCAGGCTACAGGCTGTATTTATGAACCAATCTTTACGAAACTTCTTGGGTACCTTTGTTATCACCTTGGGATGAGAACGAGTGTTTTGGGGTGTGGTCCGAAATTCAAGATGGCCACCAGCAGCCATTTTGTACCCAAATTAGTGCAATCAGTCTTTTGTACAGAACTTATGTATGAAAGTTCTGATTTGAATAAATTTTTGTATGAATGTTTAGTAAAATGGAATACATTACATACAGTACAGGTTTTTTTTCTCGTGCAGAAATTATGCAAATTAGATGAATTTTGATTTATTTAGTGCTACTTATACACTGTAAGTGCACATGTCAATACGGCTCGGACTAGAGGTTGTATTTATCAACAGATCTTCACAAAACTTCTTGGGTACCTTTGTTATCACCTTGGGACGAGAACGAGTGTTTCTGAGTGGGGTCCAAAATTCAAGATGGCTGCCAGTGGCCATTTTGTACCGAAATTAGGTCCAATCAGTTTTTTGTCAGAACTTCTATACAGCTCGTATTTATGAACTGAACTTCACGAAACTTCTTGGGTACCTTTGTTTTCACCTTGGGACAGGAATGAGTGTGTTTTGGGGTGCCTTTGTTATCCCTGTGCTATGAGAACAAATATTTTGGGGTTCAGTCAGACCCACTCTGGGACTTCTTTTCTAGTTGAGCATCTGACTGTCACCCACCTTTACAATACTTTACCTATACATTTGTTACAGGCTACGGTCAGTATTTATGTACAGACCGTTACAATACTTTATATGTACCTTTGTTATCAGGTCATTACCTAGATGTTTGTCATTGCTGTGTCACATACTATACATGTACATGTCTTGACAAGTTGAGCTACAGTGTCATTGACACTTTCATTTTATCACAGTATTTTTCATGGATCATCTGTTCCTCCTAATGTTGAAACTATACAGCATACATGAACTTTTGTTTAACAACCTGAATATAGTGACCATCCACGTTTGGATGTTCACTGCATTCATATTGCTAAATTTTCTTAATATTTTACATAAAATGTGTGTTTAATTAAATATATTACAAGGTTGCATATATAAATCTGTTTTTGATAGATTAACAGATCTGGTGTCATTAACAAGATGCTTTGACTGAGCTTTTCCATGCTTCACTTGGGAATTGGTTTCCTCCACAGCAACAACACTTAGTTTACTTTAACAGATTTAAAGAACATGGTACTGCATGGGAGTAGACAATATTGCGAATTTCTATCCTTGTCCAATTATGCAAATGAAAAGCAAATGAATAACAATGCAACATTGTTTTGTAATGGAATAAAAATAAAATTTGTTTTGAACTAAAGCCATCATTCAAAAAGCAGGAACTTTTTAAAAGAAAGCATAATTGAGGTCTGGTTTTTTGATCACAGAGATCATTTGTTTTTGGTCATTGTTTAGAACTAGATTTTGAGATGGAGTGAGAAGCAAATTGTCCCATTCATATTCAAAATGGGTTTTGCAGCAGGATTGTGGAGATTGCAGAGCCTGACAAATAATGAAATTGAAGACATATTCCATTCACAGCAAATTTTTCAGCAATAAAATTGCATATTGTTCACATGTATTTACTGCATTGTGAGCCTGAATTAGTTGGCAGTACCCCAACGTTCTCTCCAGTCCTTAAACAGTTCACAATCTTCAAAATCTCGTTTCCAGGAGCATGAATATTTGGAAGATGCCAATGGATCTATGACCCTGTTACCAGTAGAGGTAAGAGAGAATGACTAGGCTTTCATCATGCACTTCTCAATAGAAATGAGGATCGCTTTTCATATTGTACTGACCAACTAAATCTTGCATTGCCAATGTTGATGCATAAATTCAGGGTTGCACTGTTTTGCCTTTCATTTTTCCATGGTCAGATGTGTTGCACTGTTTTAAAGTTGGGGATATTTATCCATTCCTTGGACAATGGTGCTGTGTTAAAACTGTCACTCATGAACTATTTCCACTTCATTTGACTGCATGTCTTTCATTATCTAAATGTTGTCTTATGTAACTAGATGCAAACTTTCGTGTTCTCATCTGATGCAACATGGATAGTTTGTTGTGTGTGTGAATTTTATTTTTTGGTGTTGTGATTAACTTGTGAAACAATGAATATATTATGCACCTGTTTCTCATGATTGCTGCTTTGGCACATTTCTTTTCTTTTTTTTATAATGTTCTGAAGTAACAGCAAAGTCTGATCCATTCAATCTATCTCAGTTAAAACTGAGGATTGATCTTGAAGGTTTGTGAAACTTGGCTACAGTTTGGCCCACTCTTGTCAAGTCTTAACCCGCTTTATGGTATGGAAAAAAATAATCCTTTTGTAGCCAGATGTGAAAAAAAAAAAAACCAACCCAAAGGTTTGAAGGCTATGACTTGAAAAATCACAAGAGATATTTAAAAAATGAAAAATACAATCCCGAAAGTAAATTAAACTGTCTTGCTACGTGAAAAATTTGACTGGAATCTAATAATTTATAATTTTTGCCTGGATGTGCGGTGGCGCTGCAGTAACTGGTTCTCGTTCGATTACCGAAGTTAAGCATCGTCAAGCCTGGTTCTTGGATGGGTGAACGTCTGAGCGATCAGTTCGGACTGCAGCATTGTGTCCTTGGGCAAGGCATTTACCCCGATTGTCCACATGGGGGCCCGATGACGCATTGTACTGAGGCATACTGCACGTCGATGGTGTGCATTTCTCCAACTAATCCAAACCTGCCTGTTCTGCAGTGTGGAGTTACGATGTTGGGGAGCTGGCAGCTGCTCGTCGTTGCTCGGTGGTTCTCTCCAGGTTCTCTGGCTTCCTCCACTCATAAAACTGTCACTGACATGATATGACCTTTGCTGTTAAAGTGTCGTTAAATCGAAATAAATAAGTAAATAATTTTTTGCCACTCTTTGTATTTTTACTTCATGACATCAAAATTTTATAGACAAATTTGAAGATCTTAACAATACAGTTGATGTGTCCAAGTTAATGGAAAGAGAATACAAAATTTGATGGTCAGAAATTGATAGTACACATTCTGGCTATGATTAACACCAAAAACCTTGAGACTATGGCAGTTGAAGGGTCATCTTTCTTTTTTTTTTAAATTAAAAAAATGTAATAATATTTAAAATTTCAAGATTAAGAGTTTTACCATTTTTAGCTCAACTTTGACGAAGTCAAATTTGAGCTATTGTCATGGCCCGTCGTCCGTCTGTCCGTCCGTCCATCTGTCCGTCTGTCGGTACGTCAACAATTGGCTATGGCTCGGGCTAGAGGTCGTATTTATGAACCGATCTTTACGAAACTTCTTGTGTACCTTTGTTATGACTCTGGGACGGGAACGAGTGTTTTTAGGTGTGGTCCGAAATTCAAGATGGCTGCCAGCGGCCATTTTGTACTGATGATGCAAAAATCAGTTTTTTGTACAGAACTTCTGTATGAAAGTTCTGATTTGAATAAAGTTTTGTATAAATGTTTAGTACCATGGGATACATCACATATAATACGGGTTTTTTTCTCGTGCGTAAATTATGCAAATTAGACTGACTTTGATTTATTTAGTGTTACTTTCAGAGCTGTAAGTGCCAAGCTGCTATGGCTCGGGCTAGAGGCCGTATTTATGAACCAATCTTTACGAAACTTCTTGGGTACCTTTGTTATGACTGTGGGACGAGAACGAGTGTTTTTGGGTGCGGTCTGAAATTCAAGATGGCTGCCAGCTGCCATTTTGTACCGACGATGCAGAAATCTGTTTTTTGTACAGAACTTCCATATGAAAGCTCTGATTTGAATAATTTTTTGTATGAATGTTTAGTACCATGGGATACATCACATATAATACGGGTTTTTTTCTCGTGCGTAAATTGTGCAAATTAGACTAACTTTGATGTTTTTTGGTGTTACTTTCAGCACTGTAAGTGCAAATGCCAATACGGCTCGGGCTAGAGGCCGTATTTATGAACCGATCTTTACGAAACTTCTTGGGTACCTTTGTTATCACCGTGGGACGAGAACGAGTGTTTTGGGGTCCGGTCTGAAATTCAAGATGGCCGATGGCAGCCATTTTGTACGAAATTTGGTGCAATCAGATTAGATGAACTTTGATTTTTTCAGTGCTGCTTACACACAGTAAGTACACATGTCAATACGGCTCGGGCTAGAGTCTGTATTTATGAACCGATCTTCACGAAACGTCTTGGGTACCTTTGTTATCACCTTGGGACGAGAACGAGTGTTTCTGGGTGCGGTCCAAAATTCAAGATGGCTGCCAGTGGCCATTTTGTATCGAAATTATGTCTAATCAGTTTTTTGTCACAACTTCTACACAGCTCATATTTGTGAACTGATCTTCACGAAACTTCTTGGGTACCTTTGTTTTCACCTTGGGACAGGAATGAGTGTGTTTTGGGGTGCCTTTGTTATCACTGTGCTATGAGAACAAATATTTTTGGGTTCAGTCAGACCCACGCTGGGACTCAAAAGATTTTTTCTAGTTTAGCATCTGACTGTCACCCACCTTTACAATACTTTACCTATACATTTGTTACAGGCAACGCTCAGTATTTATGTACAGACCGTTACAATACTTTATATGTACCTTTGTTATCAGGTCATTACCTAGGTGTTTGTCATTGCTGTGTCACATACTATACATGTACATGTCTTTGTCTTGACAAGTTGAGCTACAGTGTCATTGACACTTTCATTTAAACCCTTCTGGATGAAATATTCTTTTTCGGGGCAAACTTTCATAAAGGGCCATAACTCTACATGGACCTGTTTGGGAAAAATGAAAGTAGATCTGGGTGTCGAATCTTGAGGTGTATATACATTTTTAATTTTAAAAAATTCAGATTATATTTAACAGTTGTCCCATTTTTTGACAGGAGTATGTTATAGAAAAAATAAATCTGCATCACTTTAGGTCCATCCTCAACATTGATGTAACAACACACAAAGCTTCAAATACATAGATGCTTTTAAGTTGAACAAATGTTAGTGGAAAACTGAAACTACTCTCATACTTGTCTGAGGTCACATAAAGCAGTGATATGTGCTCTACTCTAGGATTAGTTGATTCATACATATTTTTTTGTTTAGTTCTCTTTAAAGGTCATTCTTGTCATCAGATCAGATTTGTCATCAGATTTGATGTTGTGTAAATTAACAGGAGGAGAAAACTGTTCATTTGAAATGTTAGGTCCTGCATATTCTTTTGTATGTGGCCAACTTGTGGTAAAGTATTGTTTTGTCCCATATTTAATCATGGTTTACTTTTTGTTTTGAGACTGTTGCATGGCATAGTCTGGTACTTTTTCACGAGGATGCAACTGAACTGTTACAGTTTGTAATTGGGTGATAGGAAGCAGTATTTCAGAACAGATGGAGGACAATAAGTATATCTTCAGACTTTTACTGATGGGCTGAAATCTAAGTTTCTTAGTACAACATCTGACAAAGTTGTATACCGGTCAAGGCATGACATCTGTTTTTAGCTCACCTGACTGCAAGTCAGTGGGAGCTATTGCTATCACTTGGCATCTGTCGTCCAACATCTGTCGTCCGTCATCCATTAACTTTTGCAAACTTGACTTCTCCTTCACAACCACAAGGCCAAATTCAAGCATATATTGCACAGACCATCTATGGAAAACCCTTTCTGTTTTGTTCCAATGAAGCAGCTGCCATATTCAGGCTCCAGTTAATGCCCCAAAAGCTTAAAAATCTTGTAACGATTCACCAGAGGAAATGCCTTGATATTTGGTAAAGAACATCTTTTAGTGTGGAAGATTAATGTTTGTTGAAGGGAAGTTGGTAAGTCAATATATGGGCTCTCTGTGGGGGCATATCCATTTTGGGCACCACCCTAAATTTCTATTTCAAGAACCGGTGGGCCAATTTCAACCAAACTTAGCATGTAGTATAAGTGGGTCCTAAGGAATTGATTGATGCCTAAAAAAAAATTGTTCACAGCCCTGTCACAACCCCAGGGGCTAAAAACAGAAAAAAATTCAAAAGCCCATATTTCCCAAACCACACAGAACAGAGAGCTGTTATGTGGTATGAAGCACCAGTAGAATGGATTGGTTAAAAAAAATTGCCATCGGTTCTATCATGGTGCCTGGTAGAGGGTATTGAATAAATGATGAGTCAGCATTTTTGCAGGAAGATATCCATATACAAATTGTTAGTTTCCTATTTTATCTTTCCATCAGATTCTATCAACATCTACCTGTCAAACATGTTTTGTTTTGTTAAGCTATAAATAACCCTGAAATGCTTTAACCCTCTCAAGACTTCCATAACTGGCAGAGGAAGATTCCTATATGAATATCATTAATTTAACCCTCTCAAGATTTAAGTGTTTTATAAATATTTTATTTTATGTTGAACCCTTTTAATGCTGTGCGCATGTTTTTTCTGGTTCCTTGGAAATAAAGTTATCTGATTCCTGAATGAATATCTTAAATTTAACCCTCTAATGGCTTAAGTGTGTTTTCTGAAGATTTTACTTCATGTTGAACCCTTTCAATGCTGAGCACATATATTTTTTTTAGCTGCGACTAGCAGCTCTATAAGTGGCAATGTCAGTCTGTCTGTCGGTCGGTCTGTCTGTGACCAATGAGTTTCAAAACTCAATAACTTTTGAAATACTTGATGGAATGACTTTATATTTGGCATGTAAGTGTATCTTATTGATGTCTAGCCACTGTTCAATGCATGTGTTGTTCCAAATATTTTTCTTGGAGCTGTGGCCCCTGATGAACTTACAATTTTGTGAGATTGCACCACCCGTCGCAGCTATGGGGTCGATGGCGTGATTTTTTTTTCTGGTTTCTTGGAAACATTTATTTGAATCTTGTATGAATAGCTTTTTTAATTTAACCCTCTCAAAACTTCAGTGCATTTTCCAAAGGTTTTATTTCTTGTTGAACCCTTTCAATGCTGTACACATATATTTTTTTTCTGCTTTCTTGCATTTATCTGATTCCTGTATAAATGTCTTCAATTTAATCCTCTCAAGACTTCAATGTAGATTTCATTGATCCAACCTTTTGAATGCTGTTCACATATATGTTTTTTTCTGGTTTCTTCGAAAAAAGGTTCTCTGATTTCTGTATGAATATCTTTAATTTAACCCTCTCAAGACTTCAATGTGGGTTCCAAAGATTTTATTTCATGTAATACTATTAACGAAAACCTATTTTTGATTTCTTTACAAATATTTTACCCCCAGAAATAAGCCTCCATAAATTCTCTTTCTGTTTTGTTTATTTTTGATGCTTTAATCATTTTCACACAGACTTCAATTTACTGGTGGCAGTAAAATTCTGTTTCTCCAGTTTGAAATTTTTCTTTTTTTTCAAAACCACTGGGCCAGATTCATCCACTTATTGCACAGACCATCTTTGGAGTAAACCTTTTCTCTTTTGTTCAGATGAAGCTGCTGCCATCTTCAGGCTGGTGGAATTTAATCTTCTGATTCCCACCCCCCCCCCCCCCCCTCCCAAAAAAAAAAGAAATTACAATATCCCTTGGGTTGAGGTTAATGCTCCATAAGCCTATAATGCTTTAAAAATCCTCTCTTTATAAGCCACTTGAAATAATGCTTAGATTTCTTGTTTGGAAGATACTTTAGTGATGCGGATTCACTTTTTTCAAAGAAACTCGATATGTCAAAATTTGGGCTACACACAAAATTTCTATTTTTGGATCCAGTGGGCAGATGTGAACCAAATTTGTCGTGTAGTATATAACTGGGTCATAAGTATTTCATTTGTGCTGGAATTTTTTTTTTTTTTTTTTGGGGGGGGGGGGGGGGGGGGTGGGGGTGGGGGGAGAGAACCACAGTTGTTGTTTTTAGCTTAACTTGACATAGTCAAGATAAGCTATTGCCATCACGCGTGCGGAAGTCTGTTAGTATGTGAGTCTGTGAGTCTGTTAGTCTGTGAGTCTGTGACGTCTGTTCACATTTTCCTTTAGCACGGGCTACACCCCGCAGTTCTTGTCTGATCGTCACGAAATTTCATATGCAGGTTTGGGGTTATGTCTAGATGAGAACGTCCCCTTTTAGTCGCGATCGGGCAACCGGTATGGCTGCCCGAGCCCAAAACCCGAAAACCATTAGCACAGTCTACAGGTCGTATTTATAAAGGGATTTCATTGTAACTTGGTAGGATGCCTCTGTATAATGCCTAGATGAGAACGTCCCCTTTTGGGCATGATCTATCAACCGTGATGGCTGCCCAAGCCCGAAACCCAAAAACTTTTAGCACAGTCTGCAGGTCATGTTTAATGTGGAGGGATTTCATTGTAACTTAGTAGGATGACTCCTTATGATGTCTAGATGAGAATTTCCCCATTTGGGCATGATCTGCCAACCGTGACGACTGCCCGAGCCCAAAACCCGAAAACCTTTACCACAGTCTACAGGTCATATTTATTGAGGAATTTCATTGTAACTTGGTGGGTTGACTTCATATAATGTCTAGATGAGAAAGTCAACTTTTGGGCATGATTGGGCAACTGTGACGGCTACAGGGGCTCAAAGCCCGAAAACCTTTAGCACAGTCTAGAGGTCATATTTATGAAGGGATTTCATTGTAACTTGGTAGGATGACTCCAAATAATGTCTAGATGAGAATGTCCCATTTTGATCGCGATCATACAGCCTTGATGGGTGCCCGAAGCCCAAAAACCTTGAGCACAGTCTACAGGTCATATTTATGAAGGGATTTCATTGTAACTTCGCAGGATCACTCCAGATGATGCCCAGATGAGATTGTTCCCTTTGGTTGCGATCATTCAACCATGATGGCTGCCCGAGCCCGAAGCCCGAAAACCTTAAGCACAGTCTACAGGTCATATTTATGAAGGGATTTCATTGTAACTTGGTAGGTTAACTTCATATAATGTCTAGATGAGAACGTCCCCTTTTGGACATGATTGGGCTACTGTGACGGCTAAAGGTGCCCGAAGCCCGAAAACCTTTAGCACAGTCTTCAGGTCATATTTATGAGGGGATTTCATTGTAACTTGGTAGGATGACTCCAAATAATGTCTAGATGAGAACATCCCATTTTGATCGCGATCATTCAGCCTTGATTGGTGCCCGAGCCCAAAAATCTTTAGTATAGGTAAAAGGTCATATTTATGGAAGGATTTCATTGTAACCTATTAGGTTGACTCCATATAATGCCTAGATGATGACATCCCCTTTTGGTCGTGATTGGTCAGCTGTGATGGCTACAAGTGCCCGAAGCCCAAAAACCTTGAGCACAGTCTACAGGTCATATTTATGAAGGGATTTGGGGGCGCGGTGGCTCAGTTGGTAGAGGTGCAGGCTGCAAGCCGAGAGGTCCTCGGTTCGAATCCCACCTGCGGCAACCGCGTTGTGTCCTTGGGCAAGACACTTCACCCCCATTGCCTATATGGGGGCACGGTGACGTTGTGTACTAAGGCGTACTGCACGTCGATGGTGCACCTGTCTTCAACCAATGCTAACCCTGCTTGTGTGGAGTTGGTATGTTGGGGAGCTGACAGTTGCTCGCCGTTGCTCGGTGGTTCTCTCCGGGTACTCCGGCTTCCTCCACCCGCAAAACTGTCACGGTCATGGTTAGCCATTGTGCAGAAATATGTGACCTTAAACACCAATAAATAAATAAATAATAATATGAAGGGATTTCATTGTAACTTCGTAGGATCACTCCAGATGATGCCCAGATGAGATTGTCCCCTTTGGTTGCGATCATTCAACCATGATGGCTGCCCGAGCCCGAAGCCCGAAAACCTTAAGCACAGTCTACAGGTCATATTTATGAAGGAATTTCATTGTAACTTGGTAGGTTGACTTCATATAATGTCTAGATGAGAACGTCCCCTTTTGGACATGATTGGGCAACTTTGACGGCTAAAGGTGCCCAAAGCCTGAAAACCTTTTGCACTGTCTACAGGTCATATTTATGAAGGGATTTCATTGTAACTTGGTAGGATGACTCCAAATAATGTCTAGATGAGAACGTCCCATTTTGGCCGTGATCATTCAGCCTTGATGGGTGCCCGAGCCCAAAAACCTTTAGCATAGGCAAAAGGTTATATGTATAGAAGGATTTCATTGTAACCTGTTAGGTTGACTCCATATAAAGCCTAGATGATGACATCCCCTTTTGGTCGTGATTGGTCAGCTGTGATGGCTACAGGTGCCCGAAGCCCAAAAACCTTGAGTACAGTCTACAGGTCATATTTATGAAGGGATTTCATTGTAACTTAGCAGGATCACTCCAGATGATGCCCAGATGAGATTGTCCCCTTTGGTTGCGATCATTCAACCATGATGGCTGCCCGAGCCCGAAGCCCGAAAACCTTTAGCACAGTCTACAGGTCATATTTATGAAGGGATTTCATTGTAACTTGGTAGGTTAACTTCATATAATGTCTAGATGAGAACGTCCCCTTTTGGACACGATTGGGCAACTGTGACGGCTTCAGGGGCCCAAAGCCCAAAAACCTTTAGAACAGTCTACAGGTCATAATTATGAAGGGATTTCTTTGTAGCTTGGTAGGATGACTCCAAATAGTGTCCAGATGAGAATGTCCCCTTTTGGTTGCGATCATTCAACCATGATGGCTGCCTGAGCCCAAAGCCCAAAAACCTTTAGCACAGTCTACAGGTCATATTTATTAAGGGATTTCATTGTAACTTGGTAGATTGACTTCATATAATGTCTAGATGAGAACGTCCCCTTTGGACGCAATTGGGAAACTGACGGCTACAGGGGCCCGAAGCTCGAAAACCTTTAGCACAGTCTACAGGCCATATTTATGAGGGGATTTTAATGTAACTTGATAGGATGACTCGTTTTGGAATAATTTCACTGTAACTTGGTAACTTTTGTTGATATACGTTAACTGTGAGGGCCACATACATCAACTGTGAGGTCATATTAACCCACCCCTCAGCTCTTTAGTACAGTGTACACCTCATATTATTTTTATCAGAAACATAGCACACAGGGAACAGAAATGAACATATTCCCAATTATCACAGTTCTTGTCTTATTTCATAATCCTTTCATAAACATTGAACATTATCCTTTTCATCAAACACAACACACAAGTTAAGCTACAGTGTCATTGACACTTTCATTTTAATACCTCACAGAACAGAGCTTGCTAGGAAGCTTTCCTAGCACCACCAGAAATTGTTTGCCCCAAAAAGTTGCCTTTTGTTGTGTCATGGCAAAGCAAAAATTTGCTTTTGCTTCTGATCACTGATTACTGATACACTCATCTCTTTTGACAACATGAGCCACGTGAGCATTTTAGGCTCACTTGAGCTTCTAGTTATTTGTCACAGTGGTCAGTTTCCCTTTGAAGGAATCCACATACTGCATGCAGCTTTTTAAAAAGTGATCATACTTCATTCACTTTTGACAGTCAGCCATCAACAGGCTGAGGAGGGAGTTATTGTTGGTTTATTGTTTGCTATTTACCTTGATATGTCGCATGTTAAGAGCACCTTCATTTTCTTCAGTAATCGTTTGCCTACCCATACTCTCGCCAAGATTGGAGGTATACTGGATTACATCTGTTTGTGAAAAATCTTCCTTTCATCCATTTGTCTGTCCATTTATTCATGAGGACATGTCCCTTGAACTCTTGACTTGGCATGGGTGTGAGTATGCCACACCTCTGGTGCAATCTCTTGCATATTTTTGCAATACTGGCCTAACCTGGCTGCAGCATTCTGTACCAAGTAATAAGACCAGGTAGCAAATATCGAGACCGTAACTTCTCTTTTGTGAATATTAAATGCCTAACCATTAACACTTGTCTGAACTAAAATGTCCTGATATTTGCTCTTGAGATGTTTTGGTACTGAACTAAAGCCACACACATCTTTTTTACTAAATAGATCAATGCTAAGGATGAAGTACGAAACAATGTATAGTCTCTGGCTGTATATCTCCTGTCATTCTATGTATTTGAACTTTTATCAGTTCTAATGACCATCACTACAGAATTCCGTACAGAAATATTAATAAGGAATGATCATTTGTTTCTGTCTTTCTTGAGTTATGAATCCCCAAAAAACAAAGGTCAAACTTTATAAATGGGCGTACAATTAATTCCTTATAATTAAACTTGAGGGGAAATAAATTCAACACTCTCTACTTTGAGGAGTTAAAATAAAACCCAGGTCACATCATGCTTCCTAGTTATAACTGTATAAAAAATGCATAGTTTTCTAAAATTCTGTTTGAAATAACGATACATTTCACTGAAACATGTTCTTGTGCCATTAAAATTTTTATTGACCAATGAATTGCGTAAGTTAAAAGGAATATCTTAGGCCACACCCACACAAAAACTTAAATCTCCTTTTCCACTTGACGGGAGGGTGCTGTCATCTGAAGCAACACTGAGTTAAATTTAATTCTGATTTTGACCATTTTCTGAAAAACTGAAAAAAACAGTTTGTAAATGTGGAGTTCGATACAAACCCAGATGACATGAAGTTGGCTGAACTTTGTCCCAGAAAGAGTTCATTCAGGCTATTTGGAAATTGGAAAGTTTTGTTCGCGTGAGTTTCGTTTGTGGATTATTATGACGGACCATTGTTTACATTTAATTTGGGTAAAACAAGGAATGCAGACGATCACCTATTGCATATAAACATTTTGAATATGGAATAAAAAGCATAAAGATTTCATTGTTTATTAAATTTTATTTTGAAAGTCTTTTTAGCTCACCGAAGGACGTTAACTTATCACTTGCCGTCCGTCGTCGTCTGTCGTACGTCGTGAACTTTACATTATCGACTACTCCTCCCAAACTACTGGATCAAATTGAACCAAATTTGGTGTGCATGTTCCCCATCATATGTCAATTCAAACTTGTACAAATAAACTTGCCACACCCACAGGGGCACCACAAGGGGCATAACTCTGATAGCATCCAGGAATTTCTTTCCAAAATTAAAAAAAATCTTCTTCAGATCCACCAGGCAGAATTCTTTCCTATTTGGTACACATCACCTCTAGGGGGGTCAGATTCAAGTTTGTTCAAATCGGCTCCCTGTGTTCATATTTGGGCTCACTATAGAAGCCCAAATTTGAACTAAGTGCATTTCAGGCAAATTTCTTGAAAAATCTTCTTCTCCAGATCCAGCAGGCAGAATCTTTTAATATTTGGTATGCAACATTGTGGGCTGGATCTGATTCAAGTTTGTACAAATCGGCCCCCTGGGTTCATATTTGTGCTCAGTATAGGAGCCCGAATTCGAACTTAGTGCATTTCAGGCAAATTTCTTCAAAAATCTTCTTCTCCAGATCCAGCAGGCAGAATGTTTTGATATTTGGTATGCAACATTGTGGGGGTGAGTCTGATTCAAGTTTGTTCAAATCGCCCCCTGGATTCATATTTGGGCTCACAATAGAAGCTTGAATTCTAACTTAGTGCATTTCAGGCAAATTTCTTAAAAAATCTTCTTCTCCAGATCCAGAAGGCAGAATCTTTTGATATATGGTATGCAACATTGTGGGATAGATCTGATTCAAGTTTGTTCAAGCCATGTCCCTAGGTCCGTATTTGGGCTCACTGTGGGAGCTTGAATTGTAACTTAGTTCGAAATGAGGAATTTTCTTTAAAAATATTCTTCTTCAGATCCAGCAGTCGTAATGTTTTGATATGTGGTGTGTAGCATCCTTGGGGGGGGGGGGGGGGGGGGGGGGATTCAAGTTTGTTAAAGCCAAGTCCCTGGGTCCATATTTGGGCTCACTCTGGTAGCCCGAATTATAACTTAGTCAATATGAGGAATTTTCTTTAAAAATCTTCTCCAGCGGTCGGAATGTTTTGATATTTGGCATGCAGCATCCTTAGGGGGTGAGATTCAAGTTTGTTCAAGCCAAGTCCCTGGGTTCATATTTAGGCTCACTGTGGGAGCCCGGATGATAACTTAGTTCAAAATGAGGAATTTTCTTTAAAAATCTTCTTCAGATCCAGCAGATGAATGCTTATGATATTTGGTATGCAGCATCCTTAGGGAGGGGGGGGGGGGGTAGGGGGGGGGGTGGTAAGATTCCAGTTTGTTCAAGCCATTCCCCTAGTTCCATAAAATTTGTCTCTCATGATTTCATTCCTTTGTTGTGTTGATGAACCATGTCTAACTGAATGTGACCCCAAATACTTCTTTGAACCACTTTGGCCAGTGAGCGATTAAGGCTCCTTGGGGCCTCTTGTTAATATGATGAGATAAATATTAATTACTTTTCATGTTGAAAGAATATGAGCATGCAGGGGTTCTTTTCCATTCACACTGTCAAATATGACAGATCCTGCCAGGACACAAAATCTCATGTTAGTGAAATAAGTATAATTTTGGACACATTTAACCAAATTTTACTCTTATAAATTGAATCGACTTTTTAACCAATGGCTTCTTGAGTTAAAAATTTAGGTGAATTTTTCAAGATGTGTAACAGCCATGACTAGATTTTAAAAAAATATTTTGCAAATACTCGGCAGAATAAGAGTTCAAATATGACAAATCCTTGTATAGCAGGTAATTCATTGACAATCATACATGTAGATGTAGTGACATTTATTGATTGACATTTATGTTTTAAATTAGCATGAAACATCTGTGTTGACAGTGTTTTGTCTTGTCCCTTCCTTGCTATGAAAAGCATTTGGGATCATTGAGAGTACATGAAATAAAATTTCTCAGTTATTGTAATCTTGGTTTTAAGAAACTGAGGGATGAGCCAATTTCAAAATGAGTGTTGGTAGCAGTTGTAGGAAAATTTTGACTTTTACCTTTCAGATACACAATTTCCTGGTCTCTCATACAATATAGACCTCAAATTTTCTCCCCCAAAATGTGATGACACAAGCACATAAAAAGAAGGCAGCTGTTGGTATACATCTCAAGTTATTTCCCTGTCCTCATCTATTTTTTCTCGATCGTAGCATTGAACAGCTCCTGTTGAAGTCCTCAGCATCATTAGTCCAGCAAAGTCTCGTTACTGAGCCACCATAAAATCTACTGGCATATTAAGTTATTGTTTCAAAGGATAATGAATCAGTTGATTGATCAGTTCAAACAGGCAGAAAAAATCGAATGTGAATGAAATATTGTCTGATTGACATGACAAGCATCACCAGTGCCGATAGTGGCTCTAATAAAGAAAAGTTTAGAGACCAACAGTGGCAGGGCAGATGAATATATGATGAGTGTGAAACCTATGCCGTTTTGCGCTCTGCAGCCTGCGATCACTGAATTCGGGGTACTCAGTTTTAGTGCTGGGTTATTCCCCGGCACTGCCCAACATGAGCACATCTCTGCTTTCTGAAAACTGGCTTTCCTTGAAAGTTCAAGATATAAAATAATAGTATGGCTAAAAATGAGATTGTGATAAAAACAATGGTGTGACAGCATTTTTATTTAAAATTTAAAAGTATTTTTACACATAAAAATCTTGCTTCTTAACCCTTAACCTAACGAAGCAGCCACATCCATCTTCGTACTTTACAAATTGAGCCGTTGAAAAGATAAAGTAACAAATTTGAATGTTGCATACATTGGGTATAGACCGGGTTTAATCAGCTGATTGGTAGTTTGGAAATGTGATGTAGTGGCACAAGATTTCTTTTCAATTTTTCAAGTTGAATTTTCAAATCAACTTTCGTTTATTTAACTTCTGTTCTTTTTCTTCTCTCTGGGGTGAGATTTGTGTACTAAACTCAGGAATGGTTTTTATTGATTTTGTCCTTGTTTAGCATTCAAGTTTAGTTTGTTCAAGCCAAGTCCTTGGGTTCATATTTGGGCTCCCGAATTATAATTTATTTCAGTATGAGGAATATTCTCAATAGGGTATTTTTTTCAGATCCACCGGTCAGAATTTTTTGATATTTGGTGTAAGCTTTTCTTAGAAGGGGCAGATGCAACTTGTTCAAACCAGTTTCCTGGGTTGATATTTAGGCTACCTTGTCAGCTGAGTGCCCTCAGGCCCCCTGAGGGCCTCTTGTTTTTTATCACTGTTTCATCATATACTTTAGTTGATGTTGGAGTAAGTAGAGAACCAGGTCATAGTTGTTTCAACCAGGTCACCAATGTTTCAAGTCTTGGAAGTTGTCTTCTTGAAGAGTTATTTGGGGAATTTTGTTGCTTTGAAATTCTCTTATTTAGCTGCAAGATAGGGTGTTATTTTTAACACTCTACATACATTAAACATTTTGGACATACATGCAATCAATGGAAAATATTTTTTTGTGAAAATTGTTTGTATTGATTTTTGCCAGATCTTCGCTTCACAATATGGCAGCCAAGACTCCCCTGAAAACACACAAAATCAGTACAATATTACATCAAGGAAACAGCAAATGTTCATGATTTAGGGGTTTTCAAATGTAAATTGGCCATTTGTATTTCATTTGTGCAAGTCATGATTGTGAATATGTGAGGAACAGCAATAACTAATACTATTCAGAATTGTAAAATCAAAAATTAATATCTTTCATTTGAGAGCCGCTTATGCCAACTTCTTTTAATAGCATATTTGTAACTGGCTTGGCTATTAATTAATATACTTATACCAATTATCTACCCAACAATAGATTTTCCAGCTAGTCTTATTGGTGGTGCTAAGTTGTTACTTCACTTAACAAATACAATATCATGTCCGGTAGTTGACTTTTAACCAACATTAATCATTTTTCTGGTACTAATGCATAATACAGTAGCAATCGAAGCAACTTGAAGGATAACAGCACAAAAACATTTCTCTCATTTTTTCAAAACTGATAATACCATTTTTGAACAATGATTTTTGAAAAAAACTCTTTTTACCCCTTTGCTCAGTAATGTTAAAATACTAAAACTTCAAGCAGCAGCTTTTTGCCTATAATGTGCCTAGCAAGTCAACCATACAATCCTGTTTGACAGAACTTAAAGAAGATTGAATTGGTTAAATTCCTAGTAGCATTAGGCCAAAAACAAATATACCCATGTTTAGGGTAACCAGGAAAAAAAACCTGAGGAACAGTAGGTAGGGATTTTTTTTTTATTTTATTAATTTTTTTTCTGTAAAAGTGTTCAAGAAATCTGAAAAAGAAAAAAAAAATGTACAGTATGTAAATTGAATAAATATATTTCCTTGTGTACACTGATGACTGAATGTATTACAGAACTAAATATGACTCAGAGTCAGTTTGTGCTTTATTTCTAATAACAAAGTTTTTTTTAATTGTGCGTTTTGAATTTTCTTTGGATTCATTTATAAAATGTACACCCTTGATAAAAATGTTCTGATTTTATCCAATTAAATTTTTATACGCCCGTTTATAATAATGGACGTATTATGTTAACAGTCTGTCTGTCTGTCCATCTGTCTGTCCATAAACAATATGGTTTCCGTTCATTTAAAGTCGAACGCCTTGACAGATCGACATCAAACTTTCAGAAGTTGTTTTTAGCAATAAAATACAGGTCAGGTTCGATATTGGTGTTTCTCAGTCCATTCGCTGCTGAGATATAGCCCTTTGAAAACACAATTTTTCTAAAAAAAATTGGTTTCCGTTCATTTAAAGCTGAATGCCTTGACACCAAATTTTTCAGATGTTGTTTTTAGCAATGAAATACAGGTTAAGTTCGATATTGGTGTTTCACAGTCCAACCGCTGCAGAGTTATGGCCCTTTGAAAACACAATCTTTCGAAAAAAATTGGTTTCCCTTCATTTGAAGTTGAACACCTTGACGGATCGACATCAAACTTTCAGATGTTGTTTGTAGCAATAAATACAGGTCAAGTTGGATATTGGTATTTCTCAGTCCATCCACTGCAGAGTAATAGCCCTTTGAAAAAACAATTTTTGAAAAAAATTGGTTTCCATTCATTTAAAGCCGAACCTCTTGACGGATTGGCACCAAATTTTTCAGATGTTGTTTTTATACGCCCGTTTGAAAAATGGAACATATTATGTGAATGGTCTCTCCACCTGTCTGTCTGTCTGTCCGTCCATGGACACATTTTGTTTCCGGACGATAACTTTAGTTGTAATGGTATGAACTGAGTTAAATTTGGCATGTGGATTTAGTATGAAAAAATACAGGATGGGTTCGATTTCTGTTTCTAGTGGCCCATTTGCAGTAGAGTTGTGGCCCTTTATTTATGGGAATTTAGCCCAACTTCTCATTTCCAGACGATAATTTTAGTTTGTCTTGACCGATTTATTTCAAATTTTCAATTTTTTGTTTTTGACCACAAAATACAGCTCATGTTCGCTTTTGACCACAATCGCATGTACCTTTCCAGAGTTATTCCCCTTGAATGATTGCAAATTTGTGGATTTTGTGGTTTCCGGATGATAACTTTAGTTTGCCTTGACCAATTTTTTTCAATTTTTCAGATTTTGTTTTTGACCACAAAGCACAGCTCAATTTCACCTTTGCCCATAAACGCATGTACCGTTCCATAGTTATTCCCCTTGAATGATTGCAAATTTGTGAATTATGTGGTTTCTGGATGATAACTTTAGTTTGCCTTGACTAATTTGTTTCAAATTCTCAGATTTTGTTTATGACCACAAAGCACAGCTCAAGTTCACTTTCGGTGAAAATTGCATGTACCTTTCTTATCAACCTACCCACAATTGTTTACTACAGGCTTGCACTACAGTGGAAGTCCCTAACTCGGATAATATGCTCTCTATTTTTGTCTTTCCCAAGCAATTTGGGAAAGAAAAGTGGTGCAAAAGCACCAAGAAAAAATAAACCAAAACTGGGTCAAGTGCAACCGGCGCAGACCCAGTACGGGACGCTCTCTTCCAAGTACAACTCCATGACTTCCATTGCCAGTGTGCATGTGCATCGCTAATAACTCATTCTTTTTTTATCCGAGACACGTGGAAGATGCATTATGAAACATTGATAATTCAACTCGTCGATAATGGTCTTTCTGTGGCTGGAATTATGGATCTGAAGATCGTATAATAACAGGACTGTGTTTTATATATTCTCGTTAATATTTTCAACCACATTCTCATTGTATATTATTTACTATTCCGTTTTCGCAAATGTTTTGTTTTCGACTTCGTGTCAACTCGATTCAAAAATGAATTTTTCGGTTCATAAATTTAATTGTTATTGGAGTTAAGTGTCAATCAGGGACTGTCTGGACAGGATTTCTTCACTCTGTTGAGGGGTGAATTTCTTTTTTTTTCGGTCCCTGTTGGCCGTCTGGGTTCTGTTATGTACCCACCGGTTTTTAGCTCACCTGACTGAAAGTCAGGGTGAGCTTTTCTTATCACTCTTCGTCCATCGTCCTTCCGTGAAGGTGGTGTTTGGGCCTCTTTCTCCTAAACCACTGGCCACATTTTAATTAAATTTCATGTAAGTAGTGGATATGTAGGGGCATTTTGATTTTTATCCAAATTAGGTTTCGGCTCATATTGAGCAGAGGGGTGTGGAAAAAATGGCCAAATTTTTTGAAAATCTTCTTCTAATGAACCACCAGTAGCAGAGACTTGATATATGGTATACAGAGTCCTTTTGAGGTTTAGAATCAAGTTTGTTCAAGAGAAGTTTATCGGGCATTATTTGCCTTCGTTATGGGAGGGGCAAAAATTTTGGCCATGCCTAAAATTGCTATTTTCCGAACCGTGAGGTCGATTTGAACCAAGTTTGATATGAGATGATAATGGGTCATAAGTAGTTGATTGATGCAAATTTTTTTTTTCTCATTGCCCTGTGGGAACCTCGGGAGCTAAAAATAGGAAAACCTTAAAACTGCCATATCTCCAAAACTACACGGCACAGAGAATTCTTATTTTGTATAAAGCTTACTTTTAATCCAGTAGAATAGAATGGTTAAAAAAAATCCCTATCGGTTTGATCACAAGGTACTTTTTTCAGGACTTTGAAAAAGTGCCGAGTCAGCACTTTTTAACACTGTAGGCAATGGGAAAAACATGAAAAAATCTTCTCCAGATCCAGCAGGCAGAATCTTTTGATATTTGGTATGCAACATTGTGGGGTGGATCTGATTCAAGTTTGTTCAAATCGGCCCCCTAGATTCATATTTGGGCTGACTATAGAAGCTCGAATTCGAACTTAGTGCATTTCAGGCAAATTTCTTCAAAAATCATCTTCTCCAGATCCAGCAGGCAGAATCTTTTGATATTTGGTATGAAACATTGTGGGGTGGATCTGATTCAAGTTTGTTCAAATCGGCTCCCTGGATTCATATTTGGGCTCACTATAGAAGCCCGAATTCGAACTTGGTTCATTTCAGGCAAATTTCTTAAAAAATCTTCTTCTCCAGATCCAGCAGGCAGAATCTTTTGATATTTGGTATGGAACATTGTGGGATGGATCTGATTCAAGTTTGTTCAAATCGGCTCCCTATATTCATATTTGGGCTCAGTATAGGAGCCCGATTTCGAACTTAGTGCATTTCATGCAAATTTCTTCAAAAATCATCTTCTCCAGATCCAGCAGGCAGAATCTTTTGATATTTGGTATGCAACATTGTAGGGTGGATCTGATTCAAGTTTGTTCAAATCGGCCCCCTGGATTCATATTTGGGCTCACTATAGAAGCTCGAATTCGAACTTAGAGCATTTCAGGCAAATTTCTTAAAAAATCTTCTTTTCCAGATCCAGCAGGCAGAATCTTTTGATATTTGGTATGCAACATTGTCGGGTAGATCTGATTCAAGTTTGTTCAAATCGGACCCCTGGGTTCATATTTGGGCTCAGTATAGGAGCCCAAATTTGAACTTAGTGCATTTCAGGCAAATTTCTTTGAAAATCTTCTTCTCAAGATCCAGCAGGCAGAATCTTTTGATGTTGGGTATGCACCATGCTTAGGGGGGTGAGAGTCAGGTTTGTTCAAGCCAAGTCCCTGGGTTCAATATTTGGGCTCACTGTGGTTGCCCGAATTATAACTTAGTTCAAAATGGGGAATTTTCTTTAAAAATCTTCTTCAGATCCAGAAGTCAGAATGTTTTGATATTTGGTATACAGCATCCTTAGGGGGGTGAGATTCAAGTTTGTTCAAGCCATGTCCCTAGGTCCATATTTGAGCTCACTGTGGGAGCCCGAATGATAACTTAGTTCAAAATGAGGAAATTTCTTTAAAAATCTTCTTCTTCAGATCCAGCAGTCGGAATGTTTTGATATTTGGTATGCAGCATCCGTAGGGGGCTGAGATTCAAGTTTGTTTAAGCCATGTTCCTAGGTCAATATTTGGACTCACTGTGGGAGCTCAAATTGTAACTTAGTTCAAAATGAGGCATTTTCTTAAAAAATCTTCTTCAGATCCAGCAGTCGGAATGTTTTGATATTTGGTGTGCAGCATCCTTAGGGGGGTGAGATTCAAGTTTGTTAAAGCCAAGTTCCTGGGTTCATATATGGGCTCCCTGTGGGAGCCCGAATTATAACTTAGTTCAATATGAGGAATATTCTTTAAAAATCTTCTTTTTTTTTAGATCCACTGGTCAGAATCTTTGGATATTTGGTATAAACTTTTCTTAAGAGGAGCAGATGCAACTTGTTGAAATCAATTCTCTGGGTTGATATTTAGGCTACCATGTCAGGTGAGCGCCCTCAGGCCCACTGGGGCCTCTTGTTTTTTTACCATGGTGGATACTGCGGGAGCTGTTGGATTTCTGGTGAAGAGATGCCTGGTTCTGGGACTATGCGCCCTCTCCAGTCGACATCTGAGGTTGTGACTAGGGTTGTGATTCCTCCTTTGGAGGCTGAGCTAGGTGGCTCTCTCCGCTTTTCTGCCAGTTCCAACAGCTCCCGTCGTATCTGCTGCTACTGCTGTTCCGTCTACAAACGTCATTGGGCACCATTTTTAGCCGGCCTCGGCTTATCCCTGCAAGGGTCTGCAGGGATGTCTGTAGTGTGGTTGTGGGGTATCGGCCTCAGCCTTCCTCGACTTCAACTCGGCGAAGTCGGAAGTGGCTGGCGACTGAAGCCCCCTACTATGTCCTCTCAGCCATTGAGCACAGTAGTTTTATACCTGCAGTGTCTGGGAGTGCAGACGTGGGGGTATCGGCCTCAGCCTTCCCTGACTTCAACTCGGCGAAGTTGGAAGTGGCTGCCAGCTGGACCCTCTACTGTGGTCTCTGCACCGTCGAGTACCACAATTTTGTCATTGGCATTTTCTGTCCACTCATTCTGGTCACACGGCCAGTTTTGCGGGACCAACACCTTCTGTGCAGCCTGGATCTTCTGCCCCGCAGAGGTTCTCAGCAACTTCCGAGTTCCCACTATGTTGATCCTCGGGGTGTGTCCTACCCCTATACACGTCTGCCCTCAGATGTTTTGGCTGCCGCCCGTCGCCCCGCTTCGGGTATATTGGAGGATCGTGACCCTTCGCTGGTTAAGAGGGTCAGGTGTGAAGCCACTTTCCTGGTTCGTTCTCATGTCAAACCGGCTGGTACGGGCAGTGAGCTTAGGGAGGCCCTCTCCTTACACACTCAGGTTCTGTCCAAGAGCCTTCCCGTTGCTTCCAGCGAGGCAGCGAGTTGTTTCCAGGCGCCCCCTATGGCGCTGCCTCCCGGGATTGGAAACAGGCCACTTTCTGATCCCCCTGGTGCCAACACCTGGGAGGCATCGGCTGGTTTTCCCACGATAGGCTATGTGTCTTCCGACTCTGGGGAGGAGTCAGACATCCTTGATGTCGAGAGCCAGCAGTCATCTGACTTGGGGGAAGCTCTTGACTTTGTGTTTGGGTTCCTTCCGGATCTCCAACCAGCCGACAGTGTCAGCCAGACCGCGATCATCGGTCGCGCGCCTACAGCCTGTGGAGCAACCTGCTTCTGGGCGTCTTCGACCGTGCTAGCCAGTACAGGTGGTTGAAGCATTTTCAGCATTGGACCCTAAGCTGAGTTCCAAGGCTATGAAGGCTCCGTTCTTCACCAGGGTTGACACATTTTTGCCTCTGGTGCGTTATCGTTTCTACGATTTCGCCAATCCATCAGTCTGCCAGACTTTGACGGTTTTGGATCAGGACTCCCATTCCCTATCTGCCTCCAGATAGGTTTGACAATGTACAGACTCCTTTGCGTGTGCTGTCCTCGGCGCTCATGCATCTTACTCACATGCATGTCTGTGACACGGCTATTTTGGAACTAGTTCGAAGGGACTCTGTGCTGGACACAGGCCGATCCCTTCCTGAGGGCAGCGCGCTGCTCTTCGATCTGCTTCTTTGGCAGGTCTGCTACTGTTCCATGGGTTCCGTCTCGACGGTCCGGGATGATATCCTACGTCATTCCAAAGATCAGCTGCTGCTTCGTCAGCTTGATCAGCCTTCTAGGGAAGGCAGGGACTGTTCAAAGCCTAGCAAATACCCTTATGCTTCCTCTGCGAAGCAAAGGGCTGATCCATCTGCCACCACTTCTACTTCTTACTCATGGGGTAAGGGTACGTGCCGGCAAGCTAGAGGGAAATCTCAGGATTCTTCATTCAGTAGAGGAGGTGGTTTCTCCTCTCGCGGGTCTCTTCGGAGCTCGAAATGAAGGTCCTCACCTCAATTCATCCAGGTTGGAGGAAGGATAGCAGAGTTCGCAGACCATTGGGCCACCATCACATCCGATCTTTGGGTGTTAGATGTTGTACGTTCCAGGCTACGTTCCGGGCTGCGAATATCCTTCCTAAGGCACCCCACTGTGTCCAGAGTGCCTCTTCCAACCACAGTTCCTTCAGACGTTTTACATCGGGAGCTTTTGTCCACGGAGATAGACAATCTCCTGGCCAAGGGGGTGATCGAGGTCGTCAAGAACATTCTGTCAGTGGGGTTTTATTCCCACCTGTTCTTGGTGCCGAAGAAGGGCGGCTGACTCTGACCGGTTATCGATCTGAGTATCCTGAATCAGTCTATCATTGTTCCCACGTTCAGCATGGAGACTTTCAGGTCGGTCCGCCGTTCCATTCACCAGGGAGATTTCACTTACAGCATCGACCTGTGAGATGCTTACTTTCACGTTCCGATTTGTGTGTCACGATGTATCTCAGGTTCGCTTTTCTGGGGCGAATTTACCAGTTGAGGGCCATGCCTTTCGGCCTCAACCTGGCTCCTTGGGCCTTCACCTGACTGATGTCGCATGTGATAGCCTTCCATCGCACACAGTCTAGGGTGACTCCTTCGGCATATCTAGACGATATCCTCCAGAGGCATTCCAATGCTGCTTTACTGGAGTTGGATGTCGACTCTCTGTTGAGCTTTCACATCGCTAGGATTCAGAGTCAACGAGGAGAAGTCAGATCTGGTCCCTTCTCAGTCTTTTTGTCATCTGGGGATGGCGTTCCGCACTCAGTTCAATACGGTGGCGGTTCCCCAGGCCAGGGCTGTGATTCTCTCAGCTTTTGCTCTGACTCTGTTTCCAGTCCACATCCGTGACAGCACGGGGTATTCTCTGGCTGCTCGGTCTCTGCGGTTCGGTGACTGATCTCATTCCTCTAGGTCGGCTGCATGTCAGACCTCTCCAACACTTTCTGCTCAGTCGTTGGAGGCTTATCCACTGGACGAATGTTCAGTAGATCATGCAGGGTGTCCCATTGGACTTACCCATGTCCGATCACATTCTGACGGCAGATGTCGGCGATCTCCGATGGGGTGCAACATTGGATCCTCTAGGTCTTTCCCTTCACGGGATGTGGGACCAGGATCGGGCATCTCTACTCATCAACCAGAAGGAGCTTCTTGCTCTTCTTCTGAGTTTCAGGCAGTGGATCCCTCACCTGTCGAATCGTCAGGTTCTTCTGTTGTTCGACAATTTGACAGTGGTTGCTTACATTCGGAACCAGGGCGGCACGAACTGGGTTCCAATGTACGAATTGGCTCGGGATCTTCTACTGCTCGCTCAGGATGTCAATGCCGGGGTGGTTGTTTGTCACATTTCCGGTCGTCTGAACGTCCTAGCCGACTCCCTGTTCTGACGGGGCAGGTTCTTTTCCACCGAGTGGATGCTCCACATGGCGGTGTTCCATCGATCTCTTTGCGACTCGTTGGAACCAAGAGGTGGCCACTTTTGTGTCCCCGTGTCCAGATGCTCTGGCTTTCGCCGTGGACACTCTGGCCCTCCTTTGGGATGGTCTTGTCGGCTGCACCTTCCTGCCGGTTCCGATTCCGCCTCAGGTTCTCACCCAGATATGAGCCTGCAGTCGTCGAATCCTTTCGATCACACCCCTGTCGCCTCGGTGGGTGTGGATCACTCTGCTCCACTCTCTGTTAGCGGTGGTTCCGGCATGTCTCCCTCTACGTCGCGCCTTTCTTTGCCAAAGTCGCTGAGGAGGTTTCAAGTTGGCCCGACTTCATTGTGCCTTCGCACATGTCTTTTATCGGGTCCTGTCTCCTCCGTAGTGGTTTTTCGAGACAAGCAGTGGAGTTGCTTTTCTTCTTCAAGGGGGCACTCACTCCACTGGTTTAGCCTCTGTGGCTAAGTAGAAGGTTCATCTGTCGATGGTGTGTGATCACTCTGTTGCTTCTGTCACTCCTTCGATCACACCGGTTGCGGAGTTTCTGGTACATGTTTGTTTCCTGTGGTCTCCAGCAATGGGTACAAGTCCATGTGGTACCGCATTGTTTTGACACTCATCCTTGCCTCTCCAAGCTTGTTCAGCTCTTTTCCTTGAAAAGGCCTAGGACTTTGCAGTTTACTCCAAGATAGACACTTTCTTGGGCGCTGCTCTGCTTGGAGGTGGGGGGTGTTTGCGCCTTTATCCTGGATGGATATGCGTTTTCTCACATGCCAGATCTCCCCTGCATCCATTTCTCGATGGATTTGTTTTGCTATTCGTGCAGCTTCCGCTCGTCTAGCTACTGGTGATTGTATTACCAATTGCTTTTACTAACTCCGTCATGTTGTCGGATGTTATACTGGCAGCCTACTGGAGAAATGCTACCTTCTCCATTTATCTGCGACAGTTGCAAGAGCCGACAGAGGACCTTTGTCCTAGGGGCCCTCTTTCTTCGGCTCAGGCTGTTGTCTATTCCAGCCATTCAGCTTTTTACAGGGTCAGTTCCAGCTCCATGCTGTTCATGCCCTTTCTGTCTGCGTCGCACAGACCCATACGCCTCATCTTTCATTGTCTTTTACTAATGTTTGTGATGCTATGGTTGATAAGCCTAGGTACCTCTTCTGTCTGTTCACGGTTCCAGTGCACTTGGGTTATGTGTAGGGTTGGTTATGCGATTTCCTCCAGCCTATTGTCTATTCAGCCTGTAGTAAAGAATTGTGGGTAGGTTGATAAGAAATTTAAATTTTATAGTAAATTTCCTTTCTTATTGTACCTACCACAATTGTTTACATGGAGGCCCTCCTGTTTTCTTATACGGGTAAGAATCCTTCCTCCCTGCTGATCACATAACTCTCACGTTGGCGGATTCAAAAGAATGAGTTATTAGCGATGCATATGCGAACTGTCAACGGAAGTCGTGGAGTTGTACTTGGAAGAGAGCGTCCAGTACTGGGTCTGCTCCGGTTGCACTCGACCCAGTTTTGGCTTATTTTTTCCTGGTTCTTTTGCACCACTTTTCTTTCCCAAATTGCTTGGGGAAGACAAAAATAGAGAGTATATTATCCGAGTTAGGGACTTCCACTGTAGTGCAAGCCTGTAGTAAACAATTGTGGTATAATAAGAAAGGAAATTTACTATAAAATTTAAATTTCCAGAGTTATTCTTCTTGAATTTGTGCATTTTGTGTTTAACGGATTATAACTTTAGTATGGCCTGACTGATTTTTATACGCCTGTTGAAAAACTGTCAAATTATAGAATCAGTCTGTCTGTCTGTCCATTTGTCCATCCATTTGTCTATCCGTTGGTCTGTCCGTTCGTCAACATTTGGTTTCCAGATGATAACTTCAGTATTTTTTTTTTTGATTGACTCCTAAACTTGGTATGTTGTTTAATCAAAACAAAAGACAGGTTAAGTTCGAATATGGGGTCAGTTCGAACTTCGAAGTTGCCCTGAATTATGGCCCTTGTTGGACATACAATGCATCAAATATTTGGTTTCTGGATGATAACTTTTAATATTTGTTTTCCGATTGATTCCAAACTTGGTATGTTGTTTAATCACAACAAAATACAGGTCAAGTTCGAATATGGGGTTGGTCCGAACATTTTTCACCCTCACCCCCATCCTTACCCCAACTCTTCAAAAATACGAAACGGGCGTATAATGTCCCGCTAGGTGGTGCTCTTGTTTGAGTTGTTACCCTAATTTTTTGGACTTATGTTAAAAAGTTGCTGCTTGGAATTTTGTTAATTTCACATCAGCATGCATACAGTTAAATTAATCTTTCCAAGAATCAATATCAGAGTGTGGATTACAAGAGAAAAATTATCCTGAAGTTATTCTACAGAATATATCCACTGCATTAGATTGATCATTAACATAACAATTTGTGGTTCGGGTAGCAAATATGTTTTCTTGTATCACACCTAACACCAGCAACTTCTTCCTCTTCCCTTGTTTTCAATGAGAATATTCCTGTCACTTCCAGACAATATTTGTATTCATTTGGATTTTAATTGTAAAATTTGTATAGTTTCTGTTCACCATTTACCCAGCAATAAACATGCAACAGAGTACTGTACATTTCAGACAACCATTCACTTTTTTCTGATTGATTACTTTCATACTGCAATCAAGTTTGTTCACTCACGTGGTGTACTCATGACCTAAATTGATTTAAAGATAAAAACATAAGGCCATAACCACATTTTTGGACACAACTTGGAGAGAGCTTTGACAGATACAAAATAAGTTAATATTCTCTCAGTTACAACCACAAGTTACTGGAGTCTAATCTGATTATCCACTTGCATGTGGAGGTAAGATAGTGCAAAATAAATATGTGGTGTCACTGTGGTATAGTGCTCATATGACATACATCATGAACGAATGGATATACAGTAAGTTGAAAAGTTATTTGCCAAGGCTTCATTGCTCTGGTATTTGCTCCAACCACTTGTAACACTCTTCAAAATTATATGTCTTGGGCAACTGAAAGTACCTTTAACCGAGAGATGCCGGTAACTGAAGCACCAGATCCAGAGGATCTACATTCGGCCTCCAATGACTTAGCAGAAAGTGTTGGAGAAGTCTGACATGCAGCCGACCTAAGGAATGAGATCAGTCCTCGAACTGCAGAGACCGAGCAGAAAAAGAATACTCCAAGCTGTCCTGGAAATGGGCTGGATCAGAGTCAGGGCAAAAGCAGAGAGAATCAATTCCCTCACCGGGGGAACTGTAACGTAATTTAGCCTGCAGGCATTCTCCAATAATTTGTAATAAAACAAATTTTGAGTAAATTCAGACAACCAAAAATAATCTAGCCCCCAACCAGTTAAAATTGATAAAAAGCGTTTTATTATATGATCTGACCATTCTTCTGGTTATTAAGCCCATTAGTGAAAATGATAATCATGTGCTGGAGAATAATCATAGAAACTCAAACTCTGGGGATGTGGAATGATCAACATTTATTGTCTGTCATTGTTTACTTGAAAATTATTTCATAAAATTTATGTTATTAGATATTTCACAATCTATTCTTTATCAGGGACTATATCCTGATACGGACACAGCAAACAAACAATGCATCTTTAGTTGTAACATAATCACAGGCCTAAAAGAAGCTAAAGTTGCCTTGTTCATTTCATGATGTGGGTTTAGGGCTTTGGGTACAGTCTTATAAGAACATGTATGTTGTTGTGATGAATTGAAAGTAACATGGTCTTGAGGCTTCTTGTCTTGGTTGAACATAAGCTTTGAGCCACAAACCTTGGAACCATATTACCATCAATTCATCACAATGACTTATAATATTTTCCATTTACCTGACAATAAATGTTGGAAGGTTCTGGCAATGCATATTTGAGTTCTGATACATCATTCATTTACTTAGTGGTTTACTTTATTGAATTGTCCCACTGTGCCTCATTCGAAAGATGGAAAGTCTGACAGTTTCTCCCAACTGCTAGGTGGTTTGCTCGGCCACTATTTGCCTTCGGTATGGGAGGGGAAAACATTTCGGCCACGCCTAAAATTTCTGTTTTCCGAACCGTGAGGTCGATTTGAACCAAATTTGATATGAGATGATAATGGTTCATAAGTAGTTGATTGATGCAAACATTTTTTTTCTCATTGCCCCGTGGGAACCTCGGGAGCTAAAAATAGGAAAAACCTTGAAACTGCCATATCTCCAAAACTACATGGCACAGAGAATTCTTATTTTGTATAAAGTTTACTTTTATCCAGTAGAATAGAATGGTTAAAAAAAATCCCTATCGGTTTGATTACAAGGTACTTTTTTCAGGACTTTGAAAAAGTGCCGAGTCAGCACTTTTTAACACTGTAGGCAATGGGAAAAACATGAAAAAATCTTCTTCTCCAGATCCAGCATGCAGAATCTTTTGATATTTGGTATGCAACATTGTAGGGTGGATCTGATTCAAGTTTGTTCAAATTGGCCCTCTGGGTTCATATTTGGGCTCAGTATAGGAGCCCAATTTCGAACTTAGTGCATTTCAGGCAAATTTCTTCAAAAATCTTCCCCAGATCCAGCAGGCAGAATCTTTTGATATTTGGTATGCAACATTGTGGGGTGGATCTGATTCAAGTTTATTCAAATCGGCTCCCTAGATTTATATTTGGGCTCACTATAGAAGCTCGAATTCGAACTTAGTGCATTTCAGGCAAATTTCTTCAAAAATCTTCTTCTCCAGATCCAGCAGGCAGAATCTTTTCATATTTGGTATGCAACATTGTGAGGTGGATCTGATTCAAGTTTGTTCAAATTGGCCCCTCGGTTTATATTTGGGCTCAGTATAGGAGCCCAAATTTGAACTTAGTGCATTTCAGGCAAATTTCTTCAAAAATCATCTTCTCCAGATCCAGCAGGCAGAATCTTTTGATATTTGGTATGAAACATTGTGGGGTGGATCTGATTCAAGTTCGTTCAAATCGGCCCCCTGGATTCATATTTGGACCCACTATAGAAGCCCGAATTCTAACTTAGTGCATTTCAGGCAAATTTCTTCAAAAATCTTCTTCTCCAGATCCAGCAGGCAGAATCTTTTGATATTTGGTATGCAACATTGTGAGGGGATCTGATTCAAGTTTGTTCAAGTCGGCCCCTGGGTTTATATTTGGACTCAGTATAGGAGCCCAAATTTGAACTTAGTGCATTTCAGGCAAATTTCTTCAAAAATCATCTTCTCAAGATCCAGCAGGCCGAATCTTTTGATATTGGGTATGCACCATGCTTAGGAGGGTGAGATTCAAGTTTGTTCAAGCCAAGTCCCCGGGTTCATATTTGGGCTCACTGTGGTAGCCCGAATTTTAACTTAGTTCAAAATGAGGAATTTTCTTTAAAAATCTTCTTCTTCAGATCCAGCAGTCGGAATGTTTTGATATTTGGTATGCAGCATCCTTAGGGGGGTGAGATTCAAGTTTGTTCAAGCCATGTCCCTAGGTCCATATTTGGGCTCACTGTGGGAGCCTGAATGATAACTTAGTTCAAAATGAGGAATTTTCTTTAAAAATCTTCTTCTTCAGATCCTGCAGTCGGAATGTTTTGAAACTTGGTGTGCAGCATCCTTAGGTGGGTGAGATTCAAGTTTGTTAAAGCCAAGTCGCTGGGTTCATATATGGGCTCCCTGTGAGAGCAAGAATTATAACTTAGTTCAAAATGAGGAATATTCTTTAAAAATCTTTTTTTTTTAGATCCCCTGGTTAGAATCTTTCGATATTTGGTATAAGCTTTTCTTAGGAGGAGCAGATGCAACTTGTTGAAATCAATTCTCTGGGTTGATATTTAGGCTACCATGTCAGGTGAGCGCCCTCAGGCCCCTTGGGGCCTCTTGTTCTGAAAATGTTTTAGTTAACCCTTTAACAAAAATAGTTGGGAGTTCATATCTTTGGACTGGAAAGGGCGATTGACTTTCAAAATCTTAGGATATTTGGTTTTAGCTTTTCTTAGGAGGAGCAGATGCAACTTGTTGAAATCAATTCTCTGGGTTGGTTCTCATGTCAGGTGAGTGCCCTCAGGCCCCCTGGGGCCTCCTGTTAATTTTTGCCCCCAAAATACAGCTTATGACTCCTCTGGAATGAGCCAATTGACCTCATTCCATGAGGGTCATAAGCTATATTTTGGAAGCAAAAACAGAAAACATTTGGAGATATTGTCTATTCTGGTTGGCTAAATCATTTAACCATTCAACTTTATTTTCTTTTGAAAAGTACACGAAAAATGACAAGAAAAGTGTCAGCTAATGGTCATCAAGTTTGAATTCTGAGGTCTAATGGATGATTATTTGAGCTTTTTATGCTTGTTCAAATAAAATGATGATTATTTTCTGGATGAAAACTCTTCTCTGGAGTTGGGGTTTTTTGGTAAATCTCTATTTCTATATGATATCAGTATAAAAAAATAAAACTATTAAAAGTTATGCTGAATATTCATTCTTTTAAAACTCCTTGATTAGCAAAGTTGAAAATTGAGCAACTGGTTCTTGGACTTCTCACATTGAGCTGATTAATTTCTGTTACTTGATACATTGCTGGAAATGACTCTGAAAGCTCTTTCGAACAGTATATCACACAACAATTTATCATCAGATTTGCATAAAATATGAGACAAATCCTTGACATGTTTTATTCACGTGTTAGGGCTGCTGAAAGTTATGATTATTTATGTTGAAAAAATAGTCAATCTCCAAGGCCTGAACCACTTTCAGCAAATCACTCCACATACAAGTGTAGATTCTTAGCAGTAGTTTCAAGTCAGGTCTTTGCTATCAACAGTAAGTTTGCTGCCTCTGTTGGTAGGTATAGACTTGACAAGAACTGCTGCCATGCAGTTTGACCATTGTCTAGCAGACTCCCAAACATGTTTTTGAATAAGCAAACAATTACTTTTTTGTTCAAGAAAACAGTTTGCAGGTGTTGTCTTTGTGAGGAAAAAACTGTTATCAGTCTTAGAATGTCATTAACTGTAATGCATCAAAGTCAGAAATCCTTTGGAAATTTGACTTTGCATCCACCCTCACCCTCCTCCCTAGGCTCCCAACCACACTACCTTTTCCACCAAAACAAAGCAAACCTTCATTTTATTTTTTTGGAAAGAGTAACTTTTTGATACTCATGAATTAATATTGCATTGCAGTTAAGATGGCACTAATTTTGATTTAAATGGTGACAGACATTATATATGTATACTTCATCTTAACATTAATACACACATGTTTATTTGTCATTCATTTGTTCTGTGCCAGGAACTGACAGATGTAGGTATGACTGAGGAAGACAGAGCTGCTTTAATCAATGCACAGAAGGAGGGAAATCACGAGGTGATGAGAACTACTTTTTCCTTTTCACACTTTTTGTGCCAGAGCTGATTTTGTACAGCTTTTGTTTCAACCATTTTATTATTCATTATTTTCTTTTTAGTTCTTCCTTGTCAAAACTGTGTAGTTGTTTATGTAAACACTGCAAAGTATTCTTTTCTTGTTTCCCCAAAATATTGTTCCTGAGAGTGAGCTCAATGAGTTCTTTGCAATGAAACTACAGTTAAAACTAGAAGTCCTGTGATGAAATGCGCACAAATAGCACCTCGATCTGCAAATTAATCTCTGCGTTATGACCATAGTAAGGCTATCAAATTCTGCACATATGGCCTTTGCACAAGCAATGTTTCAGCCAATGGACCTCTGGGTAACCCGGAGATCCATTGGCAGAAACATTGTCTGTGTTTGCTATGAGTAACCAGGAGAAGCTGCCATGCTTTGGATGTCATTTGATATGGCAATTGCGCACAATTCCTACATGCAATTTAACCTAGATAAGCGCACAGTTCATGACAGGACTTCTAGTTTTAACTGTAAACTGCCAAAGTATTGTTATCGAAGAACAATTACTTTTCAGTCATTCACAATATTTTGTTACTATAATTGTATGTCTGCAGAGTTGGCTGATAAACTTCAGGCAATATTTAACCCTAATCAGCCGGCACTATATTTACAGAAATTTCAGTTCAGATTTGTTCTATGTTTGCCTCTAAAACATAGCTAATGGCACCTATTTGGAACAAGCTCATATTGACTGGGGATGATAAGCTTAATAGTAATTTTTGTTTACAATTAAGAAAATGTTTGTGCCTGCGTTAAAAACTTGATTCAACATGCATCCTATGCATCCTATGTCACTGGCGTACTTCTTAACTTAATGAGTTTAAGTTCAAAATTCCCCAGTGAGAACCCCAGGAAGTAGAACCTTGTTTGTTTACAAGTTCTGCTTTACTGGTAAAATAGGACCAGGCACCAATGCCTGGAGTGGAAGTCCTCTAAAGTGCGCAGCATAAGAATATATGGTTAAAGTTGACTTCATGCCTACAATGCAGACATTGCATAGCCAAATATGCTGAAAGTGACCATAAATACCAATAAATAAATACATTTTCCACAATTTTTCTGTGAAATTAAGTCAGTACGTCTGAAAAGAAGTCATGAATTGACTTTTAAAAACTTCAGCAAAGTCACGCATCAAAAATCATTCAGAGGACTGCTTCTGTTTTGGGGGTATATTTTGTTAAACTCAATAACATACATTTACTTGGTGACCATGCTTTTTAGTTCACCTGAGCGAAGCTCAAGGGGAGCTTTACTGATCACTTTCCATCCGTCGTTAACTTTACATTATCGACTTCTCACGAACTGCTGGACCAAATTCAACAAAATTTCCTGTGCATGTTCCCTATCATATGTCAATTCAACTTTGTTCAAATCAAGTTGACCTGCCCCTTGGTAGGGCCACGCCCAAATAGTGAGCCTAAATCTTAAAAAATCTTCTGATGAACCAGGAGGAGCAGAGACTTGATATTTGGTGTTCAGCTTCCTTTTGAGGTGTAGACTCAGATTTGTTCAAGAGAAGTTCGAGGAGCTATATTTGCCTTCGTTAAGGGAGGGGCAAAAATTTTTGTCCCGCCCAAAATTTCTATTTTCTAAACTGAGAGGCAGATTTGAACCAAATTTGATATGAGGGCTTATTGGGTCATAAGTACTTACTTTATGCCCAATTTTTTTTTTCCGTTGCCCCATGGGAACCGCAGGAGCTAAAAATAGAAAAAAGTTAGAACGCCCATATTTCCAAAACTACACGGCATTGAGAATTCTTATTTGGTGTGAAACTTCCTTAGGACCAACAGAATAGAATGGTAAAAAAAAATTGCTATCGGTTTTTTCATGGGGTACTTTTTGGGGACTTTGAAAAAGTGCTGAGTCAGCATTTTTTAACACTGTGGGTAATGGGAAAAACATGTAAGACTACTTTTCTTCCAAACCACTGCTCCAAAAGCTTTCAAATTTTCCATATAACATCTTTGGAAGATTTTTTCACATGTTTATTGAAATCAAATCCCTGGGTTTATATTTGGGCTCTCTATGGGAGCCCAAATGTTTAAATTAGTGCAGTATGAGGAATATTCTTTAAAAATCTTCTTCTTCAGATCTACCAATCAGAATCTTTTGATATTTGGTATGCAGTATGCTTAGGGGGGGTGAGATTAAAGTTTGTTCAAGCCAAGTCCCTGGGCTCATATTTGGGCTCAGTGTGGGAGCCTGAATTATAACTTAATTCAAAATGAGGAATTTTCTTTAAAAATCTTCTTCTTCAGATCCAGCAGTCGGAATGTTCTGATATTTGGTGTGCGGCATCCTTACAGGGTTGAGATTCAAGTTTGCTCAAGCCAAGTCCCTGGGTTCATATTTGGGCTCACTGTGGGAGCCCGAATTTTAACTTAGTTCAATATGAGGAATTTTTCTTTAAAAATCTTCTTCAGATTCAGCAGTCAGAATGTTTTGATATTTGGCATGCAGCATCTGTAGGGGATGTATATTCAAGTTTGTTCAAGCCAAGTCCTTAGGTTCATAATTTGGGCTCACTGTGGAAGCCCGAATGATAACTTAGTTCAAAATGAGGAATTTTCTTTAAATATCTTTTTCTTCAGATCCAGCAGTCAGAATGCTTTTGATATTTGGTATGCAGCATCCTTAGGGGGGTACGATTCATGTTTGTTCAAGCCATGTCCCTAGGTCCATATTTGCCATATTTGGGCTCACTGTGGGAGCTTGAATTGTCACTTAGTTCAAAATGAGGAATTTTCTTTAAAAAAATCCTTCTTCAGATCCAGCAGTCGGAATGTTTTGACATTTGGTCTGCAGCATCCTTTGGGGGGGGGGGGGGGGGGGGGGGAGATTCAAGTTTGTTAAAGCCAAGTTCCTGGGCTCATATTTGGGCTCAGTGTGGGAGCCTGAATTATAACTTAATTCAAAATGAGGAATTTTCTTTAAAAATCTTCTTCTTCAGATCCAGCAGTCGGAATGTTCTGATATTTGGTGTGCGGCATCCTTACAGGGTTGAGATTCAAGTTTGCTCAAGCCAAGTCCCTGGGTTCATATTTGGGCTCACTGTGGGAGCCCGAATTCTAACTTAGTTCAATATGAGGAATTTTTCTTTAAAAATCTTCTTCTTCAGATTCAGCAGTCAGAATATTTTGATATTTGGCATGCAGCATCTGTAGGGGATGTATATTCAAGTTTGTTCAAGCCAAGTCCTTGGGTTCATAATTTGGGCTCACTGTGGGAGCCCGAATGATAACTTAGTTCAAAATGAGGAATTTTCTTTAAATATCTTTTTCTTCAGATCCAGCAGTCAGAATGCTTTTGATATTTGGTATGCAGCATCCTTAGGGGGGTACGATTCATGTTTGTTCAAGTCATGTCCCTAGGTCCATATTTGCCATATTTGGGCTCACTGTGGGAGCTCGAATTGTCACTTAGTTCAAAATGAGGAATTTTCTTTAAAAAAATCCTTCTTCAGATTCAGCAGTCGGAATGTTTAGACATTTGGTCTGCAGCATCTTGGGGGGGGGGGGGGGGGAGATTCAAGTTTGTTAAAGCCTATGGGAGCCCGAATTATAACTTAGTTCAATATGAGGAATATTCTTTAAAAATCTTCTTTTTTTTCTTAGATCCACTGGTCAGAATTTTTGGATATTTGGTATAAGCTTTTCTTAGGAGGGGCAGATGCAACTTGTTGAAATCAATTCCATGGGTTGATATTTAGTCTACCTTGTCAGGTGAGTGCCCTCAGGCCCCCTGGGGCCTCTTGTTTGGACTGGGCAGGAAAAAAATTGCCTGTAGTAGGCAGAGAGTTAAGGCTGTGTCAAAATTCCACTCTGAGAAGAAAAATTGTTAATTATTACTTCATTCTTTGCATGCAATCATTGCATGCAACGATTGCATCATGTTCAGAATATAACCTTCAAACCTAAGCTTCACCATCTGAGGCTAATTTTCTCACCTGGCTAAAAAATCATTCTAGTTAGTTTAAATCATTGCGAACAGTTCATGTTTTGAGTGCAACAAGGTTCCTTCTGCATTTGGTATTTTGGTTGGCACTTTGTTGTGCTCAAGCAGCAAATTTCTAATATGTTTTTAGCTTCCTCGGGCTCTTTGAATTCTATGAAAGTATATAAATCTCTTGCAAATGATTTGGTGAGTCCTTGAATATTTCAATCTTTCTTTGAAATCCTTGATAACAAAGGTAAAAATTAGGTACTAGTCAAACAGAGGATTAAAATACGAATAAAATATGAATATGCTGCTCTGAAGGTCATCAAGCACACCTGTGCCATTGGGCCAAAGAGAGGCATTAATATAAGTTTCATAACTTCTTCACCAATTCTTGTAAAACAAATAAGATTAAATAAAATAAAATAGGAATATATTTGCACCAATTCACTCAGCTTGCATGCTGAGTAAATATTTGCAATTCTCAGAAGTAAACTGCACATTTTTTTCCAAAAAAATTACAAAATTTTCACAAAACCATATCAATGAGGGGTCACATAAAATAGTTTATTGAATTTTTTTTTTTAATTTGAAATATAAAATAACATTTTCAGATACTGTGTGGAGATTCATTTCATCAATACATAGCAAGCTGAATACTAGTATTGCTGGATTGTATCTTCTTTTCTGAAAAGGATGTCTGCCTAATAAAATGAGAACCATGCTTTAGATTGTGGGTATTATTGTGATGTGACATTAACCCTGTAACAAATTGGCTGCATTTGACTTCATAATTTTTTACAAACTGAACTGTAGAAAACAAAAAAAAATTCAAAAAAATTCAACAAAACCATATCAAGTGATGCTTCATTGGAATGGGCTTGTTGACTTCTTTCTCATGAAGGGGTCACATATGGTTTCTATTGAGAAAAATTTTTTTGAGTCTGAAAAAAAAATTAATTGATTTTGATATTGTGTGCATTCAGTAAAGGATTAACTCATTGCATGCTGCTGGTAGATGTTCCTGCCCAGGACAGGATTTCGCCTGCCACTGATATAAGTGGAATTTGGGCACATTTAACCAAATTTACACCTGTAAATTGCATAGATTTTTTCACCATGGATGTCTTGAGCTAAATTTCAATGAATTTTTCATCCAATCTGGTCATAGCTACTTCACACCAGCCATGACTGGATTGGAAGAAAAATATCTTGAAAATACTCAGCGGGTTAAGAGTTACACTATAGAATATTGAGTACCAATTAACTCTACTTATATATTGTGCAAACTATGTGCAGTTCTCTGAGGGGAACTGCAAATGTTATTGCCCCCTAAACTTATTCCAAAATACTTAATTTTCTCATCTCTGGCTCCTTGTACACCCTTGAAAATATACCGGAAAGGTTCTGGAAACTTATTGAATTGACTAGTCATTCATCTTCAGGAACCCTGGTAAGATCGGATCTGGCACAAAAATTGTTTGCACATCTTAATGATTTTTCTTTTTTCTTCATTTGTGGTAATTTGGGTAATACTTGAGTAATAATAGCTATTGCTTTTGCAATTAACTTTCTTCTACATTCTTGCATTTTAATCAAATTTTATTTTTCATACCTATTATGTGCTCTAGGATATTATATCTGCAGATAATTCTGTAAAATGGTCTTAGAAGTAGTCTTCTCACATTTTTTTGTTGTTGGCTACAGATTATTACAAGATATTTGTTTTTAGCAGACATAAACTCTAGATATTATTTTCCATATGATTGGGTGCGTCTGGTGAATTTCATTTGTACTAAAGTATGTATATATGTTCAGTTATTTTATTTGCTGTGCCCAAAGCAAGAAACGGACATCAATCACTGCCCTCTGACCCCTGTTTGCATTGAGTCAATGTGGTGATCTTAAGATTGATGTTTGCTTGAATTCATCAATAAAAAAAACAAGACTTGACACACCCAAATTGATTCTTGACTGGGAAATGTTCAACATACACTACACAAATTTGTGCTTGGCCATTTTTAGCTTAACTTGACAAAGATAAGCTATTGCCATCACGTGTGTGGGAGTCTGTTCACATTTTCTTTTGCACAGGCTGCACTCTGTAGTTCTTATCCAATCATCACTAAATTTCCTGTGCAGGTTTGAGGTCATGTCAAGATGAGAATGTCCGATTATAGATGCGATTGGTCAACTGTGATGGCTGCATGGGTTTGGAACCCGAAAACCTTTAGCACAGTCTGCAGGTCATATTTATGAAGGGATTTCATTGTAAATTGGTCGAATGACTTGGTACTATGTCTAGATGGGAACATCAGAAAATATCGGACATAAACCATTTAATTTTTATTTTTTAAAGTTTTCATTGGTTATAAAAAGAAAGCATGCAGCAGCCAAAAGCGTGATGTAGAAGGGCCTGAGAAACAGATTTTTAATTTTCGTAATCCTAGCCAATATTATCTTGATTGACAGAGCTCACACAAGATACAGAGGGTTAAACTATTATTACTTCTGAGTTAAAACAGGTCACCTTATGGGTCAGAAATTTGGCTTTGGGGTGAAAAGTTAATTATAACTGTAATCCCTGAGTACAAAATTGCTACACTGGTTAAATATCTTAGGTCTTTTGAAGTTAGGAAATGAGTTGAAAAGCCGGCCAACCTTTTTCTATATTCAAACATTGTGCACTCAATGCTTATCCCATTAAAATAGAATTTACTTTAAAGAACCCAGATGTATTTACAAATCACAGAACAATGAGAGGAAAATTTAACCCTTTACCTGAAACATTTAACAGGGTTTTTTAACAACTAAAAAGTTTCATTTTTGCCTAAAAGAATAGCCTTTGGCCCTTCTTTGGAACAAGCTGGTTGTGCATGTTCCAGCTGGGGATAATAAATAACTATGTTTTGGATGCAAAAATTTAATAATGCATTGCTGGATATGGCCATCACCTCAGTAAAGTGTAAAAGTCGTTTTGCAAAATAAAAGCTACAGTATAGCTCACTTATTTGGCTATCTCCTAATTGTATAACCCTGTTAACTGTCTATAATTTTCAAATACCAAACCATTTACTATGCCTTCAATACAAATTTGCCCTGTTAAATTGCATAAAGGTTATCGAGTAAACTTCCCTGTGGTAACTCCAGAAAGTGCTTGTTTACTGTGATACACAAGCCCGGTTTCCTAGATAAATAAGACCTAGTCACCAATGCTTCGGGTGGAAGTCCTCTAAAATGAACAACATGGGTATAAACGATTGGCTGGACTTGCCTTCATATCCATGTTGCTGTCACAATTAGCCATTGTGCAAAAATATGTGACCTTAAACATCAATAAAAGAAAGAATAACTGTACTGTATACTCTGATGTTATAATTTATATATCAAAGGTGCTTGAAAATCCTTGAATTTGGTGCAATGTGGTCCTTGAAAATCCTTAAATTGAACCCCAAAAAGTCTGAGAGTTCTTGAAATTATGTCTTAAATTGTGGGGATACCCTGTATTTGTTTTCTTCCTTGTTGTATTCTTTAATTTTTATAAACTTAAGCAGAATGAGCTTTGAGATCATTTTTTCAATTTTGAAAAATGTTTTGGATTTTGTTATATAGAAATAATTGGCTGTTATGCCAAAGAAAGGTGACAATATATGTTGTAGCATTGTTTGCTAATCCTTGTAAAATTAAATAGAGTGTAAAATGTACAATGATAGGTGCATGAAATTCAAGAGAGACAATTCATATAGTTTTCATTGTTAGTGATGTGGGTTTGAATAATTAAGATATTCAAGTACAGGCTCTACTTGTAAGTGTTAATTGGTGGTGATTGCATGCATGCTTATGTTAACATTTTCTGTATTTAACTCTTTGCATGCTGCTGAGGGATATTCCTGTCAAGGATAGGATTTCTCTGCCACTGAAATCAGAATAGTTTGGGTATATTTAGTTCAATTTTCTCCCTGTAAACTACATGGGTTTTTACACCAATGATTTGAGTTAAATTTAGATGAAACTTCCATCAAATCTAGTCATGGCTGCTCTACAGCGGCCATGACTAAATTTGATGAAAAATGTCTAGAAAATACTCAGCAGGCAGGAGTTAATCAAAAAATAATTTCACTTTTCCCGAGGAATGCATGGCAGGTCTGTAGTATTATTTCCACCATATGTTAAATATCGAGGAGCACACTCTAATGAGGGGTCATACATGTAGGCTGAGTTTGGATAAAAAATATAATTCAATTTGAAATCCAATTTTTCTGGATAGCAGTTGCCCAATGTGGCCATCAGGTTAGGTAAAGGGTTGAAAAACTGAAATGAAACTGCTTTCAGAACAGATTGATCTGTCGGTTTGAAGTACATGTATACTGGAATGGACAGGTTTCCAATGTAAATCATCCCCAAAAGGAGAAAGCTTGTCTAGTAACAATACAATAATGTGTCTCAGCATGGTGTCTAAATGTATCTATATATATAAATAAATGTTAATTTAAATGGGTAGACTATCTTAAAGCTGTTGTGTGTATATAATGTATGTGCATTGATGATTGATATGATGTACAGTATTCATCCAAGCATACAATGTCATTATATATTCCAGAGAAGTGCATGTCCTGCTGTTTCATTGATTGAAATATATGTGCAATTGGACTCAAAATATCATGTTTACTTGTTGGCAGTTTTGGTACCAAGATGTGATTTGAGTGCATAACAAAAACATGATGTTGGAGGGACTTAACCCTTTAACCAATGTAACGGCCAAAACCACCCAGTGCTATTCACAAAAATCGCCATCCAATTATCATTATTTTTTCATTTTTTTTGTCTCCGCTTATGACCCCATTGAGTTTGTTCCATTGTGGGGTCAAAAGCTATGTTTTTGAGCCCAAAATTGAAAACAATTGTTTATTCAAGAAGTTTGTTTGCATGTGTTGTCTGCCTTTCATGTTAGGTAATGGGTTAAGCTGTACCTTGTTGCAACAGTCTGCAGATAGTTCTAGAATTTAGGAAACCCTGCCAAGGACCTTGAAAATCCAGGAATAATGAAAACATCCTTGGACACCCTTGAAAAAAGGAGATATCTGTCAATCAGAGGAGATTCATTTCAGAAATATTCAGCATGCCTCATGAGCTGAATATTTCTGGAAAGGATCTTCTCTACCAAATAGAATTAGATTCATGCATTAGATTGTAGATATTGTTGATATTTGACATCAAATAGGAAATATGGGTAGGCTTCCATGGTATTGAATTTTTGATCCTGAGTTTTTGTGTTTTAAAAGTTATGAAATGATTAGTTGGCAGATACTGTGTCACATGATGCAAAATGGGAATAATATTAGGTGAGGCTTTAGCCGAGTGTAATATTGTTCTTGCTGAGCCTCATGTGACACCATATCTGCCAACTAAACATCCTGTAACATAAGTATGTGACCATAAACACCAATAAATAAATAACATATTTATTATGTCACCATTTTTTTCTGAAAGAATTCAACAATTGTGTTTCCAAACTGTTTCATGTTATTAAATATTCCTTTAAATATTAAATAGTGCCATACATTTGTTCACAAAAGCAGATGAGTAGCGACTGCAATGCAAAGGGAATAATCCAACATCTCATTGATTGCCATGAAGGTTATTCATTTATAGACTCCAATATTTTGGGCACATTTACAATTCTGCCTGCTTTTCTATGCTTTGCACTGAAAACAACCTTTCTAAAGTTCGAATTACCCGAATGCTGACTTAGATTTTTGCAATAAAAATAAAATGGCAGACAGTGACAATTGATATACTGTCAGTGTCGGTATATTGAATTAATATGGTTTTACTGTTGACCATTATTGTCAGTGTATTCGTCAGTCCTCGGCCACTAGTTATGACCATTCATTGGTTAATATATCCGGCTGTCATAACAAGATAGCAGACTGAGTTGTGCAGGAAATGTATGAATATTCAACAGAGGAAGCAAAGTTTTCTGAAAATAAGTTTGGTCTGTTCCGGGATTTTGATTTTCAATGAAAACTGACTTCACTTGACAGCTTCAGAGTTTTTATACCCCCTGAAATGAGTTGGGGGGGGGGGGGGGGATAAACTGGAATCACCTTGTCCGTCGTACCGTCCGTAGGCATAATTTAGTCTGGAAATTTTCTCAGGCAATTATTTGTCGATTCCTTTGAAACTTGATATGAATATTCACTACCTTGGGATCCTCTGCACATGTGATTATACTTTCGGTCAGACTGTTTTTGCCTTAGTTATGCCCCTTTTTCATCTTAGAATTCACGAATTGCCTAGAATTTAGTCTTGAGATTTTCTCAGATGTTTGTGTCGATTGCTTTGATTCGTGGTGTGGATGTTCACTACATGGGAACCTGTGCTCCTGTGATTATAGTTGTATTCAGACTTTTTTGCCTGAGTTATGCCCCTTTTTGGCTTAGAATGCCTGAATTTTGTCCGGAGATTTTCTCAGATGTTTCTGGGTCGATTCCTTTGAAACTTGGTATGGATGTTCACTACCATAGGAACCTGTGCACTTGCAATCATAGTTTTCGATCAGACTTTTTTGCCAGAGTATGCCCCTTTTCATCTTAGAATAATCATGGTGATGGGGACAATCTGGGACACTCACACCTCTAGTTTCTCTTAACACACATACAACCTGCAAATATGACAAGAACTGTCCCATAACTCCTTTCAGGCTCTCTCCACTATAAGCCTTTGACACTAAGCAAGAGCCTTTGGTTTGTGATTAAAAGATTTTCAAGGATTTTTTTCTTAAGGCACTTTCATTTTGGATTCGACAGCAATTTCATTGAAACTAGGTTTGAATCTTCTAACATTTCAGCACCATAACAAACAATTCCCTCTGTGTCCATAATCATGTAACAGTACACATTTGTCCTGCAAAGTGGCTCCTTTATTTCTTATCAACCTACCTTACATTTGTTTACTCTAGGCTTGCACTACAGTAAAAGACCCTAACTCGGATAAAATATTCTCTATTTTAATCTTTCCCTAAGAGATGTGGGAAAGAAAAGTGGTGTAAAAAACACCACAAAAAAATAAGCCAAAACTGGGCCGAGCGCCAATGGCGCACTCCCAGTATGGGACTCTCTTCCCTTAGTACAATTTCACGACTTCCGTTAACCAATGCGCAGTGCAGTCATCAATTAATCATTCTTTTTTTTTGTCCGAGACAGGCGGAGGATGTGTCTCCGTTTTGCATTACGAAACAGTGATAATTCAACTTGTCGATAATGGTTTTCCTGTGACTGGAATTATGGATCTGAAGATCGTATAATAACAGGACTGTGTTTTATATATTCTTGTTAATATTTTCATTGAATTTTATTTATATATTCCGATTTCCGATTTCGCGAATGTTTTTCGACATCGTGTCATCACGTTTCGGACATAAAATTTTTCGGTTGATAAATTTTATTATTATTGGAGTTAGGTGTCAATGAGGGACTGTATGGACAGGATTTCTTCACTCTGTTGAGAGCTGAATTTCTGTTTTATAGGTCCCTGTCGGCCGTCTGGGTTCTGTCGTGTACCCACCGGTTATTTTTTCTGCCACCTTCTCTCGTAGTTGGGGGTGTTCTTCTACATTCTGTATCTGTTGAGTTCACCTTTTTCTTCTTTCTTCTACTGCTCTGACCTCTGTTATTTCCAGTTCTGTTCTTTAGGGCAATTCCTTTTGCCCTCGCTTTTGGTGTGTTCTCGTGGCTGTTCCTCTCGCACCTGTGGAGGGGGGGGGGGGGGAACGCTGTCGTTTTGGGGCATCCCAACACGACCTCATCTGGTGAGAGTTACACCCCCTCCGTAGGGGATGTGCAGCTCCTCCCACACCCATGGGGGTGGGGGGGGGGGGGAAATGCTGTCGTTTCGGGGCCTCCGACACAACCACGCCTGGTGAGAGTTATTCCCCATCTGTGGGGGATGTGCAGTTTTTTTTACTGTGGTGGATACTGCGGGAGCTGTTGGATATCTGGTGAAGAGATGCCTGGTTCCCTCTCCAGCAGGCGGACGCTGTCATTTTGGGGGCTCCCGACATGACCACGTCTGGTGAGAGGTACACCCACTCCGTGGGGGATGTGCAGTTCCTCCCGCACCTGCGGGGGGGGGGGGGGGGGGTGGGGAATGCTGTCATTTCGGGGCCTCCGACACAACCATGTCTGGTGAGAGTTATTCCCCATCCGTGGGGGATGTGCAGTTTTTTTTTACCGTGGTGGATACTGCGGGAGCTGTTTGATATCTGGTGAAGAGATGCCTGGTTCCGGGACTATCCGCCCTCTCCAGTCGACATCTGAGGCTGTCACTAGGGTTGTGGCACCTCCTTTGGAGGCCGAGATAGGTTACTCCCCTTTTCCACCACTTTCAACAGCTCCCGTCATATCTGCTGCTACTGCTGTTCCATCTACAACGTCATCGTTCACCATTTTAGCTGGCCTCGGCTTATCCCTTCAGGGGTCTGCAGTGATGTCTGTAGTGTGGTTGTGAGGTATTGGCCTCAGTGGGGTCACCATGAGCTCCGTGTCATTTCCATCCACGCACTCTGGTCCCATGTCCAGTTTTGTGTGACCAACGTATTTTGTGCAGCCTGGACCTTCTGTCCCGCAGAGGTCCATGGCGACTCTCCTGAGTTTCCGAGCTCTTGATCCTCTGAGTATGTGATACCCCAATACACATCTGCCTTCAGATGTTTTCGGCTGCAGCCTGTCACCCTGTGGCGGGTGTAGTTGAGGATCGAGACCCTTCGCTGGTAAATGGGGTCAGGAGTGAAGCCACTTTCGTTCCCACGTCGTTCCATTCCGACAGTCAGTGAGCTTAGGGAGGCCCTCTCCTTGCTCACTTAGGTTCTGTCCAAGAGCCTTTTCCATTGCTTCCAGCGAGGATACAAGTTGTTTCCGGGTGCTCCCTGTGGCTCCGCCTCCCGGGATTGGAAACAGGCCGCTTTCTGATCCCCCTGGTGTGCCTACACCATGGGAGGCATTGGCTGGTTTTCCCATGATGGGCTGTGTGTCTTCCCAGTTGTGGGATGAGTCTGACATTCCTGACGATGAGAGCCAGCAGTCTTCTGACTTGTGGGCAGCTCTTGACTTTGTATTTGGGTTCCTTCCAGGTCCCAAACCGTCAAACCAGCCGAAGTGTGAGCCCTGCTGCGATCATCGGTCGCACGCCTACAGCCTGTGGAGCAACATGCTTCTGGGCACCTTCGACCGTGCCTGTCGGTACAGGTGGTTGAAGCATTGCTGTTCAAGGTGCTCATACATTGTCTCACACACATGCCTGTAACACTGTAGCTTGTAGCTTGGAATGTTCTTGATGCCAAGAAGGATGGCCAACTCAGATAGGTTATCGATCTGAGTATTCTGACGCAGTCTCATCATTGCTCCTCAGTTCAGCATGGATGTTTTCCAGTTCAAGGCCATTCCCTTTGGCCTTGGCCTGGATCCTTGGACCTTCACCTGTCTGATGTTGCATGTGTTAGTCTTACATCACACGCAGGGTGTCTTCTTCGGCTTGTCTAGTTGATATCCTCCAGAGGCAATCCAATGATGCTTTTCTGGAATCTGATGTCGTCACACTGTTGAGCCTACTCACGTCACTAGGGTTCAGAGCCAACGGAGAGAAGTCTGACTTGGTCCCTTCTCTGTCTTGTCATCTGGGATGGACTTCATCAGCTCGGAGTCTTCCCCAACTGCTTGGTCTCTGTGTTTCAGTGACGAATCTTATTCCTCTTGGTCGACTGCATGTCTGACCTCGCCAACACTTTTTTGCTCAATCGTTGGAGGCCGAATGTTGATCCTCTGGTTCTGGTGCTTCTGTTACTGGGGTCTCTTCCTCGTCACCTTCTCCTCTGATAGATGTTCAGTGGATTATGCAAAGAGTTCCGTTTGACTTCCCCACATCCGATCGTGTTCTGACAGTAATCGCCAGTGATCTCGAATGGGGTGTGACGTTGGATCCTCTAGGTCTTCCTTCACGGGTCATGGGACCAGGATCTAGCAGCTCTTCATGTCAACCAGAAGGAGCTTCTTGCCCTTCTGTGTTTCCGGCATTGGATCCCCCGTTTTTCGAATTGTCTGGTCCTTCTGTAGTCTTGACAATTCTACGGTGATTGTTTACATTCGGAACCAGGGCGGCACGCACTATGTTCCCATGTATGCATTGGATCAGGATCTTCTAAGGCACGCTCAGGATGTCAATGCCGGAGTGGTGGTTTGTCACTTTTCTGGTCGTCTGACCTTCCTAGCCAACTCCCTGTCCTGACGGGTTCTTTTCCATCGGGTGGATGCTCCCCATGGTGCTGTTCCAGTCTCTTTGCAGTCTCTGGTGTCATCCCCAGATTGATATCTTTACGACTCGTTGGAACCATCAGGTGGACACTTTCGTGTCCCCATGTCCAGATGCTCTGGCTTTCACCATGGACGCTTTGTCCTTCCTTTGGAACGGTCTTGTCGGCTACGCCTTCCTGCCGGTTCCGATTCTGCCTCAGGTTCTAGCCCAGATATGAACTTGCAGTTGTCGAATCCTTTCGATCATACCCCTGTCGACTCGGTGGGTCTGGATCAATCTGCTGCGCTCTCTGCTAGCGGCGGTTCCGGCATGTCTCCCTCTACATCGCGACTTTCTTTGCCAAAGTCTCCCAGGAGGTATCAGGTCGACCCAACTTCATTGTGCCTTCGTGCATGTCTTTTATCGGATCCTGTCTCTTCCATAGTGGTTCTTTTTCGTGACGAGCAGTGGAGTTACTTTTCTTCTTCAAGGAGGCACTCACTCCACTGGTTTAGCCTCTGTGGCTAAGTAGAAGGTTCATCTGTCGATGGTGTGCGATCACTCTGTTGCTTCTGTCACTCCTTCGATCACACTGATTGCGGAGTTTCTGGTATATGTTTGTTTCTGGGGGTCTGCAGCAATGGGAACAAGTCCATGCTTCGGAGACCTTTTTCATATGTGGTACAACATCGTATCGGCACTCATCCTTGCCTCTCCAAGCTTGTTCGGCACTTTTTCTTGAAAAGGCCTAGGACTTTGCAGTTTACTCCAAGATGGACACTTTCTTGGGCACTGCTCTGTTTGGGGGGGGGGGGGGGGAGGGAGCGTTTGTGCCTTTATCCCGGGTAGATATGCCTTTTCTCACATGCCAGATCTCTCCTGAATCCATTTCTAACTCTGTCATTTTGTTGGATGTTACGCTAGCAGCCCACTGGAGAAATGCTACCTTCTGCACTTATCTGCGACAGTTGCTGGAGCAGACAGAGGACCTTTGTTCTACAGGCCCTTTTTCTTCAGGCTGTTGTCTATTCCAGCCATTCAGCTTCTTGCAGGGTTAGTTCCAGCTCCGTGCTGTTACTGCCCTATCTGTCTGTGCATCGCACATCACCATATGCCTCATCTTTCATTGTCTTTTACTAATGTTTGTGATGCTATGGTTTGATAGGACTAGGGATCTCTTCCTCTGTCCACGGTTCCAGGGCAGTTGAGTTATGTGTGGGTTGGTTATGTGATTCCCTCCATCCTATTGTCTATTCAGCCTGTAGTAAACAATTGTAAGGTAGGTTGATAAGAAATATAAATTATATAGTAAATTTCCTTTCTTATTATTCCGACTGCAATTGTTTACATGGAGGCCCTCAAAAGAATGTTTAATTGATGACTGCACTGTGTGCATGGGTTAACGGAAGTCGTGGAATTGTACTAAGGGAAGAGTGTCCCATACTGGGTGTGCGCCGATTGCGCTCGGCATAGTTTTGGCTTATTACAACACTTTTTGTTTTTTACAACACTTTTCTGTCCAACATCTCTTGGGAAAGATTAAAAATAGAGAGTATTTTATCCGAGTTAGGGTCTTCCACTGTAGTGCAAGCCTGTAGTAAACAATTGTGGTAGGTATAATAAGAAAGGAAATTTACTATAAAATTTATATTTTTTCACACATTTTTTCAGAACATCATTGCATTTCTCAACTTTGTTCAAAGATCCCATTTCTACAATGCATCACTTAACTCTTTACCTAACATGAAAGACAGACAACAATTGCAAAAATTCTTAAATAACTAAATTTTTTAATTTTCTGCATCAAAAACCTAACTTAATATGACCCCCTCAGGTTAACGAGCTCATTCCAATGAGGGGTCATAAGCTATGTTTGGGGGTAAACAAATTTAAAAAAAGTAATGAAAATTGCGTAGTGATTTTTGTGAATAGTGCTGACCTTTTTTGGCTGTTATGTTGGGTAAAAGGTTAACAGCATGTAAGCAATAAAAGCAAAACTTTGCAACCATTTAGTGTCCATTCTGCAATAAAACATATAATGGGAAGAGATACACAGGAATGGTTAGAAACTAGTGCTGGGAAGTGAGAGGCTCAGGCCAGAGTGACTTGTCTTCATTAAACCGACCTATCAGAAAAGTGCTGTCACTTTTCATATATAAATTGTCATGCATACAGTACAAACTGAAATAATTTGTGGGTTTTTTCCAGAAAAAAATGGTCAGCCCATTTTCTTCTGCAGATAATTTGAGTCCTTAACATCATTGTTGGGAAGCTCTCTCAGAGCTTACCAAGAAAACATGTCAAGGCTTAGAATTATCAGTAAAGAAACATTGTTTCTTGTTCACAATTCTACTTATTGCAGCATAGGTATAAACAAATGGCTAAACTTAATTTCATACCTGTGTTGTGGTCATGATATAGCCGCAGATGCTGAAAGTGACTTCCAAACACCAATAAATAAATAAAATAGGATATATTTAGATTGAGACTATTTATGCCCAACATCCCTAGAGTGTTACCTACATGCAGACCCCCACCAGCAGAAGACACACTCTCTCTTACCCAGTGCTGTGCACCATGTGGTATGCCTGTTGTGTGCAGTTTTAGTGCACCTGTCTTAAACTTTTCCTCCTTATCCCTCATACTGAATATCCTGCTTTCGGCCATGGAGAAAGCTCTAAATGATAATGTGGCTGATCAGCTCTTGAGAATACAAAAGAACCTGTTTTGAAAGACCACTCTTTTTGCAAGGCAAAAGTGGTCTCTCAAAACAGGTGGTATGTCATGACAGGTCCATGACAGAGTTAAACAACCAAATGATACAAGGTTACAAGATTAGTTGTCTCTCAGGACAGTGGTCTTTTAACCCTTTACCTAACATGAAAAGCAGACGAAACATGCAAACAGAATTCTTGAATAACTAATTTTTTTCATTTTTTTTATCTCTAAAACAGAGGTTTTGACCCCTCTCTTTGGAACGAGCTCCAAAGAGAGGTGAAAACCTATGTTTTAGAGATAGAAAATGAACAAAAATAATAGAAATTAACTGGCAATTTTTGTGAAAAGCGCTGGTCGGTTTAGGCTGTTACATTGGGTAAAGGGTTAAAACAGGTTTTACTGTTGTAGCTAAAAGCGAATGGCTGGAGATATGAGAAATATTTTAACATATACATTGAATATTGCAGGATAAAAAGGTTGTGATAAGACTTATAATAAGCAAATTTGCATGCGCTACCATTAATACACTGACTTGGTTTGATATTTTAATTACAGGCTGATGGACTTTATGTATGTGTGTTTTTATATATGTAGACAATTTTATTTGAGTAACTTACTTTCCTGAGTGTTGTTAGATTTTTATGATTTATGACTAACCACGTGTGTCCTGAATGTGTTGCATGTATGTGCGTATAGGTCTGGTTTGCATTTTAAATTACTGTTTGACTTGTCAATACATCTACTAATATCACAATTATAGAATCGGCACATTTTCCCTGTGGGAAGTGGAGGAAACAAAAGTTTATGTAAACAAGTGCTCTGCTCTGCTTATAGAATGTGACCCAGTAAGCAATGCCTGGGGTTTGAGTCTATAGTGGGAATCATACTAATAAATGATTGGCTCAATTTGTCTTCTAGCTCTGCCTCTCAAGAATGGATGGGGGTGGTGATTACATTTGTCCAGCCGTTCATTTGTTTCTTCATCCAGTCAGACATGGCCCTATCTCTTGACCAGGCATTGTGGGGGTTATGTATGCACCACTAATGCAATTTCTTGTTTTACAGCTGTGATAAATCTTAAGATGCTTAAAGTGAACTTCAGTATCATGAATATTAAACCATTTAACTGGTCAAGTGCAAGAGGCACATATTTGGGATTTATTGAAAACTACATTACTGTGACTAAAAGACATCCAATTCTGTGAATGCGCTTCATATCATCTTAGAAGTAAAGACAGTTTGGTTTATCACTTTACCATTAGAGCTGGGTGGTTTTTCTGTTCTGAAACTGAACTGAAACCAAAGTTGAATTTAAAAAATCAAAACCTCTCAGCTCTATTTACCATGTTACAATTTATTGGAGAGTGCTTAGAAATTTTCTTCAATAAATTGTAGCTGGTCAAATTCTTACGAACAGAATCTGACAACCACAATTGATCTGGTTATAAGCTTTGTTTTTGAGACAAAAAATGAAACATTTATAAAATTTGAATGGTGTTTTTGTAAATAAGAGAACAAGTTTTCACCATTATTTTGGTCAAAGGGTCAAGCATGTAAATGAAAAAAAGATTAATAACCTGTGGAATAACCTGTGGAAATGGAGAGTTCACGAAATGAAGTTTCAAGTTTAGGATGGGCTTAGCCCCCAACATGCTGTACTTGAGAGTCGCAATGTAATTGTTGTCAGAGGCTAAAGTTTATTTACAGAGATCTTGAATTTTAACTCTTGAAAAACGAAAGACTGCTTTTGTGTTTTGTTGTCACAAAGAGTCTCAAATTCAGAACTGGACATACAGTGACGGCTCTGTCAGGTTAGCTGAGAAGAACAATTTATATCCTCAACATGCAGCCATGTGGATAGAGGTTAAAAATATTAATCCTCTGTGCACTGATGTTCAAAAATCAATATTTCAACCTAAAAATTTGTTCCTGTAATGCAACTAGAAATTTAACCAATTCAGTTTTGTTTGACAGAGCTTTTAAATTCCTAGTTGCATCATGGGGAAAATTTGCTGCTTGAAATTATGTATTGTATAATGACATTGTTGTGCAGAGGGTTGATGAATCTGATCCATATTTAAGATCTGAACTTGACTTATTAAAAGGTTTAAAGCAGGTATTTTCCATCGCCCTAAAGGCCAATTGTATAACTAAAGAGCTGCACTGTTTACTAAAGAATCTTTTCTTAAAGCCCACATCTTTTCTACAGGTTGACATGCAAGTTTATTGGTGTTTAAGGTCACTTTCAGCATCTGCTGTAAAACTGACCACACCATTAATTTAGCCTGTCATTTATACTGATGCTGACCACTGCAAAGGATTTACACCCCTATACATAGAATAATAGGGGCCTGTTATACCAGTAATACAAGACTTATTTACCACAGAGATTGAACACTTTCTCACTTCCCAAGGATCCAACAGTATGAAAATTATGCAGATTATATTTATGCATCTCCTTTACCCCAGGTAGCAGGTTATATGGGATGTTCTCCATAGTAGTAACTTGTCCTGTTATCATCTTTCTTGAATACATGGACAGAATTTTACACCCTGGACCACCAGTCAGAATCTTTTGATATTTTGTATATAGGATAGGTGGGTCAGATTCAAGTTTGTTCAAATCAAGCACTGGGTTGATATTTGGGCTCTGTATGAGAGCCCCAATTTTAACTCAAACAGAATCACAGCATCTGGTTCTCAAAATGACTTCACAGAATGGGAATAATGTCATTTTGATTTCTGCAAGATATTTCAAAATTCTTTCTTGGGATCGAATGTGGCATCAGCTGGATTTTGCGCAGGTTATTGAAAGTGCTTGAATTTTTAAGGTAGATATTGTAGATCTGGAAAGTACTTGAAAATCAAACTTTCTAAGTGAAAGCCATGGAGAGTCCTTGAAAAATATAATCCGATAGTTGAATTCTTCAGTTTGGTGGAAATTTCATCTGGAAACTCTGGGATTTGAAGCAGTGTTTGTTTACTGTTGTAAACAAGGTCTGTTTAATGGTAAAATAGGACCCAGTAACCAATGCTTGGGGTGGAAGTCTTTAAAATGGACAACATGGGTGTAGGTGATTGGCTGGACATAACTTTATATCCCTGTTGCAGTCACAGTTAGCCATTGTGTACAAATATGTGACCATAAACACCAATAAATCAGTAAATAGTTTGGTGAAAATGTGAAGGAAGCTGTAGTATTTTGTTGAAAAAATTGCATTTTCTATACTCTGAAATAACACCTGCCCCTGATACTGATCCTGGGGGTGTTTTCTGAGAGGGGTTGGGACTCTCTGAGAGAGATTCCCAAGGATTTGTAAGGTATAGATATTTTTGATTTGGAACACATGCAGGAATTGTTAACTATACAAACATCAAAGATAATCAAATTAATTTTAGAAAATATGTGAGAATGCTCTCCAAAAGTCCTGGATTTTTTTTCTACAACTGCAGTCCAAAGCATTTTACTCACTTCAAGGGGCATAAAGACACTAATTAAAAAAGAGAATATTGACTTTTGGATTTTACCTGTATGTGAAATAGCATGGAAAAAACCCAATCTGTACATAAAGAATATGACATCAGATGTGATGACATCACGACTATATTGATGAAGTTACATGTGATTTCTTATTTTAACTCTGCTGCTGTTCAAATAAATAACAACAATAACAACAACAACAACAACTGTGCATTATTTTAGCAATAATTGGGCATAATTAGATAAAAAACTTGGAAACTTTCCATTTCAATTAATATGGTAAATGACATTGCATGGACATTTCAATGAATGATCAGGTAACAAGATCGGTATGAAAAACTGAGGCACCATTTTTAGCTCAACTTGACAAAGTCAAGCTGAGCTATTGCCATCACTTCTCGTCTCGTCCGTTAGTATGTTAGTATGTTAGTACGTACGTCCACAATTTCCTTTGGCACACCTCACAGGTCGTATTTATGATCAGATCACTTTGAAACTTGGTATGCTTGTTTGGTGTGACCTCTAGATGGGAGCTATCGATTTTCTTCAATTTCCGTCAAAAAATGTTGCCACGGCCAACGTTCTTAGAACTTAGTTTAGTCAGACCTCAATATTTCCCTTTGGCACACTCTACAGGGCACTTTTATAATCGGATTGCTTTGAAACCTGGTATGCTTGTTTGGGTAGACCTCTAGATAGGAGCTATCGATTTTCTTCATTTTCCGTAAAAAAATGTTGCCGCGGTCAACGTTCTTAGAACTTAGTTTAGTCAGAAGACCTCAATATTTCTCTTTGGCACACCCTACAGGGCACATTTATGATCGGATTGCTTTGAAACCTGGCATGCTTGTTTGGGGTGACCTCTAGTTGGGAGCTATGGATTTTCTTCAATTTCCATCAAAAAATGTTGCCGCGGCCAACATTCTTAGAACTTCGTTTAGTCAGGCCTCACTATTTCCCTTTGGCACACCCTACAGGGCACATTTATGATTGGATTGCTTTGAAACCTGGTATGCTTGTTTGGGGTGACCTCTAGATGGGAGCTATCGATTTTTTTCCGTTTCCGTCAAAAAATGTTGCCGCGGCCAACATTCTTAAAACTTAGTTTAGTCAGAAGACCTCGATATTTCTCTTTGGCACACCCTACAGGGCACATTTATGATCGGATTGCTTTGAAGCCTGGTATGCTTGTTTAACTTGGTGTGCTCATTAGACAAGACCTTTCTATAAGAACTATAGATTAGCATTCATTTCTGTGAAAAAAGTTGCCATTTACAGTAACCTCTGAACATACTGCATTTGTGTATCAACATTCTTCCTTTAGCCAGTCTTACAGTTTACATTTAAAAATTGATGGATAACTCTGATCTTCAATTTTGCCATTTCATTTATAACTTACCAAGTTTCAAGTTTGTCAAGTTGAGCTTCAGTGTCATTGACACTTTCATTCGATAAAGCCAGTAAATTCTCACCTTCAACTTAAATTATTTAATTAATATGAGCACATTCATACAAATGATATATTAACATAAGGGTACAAAAAGTGTGGTTTTGTCAGATGGTCAGTACATTTCTTCTTCAAATTGTCTGCTCATGTCCTTTCAAGAATTTGTCTCTTTTGAGGATCAAATTTGAAGTCCAGTCTGATTGGGAAGCCTGTGAAAAAGAAATATTGATTTGGTCATCTCTCTGTGACTTTGTGGATGAGTGAGAATGAAAGCTTTTATTGTACTGATGCCACAATTTCATTATCAGTAATTTTTTTTTACCCTCAACTAAAATGGACACACTGAACACTGCACACTGCTTTCCAACCCAGCACATATTAAAATGTACCCAGCACATATTAAAATGTCAGCAGTTTTAGAATATGATACCATACATCTATCATTTTAAGGTGACCAATAACTGATATTCTAACCTGTAGTGAAAAGGCTTCCATCATGCCAGTGGCATAGATACACGATGGGTGTGGACTTGGCCGATGATGACCCCACCAAATATGTCAGAACGTTTTTGGCTAGTCTGACATTTTTTTTTACCCCTTTTCTTTGTACAGTTTTGCAAAATAGGGAAATTATTGATATTTTGGTAAAACATATGTTTTTAGACTGATTTTTGCTAACTAAACGACTTTGGGTATCAAAATGGTAGTAATTTAGTTTCTCAGTATGGAATTTGTTGAAAGTTTTATTGGTTTTTCAGAAAAATTTGCCCTTGCTTCTTCACCAGTAAAAAGCTCTGCCACTGAATCAAGCGGATGATTTTATGACAAACCTGTAAGCTAGTCTGTTTTCATTGACATGAAATTCTATGACTTTTATCAACCCTTTATCTAACACAGCCAGAGAACTAAACTTGATTTTTTGAATAATTGAAAATGGTAATTTTTTACACACAAAACATAGCCTGTGACCCCTTATTCGAACAGTCTTGATAAGCTCATTCCATGGAGGGGTTATAAGTAGAGCTGGGCATTTTTAGTCCCCTACCGGCATCGCGATGACTTACAGATCAAGTTTGAGTTTCATGCTGATTGCATTATTCTTGTGTGAGTTATGGCCCTTGGAAATATGGAAAAGCGCCAAAATATCAGTTTTCCGACTTTTTTTTGGAAACACTTCAACGGAATGATTTCATTTTTGGTAACCTACTATAGAACAATGACTTACAGATCAAGTTTCATTTACACTCTGTCCATCCATCGGTCAGTCTGTCAGTCAGTCTGTCAGTCATACTTTAGTTTTCCGGACTTTTTTTTGGAAATGCTTCAACGGAATGATTTCATATTTGGTAACCTACTATAGAACGATGACTTACAGATCAAGTTTCATTTGTACTCTGTCCATCCGTCAGTTTGTCAGTCAGTCTGTCAGTCATACTTTAGTTTTCCGGACTTTTTTTGGAAATGCTTCAACCAAATGATTTCATTCTTGGTAACCTACTATAGAACGATGACTTACAGATCAAGTTTGAGTTTCATGCTGACTGCGTTATTCTTGTGTGAGTTATGGCCCTTGGAAATATGGAAAAGTGCCAAAATATCAGTTTTCTGGACTTTTTTGGGAAATGCTTCAACGGAATTCATGCTGATCACATCTAGGTTATAACATTTGTATAATTATTAATGCTCATTAGTCCGGTAGGGTACATTGTATTGCTCCAGCGATACGTGCGCACTTGTTTAAAATTTTTTTGGCTTGGGTCTGGTTTTTGTGGGAAAACAGAAAACCAAATTCCGAGACCTAGCAGAAACTGTGTGCATAAACTAATAAATTTTTCTTACTGGAGGGGAATTGGACCTGTGACCCCTAGTGACCGGACGAGTCAGTATGGCAGAAAATGTGACAATGAGAGCTCAACATTGATCAGATAACGTTATTCATTTGTTACCAAAATTTATGTTTTTTAGCTCAACTTGACAAAGTCAAGCTGACCTATCGCCATCACTTCTCATCCGTCGGCATATGTACGTTAGTACGTACGTCCACAATTTCCTTTGGCACACCTCACAGGTCGCATTTATGATCAGATCGCTTTGAAACTTGGTATGCTTGTTTGGGGTAACCTCCAGATGGGAGCTATCGCTTTTCTTCAATTTCTGTCAAAAAATGTTGCCGCGGCCAACGTTCTTAGAACTTAGTTTAGTCAAACCTCAATATTTCCCTTTGGCACACCCTACAGGGCACATTTATGATTGGATCACTTTGAAACTTGGTATGCCTGTTTGGGATGACCTCTAGATGGGAGCTATCAATTTTCTTCAAATTCCATCAAAAAATGTTGCCACAGTCAACCTTCTTAGAACTTATTAGTCCCCTATTGGCATCGCCGGAGGGGACTATAGGTTTGCACTCCGACCATCTGTCAGTCTGTCAGTCTGTCAGTCACACTTTAGTTTTCCGGAGTTTTTTTGGAAACGCTTTAACGGAATGATTTCATTTTTGGTAAACTACTATAGAACAATGACTTACAGATCAAGTTTGAGTTTCATGCTGATTGCATTATTCTTGTGTGAGTTACGGCCCTTTGAAATATGGAAAAGCACCAAAATATCAGTTTTCCGGAGTTTTTTTTGGAAACGCTTCAACGGAATGATTTCATTTTTGGTAAACTACTATAGAATGATGACTTACAGATCAAGTTTGAGTTTCCTGCTGATTGTATTATTCTTGTGTGAGTTACGGCCCTTGGAGATATGGAAAAGCACCAAAATATCAGTTTTCCGGAGTTTTTTTGGAAACACTTCAACGGAATGATTTCATTTTTGGTAAACTACTATAGAACGATGACTTACAGATCAAGTTTGAGTTTCATGCTGATTGCATTATTCTTGTGTGAGTTATGGCCCTTGGAAATTTGGAAAAGCTCCAAAATTTCAGTTTTCCTGACTTTTTTTGGAAACGCTTCAACGGAATGATTTCATTTTTGGTAACCAACTATAGAAGGATGACTTACAGATCAAGTTTGAGTTTCATGCTGATTGCCTTATTCTTGTGTGAGTTATTGCACTTGGAAATATGGAAAAGCGCCAAAATATCAGTTTTCCGGACTTTTTCTGGAAACGCTTCAACGGAATGATTTCATTTTTGGTAACCTACTATAGAATGATGACTTACAGATCACGTTTCATTTACACTCTGTCCATCCATCCGTCAGTCTGTCAGTCAGTCTGTCGGTCGTACTTTAGTTTTCCGGACTTTTTTGGAAACGCTTCAACGGAATGATTTCATATTTGGTAACCTACTATAGAACGATGACTTACAAATCAAGTTTCATTTGTACTCTGTCCATCCGTCAGTCTGTCAGTCAGTCTGTCAGTCATACTTTAGTTTTCCAGACTTTTTTTGGAAATGCTTCAACCGAATGATTTCATTCTTGGTAACCTACTATAGAACGATGACTTACAGATCAAGTTTGAGTTTCATGCTGATTGCATTATTCTTGTGTGAGTTATGGCCCTTGGAAATATGGAAAAGTGCCAAAATACCAGTTTTCTGGACTTTTTTGGGAAATGCTTCAACGGAATTCATGCTGATTACATCTAGGTTATAACATTTGTATAATTATTAATGCTCATTAGTCCAGTAGGGGACATTGTATTGCTTCAGCGATACGAGCCCTCTTGTTTTAGTCAAACCTCAATATTTCCCTTTGACACACCCTACAGGACATTTATGATTGGATTACTTTGAAACATGGCATGCTTGTTTGGGGTGAACCCTAGATGGAAGCTATCGATTTTCTTCCATTTCCGTCAAAAAATGTTGCCACGGCCAACGTTCTTAGAACTTAGCTTAGTCAGACCTCAATATTTCCCTTTGGCACACCCTACAAGGTACATTTATGATTGGATTGCTTTGATACTTTGTATGCTTGTTTGGAGTGTCCTCTAGATGACAGCTATCGATTTTCTTCCATTTCCGTCAGAAAATGTTGCTGCGGCCAACATTCTTAGAACTTAGTTTAGTCAGACCTCAATATTTCCCTTTGGCATACCCTACAGGGCACTTTTATGATCGGATTGCTTTGAAACCTGGCATGCTTGTTTGAGTTGACCTCTAGATGGGAGCTATCTATTTTCTTCCTTTTCCACCTGTCACAAAATGTTGCCGGTGGCAACGATCTTTGAACTTAGTTTAGACAGGTATCAATATACTCCATTGGCATGCCCTACAGGGCACATTTATGATCAGCTCAGTTTGAAACTTTGTATGATTGTTTGGGGTTTCCTCTAGATGGGAGCTATCGATTTTCTTCGATTTCCGTCCAAAAATGTTGCAGTGACCTTTGATGAACTTAGTAAAAACTTAGTGCAGTTAAGCATCAATATTTCCCTTTGACACATTTATGATTGGATCTCTTGCAAACTTGGTGTGCTTGTATGGGGTGACATCTATATGGGAGCTGTCGATTTTCTTCCATTTCTGTCAAAAAATGTTGCCACTGACCTTTGAACTTAGTTTAGTCAGGCCTCAATATTTCCCTTTAACACACCCTTCAGGGCACATTTATGATCGGATCACTTTGAAACTTGGTTTGTGTGTTCGGGGTGACCTCGAGATGTGAGCTATTGCTTTTTTTTCATTTCCATAAAAAATTATTGTCGTTATTACCAGCCTTTGAACTTACTACATTTGTGCATCAACTTATCCCTTTTGAACTCTCAGCAGGGTATATTTATGAATTTTCATAAAAAAACCCCAAAAACCATTGCCACAAGCAATAACCTTCTACTTAGTGCATTTGTGCAATAACATCTTCCTTTGGCATGCCTCAGAGGGCACATTCATTATCAGGTTGTTTTGAAACTTTGTATGCTTATGGAGGGTGACAAAGATAGGAGCTATTGATTTTCTGTTCATTTCCATCAAAAACTGTTGATGTTAGCAACAATCTTTGAATTTATTGCATTTTTATCAACATTCTTTGACATGGCCTGCAGGCCACATTTATCATAGGATTATTTTTGAACTTGGTGTGCTCATTAGGCAAGACCTTCAGATAAGAGCTGTTGATTAGCATTCATTTCTGTGAAAGAAGTTTTCATTTTCAATAACATCTGAACATACTGCATTTGTGTATCAACATTCTTCCTTTATCCAGTCTTACTGTTTACATTTAAAAATTGCATGGATTACTCTGACGTTGTGCACACACAATGCTGTTATGTTGAAATTCCATCAAATAATATTGGTATCAATGATCTTCAATTTTGCCGTTTCATTTATAACTTACCAAGTTCAAGTTTGTCAAGTTGAGCTACAGTGTCATTGACACTTTCATTTTCTGACTAAATGGGTTTAATAGCTGATCCTCTAGAACCCCTAAGAAGGATCAAAGGAAAGTTAGGCTGAACCCAATGGAGATACTTGCAGTCGTACAGTGGTGTCTGACTAACTATTGCAGGTTTTTTCAAAGTTAATGACCCAGAGGTGTTCTTTACTATATGTTCCTAACATAGAAAAAACTGAATCGAAACTGGGCTTCTTCCCTGAAACTGAACCAAAGCCAACTCTGAAAAATTGAAACCAACCAGCTCTCATTATAGGCTTTATTTTGAGGCAAACATTGAAAAAAATAGTAATTTTTAGCTTAACTGGACAAAGTCAAGATAAGCTATTGCCATCACGCGTGCGGAAGTCTGTGAGTCTGTTCACATTTTCCTTTAGCACAGGCTACACCCCGTAGTTCTTGTCTGATCATCACAAAATTTCATATGCAGGTTTGGGGTCATGTCTAGATGAGAATGTCCCCTTTTGGTCACGATCAGTCAACCGGTATGGCTGCCCGAGCCCAAAACCCAAAAACCATTACCACAGTCTGCAGGTTGTATTTATGAAGGGATTTCATTGTAACTTCGTAGGATGCCTCTGTATAATGCCCAGATGAGAACGTCCCCTTTTGGTCATGATCTGTCAACCGTGATGGCTGCCCAAGCCCGAAAACCAAAAACTTTTAGCACAGACAGGTGATATTTAATATGGAGGGATTTCATTGTAACTTGGTAGGATGACTCCGGATGATGTCTAGATGAGAACTTTCCCATTTGGTCATAATCTGTCAACTGTGACGACTGCCTGAGCCCAAAACCCTAAAACCTTTAGCACAGTCTACAGGTCATATTTATGGAGGGATTTCATTGTAACTTGGTAGGGTGACTTCATATGATGTCTAGATGAGAACGTCTCCTTTTGGACGTGATTGGGCAACTGTGACCGCTACAGGGACCCGAAGCCCGAAAACCTTTAGCACAGTCTACAGGTCATATTTATGAAGGGATTTCATTGTAACTTGATAGGATGCCCAAGCCCCAAAACATTTAGCATAGTCTATGGGTCGTATTTATGGAAGGATTTCATTGTAACTTGTTAGGTTGACTCCATGTAATGCCTAAATGATGACATCCACTTTTGGTCGTGATTGGTCAACTGTGATGGCTACAGGTGCCTGAAGCCCGAAAACCTTGAGCACAGTCTACAGGTCATATTTATGAAGGGATGTCATTGTAACTTCGTAGGATCATTCCAGATGATGCCCAGATGAGAATTTTCCTTTTGGTTGCGATCATTCAACCATGATGGCTGCCCGAAGCCCGAAAACCTTTAGCACAGTCTGCAGATCATATTTATGAGGGATTTCTTTGTAACTTGGTAGGTTGACTTCATTTAATGTCTAGATGAGAACATCCCCTTTTGGACATGATTGGGCAACTGTGACGGCTGCAGGGGCCCGAAGCCCGAAAACCTTTAGCACAGTCTGCAGGTCATACTTATGAAGGGATTTCATTGTAGCATGGTAGGATGACTCCAAATGATGTCTAGATGAGAATGTCCCCTTTTGGTCGCAATCATTCAGCCTTGATGGCCGCCCGAACCCAAAACCCCAAAACCTTTAGCGTAGTCTATAGGTCGTATTTATGTAAGGATTTCATTGTAACTTGTTGGGTTGACTCCATATAATGCCTAGATGGTGACATCTCTTTTTGGTCGTGATTGGTCAACTGTGACGGCTTCAGGGGCCCAAAGCCCAAAAACCTTGAGCACAGTCTGCAGGTCATACTTATGAAGGGATTTCATTGTAACTTCTTAGGATCACTCCAGATGATGCCCAGATGACAACATGCCTTTTTGGTCGTGATCATTCAACCATGATGGCTTTCCGAGCCCAAAACACGAAAAACTTGAGTACAGGCTACAGGTCATATTTGTGAAGGGATTTTATTGTAACTTAGCAGAATGACCCAGTATAATGTCGAGATGAGGACGTCCTCTTTTAGTAGTAATCGATCAACCGTCATGGCTACACAGGCCTGAAGTCCGAAAAAAATTTAGCACAGTCTACAGGCCATATTTATGAAGGGATTTCAATGTAACTTGATAGGATGACTCATTTTGGAATAATTTCACTGTTGACTTGGTAACTTTCGTTGACATACGTTAATTGTGAGGGCCACATACATTAACTGTGAGGTCATATTAACCCACCCCTCTGCCCTTTAGTACAGTGTACATCTCATATTATTTTTATTAAAAACATAGCATACAGGGAACAGAAATTAACATATTCCCAATTATCACAATTCTTGTCTTATTTCATAACCCTTTCATAAACATTGAACATTATCCTTTTCATCAAACACAACACACAGACAATTTAAGCTACAGTGTCATTGACACACTCATTTTTAATGGCACTGGCTCAATATGTCCATTGCAGTAGGTAAAGAGATAATATTTCCTGAGACTCATGGAATTACATATAATTCTCATCCTTACCATTTGTCAAATATTACAGATGGGATCTTTATTTTTTGTAAAGCTTGTCGATTTCAGTGTGAGAGGTGGAGAAATTGTGTTTTGGTTCCCACCCAGCACTGTATACGGTTATAACTGATGGTGCCAGAATTCAGTCATCTCAAGTACTTTCCTGTCCATGTGAACCTAAAATTCCTCTTGCTATTTTGCTTGACAGAGCTATTCGCTATTTTGCTTGACAGGGCTATTCAAGCATGAGAAATAGTAGTAGGTTTCAGCTTTTAACTCCTTGTATGCTGCTGGCAGTTATTCCTGCCCAGGACCAAAATCTCTTCCAACTGAAATATCTATAATTTGGGTACATTTAACCAGTTCTCCTCCCTGTAAATTGAATGGAATTTTTGACCGATGATTTCTGGAGTTTAAATAATAATTTAAATGAGTTTCATATCAAATCTATGTGAAACAGACATGACTGGATTTGATGAAAAATATTTTGAAAATACTCCGTGGGTTTAGGGTTAATAGTGGAATGTGTAAAACTGTTTACTTCAAAGCTATGTCCTGGCTAAGTTTGCAGGCAAGGTTTTCATTATAAATTGTCAAAAGTCCTCGATTTTTAGCAGAGCTAGACAGTCGAGATAAGTTATTGCCATCATGCGTGCAGAAGTCTGTGAGTCTGTTCATATTTTCTTTAGCACAGACTACACCCCCATAGTTCTTGTCCGATCACCACAAAATTTCAAATGCAGGTTCGAGGTCATGTCTAGATGAGAACGTCCCATTATGGTCGCGATCGGTCAACTGTGATGGCTATGCGAGCCCAAAACCTAAAAATCTTTAGCACAGTCTACAGGTCGTATTTTTGAATGGATTTCATTGTAACTGGGTAGAATGACTCTGTATAATGTCTAGATGAGAATGCCCCTTTTTGGTTGTGATCGGTCAACCATACTGGCTGTGCAGGCTCAAAACCTTTAGCACAGTCAACATATCATATTTATGAAGGGATTTTATTGTAACTTTGTAGGATAACTCTGTATAATGTCTAGATGAGAACATCTTATTTTGGTCAGGTTTAGTCAACAGTGACTGCCACAGGGGCACGTTACCTACATTCCTTTAGCACAGTCTACAGCTTGCATTTATGAAGGGATTTCATTGCAAATATGTAGCATGCCTCCGTATAATGTCGAGATGAGAAGGTCCTATTTTGGCTATGATCAGTCATTCATGATGGCCGCTCAGGCACGTGACTTAGATTTGTTTAGCAGGGGCACTTTACCTACATTCCTTTAGCAAAGTCTACAGCTTGCATTTATGAAGGGATTTCATTGCAAATATGTAGAATGCCTCCGTATAATGTCGAGATGAGAAGGTCCTATTTTGGCAGTGATCAGTCAATCACGATGGCCGCACAGGCACGTGACTTAGATTTGTTTAGCACAGTCTACATTTCATATTTTTGAAGCGATTTTATTGTAACTTGGAGGGATAACTCTGTATGATGTGTAGATGAGACTGTCCTAGTTTTGTCACAATCAGTCAGCTGTTACCGCTGCCTGGTCACGTGACCTAGATTCCTTTAGCACTGTCTACAAGTTGTTTTTATGAAGGGATTTCATTGTAACTTGGAAGGATAACTTAGTATGATATCTAGATGAGTCTCTATTTTGGTAATGATCGGGTTACCGTGACCACCAAACCATCACATGACCTAGAATGCTTTAACAAAGTCTACCAGTTATATTTATGAAGTGATTTCAATGTAACTTGGTAGGATGACTCATTATACCCCCGCTTCGAAGAAGTGGGGGCTATATAGGAATCGCCCTGTACGTCCGTACGTCCGTATGTCCATCCATCCGTCTGTCCGTCCGTCTGTCCATCCGTCCGTACGTCCGTCCGTACGTCTTTCCGGACATGAAATTCTTGTGTGCGCAACTCCTCCTACATTTATCAATCAATTTGGACAAAACTTTTCAGACATCATCACTACTAAGTGAACATGCGCATATTCCAAGATTTTTGATCTGCGACAATTTTAACCAGGTTATCTCCCTTTGACTTAGATTTATTATGTCTTTCCGTTCGAACAAATTCTTGTGTGCGCAACTCCTCCTACATTAATGAACCGATTTTGATGAAACCTTTCAAACATCATCTCTACTAAGTGAACATGTGCATATTCCAAACTTTTTGATCTGCGACAATTTTAACCAGGTTATCTCTCTTGAACTTTGATTTAATATGGGTTTCTGCATGAAATTCTTGTGTGCGCAACTCCTCCTACATTTATCAATCAATTTGGACGAAAGTTTACAGACATATCACTACTAAGTGAACATGCGCATATTCCAAAATTTTTGAGCTGTGGCAATTTTAACTAGGTTATCTCCCTTTAACTTAGATTTATTATGGGTTTCTACATGAAATTCTTGTGCGCGCAACTCCTCCTACATTTATCAATCAATTTGGACAAAACTTTTCAGACATCATCACTACTAAGTGAACATGCGCATATTCCAAGATTTTTGATCTGCGACAATTTTAACCAGGTTATCTCTCTTTGACTTAGATTTATTATGTATTTCCGTTCCAACAAATTCTTGTGTGCGCAACTCCTCCTACATCAATGAACCGATTTTGATGAAACCTTTCAAACATCATCTCTACTAAGTGAACATGTGCATATTCCAAACTTTTTGATCTGCGACAATTTTAACCAGGTTATCTCTCTTGAACTTTGATTTAATATGGGTTTCTGCATGAAATTCTTGTGTGCGCAACTCCTACATTTATCAATCAATTTGGACAAAAGTTTACAGACATCATCACTACTAAGTAAACATGCGCATATTCCAAAATTTTTGAGCTGTGGCAATTTTAACTAGGTTATCTCCCTTTAACTTAGATTTATTATGGGTTTCTACATGAAATTCTTGTGCGTGCAACTCCTCCTACATTTATCAATCAATTTTGACGAAACCTTTCAAACATTATCACAACTAAGTGAACATACGCATATTCCCAAATTTTTGATCTGCGACAATTTTAACTAGGTTATCTCCCTTTAACTTGGATTTATTATGGGTTTTCAAATGGGATTCTTGTGTGTGCAACTCCTCCTACATTAATGAACCGATTTTGAATACATGTTGCACATTGTAAATGTGTTTTTCCAAATGTAAACCATATATGTATGGGCTCTTTTAAGTATTCAGTGCTGTTCTGTGGAAGGCCACATGCAAATACAAATTTCAACAACAAAAAATGATCTTCATGTATACATTTCCTTATGGCCTTCGCCTACATGATCAGAAGTGCATTCCTCTAAAAACCCAAAGCGGGGGTATTAATCACCTTCAGTGATAGTTCTAGTTTTGGAATGATTTTACTGTAACTTGGTAACTTTGGTTGACATACATTGACTGTGAGGGCCACATTAACCCAGGCCTCAATTCTTTAGGACAGTATACACCTCAAATTAATCTTATTGAAAACATAGCATGTTGGGAACAGAAATTAACATATTCTCAATTATCACAATTCTTGTCTTATTTCATAATCCTTTCATAAACATTGAACATTATCCTTTTCATCAAACACCACTCACATTCAAGTTAAACTACAGTGTCATTGAAACTTTCATTTTTAGCTCAACTTTGACGTCCGTCTGTCCGCCTGCCCCTCAACAATTCAATACGGCTCGAGCTAGAGGCCATATTTATTAACTAATCTTTACAAAACTTCTTGGGTACCTTTGTTATCACCGTGGGATGAGAATGAGTGTTTTGGGGTCCAGTCCGAAAGTTGGCCGCTGGTAGCCATTTTGTACAAAATTAGGTGCAATCGGATTTTTGCGCAGAACTTCCATATAAAAGCTCTGATTTGATAATTTTTTTGTATGAATGTTTAGTACCATGGGATACATCACATATAATACGGGTTTTTCTGTTGTGCGTAAGTTATGCAAATTAGACTAACTTTGATGTATTTAGTGTTACTTTCAGCACTGTAAGTGCAAATGCCAATACGGCTCAGGCTTGAGGCCGTATTTATGAACCGATCTTTACGAAACTTCTTGGGTACCTTTGGTATCACCCTGGGACGAGAACGAGTGTTTTGGAGTCTGGTCCAAAATTCAAGATGGCCACCAGCAGCCATTTTGTACAAAATTAGGTGCAATCAGATTTTTGCACAAAACTTCCATATGAAAGCGCTGATTTGAATAATTTTGTGTGTGAATGTTTAGTATCATGGGATACATCACATATAATACAGGTTTTTTTCTCGTGCAGAAATTATGCAGATTAGATGAACTTTGATTTTTTCACTGCTACTTTCACACAGTAAGTACACATGTCAGTACGGCTCGGGCTAGGGGCTGTATTTATGAACCGATCTTCACGAAATGTATTGGGTACCTTTGTTATCACCTTGGGACAAGAACGAGTGTTTCTGGGTGTGGTCCAAAATTCAAGATGGCTGCCAGTGGCCATTTTATACCGAAATTAGGTCTAATCAGTTATGAACCGATCTTTACGAAACTTCTTGGATACCTTTGTTATTACCGTGGGACGAGAACGATTGTTTCTGGGTGCGGTCCAAAATTCAAGATGACTGCCAGTGGCCATTTTGTACCGAAATTAGGTCCAATCAGTTTTTTGTCAACTTCTGTATGGCTCGTATTTATGAACTGATCTTCATGAAACTTCTTGGGTACCTTTGTTATCACCTTCGGACAGGAACAAGTGTTTTGGGGTGCCTTTGTTATCACTGTGCCATGATAACAAATATTTTGGGGTTCAGTCAGACCCACTCTGGGACTCAAAGATTTCTTTTCTAGTTTAGCATATGACTGTCGCCCACCTTTACAATACTTTACCTATGCATTTGTTACAGGCTACGATCAGTACTTTTGTACAGACCTTTACAATACTTTATATGTACCTTTGTTATCAGGTCATTACCTAGATGTTTGTCATTGCTGTGTCACATAGTATACAGGTACATGTCTTAACAAGTTGAGCTAAAGTGTCATTGACACTTTCATTCTTTACTTGCATGCTACATCTTAGTTAAAATTTTTAAGTTGTCTTTCATGTCATTGGGGGCGTGGTAGCGTCGTGGTAACCGGTTTTCATCAGATCACCGAAGTTAAGCAACGTCGAGCGCGGTTAGAAGTTGGATGGGTGACCATTTCCGCGACTGATTTGCGCTCCCGCATTGTGTCCTTGGGCAAGGCACTTAACCCCAACTGCCTACATGTGGGCACGATGATGCTGTGTACTAAGGCGTACTGCACGTCGATGGTACGCATGTCTTCAACCAATCTAACCCTGCCTGTGCCGCGGAAGAGCTGACAGCTGCTCATCGTCGCTCAGTGGTTCTCTCCGGGTACTCCGGCTTCCTCCACCCGTAAAACTGTCACGGTCACGATTAGCCATTGTGCATAAGTATGTGACCTTAAACACCAATAAATTTCATGTCATTACTTAGCCCCAACAAACCCTGCCTTTTTCAAGCTCAGACATTTTTTGATCATATGCATAAAATGTGAGATAAAGTGTTGTTGCTCATTTAAAGTTAATTAAGACACCCCTGTTTCTAAATTTCTTTTACCAACTGTTGTCACATATGTTTTGGCAGCTAAAGGCTTTCCTTATACTAATTTATTAATTCATTTATATGTATTCCAGTTTTTACTAACATTAATGTTACTTTTGTGCTCAACCATTAAACCTATCATTAATGATTTTTTTGTGAAGTGAAGTTTCATTTCCTTAAATTTGTCAAGTCATGGCTGTGATGAATAAGCCTAGACTTGAAAACAAATCATCAAAAATGAAGTTTACGATTTATCATCAAAGAATTTTAAGTAAAGAATTTGTAAACGTAAACGGGATTCTTCCTGTAGAAGTATTTTTATTTATTAGTGTGTAAGGTCACATACTTATGCACAATGGCATAAGTATATAACCGTATGCTATTGTGCATAAGCCATTGACCCGCATTATGTCCTTGAGAAAGGCACTTTGTCCTGGTTGCCTCCTTGAGGGCACGATGATGCTGTGTACTAATGTGTACTGCATGTCGATGGTGCACATGTCTTCAGCCACTGTAACCCTGCTTGAGTGGAGCTTGAGCAGAGTTAGAATGTTGAGCTGACAGTTGCTCGTCGATGCTCGGTGGTTCTCTCCGGGTACTCCAGCTTCCTCCACCCATAAAACTGTCACATCTCGATTAGCCATTGTGCACAAGTATGTGACCTTAAAACACCAATAAATAAATAAATAGATTATCTTTACTAGAGGTATGTGATGCTTTGAAAAAGTAATTAATTTTTAAATGAGCATTGTAAATTAAATCCACACAGAGCCAAATGGCTCTTCATCTGAAATTCTTTCTCGTATATAAAAAAAAAAGTTATGTCTTGCCGATTTCTTTATACTTGTTCTTGTAGTGCAGCCATGACATATGGCTATTGAGTCTAAAAGTGACAATATAAAAACCAATAAATAAATAACCTTGAATGTGCCTCTTTGAACTTGAAAGATAGCTTATGACTCATGATTGGAGTGAGCACATCAAACTTCTAATGAGGGGCAATATTATAAGCTATGTTCTGGAAGCAAAGACATGAGGCTTTTTGATTATTTAAGAGAAAATATTGCAGTTGTTAATCTCAATTCAGTTTAGAGAAAGGTGCAAACATGAGTATTTGTTCAATGTTTATCATGCATGTTAACTAACTATAGAAATTTATTTATTTATTTTAGAAATTAATTTTTTTCCTCTCACAATTTGTTAATAAGCATTTGTTTGAATCCACAAAAAATTTAAAAGACAGATGTGTAACATAAATCCTGTTAACCTAATTTATTAATAAAATACAGAAGAAATGTTTCAAACTCACCCAAAATGCATCATGTTTTCAAGCTCTCACATTTTGTGTTACAAACAGTGTTTCATTTCTGCCAAAACAAGGCAATTGTAAGAAGAGCTGAACTTGTCACTGCAGATATTCAAGTCGGGTGATTTTAAAAAAGTTATTTTCTTGACATGAAAGTTTTTTATGCATGTAATATCAATAAGTTTACAGGTGTCAATACCTGATTTCACATGATATGCAGTGATGAAAATAACTTCTCTGATAATCACTGTAAACATTTATGCCACATCCTAATCCTGCGTGTATTCTGAACACAGGAAAGCATAGCCAGGTGGTTAAATATGTGAACAAAAACATCGAATTCCAGGCACCAACATTGGTTGTCCAATTTATGATTTGTCTCTGTAAGAGGGAGTACCACCTCAGGCTTGCCTGTTCTCATGCACCAAAAATATCAGCAGTAGAATATATAAAATAATTTGTGTGTGAAACCTCAGATCTACCTGAGTTGGCCTGGGCATGACATGGAAAATATTAGATATATCCTACTGCTAATAATTCAAGTCGCAAGAAAAAGTCTAACTCTGATGCAAATGAGGTGGTTGCAGGTCATAGATCATGCACCTCAGAAATGAAGCTCTGTTGCATAACTTCTAATAATGAACTGCCTGTGTTACTTTGCATCTCTTGTTGTTATACCACAATTTCTGTGCATATTCAAAGTTATGCAATACAATACAGGCATTGGGTAATGTGCTAGATTCACTACATGTGGAATCTGGATGACATGCGAGAACATCATGCATGAATGCATCTGACTGGATGTTACACATTTTAGTTGTGTTATGACATGAATAAAATGCTTTGACATGAAACTGTGTCATGCAAGAAAGAGATCAGATCACCTGAGATGTTTTTTTCTGAAGAAAGATCTCCTCCATTCACTTAACCCTTTACCCAATGTAATGGCCAAAACTGGCCAGTGTTATTCTAAAAAATTGCCAATGAATTTTCATTATTTTTTTCATTTTTTGTCTCAAAAACTTAGGTTATGACCCCTCATTGGAATAAGCTCATCGAGCTCATTCCTATGCAGGGTCATAACCTATGTTTTTGAGACAAAAAATGAATTATTCAAGAATATTTCTGCAGGTGTCGTCTGTTTTTCATGTTAGGTAAAGGGTTAATTCAAAGTTTAATCATGGTATAAATACAGAACACAACTGGGATGGCGTACAGGGGACATAGGTGCCTGTGAATACAGAAAAAAACTTCAACACAGGTAATTGATTCCAGTCCAGTCCTCCCCATACTCTACTCTCGTGTTCTGTCTTATTATTCTCCCTGGTCATTTTCAATTATATTAATATTTTGTGTTAACCATTAACTAGAGTAGATTATATTTCAAATTGCCTCTTATTTTCATTTAATTTTTTCCATTCTTTTCGTTTTTTAAGCAACCTCAGACAGAGGAAGAGACTGCTTACTTCCGTGACAAGAAGAGGAGAATTGATTATGTACTTGCATACACTGAGGGAAAGAGTGATCAGGAACCAAAGAAGAAGGAAAAAAGAGACCTTTTTGAGAATAACTTGAAAGAGGAAGGCTTGGAATTGGAATATGAAGACAAAGGGGTAAATTCTTTGTTCATTTATTTTAAGTGCATTCTTATGACCTATTCCGTGTCTTGGCTGTTTATTCTTTTATCAGACTCAGGTAGCTGAGTATCTTATTCTCTCCAGTTAACATTCATTTTTATGACACATTTCAAAAAAATTTTAAAGAAATTCTAAAGAATGTTTTATACTGATGGTGCCGGTACTGATGGTAATTCCTGGAAAGCTCTAATGTAGAGCTTTTTAGACTTATTATTAGGAACTAGTAATATTGAGTAAAAAACAAATCAAGAAATATTCTTGTTTATCACAAAATCACCATCAAATATTATTGTTTGCAATACATGTATTAAGCATGTGACGTCAGAGATCAATGTTGATGTCTTAACATTGTGAGTGAATTCGTTTTGGAAACAGAATTGAATTAATATTCTCTTTTTTCATTAACTGTTTACTCAATACAAATAGCAGATGACATTTGCCCCCCAAAATTTCTCGAATAACTAGAAATTGTCATTTTTGCTCTGAAAATAGCTTATAACCCTCATTGGAATGAGCTCAGCTCATTCCAATGAGCGGCCATAAGCTATGTTTTCATGGCAAATATTGAAAAAATAATAAAATTTGGTTGGCAAATTTTGTGAAAAGCATAGGCTGGTCTAACTCTTTGTTTAATTAAAGATCAAAATACATACTATATGATAAAAAGAATCTTAAATTCATCATGATTTGATATGAAATTTCTGAACCTCATTCCCTAAAATCGATATGAGCCAAAGTAAATCTCGGCTCATGTCAATTTTAGAGAATTCAATTCAGAAATTTCATTTCAAATCATGACTCATTGGAGATGCTATGTATTTATTCTGCATTCTGCAAATCTCAAGGATATTACCAAATCGTCATATGACCAAATTTTATATTCATAAAAATCTTCTTTCAGTTTTTGTCTCACAAACACAGCTTGTATCCTCCCTTTTGAACATGAGCATTGAACTCATTCCATTGAGGAGTGATAAGCTATATTATGAAACAAAATTGAAAAATTAGAGTTATTCAAGAAATTCTTTTGCAACTGACATTTTCTATCCATGTTGGGTTAAGGAAATTGTTTTACTTTAATGCAAAACCAAAGATTAGCTTCACTTTATGAATTTTTAGGGTGGGAAATTATATGGTTATACGATTCAATGTGCAGTGCAGAAACTTGGTTATTTTTCCATTTTTCTTCAGTTATGTTCAAATGCATCAATAAAATATTTTGAGCTGATACTCTGTAATTCAAAGTAACATTTATTTATGTTCATTTATGTATGAGATTTGGGTTTTTTTTCACTTAGCCTTTTGTATTTTCCAAGAGACCAAAGATTTTTAATGAGTGCAAAAGATACATTTTGGATTGTTTGTTTTGGAACTTCGTTACGTAGTTTAAAAAAGTTTGTTTTCAGTATTGGTGGAGAACTTTTTTTATTGTTATTATAACATTTTTATATGTATTTTTTACTATATTTAATGGAACCAGTGGGATTCCAGGACAGGTTGGTCAAAGCATTGGACTGAAAGGTAGTAAGTTGGTCATGAGTCTGAGGATTGTTAAGTACTGAACAGTATTACATATACTCTCTGTAGTCAATATCAAGTTCAGTACTATTAGTGATACTGCAGGAGTTTAAAAACTGTATTACCAATGTGATAGACAAAACCATTTTTAAATGTGTAAAATGTTGATCTCATGAGGTTGGTTGGACACAAGAACACCACGAGAGGCAAAGCCATGAGGAAGACAGATGACATTATCTGTATTATTGAGCCACCTTCACTCACAGCATCCTCATCCACCAGGGTTTACAGTATTGGTCAAAACGATGCTCTGACAATGTCTTAACTTTGTGAAAATGGACAGCTGACACTGAATAACAGAGTTGCATTCTTTAAATTTTATAGCCAACCCAAGCATATATAATGACATTCTTCACTGAATAACTACAAACTACCTACAAATATTTTATCAACACTGTTTTAACTCATAGTACTCTGGTAGTGCAAGAGAATTTTCTCCAATAACTCTGTTTCTCTTGTTTAACTATGAATTTAACCATTTATATCTTGTTTGATTGCTCATTGAGTTCTGTCCAACAAGGTATATTTGGTTAAATATCAAACTACATTATAGGAAACATTTAAAAAAAAAGGCTTTATCATTTTGACATCATTGTGCAGGGGGGGGGGGGGGGGGGGGGGGGGGGTTAATATGAAGAAAAGCGATGGGGCTTTCTTTCAGTTGGGCCTGCTAAAATTTCAAGGTCTTGTGATCCACAATGTCAAATACAAGTTTGAAGTAAAGGTCAAAAGGTCATTATATTTCAACTGAGGCTTTGATTACAAGTAATCATATTCCATACATAATCCTCTCAATGTTTAACTTTCTAAAGAATGATCATCAAATTTGGTACAGTAGTTTGAGATATGACAATTTGAATATTATGGGTTGTGCATTTTTTTCGGGAAAGTTGCCAGATATTGGCAAGCCCTATAGCAGGTACTGCTGGCCTGATTTCATTAGAACTTTGTATTTTCACTATTTGCAACAGACCAAGCACATAAGCCAAGTGCTATTGAAATTGAGAAGGGGTGAGGTGAAAAAAAAAGTATTTTTATTGGGTGATCTGACATGGAATTACTCCCTTCTGTTAAAAAAATGAATGTATTATTCACAATATGTGAATCATTAAAAACTTACTCTAGGTACGTCTTTTGTTTGAGTTAACATAATTTTCAAGGACATCATTCACTCTTGTCTACATTGTTTTTATTTTTAACTGCATGTCATATTTTAACTCATTACAGTCAATATTAAGAATTTTGTTTGGTATTATAAAATAATTGGAAAATTTCTCTTTAAGTTCTGTCAGTCTGCTGTACCCAAATTTATACAGAAGTTCCCAAATTTCCTGTACTTTTAACCTAAGAAAGAACATAAATAATTGCTATATTATATTGGAACACGTGTGGCATAACTTGAATTTTATCACTCATACTTGAATGTTATGAACAAAAATCAATTTTAGATGGGTGGTTATGTGATAAACACCACCATCAAAGCTCAAGTACATTATAACAGTCTCTGTATTACTCTGCCCTTCTCATGCATACCGGAGCTCTTCTGGACATAGGTCAGTCTGGGTGCAGCAAAGTCTTACCGAGACTAAAATAATAATAAAATTCACTATGTTGGCCCACAATACTCAAAATACTCCCCTGTGGAAATCAGGGAAGTGAAGCATTACATGTTTACGGTGGTAAGCAAGCTTTGTTGTACGGGTAAAATAACACCCTGCCATAAATGGGGTGGAAGTCCTCTAAAATGGGCAACATGGTTATAAATGATTGACTAAACTTAACTTTATCTCCATGTTGCAGTCTGGATTTGCCATTAAGCAGAAATATGTGACCTTAAACACCAATAAATAAATAATAAAAATATTTGAAAATAGCAAACAAAATGAGCGTAATTGCTTGTTATTCTGTTTGTCATCCTTAATACCAAAGAATTTATTTTGAGTTGACGATTATTCTTTTTGAGGTCAGCTGTAGCGTAATTGCTACCCTGAACATAGTGTTTCAGTACAAAATATAGGACTAGTGTGTGATTTGGACAATTTTAGGGAATAAGTGAATTCCTGGCACTAGATTGGTCCTGATAGTCCACTAATCCCCTAAAATCACCCAGATTGTTTCTTAGGTCACATTTGTTTACACTTGTTTCAGGGAAAGGGTCCTGGAACCCCAAGTTTATATTTCAGCTCCCATACTTTCAAAGTGGCTCCACAGTCCCTGTCTATTTTTTTTCCAACATCTTGACAAATAATGCTCTCATTGTTCATTAAATCTGCCATATCTTAGCATCATCATGAGTTGAATGTGAGCATTCTGCATCTCAGACTACTGTGAAATGGTAACCTTTGGCTGGGCTACCTAGGCAGTATATATCTGTAATGATATCGGTAGCATGTTAATACAGAATATTGCACCAATACCAAGGTGAATCACCACCAAAAAAATGATGCTGACAGAGTGTCTGAAACTCCAATATCTCCCATTGCCAACTCTGATGTTTTGTTTTTACACACTTTCTCCCATTTTTGCACAAAAACCTTTCGAGTAGAAAAATTATATATCTTGTCAGTCACTTTATTCAAATAACCATATTTTTTATGATATTAAATCATATATTGATCAAGTGCTGAAGGAGCAGTTTTGATGTTCACTTGATATAAGTTTCAATTTTGAACTGTTTTTTTTTCTTTTCACCTTCTAGAAGAAAAAAAAGAAAAAAATCATTGGTATCAAGGTTGGTTTTTGTATCATTCAAGATTGTGCATCACTCGCATATTGAAGTCTGTGTTTTCCTGTAGTAGTCATCCGTTACCTCATCCCATTTTATGTACCAAAAAACTTGAAATTATCATTCAGAGTGCAAATCACACTCAAAAAGGGAGTACAGCTGATAGACTCTCCTAATGAAAAATAAATTTACAAACATGGACAGCAAGGTGTAATTTCATAAGTGGTAATAACAGTTGTAATTAACGTTTTCTACTTTCTTCTGTTTCTGAAATTTGAGTTGTATCATACTTTGATCACAAAAATAGTCTTGATCCACTTGTGGCAGACTTTTACACCGGTGGGTTGAGATTTCATAATCTAAATATTGAGATATTGAGAAATGAAGATGGCATAAAAAATACGAATGAAAATAACATCAGAGATTCATTGTTCATGCCATTCTTTTTCTGCAGGTGGGATTCTTTAGTTTTATGGGGAGGAAAGAGGACAAAGAATTTTGAACGGGTCGCAATCCAGTATCAATTGGCAGAACAGTTTAATAATTGATGAGCTTTTAAAAATCGCTAGCTGTAATTGGACATTTAACCCAACACCCAGGATTTCAAAATTCAAAACAAGCTCAGTGAGGGGTCACGATTGATTTTTGTTAAAAAATTTTGAAAAAGTTTTGAAAAATAATAATTAAAAGAATAAATTTTTCTTTTTCAACTGCTTAATTTGTAAATTACATAAATTGCAAATGCGGCTGATTCATTAGCTAAGGAGTTAGTCATGTGACCATATTAATGACCTCCCTAACTGTTATGATAGGTAAAGTGCAAAGTAGATGATATGAAGTTATTTGATACCATGTTTGAATGGACATGGAGAGCCCCTTTAGGCAGTATGTCACAAAACAACATTCCATCAGTAAGGCTAAAAAATACATAAATCTTCTGGCATTAGGGTTCTATAAGTTGTAATATAACTGCAAAATCTCAATCTTTGCTGTCCAATCATGACTCTTTTGTGCTATTCTGATGTCGCAGTCAACAAAATTTAATTTTCACCCATGCATATGTATAGCACTGAAGCACGCTTGAGTGCTTTTTGCACATTGCAACACACAACACTTCTGAGGTACAAACAAATAAATGGTTTTGGGCAGTTGTCAGGGAGTGAAGTGATTGTTGTTTGGTGGATAAAAAAAATTGGTAATGGGTTAACATGAGATGTGTAGGAAATTTGTATATTGAAGGGCTTGAGAGCTTCCATAGTAATTGAGGCGAAATGGGATGAGGTGTATTGTTCAGTGATATTTTGCATCTTCCTGTGTTTTTTTCTTGAATTTAATATATTTAAAGTGAGCAGTGTTGTTACACTAAACAATGAGTTTCCCACTGGAAACCCTTGAAAATTATGCAGGTTTTGTTTACTCTTGTAGACAAGTCATGTTTCTCTAGTACATTAGCATCTGGTAACAAGCCTGAATGTTTGCAACCTCTCATTTGCTAAATGAGGTCCCCAGAGGGTGAATTTGCTGATGCTATCCCATACAGTGGGCCAATTTATCCTCTAGGTACATCTTTCTATTTTGGCTTGAGACCTTGATTCATACTGAGGTTCACAGAGGGTAAATTTTGTGATGCTACCCTGCTGTGCAGGGTAGTATCACCACATTCACTATCTGGGGACCTCATTTTGCAGATGACAGTCTGCTTATTTTAAGCAGACTTGCCTGGTAACAAGAGTCCTCAAAAGTGGGAGACACAATTATTTCACAGTGGCAAAAATTTACTTAGAACTTTTGATATGGTCACATTATCGCCATAGGTGCTGAAAGTATTACTAAAACCCAATGAGTAAACACTTGATGATTCTTTCTCCAAGCCATTAAGCAGAAATTCAGGAACTTGTTGAATGCTGATCAACTTCTTCCGGTTCAGAATGTTGTTCATATATTTTTAAGTGACATACCAGAAGAATTAATTAATGGCTGACTGTGACTTCACATCAGGGTTGTTGCCATATATTGCCACAGAGGTTGACAAACCAATAAAGTCTTTCAACATTGACACAGGAATTGCCGCAGCCCTTGTACCCGCCTGAGGATTAGATGTTGAAAGTATTTATTGACAAACCTCACAAATTAAATATAGTCTGTTCTCAAATATGGCATTGAATTGGCCTAGGAAATATATATCATTTTGTTATATTGGTGATATAATTGCTTATTCATTAGCAATTTTACATTCTCGTTCATTGTCTATGATGTCAAGGTAACTGCTGTTTTAGATACAGTACTGTGATATAAAAAATTGTCTCTTCCTCGATCAAATCACGGTAGGATTGTTTTCAGGTCACAATCCATTTTTACCACTGATCTGTGTACAATTCTGTTCTTCCAGCAAGATGACATCAACTCAGTCAGCATTGTTACTCCTCCCATTGGTGACATTTAAAGATATAAAAACTGTTATGCTGTCACATCATAACATCTCTTGCATCATCAAACATTATGTTTACCTTGCAGAAAGGCTGGTAACACAATATCACAATATAACTTTAAATATTGGCACACATTTTTGGCGATCAAATGGGGAATTTTTTTTCTTTTTGCTTTAAAAATAGTTTTGAAGGGGTTTGAGTGACTTTAAACTGAAAACCCCCCCAAAACAGGTCACCCAAACAGACCCATCTCCCCCACCCCACTCCCCTAGCTAAACAAAATTAATTATATTAACATGTAGATGCTGAGTGTGGCCTTAAATCCTTCTTTAAACAGTTTTATCAGGGGAGGGATTTAACACAGTCTGCAGCTTCCATTTGTGAACGGATTTCATTGTAAATTGGTAGGTTGACTTTGTATAATATTTAGATGAGAACATCCTATTTTGGCTGTGATTAGTCAACCGTGATGGCTTCACAGGCATGTGACCTAGATTTTAGTGTGGTCTACAGTTCATGTTTATGAAGCAAATTCATTGTAACTTGGAAAGATTACTCAGTATGATGTCTAGATGAGACCGTCTTATTTTTGTCATGATTGGTCAGCTGTTACTGCTGCCTGGTCACTTGACCTAGATTCCTTTAGCACTGTCTACAGGTTGTTTTTATGAAGGGATTTCCTTGTAACTTGGTGGGATAACTTGGTATGATATATAGATGAGTCTCTATTTTGGTTATGATTAGTCAACCGTGACAGCCAGACTCTCATGTGACCTAGATTCCTTCAGCAAAGTCTACATGTCATATTTATGAAGGGATTTCATTGTAACTTGGTAGGATGACTCTCTTAGGAATGATTTTGCCGTAACTTGGTAACTTTGGTTGACATACGTTAAATGTAAGGGCCACATCATCCCAGGCCTCAATTCTTTTATACAGTCTACATCTCAAATTATTCTTATTGAAAACATAGCATGCAGGGAACAGAAATTAACATATTCTCAATTATCACAATTCTTGTCTTATTTCATAATCCTTTCATAAACATTGAACATTATCCTTTTCAACTTGAGCTACAGTGTCAGTGACACTTTTCATTTCTTATCAACCTACCCACAATTGTTTTCTACAGGCTTGCACTACAGTGGAAGTCCCTAACTCGGATAATATACTCTCTATTTTTGTCTTTCCCAAGCAATTTGGGAATGAAAAGTAGTGCAAAAGCACCAAGAAAAAATAAGCCAAAACTGGGTCGAGTGCAACCGGCGCAGACCCAGTACAGGACGCTCTCCACGACTTCCGTTGCCAGTGTGCATATACGTCGCTAATGACTCATTCTTTTTTTATCCGCCATGTGACGAGATGTTCTTCTGCCCTCGTATCAGTGTTCATCCAACTCGTTGATTGTTGTTTCCTGCTTCATCGTGGATTCAAGTATCCTTTTGTATTCTTAGGAACAGTTTATTTATTATATTCTCTATACAATTATTATCCATAATGTATTTTATATGTTCTTTCTCCAAGTCGCGTGCGAATTTCGTGTGCCATGCGGTTCGGACTTAATTTATTTTCACAATTATTGTAAATGTTTAAATTACTCATTTTTCTAATTGTGTTAGAGTCAGATGTCAGCGGGGGTACCGCTTCTGCAGTTTATCTTCTCTCCTTTGAGAGTGGTCATCCTGTTGTGTGGTTCCCGGTCGACCGTCTGGGGTCTAATTATACCCCCCGCAAACAAAGTTTGGGAGGGTATATAGGAATCACCCTGTCCGTCTGTCCGCCTGTCCGTCTGTCCATCCTTGTAAGCAGAACTCCTCCTAAACCGTTTGAAGAATTTTCATGAAACTTTAGACAATGAAAGAACTCCATATGAAGATGTGCATGAAGCAATATAATTCCATTCTGACATTTCCAAGGGGAGATAATCTAACTTATACCGTCTGTCCATCCTTGTAAGCGCAACTCCACCTAAACCATTTGAAGAATTTTCATGAAACTTCACACAATGGAAGAACTCCATATGAAGATGTGCATGAAGCAATATATTTCTGTTCTGACATTTCCAAGGGGAGATAATCTAACTTATACATTTTAGGCGTGGGGGGGGGGGGGGGGGGGTGTATCACTTTGTGAGTTCGCTCACAGTACCTCTAGTTTTCTGTCACCTTTCTCTCTTCTTTGAGGGTGTTCTGTTCTCATCTGATTTCACCTTCTTTGCTTCTCTCACCTCTATCATGCCCAGAACTATTCCTTGTGGGCAATGTTTGCTTCCAAAGCATGTGGACGATTCACATGCTTCATGCACCTCATGCAATGGGTGTTTGGCCGATCGGCCCTGTGGTCTCTGTGGATCTTGGTCATCCACTTTCTGGGCATCAGTGAACCGTGTAGTGCGTTCTCATGGCCGTACCTCCCGCTCCCGCAGGAAAGGAGAATGCGGTCGTTCGGGGACTCCTGAGCCGACCATGTCTGGTGAGAGTTATTCCTCCTCCGTGGGGATGTGCAGTCTTTTTCTGTAGTGGATACTGCGGGAGCCGTTGAGTGTTCTGGTGAAGAGGTGCCTGGTTCTGGGACTGCGGTCCCCCTCCAGTCGACATCTGAGGCTGTCACTAGGGTTGTGACTCCTCCTTCGGGGCCAAGCAGGGGTGCTCTCTCCACAATTCCACCAACCTCAACGATTCCCGACGTATCTACTATTACCCTTGGCCCGTCTGCTTCGTCATCAGTTTCAGATGGCCTCGGCTTTTCCCTGCAGGGATGTCTGGTAGTGTAGACGTGTGATATCGGCCTCAGCCTTCCCTGACTTCAACTTGGCGAAGTTGGAAGGGGTTGCCGGCCGAACCCTCTACTGTGGTCTCTTCGCCGTCTAGCACCACAGTTGTGTCATTAGATTCGGATGATCTTAGTGGGGACACTATGAATTCCATGGCGTTTCCGTCCACTCCTTCTGGCCTCACGACCAGTTTTGGGGGACCGTCTTTTGTGCAGCCTGGACCTTCTGCCCTGCAGAGGTCGGCGGTGACTCTCATGAGTTCTCGCTATGTTGATCCTTGGGGTGCGTCCTACCCCTATACACTTCTGCCTTCAGACGTTTCGGCTGCCGCCCGTCATCCCACATTGGGTGTTTTGGAGGATCGTGACCCTTCACTGGTTAAGAGTGTCAGAGGTGAAGCCACTTTGCCATTCGCTCCCCTGTCAAACCGGCCAGTACGGGCAGTGAGCTTAGGGAGGCCCTCTCCTTACTCACTCAGGTTCTGTCGAAGTGCCTTCCTGTTGCTTCCAGCGAGGTAGCGAGTGGTTTCCATCCGCCTCCTATGGCGCCGCCTCCCGGGATTGGAAACAGGCCGCTTTCTGATCCCCCTGGTGTTCCGACACCATGGGAGGCGTCGGCTGGTTTGCCCACGATGGGCTATGTGTCTTCCGACTTAGGGGAGGAGTCAGACATGCATGATGTCGAGAGCCAGCAGTCATCGGACTTGGGGTAGCTCTTTATTTTGTGTTGGGTTCCTGCCAGATCTCAAACCATCTAACCAGCCGACAGTGTCAGCCAGTCCGCGATCATCGGTCGCGCGCCTACAGCCTATGGAGCAACCTGCTTCGGGGCATCTTTGACCGTGCCAGTCAGTACAGGTGGTTGAAGCATTTTCAGCATTGGACTCTAAGCTGAGTTCCAAGGCTATGAAGGCTCCGTTCTTCACCAGGGTTGACACCTTTTTGCCTCCTGTGCATTATCGTTCCAACGATTCCGTCAGTCTGCCAGACTTTGACGGTTCTGGATCATGACTCCAATTCCCTCAGGCTTTCCAAGCCCAAGTCTGCTGTCATTCCAGTGACGACTCTGGAGTCCACGTTGGGCTTATCGAGAGAGATGTTTGGCATGTTTTTTCTCTCAGATCACGTCGTCTCAGCTTTAGCTGCTTATCTGCCTCCAGATAAGGTTGACGAGGTAAGGCTCCTTTGCGTGTGCTGTCCAAGGCGCTCATGCATCTTACTCACACGCATGCCTGTAACACAGCTAATCTGGAATTAGTTTGAAGGGACTCTGTGCTGGACACAGGCCGATCCCTTCCTGATGAGCAGCGTGCTGCTCTTCGATCTGCTTCTTTGGCAGGTCCGCAACTTTTCCATGGTTCCGTGTTGACGGTCCGGGATGACGTCCTACATCATTCCAAAGATCAGCTTCTGTTTCGTCAGCTTGATCACCCTTCTAGGGGAGGCAGAGGCCGTTCCAAGCCTAACAAGTACCCTTCTGCTTCCTCTGCGAAGCAAAAGGCTGATCCTTCTGCCACCGCTTCTACTTATTACTCAAGGGGTAAGGGTAAGCATCGGCAGACTAGAGGGAAGTCTCAGGATTCTTCATTCAGTAGATGAGGTGGTTTCTCCTCTCGCGGGCCTCGTCGGGGCTCGAAATGAAGGTCCTCACCTTGACTCGTCCCAGGTTGGTGGAAGGATAGCAGAGTTCACAGACCATTGGGCCACCATCACATCCGATCTGTGGGTGTTAGATGTTCGGTTCGGGCTGCGAATATCCTTCCGAAGGCACCCCACTCTGTCCAGGGTGCCTCTTCTAACCACAGTTCCTTCAGACATTTTACGTCGGGAACTTTTGTCCACGGAGATAGACAATCTTCTGGCAAAGGGGGCGATCGAGGTCGTCAAGAACATTCAGTCAATGGGGTTCTATTTCCACCCGTTCTTGGTGCCGAAGAAGGACGGCCGACTCCGATCGGTTATCGATCTGAGTATCCTGAACCAGTCTATCATTGCTCCCAAGTTCAGCATGGAGACTTTCAGGTCGGTCCGCCGTTCAATTCACCAGGGAGATTTCGCTTCCAGCATCGACCTGCGAGACGCTTACTTTCACGTTCCGATGCATCGGGCATCACGGAAGTATCTCAGGTTCGTTTTTCTGGGGAGAGTTTACCAGTTCAAGGCCATGCCTTTCGGCCTCAACCTGGCTCCTTGGGCCTTCACCAGACTGATGTCGCATGTGATAGCTTTCCATCGCACACAGTCCAGGGTGACTACTTTGGCATATCTGGACGATATCCTCCAGAGGCATTCCAATGCTGCCTTACTGGATTCGGATGTCGCTACTCTGTTGAGCTTGCTCATGTCGCTAGGAGGAGAAGTCGGACCTGGTCCCTTCTCAGTCGTTTTGTCATCTGGGGATGGCTTTCCGCACCTAATTCAATTTGGTAGCGGTTCCCCAAGCCAAGGCTGTGATTCTCTCAGCTTTTGCTCTGACTCTGTCCCAGTTCACATCTGCGACAGCACGGAGTATTCTCCGGGTGATCGGTCTCTGCAGTTCGGTGATGGATCTCATTCCTCTAGGTCGGCTGCGTGTCGGACCTCTCCAACACTTTCTGCTCAGTCGTTGGAGGCCGAATGTAGATTCTCTGGATCTGGTGCTTCAATTTCTGGAATCTCTCTATCCCCACCTTCTCCCCTGGACGGATGTCCAGTGGCTTATGCAGGGTGTTCCGTTGGACTTACCCATGTCCGATCGCATTCTGATGGCAGATGCCAGCGATCTCGGATGGGGTTCGACGTTGGATCCTCTAGGTCTTTCCCTTCACGGGATGTGGGACCAGGATCAGGCAGCTCTACACATCAACCAGAAGGAGCTTCTTGCTCTTCTTCTGAGTTTCAGGCAGTGGATCCTTCATCTGTCGAATTGCGAGGTCCTTCTGTTGTCTGACAATTCGACAGTGGTTGCTTACATTCGGAACCAGGGCGGCACGCACTCGGTTCCAATGTACAAATTGGCTCGGGATCTTCTACTGCTAGCTCAGAATATCCACGCCGGGGTGGTTGTTCGTCACATTCCCGGTCGTCTGAAAGTCCTAGCCGACTCCCTGTCCCGACGGGGCAGGGTCATTTCCACTGAGAGGATGCTCCACAGGGCAGTGTTCCAGTCTCTTTGCGATCTCTGGGAACGTCCCCACATCGATCTCTTTGCGACTCGGTGGAACCATCAGGTGGACACTTTCGTGTCCCCGTGTCCAAATCCTCTGGCTTTTGCCGTGGATGCTCTGTCACTCGATTGGAACAGTCTAGTCGGCTACGCCCTCCCACCGGTTCTGATTCTGCCTCAGGTTCTAGCCAAAATTCGAACCTGCAGTTGTCGAATCATTCTGATCGCTCCCCTGTTGTCTCAGCGAGTGTGGATCAATCAGCTCCACTCGCTGATGGCAGCGGTTCTGGCACGTCTCCCTCTACGTCACGACCTTCTTTGCCAAGGTCACCCGAGGAGGTTTCACCAGGGAGATTTCGCTTCCAGCAAGGTCACCCGAGGAGTGTTCATCCAACTCGTTGATTGTTGTTTCCTGCTTCATTGTACCTTCACGCATATCTTTTGTCAGGTCCTGTCTCCTCCGTAGAGGTTTTTCGAGACGAGCAGTGGAGTGCATTTCTTCTTCAAGGAGGCACTCCACTGGTTTAGCTTATGCAGCTAAGTGGAAGGTCTTCTGTCGATGATGTGCTGATCACTCTGTTGATTATGCCAATCCTTCGATTTCACAGATTGCGGAGTTTCTAGTATATCTGTTTGATTCTCGGGGTCTCCAGCCTGTTACCATCAAGGGTTACAGGTTCATGCTTTCAGAGACTTTTTCTTATGTGGGGAAGCGTCGTATCGTCACTAATCCTTACCTCTCCAAGCTTATTAGGCACTTTTCTTTGAAAAGGCCTTGGACTTTGCAGCTTACCCCACGATGGAATCTTTCGTGGGTGCTGCTTTGTTGGGGGGGGGGGGGGGGGGGGGGGGGTGGCGCCGTTTGGATCTTTATCCCAGGTGGATATATGTTTTCTCACATATAAGACAGCTTTTCTGATGGCTTTTGTTTCTCACAGACGGGTTTGTGAGCTTCATGCCCTCTCGGTTGACCCAGCCTTTTTTAGGAGCTGGGGGCGCGGTGGCTCAGTTGGTAGAGGTGCAGGCTGCAAGCCGAGAGGTCCTCGGTTCGAATCCCACCTGCGGCAACCGTGTTGTGTCCTTGGGCAAGATACTTCACCCCGATTGCCTAAATGGGGGCACGATGACGCTGTGTACTGAGGCGTACTGCACGTCGATGGTGCGCATGTCTTCAACCAATCTAACCCTGCCTGTGCTGTGGTGCAGAGTTCAGGGTTACGATGTTGGGGAGCTGACAGCTGCTCGTCGTTGCTCGGTGGTTCTCTCCGGGTACTCCGACTTCCTCCACCCGTAAAACTGTCACGGTCACGATTATCCATTGTGCATAAGTATGTGACCTTAAACACCAATAAATAAATAAATTTTAGGAGCTCTCCCAACAGTGTTACTTTTACCACTGATTGCTCTTTTCTGGCCAAGAATCAGTTACCAGATACTACTCCTCCTCCTATTGGTATCAGGGCTCTTCCTTCTGTTGAGGGTAATCGCCCTTTGCTCTGTCCGGTCCGTGCTATTCGCATTTATCTCAATTGGACACAATTCATGCTGAAAGGCAGGAAACGTTCTTTTCTGTCTCTTATTCCTGGTCGACTGAAGATCTCTCCTCAATCCATTTCTCGATGGATCTGTCTTGCTATTCGTACGGCTTACGGTCGTTTAGCAGCTGGCGATTGTATTACCAATCGAATTTCTGCCCACGAGGTGCGTGCATTTTCTACCTCTTGGGCTTATTCTAACTCTGTCAAGTTGTCGGATGTTATGCAGGCAGCCTACTGGAGAATTGCCTTTACTTTCTCCACCTTCTATCTGCGTCAGTTGCAGGAGCAGACGGAGGACCTTTTTGCCTTGGGTCCTCTTTTCTTCTGCTCAGGCTGTTGTCTGCCCTAGCCATTAGGCTTCTTGAAGGTCAGTTTCAGCATTGCGCTGTTACTGCCCTTTTCTGTCTGTGTGTCACACAGACCCATATGTCTCCTTTCATTGTCTTTTACCAATGATTGTGACGTTATGGTTGATAAGCCTTGGGACCTCTTCCTTCTGCTTCACGGTTCCATTGCACTGGGGTTATGTGCGGGTTGGCTATGCGATTCCCTCCAGCCTATTGTTTATTCAGCCTGTAGTAAACAATTGTGGGTAGGTTGATAAGAAATTTAAATTTTATAGTAGATTTCCTTTCTTATTATACCTACCACAATTGTTTACATGGAGGCCCTCCCGTCTTCTTATACGGGTAAGAATCCTTCCTCCCTGCTGATCACATAACTCTAACGTTGACGGATTCAAAAAGAATGAGTCATTAGAGACGTATATGTGCACTGGCAACGGAAGTTGTGGAGTTGTACTTGGGAGAGAGTGTCCCGTACTGGGTCTGCGCCGGTTGCACTCGACCCAGTTTTGGCTTATTTTTAGCTCAACTTTGACGAAGTCAAATTTGAGCTATTGTCATGGCCCGTCGTCCGTCGTCCGTCTGTCCGTCTGTCCGTCCGTCCGTCTGTCCGTCTGTCCGTACATCAACAATTGGCTATGGCTCGGGCTAGAGGTCATATTTATGAACCGATCTTTACGAAACTTCTTGTGTACCTTTGTTATGACCCTGGGACGGGAACGAGTGTTTTTAGGTGTGGTCCGAAATTCAAGATGGCTGCCAGCGGCCATTTTGTACCGATGATGCAAAAATCAGTTTTTTGTACAGAACTTCTGTATGAATGTTCTGATTTGAATAAAGTTTTGTATAAATGTATAGTACCATGGGATACATCACATATAATACGGGTTTTTTTCTTGTGCGTAAATTACGCAAATTAGACTGACTTTGATTTATTTAGTGTTACTTTCAGAGCTGTAAATGCCAAGCTGCTATGGCTCGGGCTAGAGGCCGTATTTATGAACCAATCTTTACGAAACTTCTTGAGTACCTTTGTTATGACCCTGGGACGGGAACGAGTGTTTTTGGGTGTGGACCAAAATTCAAGATGGCTGCCAGTGGCCATTTTGTACCGATGATGCAAAAATCAGTTTTTTGTACAGAACTTCTGTATGAAAGTTCTGATTTGAATAAAGCTTTGTATAAATGTATAGTACAATGGGATACATAACATATAATACAGGTTTTTTTCTTGTGCATAAATTATGCAAATTAGACTAACTTTGATTTATTTAGTGTTACTTTCAGAGCTGTAAGTGCCAAGCTGCTATGGCTCGGGCTAGAGGCCGTATTTATGAACCAATCTTTACGAAACTTCTTGGGTACCTTTGTTATGACCGTGGGACGAGAACGGGTGTTTTTGGGTGCAGTCCCAAATTCCAGATGGCTGCCAGCAGCCATTTTGTACCGACGATGCCGAAATCTGTTTTTTGTACAGAACTTCCATATGAAAGCTCTGATTTGAATAATTTTTTGTATGAATGTTTAGTACCATGGGATACATTACATATATTACAGGTTTTTTTCTTGTGCGTAAATTATGCAAATTAGGCTAACTTTGATTTATTTAGTGTTACTTTCAGCACTGTGAGTGCAAATCCCAATACGGCTCGGGCTAGAGGCCGTATTTATGAACCGATCTTCACGAAACTTCTTGGGTACCTTTGTTATCACTGTGGGACGAGAAGGAGTGTTTTGGGGTCCAGTCTGAAATTCAAGATGGCCGCTAGCAGCCATTTTGTTCAAAATTAAGTGCAATCAGATTTTTGCGCAGAACTTCCAAATGAAAGATCTGATTTGAATAAATTTTTGTATGAATGTTTAGTACCATGGGATACATTACATATAATACAGAGTTTTTCTCGTGAATAAATTATGCAAATTAGGGGTCTGGGTGGGACTTAGAAAATTTTGGACCAAAATCCGGAAATTAGTTTTTTGTGTTTTGATGCATTTTGGTCAATTTTAAGAAGAAGAAGAAAAAATTTTGGTCTGAAAATATTTTGTTTGGGACTGAAAATTTCCACACAAAAATAATAATCTACAATGATTGGTCTTAATCTGTAGTCCATTACAGTCACCTTGTAATTCTTTTATTATTGTTGACTGGGCCAAAACAAATACTAATTCCTGTCATATTCTTTATTCAGTTGTCTTGGTCACAGCAAGTACTAATTCCTGTCATATCCAAGTTGAGCTACAGAGTCATTGACTCTTTCATTTCTTGGTGCTTTTGCACCACTTTTCTTTCCCAAATTGCTTGGGAAAGACAAAAATAGAGAGTATATTATCCAAGTTAGGGACTTCCACTGTAGTGCAAGCCTGTAGTAAACAATTGTGGCAGGTATAATAAGAAATTTGTACTATGAAATAAATCATTCATAAGAAAGGAAATTTACTATAAAATTTAAATTTCTCTTGCCCACCTTCCTAGCGGAGTTGATGACATCATTTTGAAGATAAAAGGGAAAATACAACAGATGTTTGAAAAAAGCCTCTAAACCTTGCTTTACTTGTGAAATGATAATAATCAGTTGTGTTACTCAGTACTAATATAACAAAAACTTTCAGTTTCTTATTTAGGAAATCATTATATAAACTGCTGTTCTAACCCTGCATTAGCTAACCCTAACACTGAACATTACCGACACTAACTCAGATCCAACTCTTGAAATAATACAGACCCTTCCCCCACCCCAGCACCAAGTCATTTTGTCCCATAGTGTAAAGCATAGGTGCAGCGCCACACAAATGTCAAAAGGAACCTCATAATGCAAAAATGTCTCAACATGAACGAATATACTTAAATATACAGCCTCACAATTTGCCATCCATGTGTACAGCCCTTCTGAGCGTAAAACAGATCTGATAAGGGGATTGCAGGTAAATTGAATTTCTTTCATGTAGCTGCTTTTCTTTTAACCCTTTGAGACTTAAATTATCCTGACATTCCAACATCACTGAGAATTCAGTTTCTTCAAAGTTTTTCAAAATGCGACGTCAAACGTCGGAAATTATAAATAACAAGATATTTTTTCTCATTAGTGATTATCTGGTAGAGAGATAGTTATTTTGGTGGTCTGAATTTGCTATTCAAAACTTGTTTTATTACAAATTATTGGAGAGTGCCTCCAGGCACTCTCCAATAATTTGTAATAAAACAAGTTCATATAAACAAAATACTATTTGTGTTTGACTGAATATGAAATATAAGCAAGGAAGGTGTTGGCTTTTGCTCTGGTATCCTCATTTTATGAAAGCCCTGATAGTGGCTTCTAGCACTCAATCAACTAAGAAATCTTGACATCAGGATTATATTCATATTTTAAGCTGCGATAACATTTGACTCAACGGGTATCACTGAGCACTATTCGGGAGAAATTAGGAATTGAGGTTGAAACTTTAAAAAATCAAAAAATAATAACAAACAAATGACCACAAAGTATCAACACGCTGTTTGATTTTGTATGTAATAAGACAGACAAAAGTATCAACGTGCTGTTTGCTTTCGTACGTCATAAGACGTACATAACTATCAAAGGGTTAGCTAATCTCATTTTCTGATTTTTCGAGCAAGTGAAAGACAAAGTATTTTAATAATGATATACTCCCTATGCAGTGTAAGAGTAAGGTTTGAGATAAACAACCAAGAATACTGAAGCTTATTCATTTAGGGGCTTATGGTATGCTTTTCATGTAATTCACTGTTGGAAAGGGTCTTGGGAGGGTCTTGGGAGCCTTTCCAACAGTGTCTTTCATCGCAGAACATCATCTGAGTCAATGAACACTAAATTTTAATCGTAATATTTAAAAATGAATGTTTGTCTCACTGTGTCTTTCTCTCTCCATTTGTTTGTAAGCTGTAGATTCTTGTCGGTTATTGACTGATCAAGACAAAATTTGGAATTTTATTGGGATAATTTAACCAGGAAAGGGACATTAGATGTGTCCAACCAGCATCTGAGGTTCTGTTGTCCCTTCAAGTTGTGTGTGCCCAGTATACATTGGCTGCCATGCCTTAATCAGTTGGACAAAATTTGGCACGTAGGAGTAATTTGGTCAGGAAAGGGACTCAGGATAGGTCCCGATCATATCCTACATTGAATATTGATGTTAACCTATGCAATAACTGCCATGCCTCCACCAATCAAGACAGAATTTGACACCTATGGATAATTATACCCCCCGCAAACAAAGTTTGGGGGGTATTTAGTTATTTAGTTATTGGTGTTTAAGGTCACATATTTCTGCACAATGGCTAAGCATGACCACGACAGTTTTACGGGTGGAGGAAGCCGGAGTACCCGGAGAGAACCACCGAGCAACGGCGAGCAACTGTCAGCTCCCCAACATACTAACTCCACACAAGCAGGGTTAGCATTGGTTGAAGACAGGTGCACCATCGATGTGCAGTACGCCTTAGTACACAGCGTCACCGTGCCCCCACGTGGGCAATGGGGGTGAAGTGCCTTGCCCAAGGACACAACGCGGTTGCCACAGGTGGGATTCGAACCGAGGACCTCTCGGCTTGCAGCCTGCACCTCTACCAACTGAACCACCGTGCCCCCCGTTTGGGGGGTATAGGAATCACCCTGTCTGTCCGTCTGTCCATCCTTGTAAACGCAAGGCCTCATAAACCGTTTGAAGAATTTTCATGAAACATTACACAATGGAAGAACTCCGTATGAAGATGTGCATGAAGCAATATAATTCCGTTTGACATTTCCAAGGGGAGATAATCCAACTTATACATTTCAGGCACGGGGGGTATCACTTTGTGAGTTTGCTCACAGTACCTCTAGTTTGATCAGGAAAGGTACAACAGATGGGTCCCATTTGCATCTGACATCACTTTAAACCTTCAGCCAATGCAATGCAGGGTACAGTTTGGTAACAACCAATTTTGACACAATTTGGCATTCAGGGTAATTTGCCCAGGAAAGGTACATGGGATGGATCTCGATCATATCCAACATCCCATTTTGATGTTCACCCTTCATCTTCAGTATGACGAGTAGTTCAGCTCATGCCATTCCATGACAGACCAAAACAAAATTTGGTACCTTGGGGTAAATTGATGAGGAAAGGGACATAAAAGGCCCAGATTGTATCTGACATTGCATTTTCATGTTAACCCTTCAAAGGGACATGGGGATGGATTGATCACATCTGACATGTTTTGATGTTAACAATTCAACCACTCAACACACATAATAACCTCTATATTTTTTATACCCACTCAAACAAAGTTTGAGGTTGTATTCTGGAGTCAGTGAAATTACTTCCATATTTCTTCAGACTCTGGCTTGAAAGTTGATATAGCTGATAAGCATCAAGTGCAGATGATGTGCATGACATAAATAGTCTACAGGTGAGGTGAAGCATCACAGAGTCATGTGGAGCAAACTATTAGTACATTACTCAAGTTACTGAGTTGAAACTTGGTATACATATTAGCATCTAGTGCAAATTTACGCGACTTACATTTTATGCAGACCAATTGAAGAGTTATTGTCGTTAAACTTAGAATTAGTTGTTAATGGTTTTAAACTTAGTATACATGATCAATATCAAGCGCAGATGTGCAAGGCATAAAATTGCCGTGGCTCGATTGACGCATTACAGAATTATTGCCCTTCGACTTAATCAAAATCTGTTGGTAAATCTTGTGGAGTAAACACAAACGACTACATTTCTTTACATATTGTTTGAAACTCTAGCATCAGGGGCAGATGTGCGTGACTTAATTTGTATTAGCTCTATTTTACTATTACAGAATTGTGTCCCTTGAATTCTACAGTTGCAGTATTTTGTGAAAATTTGTGAAGAGAATTACTTCTATTTTTCTTTAGCTATGGGTTCGATACTTGGTATACATGGTTAACATCAAGTGCAAATGTGTGAAATAAATATCAGCTACTCGATTAAAATTTGGCAAGAGTTATGGTTATGGAGATTTAATATAGTCTTAGATGCTGAAGTGAAGCCTGAATTTTTGATAAATAAATAAATAAATGAAATTATGAATAAATAAACAAATAAATAGTATGTGAAAACTTTGAACTTGTTTTTTAGCTCACCTGAGCGAAGCTCAAGGGGAGCTTTACTAATCACTTTCCGTCCGTCGTCGTCCATCATCTGTCCATCCGGCGTTAACTTCACATTATCGACCTCTTCTCACAAACTACTCAACCAAATTGAACCAAATCTGGTGTGCATGTTCCCTATCATGTCAATTCAAGTTTGTTCAAATCAAGTTGACCCGCCCCTTGGTAAGGCCACTTCCAAAAAGTGAGCCTAAATCTTAAAAAATCTTCTTCTCATGAACCAGCAGTTGCCGAAACTGGATAGTAGGTGTGCAGCTTCCTTTTGAGGTGTAGGCTCAGATTTTTTGTTCAAGAGAAGTTCTAGGGGCTATATTTGCCATCGTTATGGGAGGGGCAAGAATTTTTGCTCTGCCCTAAATTTCTATTTTCCAAACCGAGAGGCTGATTTGAACCAAATTTGCTTGAGAAAACTGTTAAAGCGTTTTATTAGGTTTTTACAACAATACTGAATATTTCACAAGGAAAAAGGGAATTTCTAAGAATTTTTTGGGTCTATAAAATTCAGTTAACTATTTGTGTATTTTTGTTGGGAATTCCCAGAAAAAACTGAGTTCAAGGATGGTACTTCACTTCCTGGTGCATTTTCTCTCTTATTTGTTGCATGAAAAAATTTTCCTGTCGCCCCATGGGAACCGCGAGAGCTGAAAATAGAAAAAAATTAAAATGCCTGTATCTCTAAAGTTACATGGCACTGAGAATTCTTATTTGGTGTGAGGCTTCCTTAGGACCAACAGAATGGAATGGTAAAAAAAAATTGCCATCGGTTTTATCATGGGGTACTTTTTTGGGACTTTGAAAAAGGACTGAGTCAGCATTTTTTATCACTGTGGGTAATGGGAAAAACATTTAAGACTACTTTTCTCCCAAACCACTGCTCCAAAAGCTTTCATATTTCTCATATAACATCTTTGGAAGATTGTTTCACATCTTTATTGAAATCAGTTCCCTGGGTTCATATTTAGGCTGAAAATTTGGGGTCCCGTTCCAGACTTAGAAATTTTGGACCAAAATCCGGAAATGTTTTTTTGGGGTTTTTTATGTGTTTTGGTCAATTTTAAGACAAATTTTCTTTTTTTACACTGAAAATTTGGGGTCTGGGTGGGACTTAGAAAATTTTGGACCAAAATCCGCAATTTTTTTTTTTTATGCGTTTCGGTCAATTTTAAGACAAAAAAAAAAAAATTTTTTTACACTGAAAATTTGGGGTCCAGGTGGGACTTCAGAAATTTTGGACCAAAATCCGGAAATTAGTTTTTTGTTTTTTTATGCGTTTTGGTAAATTTTAAGAAGAAAAAAAAATTTTAGACTGAAAATATTTTGTTTGGGACTTCAAAAATTTCCGAACAAAAATAAAAAAAATCTGTTTATCTCAATTTTGGGATGTAAAAGTGCAGGAACTGAAAATAGAAGGAAAATCCTGTGTATTGTGTGGGCACAACTGCTTTATCTAGTCCCTGGTTTGATATTTAGACTACCATGTCAGGTGAGTGCCCTCAGTCCCCCTGGGGCCTCTTGTTATTGTTTTGCTTCTTCTACACCATAGCTCGACTCATTTGAATGTTGTGGCAGAGCTAAATCCAATGAGAGGTCATTGGCTATGGATTTCTACTACACTACAATCACACAAGATCCACAGGTCATGTCTGACAGTGATTTCTGTTGTAGTCTGTGCTGACTGTATACATTATAATCAGGCATATGTTTGAGCATATGTTCTGAGGTGTCAAACTCTCTAAATTTCCTGAAGTTGGCATTTAACTTTATGGAAGCTAATTGAAAGTAACTGAAAGGCTAACTTTTCATAAATTTTCAAAATTCCCATTTTTTCCCCTCATCAGTGATAAATTTCCCTATTAGAGTCGACTCCAACATATTCCTAAGGGCACTAGAAAAATCTTTCTTATTGGAACCAGGGGAAGTGGAGCAGTTCTTGTTCACTGCAGTATACAAGTTCCTGCTCCACTTCCCCTGGTTCCAATAAGATTTTTTTTACTGGTAAAAATCACTTTACTGGTAAAATAGGACTCAGAATCAATGCCTGGGCTGGAAGTCCTCTAAAGTTGGGAGCAAAGGTATGAATTGGTGGCTAAGCTTCACTTCATACCCATGTTGCAGTCATCATATAGCCAAAAGATGTTGAAAGTGACCTTAAACACTAAAACAATAAATAACCAAAAACCCCTACAGTCCTTCCATCATGCTGTCCCATAGGTTTGCAAGATGAAATTGTATCTGATATTATAGGTCATTAAACAACAAATCACATCGTGAGCTTACTTGATTCGAAGGGGGTCTAGACCCAATAGCACTCCTGTGTACCTTTGGTACACAATGTTCTTTTTATTTATCCGCCCCGAAAAAAAAAATTCTGGGGTATATAGCCATGGCACTGTCTGTCTGTAGACAGAGTTGGTTTCTGCTCTTTAACTAAATTTCCACTTGGCTGATTGAAACCAAACTTGGCATGCAGGTTAGGTATAATGACAAGAAGAACTCTATTCATTTTGGGATCATTGTGCCAAAGGTCAAGGTCACAGTGATCTTGAACTTTAATTTTATATCAGAAATGGTTTCCGCTCTGTAATTAAAGTTCTGCTTGGCCGACTGAAACCAAATTTGGCATGAACTTTAATTTTATATCAGAAATGGTTTCCGCTCTGTAATTAAAGTTCTGCCTGGCCAACTGAAACCAAATTTGGCATGTGCGTTAGGCTTGAGAGGAAGAACCCTATTTATTTTGAGGTCATTGTGCCAAAGATCAAGGTCACAGTGACCTTGACCTTAAAACATTTACCAGAGTTGGCTTCTGTTATTGAAATTTTGCTTGCCCGATCGAAACTAAACTTGGCTTATGGGTTGAGCAAGAAGAAAGGAAGAACCCTATTTATTTTGGGGTTATTGTGTCAAAAGTCAAAATGACCTTGAATTTAAAGTTTTATCAGAGTTGTTTTCTAAAATGTTGTTTGCCGATCGAAACCAAACTTGGCATGTGAATCGAGCAAAATGAGAGGAAGAACCCTATGTATTTTTAGTTCATTGTGCCGAAGGTCAAAGTTGCAGTGACCTTGAAATTAAAATTTCATCAGTTGAAGCTGGTCTTGGCTCTCTTAATTATTAAAATTATGCATTCCCAATCGAAACCTAACTTGGCATGTGAGTTTAGCATTACATATTTTTAGGTCATTGTGCCAAAGGTCAAGGTCACAGTGACCTTGAATTTAAAATTTTATCAGGTCTTGATCGAAACCAAACTTGACATGTCATCAAATACAGGTAATTATATCTGTATTATTTGAGTAAATACTACCAACAGTGGCTGTATTAATTTAATGTAATATATTACCAAGGTAAGGCTTAATAAAATTAAAAATCTGTTTCTCAGGCCCTCCTGTATGGTCCTTTTGGCTGCCGCATGCTTTCTTTTTATGACCAATGCAAACTTTAAAAAATAAAAATTAAATGGTTTTTGTCTGATAAGTTGATAAATTTGTCACTTGAGTGCAACAAGGCTTTGCAATGCTTCACCATTGCAAAGCCTTGTTGCACCCAAGGGACAAAATACACCACCACCTTTGCTATTCTGTAGATTATGAGGCCTAAAACATAAACCAAGAATATGAACTTCTGATGGCAAAGAAATAATTACAAAAATAAAATATAAAATAAAAAACCGCCCGCCTGCATGCAATTTTACAAAACTTGGCCTGAGAAACAGAACCTCTACTTTGTGTGGCCTAACTGCATCAGGATGATTTTTCAGGGGGATCGGCCACCCCTTTGGCTACCTCTACCTATCAGAGTTTCATGATTCCATTGATGGATTCAGGAATGTGATGGGTAATTCATTCTGTTCTAGCTCTCCTGATTTACCTTCTCGGTTTCCAACAATTAAACTATAAATAAAATTAAATTGAATTGGAAAATCTTAAGCTTTCTTTTTTATCAGAAATGTTTGTGTGTATGTGTTTGTGCACTCAATTCTTAATTCATTCTTTTAACAGCAACCCTTCTGAATTTGCATTTGCGAATTTTTTAACTTTTGAGTATTGTTTTCCTTGATACATTGTTATTTATTCTTGCTTGGTATCAGTGATGTATTTCATTGTGTGTGAAGTTTATAATGAAATTTGTGATTATTTTGAAAGTTTGGAACTTAGCAAGTGAAGCATTTACCCCAAATTATCACAATTTACCTGTGTTGTATTTTTACTTCAAAAAATGTAAGCTAAGAAAATTTTACTACATGACTTTGAAAACTTCATGTTCAGAAAATGTTACATGTGAGATATGAAGCATGCCCACCAGACATCTAACTTGTAACCTGTTCCCATGAGAATGCCTGGAAATGGAGCAGTCCTTGTTTACTATGGTAAACAAGTTCTGTATTACTGGTAAATTCAAACTTCTAGTTTGGAAGTCCTCTGAAGTGGGCAGCATAGGTATAAATGATTGGCCAAACGTGACTTCATATGTATATTGCATCATGTGGTGGCCAAAGATTCTGCAAGTAACCCAAAACACCAGTAAATAAATAAACTTGTAACCTGCTGACTGTTGAAAGAGTTTTTAAAAAACACAATCAACAACAACAACAATAAAGTCTCATTTTAAGATGGGGGAAGGTCCAAATTCCAACATTTGTTTCTGGCAAACTAGATAATATGTAGTTTAGTCTCAAAGTTCCTAGAAAAATCAGTAAACATCCACTGTAAATAAAATTCTGGATTTTTTCCTCATCCTTGTCCAAACATGAGCAACATGATTTGTGTCACTTTCTTTATGAAAGCAATAGGAAAAAATAAATATTTGGTTCCATTTGCTCCTGAAAGGGAAAAGAACACTGATATGAATATTATCCACTCACACAGCAAAGAATTCGAATGTAAGATACACTTTCAACCTCACTTATTTACAATGTTATTAAATATACAGAACGGTCACGATTAGCCATTGTGCATAAGTATGTGACCTTAAATACCAATAAATAAATAAATATACAGAACTGCACATGCGTTTGTATGGGTTAAGAATTAGCGCACAAGATTGCTTTGGCCAAGGATATCACGAGAGCCAAGGCCCATTCAAACGTGTGTGCAGTTCTCTATTTATCACACACCTCCCATGTAACAATCAGTTTACACGAAACTTGAACTAAAAGCACTTTTCAACTGGATAATTGCTACGTTTCCTTCGTTGTTACAAGACATCACTGTTAGGTGGGGTATGGCATTCATTTGCTCAAAACCAATTGATGCCGATCAGTGTCACGGTCACGATGATTGAACTTCAAATATTGACTTAACTGCAGGGAATAACACAACAAAAGCTTTCTTAAATAGCCTAATAAGTTTAGCACACTCCATCATCATATGACCAGTTGTGGAAAGTATTTGTCAAGGAAAGTATTTGTCAAGGAAAGTATTTGTCAAGGAGCAAGCAGTCAGAATGTTATTTTTATTTTGTAGATTTTGGACTTGAATCTGATTGTTTAAATATCCCTGGTAAACAAATCTAAATGGGGAGCTTGGAAATTTCAAGCTATCTCAACTCCGGTGCATTCGACCAATGAAGACATGATTTATTTAGACTGGTTCCTTCCCTGTTTATGCTGGAAATGAAATCAAACATGTTTTGTATCACCACATGTGTAACACAACTTTATTTTTATCGTACAGGCAGAATGGTGGAAATCTCATGTTTTACATTAATAGGCGTGTGATAAAATATCATTTCTCCAGCTTAACCCTAGTCCTTACAAAAAAGTTTTCTTTTTTCTCATTTTAAAATGTAAATAACAGGCCCAATTTATGTCTCAAATCTGATGCGAAGCATGCATTTATATTCCAAGTTGGGATGACCATGTCCCTCGGGGGAACCCCAGGAAGTGAAGTGGTTTTTGTATACTGTGGTAAACCAGCCCTGCCTTACTGATAAAATAGGACCCAGAACCAATGCCTGGTATGGAAGTCCTCTAAATTGGTCCACATAGGTATAAATGATTGGCTAAACTTCATACCTACGCAATGGTCATGATGTAGCCAGTGATTTCTGAAAGTGACTTTAAACACTAATAAATGATAAATAAAAATAAATAAATAAATAAATAAATAAATAAATAAATAAATAAATACTGTTTAATGGTTTAATCCAGAAGGAGTTGCCAGGGTATTTCTGCAAACTCAGTTCAAGGGACCTCAACAGATATTTTGAGGTCCCTGGAATTAAGAGATAGGTTACTCAACTTTGATAGGTTTTGATCACTCCAGTGGATTCTCAGTCCCAAGAAAAGCCCGTTTCCAATTTCCATGGATTAACTCTTAACTCACTGAGTATTTTCAAAATATTTTTCATTAAATCCAGTCATGGCTGCTGTGAAGCTGCCATGACTAGATTTTTAATAAAAAAATTCATCTAAATTTTATCTCTGAAAATCATTGGTCAAGAAGTTCAAACAATTTACAGGGAAAAATTATGTTAATTGTGCCCAATTTATAGCCTTATTTCAAAGCCAAGAAATTTCATGTCCTGGCCAGGAATATCTGCCAGTAGCATGCAAGGAGTTAAACTCTGTTAGCAGAAAAGGCTAATTTGCCTCCTTTAAATATAGCTAATTTGTGTGTTGCCCTTTACACCTAGAATGGTAGAAGTTGTTCTTAAGTGCAAAATATTCTTATGTATTACTGAAATTTGAACTGAGAAAGTCTCCAATTAAATTTCTGCATGTGAATTCTAGGATTTGGCACACTGCTTGTTTTCTTTGGTAGACAAGTTTTGATCCACTGTTAATATGATTTGGTTCAAACATTATCACATGAAAATAAGACTAAGCAATGCTATTAACATTTAACCTGTCAAGTATTTTCTTGTTTTTCTCCTAAAATCAAGTTGTGGCTGCTTCAAAGCAGCCATAGGTAATAGAGTGTTTTGTTAATGGGCTGGAAAATCCACCTGCAGCAGCCAAAGATTTTCTCTATGAATCCATTAACCCTTTACACAACGTAAAGGCCAAAAAAATCGCCAATTAATTTTCATTATTTGTTCATTTTTAGCTCAACTTTGACGAAGCCAAATTTGAGCTTATGCCATGGCCCGTCGTCCGTTTGGCCGTCTGTCCATCAACAATTGGATACGGCTCGGGCTAGAGGCCGTATTTATGAACCGATCTTTACGAAACTTCTTGGGTACATTTGTTATGACTGTGGGACGAGAACGAGTGTTTTTGGGTGCGATCCGAAATTCAAGATGGCTGCCAGCCACCATTTTGTACCGACGATGCAGAAATCTGTTTTTTGTACAGAACTTCCATATGAAAGCTCTGATTTGAATAATTTTTTGTATGAATGTTTACTACCATGGGATACATCACATATAATACGGGTTTTTTTCTCGTGTGTAAATTATGCAAATTAGACTAACTTTGATGTTTTTGGGGGTTACTTTCAGCACTGTAAGTGCAAATGCCAATACGGCTCGGGCTAGAGGCCGTATTTATGAACCGATCTTTACGAAACTCCTTGGGTACCTTTGTTATCACTGCGGGACGAGAACGAGTGTTTTTGGGTCCGGTCCGAAATTCAAGATGGCCGATGGCAGCCATTTTGTACAAAATTTGGTGCAATCAGATTTTTGCACAGAACTTCCATATGAAAGCGCTGATTTGAATAATTTTTTGTGTGAATGTTTAGTACCATGGGATACATCACATATAATACAGGTTTTTTTCTCGTGCAGAAATTATGCAAATTAGATGAACTTTGATTTTTTCAGTGCTACTTACACACAGTAAGTACACATGTCAATACGGCTCGGGCTAGAGTCTGTATTTATGAACCGATCTTCACGAAACATCTTGGGTACCTTTGTTATCACCTTGGGACGAGAATGAGTGTTTCTGGGTGCGGTCCAAAATTCAAGATGGCAGCCAGTGGCCATTTTGTACCGAAATTAGGTCCAATCAGTTTTTTGTCACAACTTCTACACAGCTCATATTTGTGAACTGATCTTCACGAAACTTCTTGGGTACCTTTGTTTTCACCTTGGGACAGGAATGAGTGTGTTTTGGGGTGCCTTTGTTATCACTGTGCTATGAGAACAAATATTTTGGGGTTCAGTCAGACCCATTCTGGGACGCAAAGATTTCTTTTCTAGTTTAGCATCTGACTGTCACCCACCTTTACAATTCTTTACCTATACATTTGTTACAGGCAACGGTCAGTATTTATGTACAGACCGTTACAATACTTTATATGTACCTTTGTTATCAGGTCATTACCTAGATGTTTGTCATTGCTGTATCACATACTATACATGTATATGTCTTTGTCTTTGTCTTGACAAGTTGAGCTACAGTGTCATTGACACTTTCATTTGTCTCAAAAACATAGGTTAAGACCCCTCTTTGGAACAAGCTCGTTCCAAAGTGGGGTCATAACCCATGTTTTTAAGACAAAAAATGAAAAAAATTAGTTATTCAAGAATTTTTTTGCAAGTTTCTTCTGCTTTTCATGTTAGGTAAAGGGTTAACAAAATTTTATATTCAAGCGAAATGGTTATATAACTTTGTTGAAAATAGATTTTATTTCCAATTTTATGCCCAGCAGCATATTTGATGTGGTTTGCCCATGATAACCTCTAAAGTCTAATGCCTCGAGAGTAATTTCTTATTCAGTCTTTACATCCTATGTTGGAAATCTAGATTTGACGAGGAGCATGACCCATGTAATTTGAATATTGCCTGGAAAACTACTTCATGATTACCTGGCAAGGCACCTGTTCTGAGGCCACAATGTTTGGTAGTTTTCAAATAAAATCTTCTGACCCTTTACCAGACATAACTGTCGAAACTGGCCAGTGCTTTTCACAAAAATCACCATTCAATTTTCATTATTTTTTTCATTTTTTATTTCAAAAATATAGCTTATGACCCCTCATTGGAATGAGCTCAATGAGCTTGTTCCAACAAGGGGCCATAAGCTACATTTTTGATGCAAAAAATGAAACAAATTAGATTTTCAAGAATTATATGTGCAAGTGTCGTCTGCCTTTCGTGTTAGATAAATAAAGTATTTACTGAGTATTTTTGAAAAAAAATTTTCACCAAATTTACTCATGGATGCTTGGACTTTGCCATGATGAGATTTGATGAAAAGTTAACTCTTTTAAGAAACCGTTAGTCAAAGGTTGATTCAATTTACGGATAAAAGTTTGGTCCTGACAGCTGCTCGTCATTGCTCGGTGGTTCTCTACGGGTACTCCGGCTTCCTCCACCCATAAAACTGTCACCGACATGATATGACCCTGGCTGTTAATGTGTCGTTAGACCCTAATAAAAAAAAAAAAAGAAGAAAGTTTGGTCATATGAGTCCAAATTATGAAGAAACTAATAACAAAGAATATTTGCTGTTCTGGCATGAATATGTGCCACCTGCATGTAAGGAGTTATGGGTTAACCACTTTTATGTGCAAGTGCAAGCTGCAGTTGTTTGATATACATGTCAGCAAAGTCTCTACATTAACAAAAGGGACACTATATATCCATACAAAAAGTCTTTGTGTAATTGCTGCTAAATAGCATGTATTTACATTAAAATTTATATTTATTTTTGATTACGTGAGCAGATTTTTTGTATTATATTCTCTTCTATGGGAAATACTTATTTTGTTACAATTTTTCAGAAAATTACTCTCATTGCTCTATACTTTAACCATTTGTTCTTCTATAATGACAAGGTAACAGAGCAAATTACTGAATTCCAGATTGCTGAAAACCTTTTTGTCTTGATTAAAATGCCACCAACTACATTCCTGAATCCCAGATAGTCGATGAAAGTATTGCTAAGTTCAATATTTCTCTCATACATTTCATACAAATTAAATAAATTTGTCCCTACTTCCCGATAAATTCTGTCTTCTGATTGGTCAGAATGCCTAGGACAAATAGCCATGGCAAAGTGTGCACCCAACGTCCAAGGTATTTGAGAGTGTGCAACATCCAGGGTATAAGGCCACGCAAAACATCGGGGCTATATGGTTTATATTAAAATAGAACCAAAAAAACTGAAAATAGTAAAAAATATCAGATTTATGACAATTCGATCATATTTTGCTGTTATAAATTAATTAGTAGAATAATTAAATTAAACAACTTGAGAAAAATAAAATAAGAGCAAATTCTGTCAACAAAATACTGTTTACTTGTTTCCTTAATGACCCAAGGGATGTAACTCTATCTGTTGTCTTCTGCGTTTGTAAAATAAAACAATTATTCACGAATTTGGTCCAACTGATTGCTGAGCATGAGAAACACGTTCACAAATTTATTTCCACTATGTTTCTTTTGCGTTTCAAACAGGACAAATATGTTATCTCTGCCGACATATATGGTATATGGAGATTTAATACCTGGATGTCTCCATCACCTCACCTGCAGCTCAGTGTTTAAAAACCGACATCCAGGTATTAAATCTCCATATACCATACATGTTGGCAGAGACAACTAATAATCAATTTACTTTATTCCTTGGTACTGGTTTGAATATAGAATAAATAGATACTAGGGTCGGTAATCAGATTTAAACCACACTTGCCGAGTGGTTAAAACCCTTATTCTACGAGTAATTTAAATCTGATTATCGATCCTAGTACCTATTTGTTTTGTTTATACCATGCTCTTAATAAACAATCGACTTTGTCATTTAAAATGGAAAAAAAACCGACAATTTCTATCGCAAACACACAGGTTTGTTTTATTTATATCTGCACTGGTGGACAGTACTACCAGCTGCACATGAATGCTTGATTGACAACTAGACACATGGAATTTCCTAGGTTTTTCAGTCAAATTATTATTAACAATTCTTAAATTTTATTTTAAATATTTAATTGTAGGTATTTTAAACTTAATATTCATTGCATGTAGTAGATAGCACTACAAAATGGCATTTGTTTGAATGAAACATCACGAAGTGTGAATGTATCACAAATTGCGTCATGCCAAAGGTCAAGTTGGATGAACTTACAACTACATGTGTAAATTTTTTTTAACTGCAGTAGAAGCTTTACACAGGTAGTGGGGTCAAAAGCTAAAATTTAACATACAGGCTTTTCACAAGAAGTAACATAGGCGAGCATGGTATAAATAAAAATCAACATCTTGTAAATTTTTTTATTTTGTTCATCAACATCGTCATAGAATTTATATCAAAACACTGAATATTATAGGCTTATTTTTGAGACACTGAAACACTAAACAAGCTCATATAAAATATTTGGAAACATGTCTGCTTAAAATTATCAAGTATGGGATTCAAAGAATCGTACAGTAAAGCAGCCATGACTCAGTTTGGAAGGGGACACAAGAAGTAATGAACTTGGGTTCAATGTCTAATTAAGACATGGCTGCTGAAGTGCAGCCATTACTTAATTTGGCACAGAACTCAAGAACTCTCAGAACTTTGTCATAAAACTTTGGCTTACAGGTATGAAATTTGTCAAATGAGGAATCCTAAATTAAAGCAGCCATGACTTGATTTGACAGGGAACTCAAGAAATAAGGAGTGTGAGTTCATTATCACATTAAGTCTTGGCTACTGAAAAAACTCATGGAACTTTGGCATGGAACTCAAAAGACATAATTCACTATGGGAAAATCATTGGTGAAAGATTTTTAAAAATGCCAACAAAACCATATCATGTGACCTCTCATTGGAACATCCTCTACCTTTGAAGTACATTTGTCATTGATAAGTCCCCCCCCCCCACCACTTAACCTGAACTGATTTCATTCATAATTAGTCCACCATCAGTTCAGTTCACACTGTAGGCACCATCAAACTGTGCTTTGATTTAAATAATAATTATATTTATGTGTGGACAATTCATTTTGTAAAAATGATCTTGAACACCAAATTATTATAATAATAATAATAATAATAATAATAATGAGTGATTTTTTTTCTGAAACAAGATATAATACACAGCATGCTCTATACATGTAACTCTATGTTATCTTGATCAATTTATCTGTTATTAAACATTACTTTTATTCTTTCTCTTTACAAATTCAAATTGTATGGCATGGTAACACAAAATATCTGATGGTAAGTTGTGTGAATGCATGTGGCATGCCAATATCATTGAAATTTTATTTTATATATATAAATCTATGAAATTTACACAGCTGGCTGAAGTTGAAGTTATACTTACATTGTTGTGATATGGCCGTCAAACTGAAAGTGACATTAAGCCAGACCTTTAGATCAGTCTAATTTGGGCACAATGGCAAATATGGAGGTGGCATTCATGGTTGGAGAAAAAGCACCGGTATTTTCTTTGTCTTGGCGTCTGTTGTAGATCCCCCATCTTAAATTGCTAGTTTATAACCCCTTGTTATAGGTCCTTACCATTATCACTGGTTCCCTCCAACCACCCTTTGACATAAGTTTACTCGACTAACTCGAGAAAGCTTTTTAGTTTCCCAGTGTCGAGCCAAAGATCTATTTGAATGTAAATTATGCATGGCATTTACTGAGAAATGCCACAAATGTGAATATAATAGATCTCAAGTTTTCAGTACATGATCATATGGAATTTGCCACCGAAAAGCTATCGTCGTCGACAGTGGCATATACGGCACTGGCGATGCCGATTGCTTTTCTATGGCGCACTCTGTGGGTTTTTAAAAAAAATATTTATCTGTTGCATTGTTTGATTTCGAAGTTGAGCTATACTGCAAGCATCAGGGAAACCTGGCCAAACTATATATTGCTGAAACACTGCAAAACATAATTTGGATGCAATTATCTTATTTGGGCACAGCATTTACCGTCGTTAGTTGGAAAGAATTTAAAGGCCTGCATTAAGGTATGATGGATGAATGAAAGACTTGATATAAACATCCAATAAAATATAATATTTCTTTCATTATATGGACAGATATAGTCTGTGTGATTGGGTCCTTTTGCAAACCTTTGATAGCATCAAATTCAGATACTGCACAGAATTCCATCAAGGATGTTTGTTATGAAATAAATCCTAATAACTTCAGTACAATTCTGCAATGTAAATGTAAATGAATGGTGAAATATTACATTACACATGTTCTGTTCTTATCCTATAGTCATGAGTATGTAAAATTACATTGATATCTAAACACAAAATGTGAGTTGGTTGGGACAGGGTCAAGCCATGAGCAGCACCCAGTAACCAAAGCTTTGAGAGCTAGTGCTGGGAGAGCTTTCCTGTTCGGTTATGGAAAAACCCAACCACAAGACCCAGCAAAAAACGACTGAACAGTTTTACCGTGTTTGTATATAAACTGATGAAGTGGACAAATAGCCCTTACAGACTCTCATCACTTAGTATATCAGGTATCATTGTCACATTTTCTCCATTACTGAATTGTTCACCTTAAACCCCAATAAATGTCCTCGCATATGTTAAGATTCCCATTTGTATGTTTCCCAAACTTTGGCTCGTGTGCTATAAAAGAGGGTGTAGACAGAGTGGACCTGGAAGTAGTTAGCTTGTTGACTGGAAAACTTCATTTTACAATGTGATAAGTAGACATACCCTGTGAGTTAAACTTCTGACGACAAAAATTGAAGTGGAACTAGTGCTGATTGAAAGAACTTGACATTATATGCAGTTTGTTGTCGATATATCCATAAATGCTGAAAGTTGAATTAAACTCTTAAAAATGAATAACACTTTTTTCTCATTAAGACTTTTGGCTGTGACTTTGAAACTGAATTCATACTAAATGCAGGCCTGGCATTTTCAGGAGAGCGATTTATTCGCTCGCCTTAAAAAAATTGAGGAGGGCAAAAAATAGCCCTCCCAGCCTTAGAAAATAATGATTACCACAACAGCCTATTCCTAAAACCCACAGGTTTTCAGATCTCTGCTACATTAGTGGTGTCTGCAATATGGCCACACTGCCCCTCCTACACCTCAAGGCCTCACCAAGACCTGGAGGTGTGGGAGGGGCAGTGTAGCCATCTCACAGAGACTACCTAGTTAGCAGCACCAAATAAAATGTACAAAGCCCTCTAGGCAGAATTCATTAATAGTACAACTTCATTTTGCCACTTTCAGCTTTTGTAAGCTTGAGAAGAGCAAAACGCTTCCCTAGGCAATGTGAGGAGAGTGATTTTTAGCCCTCCTGCATTTTTAAGAATGCCAGGCCTGTAAATGCATGGTGTGCTTTTAAATGGCGAAGGTTGACATTTTAGTATTAAATGTTACAAAAACATATACAGCTACAAGTGAAATCCTAACAAAAATGTTCCTGCTAACATTGGTTGCTTATATTAGAGAGGATCTGTCACGCTGCACATGCTTTTATATTGTGTCACTGTAAACCTTGTACCAAATGAATTTTATCAATATGTGCATATATGCTTCGCAACAAAAGATTAGTAATATCCTTGCTTACCTTTAGGGAGTTTCAATGTTTCACTTATTGACAGTATTGATTTTTTTTTGCCATTTAAAATTTATTGCTTCATTTAACCCATTTCCAACATAGACTATGACACTTTCATACAAAATTCTGGAACAATTAATATTTTTCTTTCTTTTAACTTATAACATTACTTATTACCCCACATTGGAGAACAACTTCATTCCAATGAGAGGTCACAAGGTGTGTTTTCAAGACAAAAGTAGACAATAATCTAACCTAATCCCTGTTATATGAATGCTGTTAATTGATTACATTTTATTAACAAAGTGGCTATACAATTAACAGGATTCCTCAGTACTTGATTACTGCAGTAAATAAATTTTGGCAAAGTCAAGAGAAAGTAGATCCGAGATGCAATGTGTTGCATTTCTTTTTCAACAGCTGAGATTCTACACTGTTGTTGGTAGAAAAGTGGACATGCTTTACAGCCAGATAATAACCCAGTCTCATCAAAATGCTCTCTTCACTTTTCCAGTGACAGTACAGTATCATTTAAAGTTTTGTTTGATACATTACCATATAACTTTGAATTTTTCTTCAGAATATTGAATCAATACTGAATTCTTATTTTCATTCAAGCACTTTAATATTCAAAATCTAGTGAAAAAATTACCTTTTTTATCAGCTCGCAAATTAAAAGCTGAATTACATCTCAAAAGCAAGCAAGGATTCCATTTTGCACCACATTTTAAGTGTTTTTTTCCAGGAAAAGAGTCGCCAGCCCCCCTCCCCCCCCCCCCCCCCTCTCTTGCTTATTTGTACCTTTCACTTGATTCATCATCAGTCATCATCCCAATCAAATGTTCTGCCTCCCCGTGGGAACCCCGGGAAGTAAGCAGCACTTGTTTACTGTGGTAAACCAGTTCCGCTTTACTAGTAAAATAGGACCCAGTCACCAATGCTTGGGATGAAAGTCCTCTAAAATGGGCAACATGTAGATCAACGATTTACTAAACTTGACTTCATCTCCATGTTGTGTCACAATTAGCCATGGTGCATAAATATGTGACGTTAACCACCAACAAACCAAACCAAATGTTCTGCCTTCATCCTATGAAGCAGATTCTGTTGTACTGGTTTAATTACACATCTACCCAGCAACGACCAATGCCTCGGGTGGAGGAATACTCTACAATGGGTACATTTTGTATAAACAATTTACTTTCAAACTTGTGTTGTGGTTTACAGGATTCCTATGGGGCCTTGGATTCAAGGAATGGCCTTCAATTTAACTAAGGGTCATTCAAGGCCTTGAAATCCTGGAAAATGTGCCATGAGGCCTTGAAAATCCTTGTGAATATTCATGAAATAAAAATGCTAATGAAGCAGATAATCATACGATAGTTTTATATTCGAGAGTTTGTGAGGCCATGATCCTAACCAAGACCCACCAGTCATTACCCCTCCTCGGGGAAGGGAAAAATGACTGGAGGGTCTTAATTAGGACTAGTGAAGGGAGGCCAGCCTTGAAAATCTTTGAATTTGGCTATTGAAGGGCCTTGAAAAATACTGATATGTCAAGAAACGACCTTGAAATTTATCGGTCCTTGCCTGCAGGACTCCTGTGTTTAGATATAGCCAATAGGTGTGGGAAGTGACCTTCAGCATCCCACATTAGTTATGGCATTTCTTTCATAAAGCTTATGATCTGTCATTTTGTGATTTACTGTTGGAGAGGCTTTTAAAAGAATTTCTCACATAATAGAATTTCATCAGTAATGGTAAAGGAAAACAAAGATTGGATTTCCATTCTTGGGGTAAGAACCTTCTGAAACTATAAAGGAATGAATAAGTCAAATGTAGGATGTCTGAAGGCTTTTTATACCCCCAGCAGGGGCATATAGTATTCCCCCTGTCCGTCCGTCTGTCCAGTTATTAATAATGAATAACTTGTAAAGTACTTGGTTGAGTGACTTGATATTTGGTATGCATGTGTATCCTATTGCTGTATACCCATAGTGAAATGCAGGTGTTGTTTGAGATTTTATTGCCAGAGTCATTGCCCTTTATAGACTTGGAATTTGTATATACCCCACCCAAAACTGCATCACCTATAGTCAGGCTTGCGTTGTGAAATAAGCGGGGGTATTTTTTTGTGTCACCATATGGTGACACTTTATTTTCCTTTCTGTTTCTGAGTATCAAAATGTAGCACCTACATGTATACAATGTGCTAACATATTTTTAGCTCAACTTTGACGAAGTCAAATTTGAGCTATTGTCATGGCCCGTTGTCCGTCTGTCCGTCTGTCCGTACGTCAACAATTGGCTATGGCTCGGGCTAGAGGTCGTATTTATGAACCGATCTTTACGAAACTTCTTATGTACCTTTGTTATGACCCTGGGACGGGAACGAGTGTTTTTAGGTGTGGTCCGAAATTCGAGATGGCTGCCAGTGGCCATTTTGTACCGATGATGCAAAAATCAGTTTTTTGTACAGAACTTCTGTATGAAAGTTCTGATTTGAATAAAGTTTTGTATAAATGTTTAGTACCATGGGATACATCACATATAATACGGGTTTTTTTCTTGTGCGTAAATTATGCAAATTAGACTGACTTTGATTTATTTAGTGTTACTTTCAGAGCTGTAAGTGCCAAGCTGCTATGGCTCGGGCTAGAGGCTGTATTTATGAACCGATCTTTACGAAACTTCTTGGGTACCTTTGTTATGACCGTGGGACGAGAACGAGTGTTTTTGGGTGCGGTCCGAAATTCAAGATGGCTGCCAGCTGCCATTTTGTACCGACGATGCAGAAATCTGTTTTTTGTACAGAACTTCCATATGAAAGCTCTGATTTGAATAATTTTTTGTATGAATGTTTAGTACCATGGGATACATCACATATAATACGGGTTTTTTTCTCGTACGTAAATTGTGCAAATTAGACTAATTTTGATGTTTTTTGGGGTTACCTTCAGCACTGTAAGTGCAAATGCCAATACGGCTCGGGCTAGAGGCCGTATTTATGAACCGATCTTTACAAAACTTCTTGGGTACCTTTGGTATCACCGTGGGACGAGAACGAGTGTTTTGGGGTCCGGTCCAAAATTCAAGATGGCCGATGGCAGCCATTTTGTACAAAATTAGGTGCAATCAGATTTTTGCACAGAACTTCCATATGAAAGCCCTGATTTGAATAATTTTTGTGTGTGAATGTTTAGTACCATGGGATGCATCACATATAATACGGGTTTTTTTCTCATGCAGAAATTATGCAAATTAGATGAACTTTGATTTTTTCAGTGCGACTTACACACAGTTAGTACACATGTCAATACGGCTCAGACTAGAGTCTGTATTTATGAACTGATCTTCACGAAATGTCTTGGGTACCTTTGTTATCACCTTGGGACGAGAACGAGTGTTTCTGGGTGCGGTCTAAAATTCAAGATGGCTGCTAGTGGCCATTTTGTACCGAAATTAGGTCTAATCAGTTTTTTGTACACAACTTCTATACAGCTCAGACTAGAGGCCATATTTATGAACCAATCTTTACGAAACTTCTTGGGTACCTTTGTTATCACCGTGGGATGAGAGCGAGTGTTTTTGGGTGTGGTCCGAAATTCAAGATGGCCACCAGCAGCCATTTTGTACCAAAATTAGTGCAATCAGTCTTTTGTATAGAACTTCTGTATGAAAGTTCTGATTTTAATAAATTTTTGTATGAATGTTTAGTAACATGGAATACATCACATATTGTAAGGGGTTTTTTTTCGTGCAGAAATTATGCAAATTAGATGAACTTTGATTTATTCAGTGCTACTTACACAATGTAAGCACACATGTCAATACGGCTCAGGGTAGAGGCTGTATTTATGAACCGATCTTCACAAAACTTCTTGGGTACCTTTGTTATCTCCTTGGGATGAGAATGAGTGTTTCTGGGTACGGTCCAAAATTCAAGATGGCTGCCAGTGGCCATTTTGTACCGAAATTAGGTCCAATCAGTTTTTTGTCACAAGTTCTATACAGCTCGTATTTATGAACTGATCTTCACAAAACTTCTTGAGTACTTTTGTTTTCACCTTGGGACAGGAACGAGTGTGTTTTGGGTTGCCTTTGTTATCATTGTGCTATGAGAACAAATATTTTGGGGTTCAGTCAGACCCACTCTGGGACTCAAAGATTTTTTCTAGTTCAGCATCTGACTGTCACCCACCTTTACAATACTTTACCTATACATTTGTTACAGGCAACGGTCAGTATTTATGTACAGACCGTTACAATACTTTATATGTACCTTTGTTATCAGGTCATTACCTAGATGTTTGTCATTGCTGTGTCACATACTATACATGTACATGTCTTTGTCTTGACAAGTTGAGCTACAGTGTCATTGACACTTTCATTATAAATTGACTTGATAGCAATCTTCATTTTGGGTTGGCCTGCACAGTGCAGGGGTATTTCGTTAGCTGTGCTTACGAACAGGTCTAGTATTGAGATGTATATGTATTAACCTTTCAAATAAAATTTTTTGAAAAACTGTACCATCTTTTCCTGAAAAAATTAAAAAGTAACATTTTATTCTCTCAAAATAGAACTTTTTACACTTGAACAAAAGGGCTCAACAAGCAGTGTCCATGAGGAGATAAACCTATAATTCAAAGAAAAAAATAAAATTTTCAGTTTGAAGTTTGAAGCTTATTTGTTTTACAAGGATTGGCGAGCAAGTTATGCAACTTACATTAACGCCTCTCCTTGGCCAAATGGCATAGGTGTGAGGGCTGACCTTCATAGTGGCAGCTTCATGGCCTAGCTCTTCTCGGAAGGGGTCTTTAGCCTGCATGGAGGGCAGCCATTTTACATCCCCACCCTGTTCACTGCAGTAAACAGGCTCTGTTTTACTGGTAAAATAGGACCCAGTCACCAGTGCTTGGGAGGTGCAAACCCTCTCTAAAATGGGCAACATGGCTTATTAACGCTCACCCCTGGTCTTGAGTTGAAACTCATGTTGTGGTCATGATTAGACATTGTGCAAAAATATGTGACCTTAAACACCAATAAATAAATAAATTACATCTCCACCCAATAGGACAGTATGCTGTGACAGGCTCAACCCCACAATTCATGCTGATAGAGAGTGTTAAGACACCTCAAGAACTTTCCCTGACTGAGGGTCAATCCTGGGACCTCTGACATGAGAGACCAGAGCTTACTGCAGAGGGAAGAAATCCCCTAAAATTGAATGAACCTTTGTAGAAATGAGCTCGTTCAGCCACACTAAACCCTTTCCACTAAAGAAGATGAAGCTCTGCAGTGTAAAAATAGAAACCAAGGATGAGACATTAGCTTTGGAACAGTGCCTGTTATTATCTCCCCCTCAAGGAAGGGAAGACCTCCATCTGTCTGTCAGGCCATCCTCTTTCTGATTCTGAACACATATTTATGCAATAAATTGAACAATATTAATTTAAAAAGATCTGGGGTGTGCTACTACTTATTTAACCTTTGAACCCAAGAGGCCATTTTTAGCTTAACTTGACAAAATCAAGATAAGCTATTGCCATCACCCATGCAGAAGTCTGAGTCTGTTCATATTTTCTTTGGCACAGGCTACACCCTGTAGTTCTTGTCCTATCATCCCAAAATTCATATGCAGGTTCGAGGTCATGTCTAGATGAGAATGTCCCCTTTTGGTCAAGATCGGTCAAGCGTGACAGATGTGAGACCTGAAACCCTTTAACACAGTCTGCAGGTCGTATTTATGAAGGGATTTCATTGTAACTTGGTAGGATGACTCTGTATAATGTCTAGATAAGAACATCCCCTTTTGGGCTTGATTGGTCAACCATGATGGCTGCGAGAGCCCAAAAACCTTTAGCGCAGTCTGCAGGTCATCATATTTATAAAGAGATTTCATTGTAACTTGGTAGGATGACTTCATATACTGTTTAGATGAGAACATCCTGTTTTGTTTGCGAACGGTCAACTGTGTTGGCTGCAAGAGCCCAAAACCTGAAAACCCGGCGCAGTCTACAGGTTGTATTTATGAATGGATTTCATTGTAACTTTCTAGGATGACTCTGTATAATGTCTAGATGAGAATGTCCCCTTTTGGTTGTGATCGGTCAACCGTGATGACTGCGAGAGCCTAAAACCCCAAAACCTTTAGCACAGTCTACAGGTTGTATTTATGAAGGGTTTTCATTGTAACTTGGTAGGATGAATCTGTATGATGTCAAGATGGGAACGTCCCCTTTTGGTCGCGATAAGTCAACCGTTATGTTACGCGGACCCGAAACCCTTTAGCACAGTCTACAGGTCGTATTTATGAAGGAATTTTATTCTAAGTTGGTAGGATGACTCTGTATAATATCTGGATGAGAACGACCTATTTTGGCTATAATCAGTCAACCGTTTCAGCTGCACAGGCACGTGACCTAGATTTGTTTAGCACAGTCTACAGTTCATATTTATTAAGCAATTTCATTGTAACTAGGAAGGCTAACTTGGTATGATGTCAAGATGTGACTGTTGTATTTTGGTCATGATCGGTCAGCCGTTACCACCACCTGGTCACTTGCCCAAGATTCCTTTAACACTGCTTACAGGTTGTTTTTATGAAGGGATTTCATTGTAACTTGGTAGGATAACTTGGTCTATTACCTGGATGAGGCTCTCCTATTTTGGTCATGATCGGTCAACTGTGTCAGGCTAACCGTCACTTGACCTAGATTCTTTTAGCAAAGTCTACAAGTTATATTTATGAAGGGATTTCATTGTAACTTGGTAGGATGACTCGTATTGGAATGATTTTACTGTAACTTGGTAACTTTGACATACGTCAACTGTTAGGGCCACATCAACCCAGGTCTTAATTCTTTAGTACAGTCTACACTCAGATTATTCTTATTGAAAACATCCCCGTGGGAACCCCGGGAAGTGAAGCAGTGCTTGTTTACTGTGGTAAACAAGATCTGTTTCACTGGTAAAATACGACTCAGTCACTAATGCTTGGGGTGCAAGTCCTCTAAAATAGGCAACATGGGGTATAAACGATTGACTGACCTTGACTTTATCTTCATGTTGTGGTCATGATGAGCCATTGTGCAGAAGTATGTGACCTTAAACAACAATAAATAAATAAATATATTGAAAACATATACAGGGAACAGAAATTAACATATTCTCAATTATCACAATTCTTGCCTTATTTCATAATCCTTTCATAAACATTGAACATTATCCTTTTCATCAAACAGTACACAAGTTAACCTAGTGTTATTGACACTTTCATTCTAGTCTAGGAACATGATTTGTAATAATTTCATGAGGCAGATTGGCTACTAAGTGAATGTAATGTATGGGATAGACCAATCAAGATTTTCAATGCGCAGCCGCAATGCTGTGCATTGGAAATATTAATTGATCTGCCCCCAAATAATGAATATGAACTCTTCCAACTGCTGCAATTGAACTGACATGGAAGATACCATCAGTGTTCAAAGGGTTAACAGTGTGTAGTGTGACAGCCTCCTCTGTCTGATGAAAATTGTTCATGCCATGGATGGTTCATGACTTGTGTGAATTTATTTGCTAGTAGTATGGTGCTTCTTTTCTTGTTATTGTTGAGTATGATGTCTGCAACAACAAAGGTTATTCCAAAAATACAATGTGGAGTTAGCTTTTTAACTGGCTAAATGCTAATTTTTTCAGATGTGATTTGAAACATGGTATTTTTTTTTTAATGATACCATACCACCAGCAAGAGTAGCCTTAGTGTAGCAAATTTTTTTTCATAAATAACTGTTTTGTTTCAATTTATTGGAGAGTGCTGATGGGCACTCTCCAATAAATTGCAACCAAACAGATTTAGATTAAAAAAGTTTCTACGTCTGAGCAAAACAGCAAGGAAATGCATACAATGTAAAGCCAATAAAGTGGCTTCCTGCACTTTTGAATAGAGCCATGATAGTGGCTTGTAGCACTCAACCAGTTAATGAAAATAGCTGTGGTGTGCTTCACAGAATATGAAACTGTTTAGTCACAACTCGTAAATCAGGAAAAGGCATTTGTGTAACCAGAAAACACACCATATGAGGGTCATCACCAGGAGAGCTTGTTTGATCCAAAGACAAGAGACAAAAGTTCCAAAAAGGAAACTGCGTTTATTAGGTACTATGTTGAGCAAGTTGTTCGACTGTAGAGTGCCAAATATTACATCTCCAAATATTTACAACTCTACATATATGCAGAAATGGATCGAAGGTGGCATAACACAGGCCCGGTGGGGGTAGGGGGAAGGAAGGTGGGTGGAAAATTGATGAATGCGCAGACTTAGTTCACAAGTAAATCGCACTGTAAAACAAAATGGCATAAAGTCTAGTTTCAGTTATAAAGTGTACAGGACGGCATGATGAGGTCAGCAGTTCATTCAGACTTCTGCAAAATATGTTCAGTCGGGAAAGATGAAACAGTAAGTGTGCTGTGATCAACAAGTTCAACATATTCTTGCTCTGCACCTGCACACGTGATACCAGTGAGTACAGTTTGAGCCAGAATATGTAGAACATGATGAGTCAAGCAGAGAGATTTTCAGTTTCACAAATGCACAAATGTGGCCAACTTGCATTCAGCCACTAATTTTTAGCTTAACTTGACAAAGTCAAGATAAGCTATTGCCAAAATGCTTGCGGAAGTCTGTGAGTCTGTTCACATTTTCCTTTAGCACATAGTTCCTGTCCGATCATCTCAAAATTTTATATGCAGGATTGGGGTCATGTCTAGATGAGAACGTCCCCTTTAGGTCGCGATCTGCCAACCGGTATGGCTGCCTGAGCCCAAAACCCAAAAACCTTCATCACAGTCTACAGGTCATATTTATGGAGAGATTTCATTGTAGCTTGGTAAGATGACTCCGTATTATGTCTAGATGAGAACTTCCCTATTTGGTTGTGATCTGTCAACCGTGATTACTGCCCGAGCCCAAAAGCCTTTAGCACAGTCTACAGGTCGTATTTATGGAGGATTTTATTGTAACTTGGTAGGTTGACTCCTTGTAATGTCTAGATAATAACATCCCCTTTTGGCCGTCATATGTTTCAACTTTGACAGCTACATATTTATGAAGAGATTTCATTGTAACTTGGTAGGATTACTCCAGATAATGTCTAGATGGTAACATCCCCTTTTGGTTGTGATTGGTCAACTGTGATGTCTACAGGGTCCTGAAGCCCAAAAACCTTCAGCACAGTCTGCAGGTCATATTTATGAAGGGATTTCATTGTAACTTGGTAGGATGACTAGATAATGCCCAGATGAGAACGTCCTCTTTTGGTCGATATCTTTCAACCATGATGGCTGCCAGAGCCCAAAACCCGAAAAACTTTAGCACAGACTACAAGTCATATTTATGAAGGGATTTCATTGTAACTTGGTAGAATGACTCAGTATAATGTCTAGATGAGGACATCCCCTTTTGGTTGCGATTGGTCAACTATAATGGCTACACAGATCCGAAGCCCAAAAACCTTTAGCACAGTCTACAGGCCGTATTTATGAAGGGATTTTATTGTAACTTGATAGGATGACTCGTTTTGGAATAATTTCACTGTAACTTGGTAACTTGCGTTGACATACATTAACTGTGAGGGCCACATACATTAACTGTGAGGGCCACATTAACCCACCCATCAATTCTTTGGTACAGTCTACCCCTCATATTATTTTTATTGAAAACATAGCATACAGGGAACAGAAATTAATATATTCCCAATTATCACAATTCTTGTCTTATTTCATAATCCTTTCATAAACATTGAACATTATCCTTTTCATCAAACACAACACAGACAAGTTAAGCTACAGTGTCATTGATACTTTCATTTTATACACCAGTTGTGACGGTAAAATAAACTTGTAACACAACAAGGATAACTCCAGTGAAGACAACACAAAGGTTGCCAATTTATTTATCATTCTCTGGTACAACTACAAAACATTTACAAGGCTTAAAAGAAAAATACAATTGACAACTGAATGAATAAACTACAAAGAACAAAGTTAATGAATTTAATAATGGTCATAATAGAGAAAGCGGATTTCAGATGCGCAAGTTCTTCATTTAATAAACAGACATAAAAACTTGTGTAAAAAACTTAGAAAAGTATGAATGTTATCAGTGAATGTATGCTACTTAAAATCAAACACAAATGTGGTAGTCAGCGCAGTTTGAATTGCTTAAAGTAAAAAATCGGAGGGAGGCTGGGTATTGAAATGTCTCTAGACAAAGTAAAAGTATACTTATCTTTGACAGCGAAGAACAAAGAAATGACCATTTCTTCAGAAGCGAGGCTGTCTTTGAATTCAGTCTCTTGATTGGACACAAATTTTCCACAATTCACTTTCATTCGTGCTGTAGTTCCTTTGATGGTATATTTATCATGTGACTGTAAACCTACACAGAATACTAATTGACACTTCAGAGCTGTTGCACAATATTCATTACTTAGTAAATTACATTTATTGTATGAAATCTTTTTAAACTCTTTGTTGATCCACTTTTGACAGATGAGAGAAGGATGATGGTGTTTCCATACTGGATAGTTTAAGGCACCAATGTAAAAAGGTCATCATACACACTGACCTCTGCCTCCAATACATCAACAAAAGATTAGCTTGGCATCTTTCATTAAAGGTTTGCTTAAACATTGTCCAGTTGATGGTTGAAAACAAAAGATAGGATTGAAGCTTTGGGATCCAAAAGACCTGGGATGATCACATAGTATATAACATCTGGGCAGCCATGAAAGAAATCATCTTGTTGTGTTTTTTAACCCAGCCCCAAGAAATGAACCATGTTAACAAGGGAATTATTCAGCTCATCCTAAAAAAAAAAAAAATAAAAAAATTAAAAGAAGATTCCACTGGTGGCCATATTGAAAAAGGATGGGGAACTCAACTGAACAAAGTAACCTATAACTACACCAACACACCAAGCAGAGATAAAAGCAGATTGCGGTTGGTGTGAAATCATATTACTCATAAAAATTCATTTTATTTGTGTTTTTATTCCAGGTTTCTCAGGATGGAAAAACAAGTTTCATCAAAGTCCATGCTCCATGGGAGGTCCTGACCAAGTATGCAGAAATCATGAAAATGAAGATGCCTATCAAGGTTTGTATCTTATTGCTTCATTATGCCCTGACTTGAAAAGCCGAAGGGGTATCTAGTGGAGACCTCCATCTGTCTGTTCGTCCATCCTTATGTCCATCCCTTCATGCATCCGTCCATCCATACCAACATTTTCCCTTGTATTTCAACCATTGCTACTCCGATTTGAATCATATTTGGTTTTGTGATAGAGCATCATGGGGGAACGATACCTGTTTAGCATGAGTTTCTTCACACATTTTTTCCAGAGTTATGGCCCCTTTTCACTTTTTCAACTTAGAAGTTTTTTTCCGTGTCGGGTGAATTGGCACATGCTTTGCATTGTCCTTTCTTGTTACTGTTGATGAAAGTACTGCACTATTACTGTAAACTTATCAAGTGTTGACAATGCAAGCCTCAGAATTAGACACAGTAATCTGCAATTCCAAAGTAAACGCTGCAACAGACAATTGTTATCAACACATGAATGCTGACACTCAATGTGTACTTCCTCCTTGGGTGTAGGGGGGGGGGGGAGATGGGCATCTACCCCTCCTATGTTTTTGTTACCCTTTTTAGTCGAGTTGTGACGAAGTCAAACTCGACTTATAGTTTGGTGAATGGCGGGCGGGCGGGCGGGCGGGCGGGCGGGCGGGCGGGCGGGCGGGCGGGAGGGCGGGCGGGCGGGCGGGCGGGCGTAAACAATTGGTTTCCGGATGATAACTTGATAGTGGTTCAACTCACATTCATTAAACTTCATACATAGGTTGGTCTTGGTGGGAGGAAGAACCCTATTGATTTTGGACATGCTACGTCGAAGGTCAAGGTCACAGTGACCTTGAACATAGTAAATCTTAAACAATTGGTTTCCGGATGATAACTTGATAATGGTTCAACTCACATTCATGAAACTTCATAGGTAGATTGGCCTTGGTGAAGGGAAGAACCCTATTGATTTTGGACTCGCTACGTCAAAGGTCAAGGTCACAGTGACCTTTAACATAGTATATTGCAACAATTGGTTTCCGGATGATAACTTGATAGTGGTTCAACCTAGAGTCATGAAACTTCATAGGTGTGTTGGCCTTGGTGTGAGGAAGAACCCTATTGATGTTGGACTCACCAGGTCAAAGGTCAAGGTCACAGTGACCTTGAACATAGTATATCGCAACAATTGGTTTCCGGATGATAACTTGATAGTGGTTCAACCTAGAGTCATGAAACTTTATAGGTGTGTTGGCCTTGGTGCGAGGAAGAACCCTATTGATCTTGGACTCACCAGGTCAAAGGTCAAGGTCACAGTGACCTTGAACATAGTATATCGCAACAATTGGTTTCCGGATGATAACTTGATAGTGGTTCAACCTAGAGTCATGAAACTTTATAGGTGTGTTGGCCTTGGTGCGAGGAAGAACCCTATTGATCTTGGACTCACCAGGTCAAAGGTCAAGGTCACAGTGACCTTGAACATAGTATATCGCAACAATTGGTTTCCGGATGATAACTTGATAGTGGTTCAACCTAGAGTCATGAAACTTTATAGGTGTGTTGGCCTTGGTGCGAGGAAGAACCTTATTGATCTGGGACTCACCAGGTCAAAGGTCAAGGTCACAGTGACCTTGAACATAGTATATCGCAACAATTGGTTTCCGGATGATAACTTGATAGTGGTTCAACCTAGAGTCATGAAACTTTATAGGTGTGTTGGCCTTGGTGCGAGGAAGAACCCTATTGATCTGGGACTCACCAGGTCAAAGGTCAAGGTCACAGTGACCTTGAACATAGTATATCGCAACAATTGGTTTCCGGATGATAACTTGATAGTGGTTCAACTCACATTCATCAAACTTCATACACAGGTTGGTCTTGGTGGGAGGAAGAACCCTATTGATTTTGGACATGCTACGTCAAAGGTCAAGGTCACAGTGACCTTGAACATAGTATATCACAACAATTGGTTTCCGGATGATAACTTGATAGTGGTTCAACCTAGAGTCATGAAACTTTACAGACGTGTTGGCCTTGGTGCGAGGAAGAACCCTATTGATGTTGGACTCACCTGGTCAAAGGTCAAGGTCACAGTGACCTTGAACATAGTATATCGCAACAATTGTTCTCCGGATGAGAACTTGATAGTGGTTCAACCTAGAGTCATGAAACTTCATAGGTGTGTTGGCCTTGGTGCGAGGAAGAACCCTATTGACCTTGGACTCGCCAGGTCAAAGGTCAAGGTCACAACTCGACATTGGATCGGTGATCCTGAGCGGCATTTTTTTTTACTATCACGGAGACCAGGGAACACAGGGTATTCGATATCCACTATAACCCTTTACCTAACAAATCAACTACATCTGCCCACGTAATTTACAAATGGAGCCATTAAAAAAAATTATTTTTCAAAAAATGTCAAACCACATCAGGTGACCCATCATTGGAACGAGCTCATTGAGCTCATTCCATTGAGGGGGTCACATGATGTGGTTTTGTTTAAATAGTAGGGATAGGGAAAAAATATTTAAAATAATAAATTCTGATATCCCGTGCATCGGGTGAAGGGATACTGTATATGTCCGTGTTTAAGTCGCACCCCACACTCACACTTGGAATTCCTCCCTTTTGCCTAAAGCCCATGTATAAGTCGCACCCCCTTTTTTAAATATATGCAGTCAAAAAGAATTAATTGCAAGCTACGTTTTGCCAATTTGGGGCAGTTTAGGATGCAATGGAAGTAGGTAAATTTTCACGAGTTATCACGTGGTGAATAAGATAAAAGAATAAAGGAAAATTATTATTAAAGATTTACGGTGAATGCACTGATGTAAACTCATGGGCCGATTGAACAACAATGACTAAATAGAATACTTCTTTATTATTATTTATGGATAAAAGTAACAGAAAACACACATAATATTTTATTGACAATTTATTTTCTGAAGAATTTAAACTGAAATAAAATGAAAAGAAAATAATTTTGGTGAATCTGCACTCAGTCAAAACCACACGATTGTACTGTCTTATACAATTGGCAAACGGTAGGAACAACGTTTGTCCGAAGAAGTCAGTGCCCTGAAAATTCTCTAAAACAAGTCGTACCCATGTATAAGACGCACCCCCAAGTGCGACTTATGCATGGACATATACGGTAATCCACAAATGTCCACCACCTGAGATCATGGATAACATGTGTTATCATGGATAGTATTGTTCCCCATGCATACAGCTATAGCTACTGTGCGGGTATCTTGTATCAGATGATCAGGTATGTTCGCCTCTAAATTGCCACCATCCATGCTTGAAGCCCCCTCCCCTCCCTGCACCCCATCCCCAAACACTGGATCTGCCACAAGACTACTTGTCATTTGTGGACAGAACTAGGTACAACAAATTGTTTCACCCACCAGTACACAAAATCACATGTTCCACAAAGACTAAAATCTTCGCCATCTGAGTGGACAAGGGCTCACAGTTTTTCTATGTTTATATATTTGAATTGAGGTTGCTTGATTCATAATTATTTCATCAGCGGAGTGATTTGCTAACTGATTCATTTTTCTAGATTTTTCCCCAGGTGCAGCAGACAATGTTCAAAATGAAGTGTTGTTTAAATTACAGAGCAGTTTACGATTTGAACTAAGATGGAATAATCTTGACCTTTATCTGATTTATTGATTATTTGGCCAGTGAAGTCATGGGTACAGGAGAGGTTTATTACTTAACTTGTTGTCATTAAAACTTGTGTTGTTCGTTTCATAATGTGGGTTTTGGGTAGAGGGTAGGGTCTTATTGGAACACATACATTATTGTGGTGAATTGACAGTAACATGGTCTGAGGCTGATGCTCCACGCCGTGGTTTAGCATAAACTTGGAGCTGCAATGCAGCATACCTCGGGCCATGTTACTGTCAATTCAACACAATAACTTATAATGTAAATGTCAACATCATAAGATCTGCCTTGTGGTGTATCTAGGCACTAAAATTACAATTTAACTTCAAGATTAAGTTTTCAGGCCAAGACAATTTTGGACCAAAATCCAGAAATTAGTTTTTTGGGTTTTTTATATGTTTTGATCAATTTTAAGACAATTTTTTTTTTCTTCTATTTTTAACTGAAAATTTGGCGTCCGGGTGGGACTTAGAAGTTTTGGACCAAAATCCCGGAATGAGTTTTTTTGTTTTCTTGCATTTTGATCAATTTTAAGACAAAAAAAAAAAAAAATTTACACCAAAAATTTGGGGTTCCACCCGGACTTGAAAATTTTGGCCCAAAATCTGGAAAAAAAATTTTTTCTTGTTTTTTATGCATTTTGGTCAATTTTAAGACCAATTTTTTTTTTTTTTTAACACTGAAAATTTGGGATTTGGTGGAACTTAGAAATTTTGGACCAAAATCCGGAAATGAGTTTTTTGTTTTCTTGCAGTTTGGTCAATTTTAAGACAAAAAAAAAAATTTTTACACCAAAAATTTGGGGGCCAGGTGGGACTGGAAAATTTTGGACCAAAATCCGGAATTTTTTTGTTTTTGTTTTTTATGCGTTTTGGTCAATTTTAAGACAAAATTTATTTTTTTTTACACTGAAAATTTGGGGTCTGGGTGGGACTTGAAAATTTTGGACCAAAATCCAGAAATTTTGTTTTTTGTTTTTTTTTATGAGTTTCGGTCAATTTTAAGACAAAATTTTTTTTTTTTTTTTTTACACTGAAAATTTGGGGGCTGGGTGGGACTTTCTGAACAAAAATACAAAAAAATACGTTTTTTATGCATTTATCTCAATTTTGGGACATAAAAATGCAGGAACTGAAAATAGAAGGAAAATCCTGTGTATTGTGTAGGCACAACAGCTTCATCTAGTTGGTATATGCTTTTCTTTGGAGGGGCGTATGCAGCTTATTCAAGTCAAGTCCCTGGTTTGATATTTAGACTACCATATCAGGTGAGCGCCCTCAGGCCCCCTGGGGCCTCTTATTTTCAATTTTTATGGTAATTTCACTGCAAGGTTAAATTTTTGAAGTTGAGTTTTTCAGTTGGCTCTAGCCTTTTATTTATTTATTTGGGTTTAATTGATGCTTTTCATGGCCTGGGTCACCTCCACTTGGTGAGTTTTACGGGTTGAGGAAGCCAGAGAGACTCACGAGCAATGGCAAGAAATTGTCAGACTCCCCAATGTACTGACTCCGCAAAAGCAGGGTTTGCATTGTGCACCATCGACATGCAGTACATCTTATTACCCAGTGCCACTGGGATTAAATACCTTGCCCAAGAACACAATGCAGTTAACCATGAAGGGAAACAAACCATGGACCTTTCGGTTTGAAGTCCAATGCTGCAACTGATGAGCCACTGCGCTCCCTGGTTTTAACCTTTTAACCATTGAAGATAATTTTGTGAAACATTATGGGGTTGTTCAAAACCATGATGTAAGAAGATTTTTTTTTGAGGGGTGGAAGGATGAGGAGGGGTTGGAGATTGAGGGTGATTGGGGGGAGGTTAAAATGAATTTTGAAAACGTTAAAATGATTTCATGCCAAAGAAATTTTTTTACCACATTTACACCAGCAGAGAGTGGGTGGGGACAGGGTGGGGTTATGGTTATTTTAAATAACATTTTTTCTTGGTAAGATCACTTCAAGGTTAAGTTGTTGGGTCAGAATTTTTTTCAATTGACGATAACTTGTTAATGGTTTAAGATAATTCTATTTAACTTTATAGGGTTATGCAAGACCATGGGGCAAGATGAAGTTTTGGGGTGGGGAGGGGGTATTTATTTTTCCATTGAGTTTGGAAGAATTTCAAGTGATTTTAAGCCAGACATTTACCCCAGCAGAAAGAGGTTGCAGCCTAGATGGCTTGGTTCAGGGTTTTTTTTTTAAAAATAAAATTTTGCTTTCACATGAGTTACAAAGGATTTCAATTCATTTTATGGGGAAAGAAAGGATACATGAATAACTGCTGGGGTGTGGGATTTTGGGGGGGTTTGGGAGGGGGAAATCTATTAAGCAAAATCCTTCAAAATTCATTTTAAATAAATAACCGTGAAAATCTGCTCTGACACCAACAGATCTGATAATTTCCTTGAAAGGGGTCCCAAAGTATCCTCAATTAAAAACAACCTAAAATTAAAATAGCTTCAAATTCTTTTGGCTCCTTACATCCTTTCAGGCTTTCAAATTTCCATTTCTTCTTCTACTGCAGTTGGAGAATGTTTTTAGGAAGGCGAGACCTCGGCTAAGGTGGTTGCCTTGTTTCAAATTTTTCAAAATATTTTCATAATATAGCCAAAGATGCTGAAAGTGGACTCTCAGTGAATTTATTGAATTATTTATTCGCAAAAGATGTATCAAGATCTGTTTCGCAACAGTTTTTTTTCTTATGCATCATCTTCCTTAAAAGTAGATGACACACGGCTAAGAACAACTACATTTGTAAACATTCAGCATCAGAGTATCTGCTTGTATGACATCTTGAATGAGTGTAGACTTGACCTAACCCTTTACCCAACGTCAATTGTAGATGCCACTGGCACTGAAAATAAATAAAAATTCTAATTTTTTGTCTCGGAAACATAGTTTAGGACTGCTCATTAGAATGTTTTTCAATGAGTAATGAAATTTGAATAGCAATTTAAAATTGTGGTAAATAGAACGGGCCATTTTGGGCTGTTACATTAGGTAAAGGGCATGAGAGTGTTCAGCAAATTATCTGATTTCAGCTAATTATTGATAATCAAAATGCAGAAATTTTATTTTTTTTTTATAAATTTACATGAAAATCGTCTAAAAGACCATTTTCATTTAAATTTACAGAAATAAAGTATCTGCCATTTAATAATTTCACTTTATGTCCTCTATTTTTAGGAAATCAACATGATTTTTATTAATTTTCTTATTGAATTTTAACCCTCTGAACTTTGGTGGTATATTCCATGCCAGTTCAATGACAGCAATTAAAAGAGTTCATATTCATTATTTGGGGTAGACTAATCATTATTTTCAATGTGCAGTCTCGGGCAGCATGTTGAAAATATTGATTGGTCTACCCCACACATTTACTGAACAGCCATCCTATTTAATGACGTTACGACATATCGTGTTCTTTGCCGGAAAAAGGGCCACTAGGGTTCAAAGGATTAAGGATTTCAGTTAATGTCAGCTAATTTACATGCACAGCACTCTCATCCCTGTAGGTGAAAGGTTGAGGTTTGTATGCAGTAACTTTAAGGTTAGGAAAAATTTTAATGGATTGATTTATGTTTTATCTTTAGGAAAACGACATGGAGGATGTCACAACACCATTATTCTCTTGTCCTACTCCCTTTGACTTGGACACAGATATTGTTAGACCAGATACAGATTATTTCACTGCACCATTTCATCGAAAGAGAATGGAACAGTAAGTTTAGGGTTTTGTCTGGACATTGTTTTTTGGGTATGAGGTGGATCAACTTGCCCAAAATAATTGTCATTCCTTGAAGTTACAGTTTGACAAAGAGCATGTCAATGAAATTTGGTTTGTCAGTGTAATAAACATAACAAGATGTTTATCTAACTGAGAATGATCTTAACCAAGTTTACCTTATATCTTCCCATAAAATATCATAGACTTGTAAAATGTAGTTACAAAAAGTGTTTCCTTCAATATGGAGATGAATCGTTTTATCCGTCATTAGTGGCAGAAATTGGTGAATATATTCCAAGATGTATGGAATTTATCTTGGTTTGAAAACTGATACATCCTGAGCTGCAGGTGAAGGGTGCATAAGTTTTCATTCAAGCAGAAATTTCCAAACACCATGGAAGCAATTCAGATACAAATTAGTTGCAATTATAGCCTAATCTTCGCATGGGCTAGCATGCTACAGAAGAGTATAGCATCATATAAAGCTAATGTGAATGTACTAGATCATTCAACTTGACAAAAATTCTGCATTCTCCAGCAACAATTTTGCGTGACCCATTTTTTGTTTGCGAGTATTTCATTTTAGGTAACCTCCAGCCGACCCAAATGGCTGTTTGCTTCAGATTGACAGGACTGCAAAGTTGCTGGAATAATCAATGCTTTCTGCCATCTGCAAGATGAATTTGGCATTAAGGAAGGCTCAGTTGACCAAAATTGTGTAATGAAACAATGAAAAGTCTGCAAATGCTGACCAAAGTAAATGTGGGAAAATTAATGACCTACATTTTTGTCTCTGATAATAGAATAGTGAAGATATAATTTTGATTTTTCATTTCATTACTTTTTTGTACAGAATAAGAATAAAGAAGATTTTTACACATAATATGAACATTATCTCCCACAATGCAGTGGGAGGGTGGGGTGGGGTGGGGTGGAGGAGTTTGAAGGAGGGCTATGGGAATGTGTTCCCATCCATCCTTCCATCTCCATCTGTTCTAAAAGAAAACTATTCAAACTATTTTTCCCAAATTTATTTTGTAGCTTTGGAGTGATAATAGCATGAATGGGATTGCAAAGCAGTTGTGTCCAGTTATTAAATCGAGAGTTATTGCCCTTGTTGGACTTAGTATTTCTTATCACATTACTGTTTCTTGTCATCATCACATTTCAAAGTAAACCATTCACAAAATTTTTTGTTCAAATTTAATATATAGCTTTGTCGTGAGAATATTCTGAAGCACATTGCAAACTACCTGTGTCTTTTTAGAGTTATTGCCCTTGTTGTATTTGGGTAGCAGGGGGTTGACCATCCTATGACATTGCACTTGTTTAATATTTGGGAAGAATTTCCTCTCAGTCCTTCATCATGGTTGAAGGAATTCTTGGAAGTCTGTGAATTCCCTTTTGAAAACTGAACTAGGAATGGAAAACATCTGCTCAGTGCTGTACAGTCAATTTTCACACTTTATTGCAGATCAAGACAACATGCTAATTGAGTGATCACATGAGATCTTGGTGTAAATATTAAAATTTTAAATTTTTTGAAGATTTGTTTTTATAGAATTGAGAAACTTTGATCATTTTGTGTGCATTGCCTCTAGAAGTAGCATCAGAATTACAAATGTTCCATTGAATGTTCTTAGAATTTTAAATTACAACAAACATATTTAAGAAAATCTTTTGAGTAGTTTTTCTGTCAAGTGTTTCTTATTTTATCTTCTTTATTGTATTTTGTTAGCTTTTACAGGTGGTTCAGTCTCATCTTGATATATTTTCTCAAATTATATTTGAAAAAGACGATTGTAAGGAAGCCATTCAAGTAGTCATCTAGATGGAATTTTTTTCCATCTTCAGTGTTTTAGTGTGCTCGTTTTAAATTTGCTTCATCATATTGGAATATTGTACCAGTAAATAGTCTTGCTAAGATTCAAGCCTCTGCCCAGACAGTTTTCTTCAGCACGTTCTTGCTACCTAGCAAAACTATACTGAAAACTGGTGGTTCAGGGGTCTTGGCAGCCTCCTGGAGTTGGGAAGATGGGGCCCCAGATCCACTGGGCTGACCATGTTTAGGCCTGTATGAGAAAGTTCTGATTTTCAGGTATGAAACTTGCCGATTACTTGACTGCAGATCTTTTGGAAGACTTGCAGCTAACACCAAAATTTCACCCTGTTCATGTTAATATTAGGGCCCCTGTGCTCCAAGTTGGGCTTTACAATCAAGTTCTGCAAACAGGTTACACATTTTGCTTGTTACCTGTGGAATGGATGGAGTATCATGAAAAGGATGCTCAGACCTCCTTTAAATACTTGACTCTAGACTTTTTGGAAGGCTTGTAGCTAACACCAAATGTTTGCCTGTTTTACATTAAATTTAAGCCCCCCGTGCTCCGAGTAGGGCTTTGCAAGCAAGTACTGCAAATACTGGACACATTTTGTGTGTTACTTGGGGAATGGATGGAGTATCATAAAAACAATGCTCTGATGGCCTTTAAAATTTACCCAGTCTCCCAAAGGCCCCCAGATACTTGAGAAAATTTTTTTGAGCCGCCACTGATACTGAATTATACACACCACGTGGGTATTGGAGGCTGAGTGGAGTTCGTGGTTCAGTATAGTTTGCTAGGCAGTTTCTGCCGAAGGAAAATGTCTGGGCATGGGTTCAATCTTTAGGATGACTCGCTTCCACCTCATATTGAATGGAATACCTCACACTATTTTCACCTGAGTTACAGCCTTTACTTTGTCAAATTTTCAGTACCATCTGTCCATCTCGATCCATATCTCAGCAGTGAGCAGATGGATTTCAACGAAATTCAGTATGCAGTATCCTTGGGATGATCCATTACCCCCATGTGTTGAACAGAGTTGCTTTACTATTTTTACCTGAATTATTGCCAAACAGAGAGAGATTAACATCAAAAATAATTAAAGGATGTTCACAGAATATGAATCCTGAAAGATTAGGGTTCAGTTTTTTCCCAGTTTTTTGAGAAAACGGAACCAGGAAATTTTTCACCATAATATCTGGAAGCTGGGAAATTTCCTGGTTCTTGCTCCACATATGTTTTTGGTCACTTGCCCAAGAAATAAAACAAGAGTCTTGATTCAAATTACTGGATTGATTTAATTAAGTTTGGAACTCCCACACAAGCCTCACACATTAACATTCACAAATATAGTCCAATGATCTTTAATTAATCATACAACAAATTCTTTTTACTGATTATTATGATACTTTCCTAAAATGTAACCAATTTAACTTATTAACAGTACCATGATGCCTGATAGTTGTTGACAGTAAATATAGAGGATATTTATGCTGTTTTAGTGAATATCGAGAATTATCTCATGAGTGTGAACCACAAAGTTTTGTTTTTCACTCGTGAAAAATTATACTTTCAGGTCCACATGAATGAGATAATTTCCGATATTCACAAAAATAGCATAGATTTTCCTTTTATTATATACTACCTGACATTTTACTGTACAGTATTCAGCCTAGTTCGACTGCAAACAGTTTCAAGACAATAACAAAAAGCTGCTGATCATTCATTCAAGGTGATGTTCAAGGCATGGTCATGCGCCGAAGCACAAAGTCATTTAGGAAGCTATTGAAAAAATTCACTGTGTGGACCTGAAAATATTTTTCAGTCACGCAAGCGCACGTGAAAAATAAAACTTTCAGGTTCACACTCATGAGGTAATTTCAGATACTGACTAAAATAGAGTAGATTTTCTTTTTTATTATATGCTGCGAGACATTTTATTGCACAATATTCAGCCCAATTCGACCCCAAATGCATTGTTTCAAAACGATAACAATGATCAGCCGATCTCTCCTTCAAGGCGACGTGATGCGGTGTTGCATCACATCATTTAGGAAGCCACTGAGGGATATTCCTTGATATCCATCAAGTCGATGGATATCGAGAAATATCTTTTACATAATTAGCAATAATTCATAGGCTAGCATATAATAAAATTAAATATGTAATTTACATTGGGTGTCTGCGAGTGTCATGGTACTGTTAATAAGTTAATGGGGTATGTTTTAGGAAATATCACAATAATTGGTAAAAGAAAGTATTTCTAAAATAATTATGGTCCTTTTTGGGGGTGAAAATTGAACGTTTCAGATTTTCAGGTTGTCAGTTGATTTCCCAAATTTTCAAACTTGCCAATTGGGCACTGGGAATTCCTGGTTCCAGATTTAACCCTGTGTATGATGTGGTACTTGCACTTTAGAATGGAGGCCAAATATAGGCTTCCACCACTCAACCAGTTAATGTTTAATGGTAAAAGTCCCCAGGGAAGTGAAGCAGTCCTTGTTTACTGCAGTAAACAAGCTCTGTTTTACTGGTAAAATAAGACCAGGTAACCATTGCCTGTTGCGGAAGTCCTCTAAAATGGCAATATGGGTATAAACAACAGGCTGGACTTGACTTTATATTCATGTTGTGGTCATGATTTGGCGTTGTTCTAAAATGTGACCTAAAACATCAATAAATAAATAATGGTAGAAGACTATCTAACTAGAGTTTGGTTCCAGCAATTCCTCCAAAATGAGCAACATTCCTGTAGACAAGCCTGAATACAAGCAACCAGTCATTTACAAAATGAGGTCCCCAGAGGGTGAATTTGCTGATGTTATCCCATACAGTGGGTCAATTTATCCTCAAGGTACAACTTTCTGTTTTGACTTGAGACCTCAATTCAGACTGAGGTTCACAGAGGGTAAATTTTGTGATGGCAGGGTAGCATTACTAAATTCACCCTCTGAGGACCTCATTTTGCAGATCACAGTCTGCTTAATTTCAGGCTTGCCTGTGGATGATATTTCTTTTCCCTGGTAGTTGGTTAGGTGGAAAATACAGATACAGTAAAACCTGTTTTGAGAGACCACCTGTCTTCAGAGACCTTGTACCATTTGGTGGTTTTACTTTGTAATGGACCTGTCTTGAGAGACAACCTGTTTTGAGAGACCAGTTTTGACTGGCAAAAGGGTGGTCTCCAGACAGGTTCTACTGTAGACACACAGTAAAAATACTACTTATTTATTTATGACGTGTTGTACTTTGTTGTGTTTCTGCCTATATCCTACAGATTATTAGATGTATTGCTAAAGTTTTGTTCTTTCATTTTCATTTTCATCTCCTAATTGTTTCATCACATGGACATTATTGTAGCGGAAAGTAAGAATCTCACCCTGTTTATGCTTGTTCTGTTTTCCTATGTATTTGTTGTTCGTAGTTTGCCAGAGAATTTCAGAGTAACAATACCTCTGTCCATGAGATGTTCCTGTGCATGCAAAATCATGGAACCCCTTTGACAGTTCTCATGAGTGTCTCAAAAACACATTATGCTTAACAACTAGTGGATTCAGGTTCTATTGGTTTCTCACAGAATAGAACCACGAGACCGGACATGGGGTTCCATGGAACCCTTTTGTCAGTTCTCAAAAACTCATTATGCTTAACAACAAGTGGATTCAGGTTTTTTGGTTTCTTGGAGAACTGAACTATGAGACAGAATATGGGGTTCCAGTTACTTCTGAAATACTCTGGCCTGAGTTTAGATAAACATATATGTTTGAATTTCAGTCTGAATCAGATTTTTTTTTTGCATCATATTCCGTTCTTAGTTGGGGACAATATTTTTGTGTTTGTTTACTTTCTTGGATAAAATGCTGCAATGCAGCACTCTAATGGAAAGGGCTGTCAGGGCCATTCCCCAACAGTGTGTCACATAGCAACATTTAAAATCCACTGCTCAGGAAAGACACTTAATCCAGATTGCCTACATGGGGGCATGGTGGTGCTGTGTACTAAGGCTTACTCCACAACTTTCGGGTACTTACAGTCAACTGCTGATAACTTTGCTTGTGCCTGGATAGTAATTTAGAGTGTGTGACTGTGGCTTGCCACTGCTCGGTGATTCTCTCAAGGTATTCTACCTTTCTCCACCTGTATAACTGTCTGATGACCTGCTATGGCTCTGCCAGTTGAAAGTGTCATTATACCCCAATAAACAATCAAAACTTATGGCTGACTGTGCCCATGGTTTGATATTTATTGTTGTCTGAAAGAGTAATGACCACAGACAATAAGTGTGCATTATTTTAGCAATAACTGGACGTTTTGATACACAATACAAAAATTCTAACTGACCTGAGCAAATATTTACCGTAAGTTTAAAATTTATGCTGTTTTCATCAGTGAGTTATTCCAAACAATAACTCATTTATTAAACCGTTTCAATTTTAATTCCACCATTCTAATAAGATTATTTCTTTTTTAGCTCACCTGGCCTAAAAGGCCATGTAAGCTTTTCTCATCACTTGGTGTCCTTCGTCTGTCGTCCGGCCTCTGTAAACTTTTAACATTTTTAGCTTAACTTGACAACGTCAAGATAAGCTATTGCCATCACGCGTGCGGAAGTCTGTTCACATTTTCCTTTAGCACAGGCTACACCCGTAGTTCTTGTCTGATCATCACGAAATTTCATATGCAGGTTTGGGGTCATGTCTAGATGAGAACGTCCCCTTTTGGTCATGATCGTTCAACTGGTATGGCTGCCCGAGCCCAAAACCCCCAAACCATTAGCACAGTCTACAGGTCATATTTATGAAGGGATTTCATTGTAACTTGGTAGGATGCCTCTGTGTAATGCCTAGATGAGAACATCTCCTTTTGGTCATGATCTGTCAACCATGATGGCTGCCCAAGCCCGAAAACCCAAAACTTTTAGCACAGTCCGCAGGTTATATTTAATGGAGGGATTATATTGTAACTTGTTAGGATGATGTCTAGATGAGAACTTCCCCATTTGGTTGTGATCTGCATGAGCCCAAAACCCCAAAACATTTAGCACAGTCTACCGGTCATATTTATGGAGGGATTTCATTGTAACTTGGTAGCTTGACTTCATATAATGTCTGGATGAGAACGTCCCCTTTTGGACGTGATTGGGTAACTATGACGGCTACAGGGGCCCGAAGCCTGAAAACCTTTAGCACAGTCGACAGGTCATATTTATGAAGGGATTTCATTGTAACTTGGTAGGATGACTCCAAATAATGTCTAGATGAGAACGTCTCCTTTTGATCACGATCATTCAGCCTTGATGGCTGCCTGAGCCCAAAAACCTTTAGTGTAGTCTATAGGTTGCACATTTATGGAAGGATTTCATTGTAACTTGTTAGGTTGACTCCATATAATGCCTGGATGATGACATCCCCTTTTGGTTGTGATTGGTCAACTGTGATGACTACAGGTGCCCGAAGCCCAAAAACGTTGAGCACAGTCTACAGCTCATATTTATGAAGGAATTTCATTGTAACTTCATAGGATCACTCCAGATGATGCCCAGATGAGAATGTCCCCTTTTGGTTGCAATCATTCAACCATGATAGCTGCCCGAGCCCAAAGCCCAAAAACCTTTACCACAGTCTACAGTCATATTTATGAAGGGATTTCATTATAACCTGGTAGGTTGACTTCATATAATGTCAAGATGAGAACGTCCCCTTTTGGGCGTGATTGGGCAAGTTTGATGGCTGCAGGGGCCCAAAGCCAGAAAACGTTCACAGTCTACAGGTCATATTTATGAAGGGATTTCATTGTAACTTGGTAGGTTGACTCCAAATAATTACTAGATGAGAATGTCCCCTTATGGTCGCGATCATTCAGCCTTGATGGCTGCCCGAGCCCAAAAACCTTTAGCATAGTCTATAGGTCGTATTTATGGAAGGATTTCATTGTAGCTCGTTAGATTGACTCCATATAATGCCTAGATGATGACATCCCCTTTTGGGCGTGATTGGTCACCTGTGATGGCTACATGTGCCTGAAGCCCCAAAACTTTTAGCACAGTCTACAGGTCATATTTATGAAGGAATTTCAGTGTAACTTCGTAGGATCACTCCAGATGATGCCTAGATGAGAGTGTCCCCTTTTGGGTGCGATCATTCAACCATGATGGCAGCCCAAGCCCAAAGCCCGAAAACCTTTAGCACAGTTTTCAGGTCATATTTATGGAGGGATTCCATTTTAACTTGGTAGGTTGACTTTATATAATGTCTAGATGAGAACATCCCCTTTTGGACACGATTGGGCAACTGTGACGGCTACAGGGGCCCGAAGTCCGAAAACCTTTAGCACAGTCCAGTCTACAGATCATTTATGAAGGGATTTCATTATACCTTGGTAGAATGACTCGAAATAATATCTAGATGAGAATGTCCCCTTTTGGTCGTGATCATTCAGCCTTGATGGCTGCTCAAGCCCAAAGACCTTTAGCATAGTGTATAGGTCGTATTTATTGAAGGATTTCATTGTAACTTGTTAGGTTGACTCCATATAATGCCTAGATGATGACATCCCCTTTTGGTCGTGATTGGTCAACTGTGACAGCTACAGGGGTCGGAAGCCCGAAAACCTTGGATCATAGTCTACAGGTCATATTTATGAAGGGATTTCATTGCAACTTTTTAGGATCACTCCAGATGATGCCCAGATGAGAATGTCCCCTTTTGGTTGCGATCATTCAGCCATGATGGCTGCCGGAGCCCAAAGCCCGAAAACCTTTAGCATAATCTACAGGTCATATTTATGAAGGGATTTCATTGTAACTTGGTAGGTTGACTTCATATAATGTCTGGATGAGAACGTCCTCTTTTGGACGCAATTGGGCAACTGTGATGTCTACAGGGGCCCGAAGCCTGAAAACCTTTAGCATGGTCTACAAGTCACATTTATGAAGGGATTTCATTGTAACTTAGTAGGATGACTCCAAATAATGTCCAGATGAGAACGTCCCTTTTTGGTCGCAATCATTCAGCCTTGATGGCTGCCCAAGCCCAAAACCCCCAAACCTTTAGCTTAGTCTTAGCTTAGTTTCCGAAGCCCGAAAACCTTGAGCACAGTCTACAGGTCATATATATGAAGGAATTTCATTTCCCTGCGGGAACCCTGGGATGTCAAGCAGTGCCTTTCACTGCGGTAAACAGGCTCTGTTGTTTTACTGGTAAAAAAGGACCCAGTCACCAATGCTTGGGAGGTGCAAACCCTCTCTAAAATGGGCAACATGTCTTATTAATGCTCATCCCTGGTCTTGAGTTGATCACCTTGTTGTGGTCAGGATTAGCCATTGTGTAAAAATATGTGACCTTAAACACCAATAAATAAATAAAATAAGGAATTTCATTGTAACTTCGTAGGATCACTCCAGATTATGCCCAGATGACGACGCCCCCAATGCTGCCGCTACCATTCAACCATGATGGCTTCCCAAGCCCAAAACCCGAAAAACTTTAGTACACACTACAGGTCGTATTTGTGAAGGGATTTCATTGTAACTTAGTAGAATGACTCAGTATAATGTTGAGATGAGGATGTCCCCTTTTAGTTGCAATCGGTCTACTGTCATGGCTACACAGGCCTGAAGCCCGAAAACTTTTAGCACAGTCTACAGGTCATATTTATGAAGAGATTTCGATGTAACTTGATGGGATGACTCATTTGTGGAATAATTTCACTGTAACTTGGTAACTTTCGTTGATATACGTTAACTGTGAGGGCCACATACATTAACTGTGAGGTCATATTAACCCACCTCTCAGCTCTTTAGTACAATGTACACCTCATATTATTTTTAGCTCATCTTGACAAAGTCAAGCTGAGCTAATCTAATCGCTTCCTGTCCGTCGTCCGTCAACACCATGTTTTGGTCTTCTCCTCCAAAGCCACTGGGCCAATTCAAGTGAAAGTTTGTGTGAGTGATGGTCCCAAAGGGGCATTTCATTTTTGTTCAACTCAGTATGCCCGGCCCCATAGGGAGGGAGTGGGGGAAAATGCTCCAAAATATTTTAAAAATCTTCTTCTCAAGAACCAGTGTGTGCAATGACTTGATATTTGCTATGGAACTTCCATATGAGGTGTAGAATCAAGTTTGTTCAAACAAAGTTCGTAAAGTAATATTTGGCTTTGTAATAGGAGGGGTAAGATTTTTGGCCCCGCCCAAAATTTCTATTTTCTGAACCGATGGTCCGGTATGAACCAAATTTGGTTTGTGGTAGTATTGGGTCATAAGTACTTGACCCATGCAAAAAAAAAAATCCTGCATCCCCGTGGGAACCCTGGGAGCTAAAAATAGAAATATTTTCAAACGCCCATATTTCCCAAACCCCACGGAACAGAGAGCTTTTATTTGGTATGAAGTATCCTTATGACCAGTAGAATTGAATGGTAAAAAAAAATTGCCATCGGTTATGTTAGGGTGTTCTATAATGGGCATCGAAAAAATGCTGAGTCAGCATATTTGCAAAAATTAAAAAAAATCTTTTCTCCAGAACCAATCATCAGAATCTTTTGATATTTGGTATACAGCATTCATAGGGGGGTCAGATAAAAGTCTGTTGAAATAAAGCTCATTGGTTCATATTTGGGCTCTCTACAGGAGCCCGAAGTTTTAACATAGGGTAATATGGGGAATATTCTCTAAAAATCTTCTTCTTCAGAACCACCAGTCAGAATCTTTTAATATGTGGTATACATCATTGTTATGAGGGTCAGATTCTAGATTGTTCAAACCAAGTCCCTAGGTTAATATTTGGGCTTCCTACGGAAGCCCAAATTTTATCTTTGTTCAATATGGAGGGTAATTTAAAAAAATCTTCTTCTTCAGATCCATCAGTCAGAATGCTTTGATATTTGGTATGCAACATCTCTGTGGGGGTCAGATTCAAGTTTGTTCAAATCAAATCCCTAGGTATATATTTGGGCTCACTATGGTAGCCCAAATTTTTACTTAGTGCAATATGAGAAAATTTCTTTAAAAATCTTCTTCTTCAGATCCACCAGTCGGAATGCTTTTATATTTGGTATACAACATCTCTAGGGGGGTCAGATTCCAGGTTGTTCAATTCGAGTGCCTAGGTTAATATTTGGGCTCCATATGGGAACATGAAATTTAACTTAGTACAATATGAGGGAATTTCTTCAAAAATCTTCTTCTTCAGATTCACTTGTCAGAATGCTTTCACATTTGGTATACAACATCTCTAGGGGGGTCAGATTCAAGTTTGTTCAAATCGGATCCATAGGTCAATATTTGGGCTCGCTATGGTAGCCCAAATTTGAACTTAGTGCAATTCGAAGAAATTTCTTTACAATTTCTCTTCTTCAGATCCAACAGTCAGAATGCTTTCATATTCGGTACACAACATCTCTAGGGAAGTCAGATTTAACTGTGTTCAAATCAAGAGCCTGGGTTAATATTTGGGCTCTCTATGGGAGCCGGAATTGGCCATTTTGCTGAAGAATTAAAAATTTTGTATTCAGTACCCTCTAGAGGTACTAAGATTAATCCACATAGGTTGTATCAAGGGGCTTCATAGGGGAGCTCTGCATTTTACTTATGATCAGCTGAAGAAAAGGCATGATGCCCAGATTATTTTTGTCACTCCTGAGGGACTCAAGGATTGACAGTGTTGTCTATGGAGATGGGTTGCTTAATGTAGACTCATTCTTGGACTCTGTTTAAATTGTGTTCTGTACAAGATGAGCGCTTCAGGCCCCGTGGGGCCTCTTGTTATTAAAAACATAGCACACAAGGAACAGAAATTAACGTATTCCCAATTATCACAATTCTTGTCTTATTTCATAATCCTTTCATAAACATTGAACATTATCCTTTTCATCAAACACAACACACACAGACATGTTAAGCTACAGTGTCATTGACACTTTCATTATCATCTCTGTAACCGTTGAGCTGGTGTGAACCAAACTTGGCAGGAATGGTTTATGGGAGGCCCTCTATAAATGATCCTCATTTTGTTCCCGGATGAAAAACATGGCTTCCAGAGGCATTCTTCGATTCTGGTTGGTGGATTTTCAAAAATCTTCTCCTCTGAAACTGCCAGGTCAAATGTTTTGAAACTTCATATAAATGATGACTGGGACCCCCTCTACCAACGATCTTCATTTAATGTTGATCGGGATATAAACATGGCCACAATTGGAGCTTATAGTTACTATAGAAACCCTATAGGAAATCACATTTTTATCTTCTTCTCTGGAACTACTGAGCCGACGTGAACACCATCTCAGAAATTCACATGATGGTAATAACCTATATTGTCCCAGGATATGGTGTAGGGCATTGCCATCAACCATTATCTTGCTGAACACACTGGGCCTGAAGTATTATCTTTTACAGAATGAACTTTGTTCTGAGTTGTAGATAAGATATTGGTATAAAGAGTATTTCTCTCTTCTGTTTTGTTGCAGTGCATATTTCACCCTCGTAAATTGTGGCAAAATATATTTAGAAAATTGTGAAAGGTCCCTTTACCCATTTTGTAGTAGTGATGTGATATTAAATTAAGTATTTTCATCACATATGCTCAGCATGAGATGAGAAATCAAAAAATGATATTTGACATCACTTTTTGACTGATTTTATATAGATGACAGAATCGATAAAAAATTTTATCAAATATAACTTCAGATTTTTCTGCTTGTGTTAAGCATGTGTCATTGCAAAAAATGGGGGTGTTTATCAAAGAAAAGTTTTAGAGCACACATAATGCATTTTTTTCACTTTAAAGCAAATATGTCCGATCATTAGATGGGTCTAAATTGGGGATGTTGCTGAGTCCCTAAGTTAGTTGCTGTTCAACCCCACTGAGCAAAATTTGACATGCGATTTTTTGGCTTCCAATATCTTTAACCCTTTACCTAACGAATCGCCTGCATCCGCCCACCTAATATGCAAATTCAGCAGTTGAAAAAATATTATTTTTTAAAAAATTTCTACAAAACCATATCATGTGACCCCTTTTTGGAACAGGCTCATTCCAATGAATGGTTACATGATATGGTTTTGTTGAAATTTTGTTGAAAAATTTGAAAAAATGATATTTAAAATAATAAATTTTGATATCGTATGCGTTGGGTAAAGGGTTAAAGGTGCTTCACAATGTCTATTAACCTCTGGGAGCTTAATTCCAACTTGATCACTTTTTTGTCACAACTTAGTAGGAGACAATATTTCATTCATTTAAAATGTTAAACATGAGTTGGAACAATTCTTAAAATTGTACTTGGCCACTAGATCAAGTACCGTACTCCTATTTTCCACTCTCCTAGAATAATGTTACTTTTCCAACATTTGTAACAAATATATTGTGTGTTGAAAAAACCACATAAAATGTGGCACTTGAACATTTTGGCAACTGTTTTGTGACATTCCAGGTCACAATATCTGATTACCTTCAGACACAATGTGAAATCTCCTGTGGAAATCAAGGGAAGTTGAGCTGTACTTTTTATTTTTGTAAACAGGCTTTTCTTTACTGCTGAAAAAGAACCCAAATAACCATCCCTGGGGTGAAAGTCCTCTAAAGTATAAATGATTGGCTAAATTTATGATATTGCCATGGATGCTAACAGTGACATTAAATGCCAATAAATAAATAAATAAATACCATGTGGAATAGCAAAGAAGGACCAATGCAGTTGTTTGTTCATTGTAAAGATATGCACACAATATAGACATCAGCTCATTGACTGGCTGTTTCCGGGCTTAACTTTTAACCTGCTGTGTGTTTTTAGCTGTGTGTTTTTAACATATTTTTCATCAAATCTAGTCATTTCTGCTGACAAACGGCCATAACTAGATTTGATAAAAAATCATCTAAATTTAACTCAAGCAATCATTGGTCTTTTCAATGTACAGAGGGAAAATATGGCTTAATGTGCCTAAATTATACATATTTCAGTGCTAAGAGAAATCCTGTCCTGGGCAGGAATACCCCCTAGCAGCTTGCAAGTTGTTGAGCAATGAGGTTAATATATTCCATAAAAGGTCAATAGGATAGAAAAAGGGATAGTTTCTGAATGCCAAAGGTGTGAAAAGTTATATTATTGAGTTAAAAATTGAAAATATTTAATAATTTTTTAGCTCAACTTGGCTAAGTCAAGCTGAGCTATTGCCATCACTTCTCATCCGTCGGCGTATGTGCGTAAGTACATACGTTAGTACATACGTCCACAATTTCCTTTGGCACACGTCACAGGTCACATTTATGATCAGATCACTTTGAAACTTGATGTGCTTGTTTGGGGTGACCTCTAGATGGGAGCTATCGATTTTCTTCAATTTCAGTCAAAAAATGTTGCCGCGGCCAACGTTCTTAGAACTTAGTTTAGCCAGACCACAATATTTCCCTTTGGCACACCCTACAGGGCACATTTATGATTGGATTGCTTTGAAACCTGGTATGCTTGTTTAAGGTGACCTCTAGATGGGAGCTATCGATTTTCTTCAATTTCTGTCAAAAAATGTTGCCACGGCCAACGTTCTTAGAACTTAGTTTAGTCAGACCTCAATATTTCTCTTTGGCACACCCTACAGGGCACATTTATGATCAAATTGCTCTGAAATCTGATATGCTTGTTTGCGGAGACCTCTACATGAGGGCTATCGATTTTCTTCAATTTCCGTCAAAAATGTTGCCGAGGCCAACGTTCTTAGAACTTAGTTTAGTCAGAAGACCTCAATATTTCCCTTTGGCACACCCTACAGGGCACATTAATGATCGGGTTGCTTTGAAACTTGACATGCTTGTTTGGGGTGACCTCTAGATGGGAGCTATCGATTTTCTTCAATCTCCGTCAAAAAATGTTGCTGTGGCCAACGTTCTTAGAACTTAGTTTAGTCAGACCACAATATTTCCCTTTGGCACACCCTACAGTGCACATTTATGATTGGATTGCTTTGAAACCTGGTATGCTTGTTTAGGGTGACCTCTAGACGGGAGCTATCGATTTTCTTCAATTTCCATCAAAAAATGTTGCCTTGGCCAATGTTCTTAGAACTCAGTTTAGTCAGACCACAATATTTCCCTTTGGCACACCCTACAGGGCACATTTATGATTGGATTGCTTTGAAACCTGGTATACTTGTTTGAGGTGACCTCTAGATGGGAGCTATCGATTTTCTTCCATTTCCGTAAAAAAATGTTGCCGCTGACCTTTGAACTTAGACCTCAATATTTCCCTTTAACACGGCCTTCAGGGCACATTTATGATCAGATCACTTTGAAACCTGGTATGTGTGTTCCAGACTTAGAAATTTTGGACCAAAATCCAGAAATTTTGTTTTTGTTTTTTTATGCGTTTCTCTCAATTTTAAGACAAAAAATTTTTTTTTTTTACACTGAAAATTTGGGGTCTGGGTAGGACCAAAATCCAGAATTTTTTTTTTTTATTTTTTATGCGTTTCGGTCAATTTTAAGACAAAAAAAAGAATTTTTATTTTACTCTGAAAATTTGGGGTCCGGGTAGGACTTGAAAAAACTTGGACCAAAATCTGGAAATTTTTTTTTTGTTTTTTATGCATTTCGGTCAATTTTAAGACAAAAAAATTTTTTTTTTTTTTTACACTGAAAATTTGGGGGCCGGGTGGGACTTGGAAAATTTTGGACCAAAATCCGGAATTTTTTTTGTTTTTTATGCATTTCGGTCAATTTTAAGACAAAAAAAATTTATTTTTTTTGCACTGAAAATTTGGGGTCCGTGTGGGACTTTTGGACCAAAATATGGAAATTAGTTTTTCTTCAATTTTGCCGTTTCATTTATAACTTACCAAGTTCAAGTTGGTCAAGTTGAGCTACAGTGTCATTGACACTCTCATTTGTAAGTGTCTTCTGCTATTTGTTGGGTAAAGGGTAAACAGGATGAACAAGAAAATGCATAGGTAGATTCCACTGAATGGGTGGTGGTGCACCAAGAACCCTGTGCATGTTGTAAGCAAAATACTAACTTAACCCTCAAGTGCCAAATTCCGACTGATAACTTTTTAATATAGCAGAACAGTTGTCCAACATGCACTGTCTTGGTTTGCTAAAAGTTACATTCAAAGTATCTTGGCAGTTGTTTTTAGACAAGTCTTGGCAGCCTAAATAGACAGTCAAGACTTGCCAAAAAACAACAGCAAAACTACAGGATGTAGACTGTCAAAGTGTGTCAAAAATTGTAAAAATCTCTAGGCCCTTAAGAATTAAATTTTGTTATGTCATTACTTATTGCATTTTTTCATTAACAAATAGAGGCTATCTAATGAGTTGTGATTTAATATGAAATTTCTGGTCCAAGTTCTCTTAAAATCGATCTGAGCTGAGCTTCACCAAGGCTCGGATCGATTTTTGTGAACAAGGTTCAGAAATTTCATGTCAGATTGTGACAAATTTGAGATTCTTTTTTATCACATAATGTGTAATTTAAATTTTTAGCCATCATATTGACTTAGGTTGTCCAGATCTGTTCACAAAAATTGCCAGCCAAATCTTAGTATATTTTTTTCAATTTTTTTCTCCAAAACACAGCTTATGACCCTCATTGGAATGAGCTCATCAAGCTCATTCCAATGAGGGATCATAAGCTGTGTTTTCAAGGTAGAAAATGAAAATATTTAGTTATTCAGGCAATGTTTTCAGCAAATGTCTGCTATTTGTATCAGGTAGATAGTTGATGAAAAATAAGAAAAGATTAATTCAGTTCTGCTTCCAAAAACAACTCTCACCACACTGATGGATGTTGACTTCTGACATCATTCCCATATTAGATGTGTTGTGAATTATATTTTCTGTAATGAGCAATTTGATGGTGATTTTGTGATAAATTTTGTTAGGTCATTATTTGTTGCATTTTTCATCAACAAACAGTCATATTAACCTCCTCCACACTGATGTCCCAATACCAATATTTCAAGCTGCCAATTTTTCCCATAATGAAACTAGGAATTCAATCAATTAAATCTTGTTTGACAGAGCTCAATGAGCTCTGTCAAACAAGATTGAATTGGTTAAATTACTTGTTGCAGCTTGAAATTTTGATATCTCGATGTCAGCATGCAGGAGGTTAATGTATGGCTGTAGGACAGGGTTCCTGCAGCTTCTTGAATTACCCAAAAGTCATGTCCTGAAATTTAAAAATCCAAGGAAATAGAAGGTTCTTGAATATTAGAGTCTTTCTGAAAACTCTTAGAATGAGACAATATCGGATGATAGAAAATCCATTCCAGAAATATTCTTCTTCCTATGGAGTGAGCTGAATATTTCTGGTATGAATGCTCTGCTGGGTGGTGGCCAAGTGGATACTTAGACTGATCTCTCATGCCAGAGATACTTGATTAATCTTCCATTGGGAATGATTTTGAGATGTCCAAACAATCTTGGGCAGCATCAACCAGGATTCCTGTAGCTCCTTCAAAGTCCTGGACTTTAGAAATCCCTTGGCAAGGAACTGAAAAGTCTTGAAATATTGTAACTTTCCTTGACAACCCTAGAAAAATTAGATATCAGGTGATCAGAGGAAATTCATGTCCGCAATATCCAGCTCGCCTCACAGAGAGCTGAATAATGTTGGAACGAATCTTCTCTTCCCAATAGAATGTCTGCCTAATTGAATGATAATCATACATTGGATTGTGAATATGATTGTAAAATGACATTAAAATTATTGAATTGAGTCAAGACTCCTTTGGTCTACTTGTTCATATAACTGTGCAGCTCTTGAAGGAAAATGCCCTCCTTTATTTTTCTGCTGGAATATCCTTGAAAATCCTTGAATTTTTCATCTATAATTTCCTAAAAGCCCTTGAAAATTTACCTGGAAGGTCCAAGAAACCTTTGTTTGACCACTCATTCTAGTGCAGGAACCCTGTTGGAAAGTTTTACTCCTCGGCCAGGACTAAATCTGCAGGACATACACTGATTTGGTTCTACCACTCCAGAGTCTTGTTTAGTGAGTTCTTTTCTATGCACTGCAGAAGTATTAACAGATAGAGTGCTGAATTATTTTTGGTCATCAAAATTTGTTCATATATCTTCGCCTTGTTACAATTAATGGGAGAGTGCCAATAACCAATAGGCACGCTCCCATAAATTGAAACAAGGTAAATCCTAACAGACTAAATAATTTCACTTCAAAGGTGGTACTGGCCCAAATTTTGGGCCTCCAGCACTCTGCAGGTTAATAGTTTACAAAACTTTATATATGAGTTCATTGTTATTGTATATACTTATACACACTAATTATGAAAGACTAACTAAAAACATTTCAAAAATTAATTTCAATAATGTCGTCAAGAGGGAAGTTACTTCAGAATAATTGCTAAATTTGTTAATTTACTTAATATTTTTGACCACATGGCCTTTGTCAGAAAGATAAATTTGCCATGTTCAATACAACGTCTCTCTTGTTTAGTTGACTTTTACTGTTCTCACTAGTCTTTTACAATTTGGATGAATGGCATCATGTTTTATGGCCCTGCATAAGCTGCAAAATTTGATTTGATTTGAAATCGTCCTAATGAATCAACACTGTTTTGTAAATTCTTTATTTATCAAGTTAATTTCAAAATTATACAAAGTGTCTCTGCTTGAACTCTTCTTCTGTCCTCAGGTACAGGTGATCTGATGATGGAAGAAGAGTTCAAAGAGATTCCTGTTCTGAAATTACTACTTTGATTCTGTTTTGGAAAATACTGCTTCATCGATTGACTTACCCAAACAGATGAGTCACTGTTGATTACAGTGCATGACTGGAGACTAGCAATATTTATGGAAACTTGAGATTCACAGGTCCCTATGTGATACCTGTAGACATGAGCTATTTTTGGACATTGGAGCCACCAGGGACCTGCATTTTCAGTTTCTCTGGGATATTTCCTTCCATGAGAAGTCTACATTTTCCCTTCACTTTTTATGCCCCCACCATTAAATGGCCATCGGCATATAGTGTTACTCTTGTCTATCCTTTCATTTTCCATCTTTCCAGAATAACAGTTTTCCAGATGTGTTTTCACCATACATTGATATAATCAGCTGATTTCTAGTATGTGCCTTTCTCAAGTGTGCCCACAAATTGTGTTCAAGTTTGGCCCCGGTTGGATGATTTTGCATAGAGTTCTTGACCTTGAACAAAACTCAAAGAGAATCAGTTTTCCAGACATTTTTTCACTATACGTTCAGATAATTGGCCGATTTCTGGTATGTGGCTTTGTCATGGGTACCTACAGGCATGGAAAGTCAAAGCTTGATCATGCTACCTCAAGGGGGCATACATGTCATATGGACACATTTTGTTTAAAGTTTGAAGATTGAGAACGTTTAAGCCAGCATATAAGTGACCTTCTGAGTGTTTATCAATTAGTTTTTCATTTTTCTGCCTTGCATCACCTGTATGTTCTGTAAACTGCTCTCCCGTGCTCCTTTCTTTTTCATCAACATACATTGTGCAACTACACATGGGCAACATTTTTTGACCGGTTACTTCTCTTTAACCCTCAAGTTTCTCCATCCCATTCTGCATCCCTTTTGTCTGCAATTTCTTTCCTTGCATGCTCTTGTTGGAGTCAAGGAAAGTTGTTCAGGTCTCTAACTCTTTCTCTAGTACAGCTTTTGATTAGGTAAGTAACCTTACTGGGTAAGGAAACTCCATTGGGCAGGGGGTTTGAAATTTTATATTGCTCGCCCCTTTATTATTAATAAATTCTGTTGTTTGATTTGTACTACAGCATGAAATATAAAGTGTCATGACTTTTGAAATCAATAGTATGGAATGAGTTAACCCTTAGAGCCTCTTTCTGACTATGACAACATTGTGGAATTCAAAACCAGTACTGAAAATAATAAAGTCTTAAAATAAAACATAGGCAGGCAGTGAAGTCTTGGCTTTCTGCACTTGATTAGGAGTCAGTGCTAAGACTAACTGGTTGAGGTTTTAATGAAAGACTTGTGTCTTTCCTCTAAAGGTTTAAGTGTTGAAACAATTTCTCAGTCATTTCAGTATTTCCAGTATTAAAAAAAAACTAACAACACAAAATTGTGAAGTTATAATTGTCAAATACAATATAACCTGCAGTGCTGTTTCCTTGTTTCAAATCGTCTGGACCTTGCATATATGTGTAATGGAAGTTCATTTTACCTTTGAAAAACATTTTTTTACATGTAGTTCTTCACACAAAGTAGAGCTGTGTATGAATTGTGCTTTCGTGTTGAGTATGCATAATGTAATAATGGAATGTCAATTGGTGATGCATGTAAGTGAGCTAAGTGAATTCTTTGATGTGTATCAGTAAATGAGATGACATCTGTTCTCAGTAATAAATGCAAATAAGGTTTGATAGGTGGAATGATCCCCGTGGGAACCCCGGGAAGTAAGCAGCACTTGTTTACTGTGGTAAACCAGTTCCGCTTTACTAGTAAAATAGGACCCAGTCACCAATGCTTGGGGTGAAAGTCCTCTAAAATGGGCAACATGTTGATCAACGATTGACTAAACTTGACTTCATCTCCATGTTGTGTCACGATTAGCCATGGTGCATAAATATGTGACGTTAACCACAAACAAACAAACAAACAGGTGGAATGAAATTTTAGTTTTAAAATTAGTTGTTGTTCTTAGGTAATTAACTCTTTTATTCGTCCTCATAGAAACCAGGAAATGAAGCAGTACTCATTTTACTTGTAAAATTGCCCCATGGGAACCCCTGGAATTAAAGCTGTGCTTGTTTACTGTAGTAAACAAGCGCGGTTTTACTGGTAAAATTGGACCCAGTCACCAGTGCTTGGGTTGGAGGTTTTCTGAATTGAGCAACATGGGTATTGACTAAATTTGACTTTATTTCTATGTTGCAGTTATGATTTGCCATTGTGCAGAAATATGCGACCTTCAGCACCAATAAATAAATAAATGAATATTTATTCATAAAATAGGACCTGGTAACCAACTTTTTCAGATGGAGTTCTCTAAAGTGAGCAGGATACATATTAACACTTGTGATGCATTCATGATATGGCCTATTTGCTGAAAGTGATCTTAAGCACCAATAAAGAAATAACCTTTTTATTTCAAACATTTTCCTGTGAAACTCCTGGGAAGGAGAGCAGTGCCTGTTTCCTGGGGTAAATAAGTTCAAATTTACTTGTATAAAAGTATCTGGTAACTAATACCAGATGTTGTTTGTAAGTTCTCTAAAGTGCCATCACAGGTGTAAATGATAGGCAAAATTTGACTGTATACGTGAACAGTGATCATCATTAAGCCATAGATGCTGAAATGAAGTTTTACTCTTAACCCGCTAAGTATTTTAAAAATATTTTTCATCAAATGTAGTCATGGCTGCTGTGAAGCAGCCATGACTGGATTTGATGAAAAATTCATCTAAATTTCACTGAAGAAATTGTTGGAGAAAAAATCCATTCAATTTACAGGGTGCAACTTGGATTAAATATGCCCAAATTTTTCATATTTCAATGGCAAGAGAAATACTGTCCTGGGCAGGAATACCCACCAGCATCATGCAAGGAGTTAATGCCCAGTTCACTGATGTTGAAATTTGTAAATTTGTAAATTTGAAGTTGCAAATGTCTCCCATAATGCAACAGGGAATTTAACCGTATCAGTCTTCATGGAATTTGAGGGTGATGTTCAGGGAGATTGGTGAATTTCAGGGACAAGTATTTATGCAAACAATATACCCAAGAAGAACTAGAAATCAGAGTTATTGACTATATGAAAATATGACTGTTGTGCGATTTTCATACGTAACTTTTTGGCATATCACAGAAGGAAGGTGAATTCCTGTGAGTGAATTGTGGCCCATTTTTAAACTGTATTCTTCTCAGAGGCCATGATGGATCACAGATAGAGTGGATAACTGAATAAAAAATGAGTGGATATTTGAACTAAATAAATCATTATGTATTGTTTAATTTTTTTTTGCGGGGAGGCATTTTATTCATCAGGAATCATTATATAAGTGAAGGTGGATGTTAAGAAGTAATGTACTGAAGTCAACTATTTATCACTTCAGCACTTGTAAATTGATGGCTTTGTTAAATTGAAATGAATAAAACAGAAAAAAATGTGAATATAAGTGAAATATTTACAATAAAAGACTCTTTTATCAAATAAAATTCACTTGTATGCCTATTTTTTTGTTTCATTCAATATGATCGGTGCTTCGAAGGCCTATGATTTGACACTGAATGTCTAAAAACGGAAAAATATTCGACTGTAATATTTTTTGTCCAAAACTGATTCACTTCCGAGAGGATGGGAACTACACTGAAATTACAGGATTTTCCTGGGTTTTCCAAGAGAGTTAACATGTCTGAATTGGACATGAGTGGACTGAATCGCCGAGTAACAGAATCACACACTCCCCATATATATTGTAGATAAATGCTCAGTTTGTAACTAGAAGACAGGAAAATAGCCAAATTCCTGCAGTTTGTTTACTACTTTTAATTGAATATTTTTTTTCATGCAAAGTGGCTATTCAATTAACAGGGTTTCCACATAATTTATGGGTTATAATAATAATAAAAACATTGTACAACATTGCAAAAGACCTTATAGGAAAAAAAGAAAAAGAGATTAAAGTTTGTTGCTGTGATTATTAATCTCTTGTAAGTCAGTATGGCAGGGTCAAGCCACAAGCAGTAGCCAGCAGCCATGCTAACATCTGTCCAGGGGGTGTGTGCTGAGTTGTTGCAGCTTGTCGGTATTGCCCAGTCGTATCCTCTATGGCATGACTGCATGTATGTGTTTGTAGCTTATATGGAGTTGATGTTGTCAAATTGTGTTGATCGCAGTGTGACTTTGCAGTGTGATTTGGATTCTCTGGAGTCCATCAGGGCAGGGTCAAGTCATGAGCCGCACCCTTCAGCCATGCTGGCATCCGCTCTGGATTATTGGGTCAGTGAAAAGAGTTCATATCTGAAACACAAAAAAGTGTTATTCTCTTGTTAATTACAACTTTGTATTGACTGAAGCTGTGATTGGCTTGACAACTTGGATAATATTTTGTATGCTCTGTTAAATGTTAGAGTGCAAGGAGCCCATATTTGGGCTTTATTCTGAAGTGACGGTACTACAAGCTGAAGGCTCATATTCAGTGGATGTGCTTTGTCTTTGAAGCCATATTTAGTCAGAAAGGATTTGCCTTGTTACAATTTATTGAAGAGTGCCCATAGGCACTCTCCAATAAATTGTAACAAAACAAGGAGTGCGGGGGTGTTGCAGAAACTGGTTCTCGTCAGATCACCGAAATTAAGTAACGTCAAGCCCGGTTAGTCCATGGATGGGTGACTGCCTGAGCGATTGATTCAGACTCCCATGTTGTGTCCATGGGCAAGGCACCTCACCACGACTGTCCACATGGGGACATGATGACGCCATGTACTAAGGCGTACTGCATGTTGTAGGGTGGATCTGATTCAAGTTTGTTCAAATCGGCCCCCTGGGTTCTAATTTGGGCTCAGTATAGGAGCCCGATTTCGAACTTAGTGCATTTCAGGCAAATTTCTTCAAAAATCTTCTTCTCCAGATCCAGCAGGCAGAATCTTTTGATATTTGGTATGCAACATTGTGGGGTGGATCTAATTCAAGTTTGTTCAAATCGGCTCCCTAGATTCATATTTGGGCTCACTATCGAAGCTCGAATTCGAACTTAGTGCATTTCGGGCAAATTTCTTCAAAAATCTTCCCCAGATCCAGCATGCAGAATCTTTTCATATTTTTTATGCAACATTGCGGGGTGGATCTGATTCAAGTTTGTTCAAATCGGCCCCCTGGGTTCATATTTGGGCTCAGTATAGGAGCCCAATTTCGAACTTAGTGCATTTCAGGCAAATTTCTTAAAAAATCTTCTTCTCCAGATCCAGCAGGCAGAATCTTTTGATATTTGGTATGCAACATTGTGGGGTGGATCTGATTCAAATTTGTTCAAATCGGCTCCCTAGATTCATATTTGGGCTCACTATAGAAGCTTGAATTCGAACTTAGTGCATTTCGGGCAAATTTCTTCAAAAATCTTCTTCTCCAGATCCAGCAGGCAGAATCTTTTGATATTTGGTATGCAACATTGTGGGGTGGATCTGATTCAAGTTTGTTCAAATCGGCCCCCTGGATTCATATTTGGGCTTACTATAGAAGCCCGAATTCGAACTTCGTGCATTTCAGGCAAATTTATTAAAAAATCTTCTTCTCTAGATCCAGCAGGCAGAATCTTTTGATATTTGGTATGCAACATTGTGGGGTGGATCTGATTCAAGTTTGTTCAAATCGGCTCCCTAGATTCATATTTGGGCTCACTATAGAAGCTTGAATTCGAACTTAGTGCATTTCAGGCAAATTTCTTAAAAAATCTTCCTCTCCAGATCCAGCAGGCAGAATCTTTTCATATTTGGTAAGCAACATTGTGGGGGTGGATCTGATTCAAGTTTGTTCAAATCGGCCCCCTGGGTTTATATTTGGGCTCAGTATAGGAGCCCAAATTTGAACTTAGTGCATTTCAGGCAAATTTCTTAAAAAATCTTCTTCTCCAGATCCAGCAGGCAGAATCTTTTCATATTTGGTAAGCAACATTGTGGGGTGGATCTGATTCAAGTCTGTTCAAATCGGCCTCCCTGGGTTTATATTTGGGCTCAGTATAGGAGCCCAAATTTGAACTTAGTGCATTTCAGGCAAATTTCTTAAAAAATATTCTTCTCCAGATCCAGCAGGCAGAATCTTTTGATATTTGGTATGCAACATTGTGGGGTGGATCTGATTCAAATTTGTTCAAATCGGCTCCCTAGATTCATATTTGGATTCACTATAGAAGCTCGAATTCGAACTTAGTGCATTTCAGGCAAATTTCTTAAAAAATCCTCTTCTCCAGATCCAGCTGGCAGAATCTTTTCATATTTGGTAAGCAACATTGTGGGGTGGATCTGATTCAAGTTTGTTCAAATCGGCCCCCTGGATTCATATTTGGGCTCAATATAGAAGCCCGAATTCGAACTTAGTGCATTTCAAGCAAATTTCTTAAAATATCTTCTTCTCCAAATCCAGCAGGCAGAATCTTTTGATATTTGGTATGCAACATTGTGGGTGGATCTGATTCAAGTTTGTTCAAATCAGCCCCCTGGGTTTATATTTGGGCTCAGTATAGGTGCCCAAATTTGAACTTAGTGCATTTCAGGCAAATTTCTTTGAAACTCTTCTTCTCAACATCCAGCCGGCAGAATCTTCTGATATTGGGTATGCACCATGTTTGGGGGTGAGATTCAAGTTTGTTCAAGCCAAGTTCATATTTGGGCTCACTGTGGTAGCCCGAATTATAACTTAGTTCAAAATGAGGAATTTTCTTTAAAAATCTTCTTCAGATCCATCAGTCAGAATGTTTTGATATTTGGTATGCAGCATCCTTAGGGGGTGAGATTCAAGTTTGTTCAAGCCATGTCCCTAGGTCCATATTTGGACTCACTGTGGGAGCTTGAATTGTAACTTAGTTCAAAATGAGGAATTTTCTTTAAAAATCTTCTTCTTCAGATCCAGCAGTCGGAATGTTTTGATATTTGGTATGCAGCATCCTTAGGGGGGTGAGATTCAAGTTTGTTAAAGCCAAGTCCCTGGGTTCATATGTGGGCTCCCTGTGGGAGCCTGAATTATAACTTAGTTCAATATGAGGAATATTCTTTAAAAATCTTCTTTTTTTTTAGATCCACTGGTCAGAATCTTTGGATATTTGGTATAAGCTTTTCTTAGGAGGAGCAGATGCAACTTGTTGAAATCAATTCTCTGGGTTGATATTTAGGCTACCATGTCAGGTGAGCGCCCTCAGGCCCCTTGTTTATATAACCGATTATTACTTATTTACTATCAACCAACTGCTTAAATTTTAAAGTGCTGTCACAGATGTAAATCTTTTTTCGCAACGTTAACTTTCAATTGCAATTTTGTACCTTCACAAATTTTTCATGTGCATATCTTTAAGCATGTTTTTTTTCTCAATAAGTAGAGAGACCAACATTTGTATGTATGTATGTATAATTTTCTAAATATAATAACAGACACACAAAAGATGAAATATTGAGCCAAGCATGGTCATTTCTAAATTACAATGTCAAATTCATATTTAAATCTTTTTACAATAGGTGTCTTTCCAAAACCAGGGACGTCCCTCATTGGAAAGTTTTTCATCTGAAATGTGTCCTCATTTGGTACCATTTGCTAACTCATCCTAACACATGCACACACGTCTCTATTGCTGTAAGCTTGGTCATAAGTTGTGATGCACCATTGGAAACAGTGCTGAACATTACAGTATATCAGCCAGTCAGAATTACCCAGCTAAGTATGTTAAATCCATGAGATGAATTTTCTTCATCAATTTCTCACTTTTATTCTAGGTTTATTATTGAAGATCAAGATACCTTCTTCACAACTGCCCAGAGGAGTAGAATTGTCTATGAAGTGTTGAAACGCACTGTGTTCCAGCCCGCTACGAAGAAGGAACCCAAAAAATTTGGTATTTATACTTTTGAATATGTCATGTATTATTCATTCATTATGACTCCCCTTCCCAGAAGGGAGACATTTTGTTTTAGTGCATATTCTTCTTCTCCTCCTTCTTCTTCTCATACAAGCTTTGTCTGGGGCATAACTTTTTTGTCTTTTGACCTTGACTTTAGATATTTGGCATGTGGATGTATCACCATGAATTGGTGTGTCGCGTACCATAGTGACCTTCATGTGACCTTGACCTTTGACCTGAAGGTCAGATTTATGTGCTTTTTTAAGGGAAACTTCGTCCGGACCAGAACTTTTTTGTCTTTTGACCTAGACTTTAGGTATTTGGCATGATTGTCAATATTATTCATGTATATATAATTTGCAGTGAATTAAATAGAAAGGAAGGGGATACATATGTTTTAGTGTGCTAAAACAGTTTCTAGTTATGTTTTGAAAAAAGTTTCCTGTGTTTAAAAGGCGATGACATGTTATTCCAAAATTAAATTTCAAATTCTTTGGGCAGTGGGAAAATAGTTTTCATGTCCGTTGATGTGGTCAGTAGTGAACTGGGTTTCAAATTGCAAATTCTCTAGCATGTACCATTTAAATTCTTCTGTTTTTACTGTAATTTTTAACTTGATGTATTTTCAGCATTAGGCCATAATAAAAAAAAATTCTTGTTTGTCAGGCACCTCCCTCATCATAAAAGGACTGCAAAAATACCAAAAAACAACAACCTTTCTCATCAAAGTTCTGCAAAATTTTGGATGCGCCTCATCTATGCTTCTGACTGCCCATTGCAACTTTGTCAATTCCTTAAAAAAATATTCAGTTGACTGATCTTGTTAAAACTTCACACAATACTTATGACCTAATGGTGTGTCATCACCTTGACCTATGGTCACAGACCATTCATATATTCCAACTTTGTCTGGTCCTTAAAAAAATATTCAGCAGACTGGTCTTGTTCATACTTCTCACAATGCATGCTCATGACCTAAGTGTGCATGTTGATCTTGCAGGCGTGTACACAATTTATTAGCTCACCTATGCAAAGCATAAGGGGAGCTTTAGTGCTAAATTTCCATCCATCATCTGTCCGTACATCCATCATCTGCTCTGTATGAACTTTTAATATTTGAGTTCTCTCCAGAAACTACTAGACCAAATTTAGCCAAATTTGATATGGGTGTTCTCTATCATATGTCTTTTCGTAATTGTTCCAGTGAAGTTAGCAGGCCCATAGGGGACCCCACAGTGGCATAACTGTTAGTACCAAGATTTTTTAAAAGTCTTCTCCACAATCACCAATCAGAATCTTTTGATATACAGCATCTTTCAGGGGTCAGATTCAAATTTGTTCAAATCTCAACCCTGGATATATATTTAGGCACTATTGGAGCTAAAATTTCAACTAGGTGCAATATGATATTTCCTTAAAAATCTTCTTTAGATCCACCTGTCAGAATCTTTTGATATTTGGTATGCAGCATCCTTATGGCTGAACGATTCAAGTTGGTTCAAATCAAGAAGGATATTCTTGAACTCTTAACCTGCTGAGTATTTTATAGATATTTTTCATCAAATCCAGTCATGGCTGCTATAAAACAGCCATGACTAGATTTGATGAAAAATTAATATAAATGTTACACAAGAAATCATTGGTGAAAAAATCCATTCAATTTACAGGGGGAAAATACAATTAAATGTGCCCAACTTATACTTATTTCAGTGACAAGAAAAACCCTATGCTGGGCAGGAATATCCGCCAGCAGCATGCAAAGAGTTAAAAATCTTCTTCAGACCCACTAGTGGGAATCCTCTTTGATATTTGGTGTACAGCATCATTAAGGGGGCCAGATTCAAGTTTGTTCAAACCAAGTCACTTCTTATGTGAGCCTAACTTTTATCTTAGTACAATATATTCTTTAAAAATCTTCTTCGGATCCACCAGTCAGAGTCCTTTACTGTTTAGTATAGAGCATCCTTAGTGTGATCACATTTCAGGTTTGTTCAATTCAAGTCCATAGGTTAATATTTGGTATTTGTATGGAGTCCAAATTTTAACTTTGTGCAATATGAGAAATATTCTTTAAATATCATCTTCTGCAGATTCACCAGATGTTCCTTTCCACATGTCAATTCAAATTTGTTTCACACCCATAGGGGGACTCAACAATTTTTTTAACATTTTCTCCAGAACCACCAATCAGAAATCTTTTGATATTTGATATGCAGCATACTCAGATTCAAATTTGCTCCAATCAGTTCCCTAGCTAGGGTAAATGTAAGCTTTCTATGAGAACCTGAATATTAACTTAACTGGTTGAGTGTTAGAAGTCACTGTCAGGACTTTTAAAAAGAAGGTAGTACCAGAGCAAAAGCCGTTTTCCTTGTTTAAGTTTCATACTTAGTCAAATGCATATGGGAGATGACTTACAAAAGCTTAAAGCTTGTGGTTGAATCCTGTTCTTTTGTGTTTACTTTCAATACTTCTTTTTGTATTTTATTTTACTGTTCGTATAAGATTGTCAATGAATGTAACAGTTAAGAGTTTATTTTTCCAAATAAAAATATTAGACTAGACAAAATGCAAATAATAGTTTGTGTGTATAAATTTCTTTATTAGAAATTTTTGGAGAGTGCCTGTGAGCACTCTCCTATAATTTGCAATAAAATAAATTTTGAATAACAAATTCATTCCATCCAAAATAATGTAGCCATCAACCCTTAAGGCAACATAAAGAATATTCTTTAAAAATTATCATCTTCAAATCCAGCATGTCAGAATTTTCTGATATTTGGTATACAACAATTGTTATGAGTGGCAGATTCAGGAGGGTTCAAATCAAGAACCCGGGTCTGTATATGGTGCTCCTTATGGAGCCTAAATCTTAACACAGTGCAATATGTGGAAAACTCTTGAAACACAACTTCTTCACATCCACCTGTCAGAATCTATCGATATTTGGTATTCAGCATTCTGGAGAGATTCAGATTTGTTCAAATCATGTCCCTGGGTCCATATTTGAGTTTTTTATTGGAGCCCAAAATTTAAGTTACAGCAGTATGAGGAATATTCTTAAGAAATTTTCTTATTCATTTCCACCAGTCAAAATCTTGTATTTGGCATTCAACATCCTCAGGAAGGACATAGTCAAGCTTGTTTAAATCAGGTGTCTAGGTTCATGTTTGGGCTCTGTGGTGTTAACTTGCCATATATGCTGAATGTTACCTTTAATCCTCCTTTGAACAACAATTTCAGGTAAGCATTTGACCTTTAAGAGCCTGGACAAGGCTCTTGAATTCCCACCATTCCAGAGTCTCTATATGTCTGATGGATTTGCTGTGATTTCTAGTTAAGTCTTATGGCAGCCAAGACTTGACAAGAAACCACTGACTTGGTAATTTGTCTATTATCTGCAGGACGTCCTCAAGATGGCATGTTAAGGGCACCTATTCTGAGGTCTGAAAAATCAGAAATAGGCCTTGAAGGGTTAAGGTTCCTTGGGACCTCTTATTTTCACTGAAATTTTGACAGCTATACTTCTAAATAAAAAAAAAAAAAATTTTGAAGGCTGATTTTTGTGAATAGCACTGGCTGCATTTGGCCATTACTTTATCTTGCTCTATTGCATGGTGATACAGTCTGCTTAGGTGTATAGCATATTGTTTGTACTCAGGGATTGACTCATTTGAAACCAGGCTCAAGCACTGTGTGTTCACAGTACATTGCAAAAACTTATGTCACTTATAAATGTTTTTTTCCTTTCTCACTCAAAAATTTCTGTGATTGTTATAATACAGTCCAGTAACTGATACCTGGGTTTAAAGTCCTTTAAAGTGAACAACCTAATTTTAAGAAATTGGCTGAGCTTATTTTTTTTTATACTTGAGTTGCAGTCAGATAAAGCCTTAGATTCAAAAAGTGATAAACCACAATAAAACATTTTTGTTTGACATGAATTGATGATGTGATTTTCTTCTGCTGAATTATGATTTTTGCTATTTTTGTTTACTTTCATCTCTTTCAGGAGTTTCCAAACTCACAAACTCTGGTGTGTACAGTGCAGCATTTCCTTTACATGAGGTATGGGTTGCCACAAGTTATAACTATTACATTTTTTAATGCTATAATTTGATCCAATGCTGTCAGAATCTTACAGCCACTTGAAAAATTTATAATGAACTTGATAATTTATCAAAAAGTATGAAATGGATAAAGATGAATTTTAACATTTTAACCCTTTACCCAACGCAGACGATATCAAAATTTATTATTTTAAATATCATTTTTTCAATTTTAAAAAAAAAATCAACAAAACCATATCATGTGACCCGTCGTTGGAAAGAGCTTGGCTAGCTCGTTTCAACGAGGGGTCACATGATATGGTTTTGATGAAATGTTTTGAAAAATAATATTTTTTTAACTGCTGAATTTGCATATTACGCGGACGGATGCGGCCAATTCATTGGGTAAAGGGTTAAAGCTAACTGACAAAGGTGGATCCCATAGAGGTACTGGAGGGAGCGATGGCTCAGTAGGTAGGGGTGCAGGCTGTAAGCCGAGAGGTCCTTAGTTTGAATCCCACCTACAGCAACCGTGTTGTGTCCTTGGGCAAGTCGCTTCACACCCATTCCCCACATGGGGACACGGTGCCGGTGGTGTTGTGTTCTAAGGCATGCTGCACACCGATGGTAACCCTGCTTGTGTGGAGTTAGTATATTGGGGAGTTGACAGTTGCTCGCCATTTCTCAGTGGTTCCCTCCGGGTACTCCAGCTTCCTCCACCCATAAAACTGCCGTGGTTATGATTAGCCATTGTGCAGAAATATTTGACCTCAAACACCAATAAATAACATAGAGGTACTTCTCTTCATCCACCCAATCCTTACATATTGCCATTATTAATTCCTCATCATACAAAAACTTTAAACTACTCCATTATGCCTGGTAATGCCAATTTTCATGATTGTGTTTGACGAATAATGGTGAACAATTTCAATGTAAACAGATTGGTTGCGCCTAATTATGGCATCAGGGGAAGGGTAACTCTAGCTTGGTTCACATCTGCAGAGATCAACGTTAGCAACCAGATTGTAAACCATATCGGCTGAGCTAGATAATGTAAATACTGTGAAGGAAAATCATATCAAATAGTAAACCAAAAATACCATTTGGTATCGGTACCAGATCGTGTCAATACTGAACATAGCATTTTATCTTGCCACCTGTTTAATTTGACCAATCAGCATGTCCTAATAGCATCGGTGGACTATGCGATATTAGGTTATTCAATGGGGAACCAGCTATCGGATTGAGTCCATACACTGCCACCACCTCTGCTGTGCACCATTTTGTTTTAGAATTAATTTTCCGACCTCAAGTTTTCACCTATTTTCGTGCAAATAAAAGACAGTTTCCTGATAAATATTCAAAATGAAACAATTCAGATCTTTTAATTTATTATTTAATTCATTTGGCATGATAACTACATAACAGGGCGTTGACTCGCAAGGTATGGCATCATGTGAGGCTCAGCTTCATGTGAGGCCATAGGCCAAGCCTAATATTAATCACACTGAGCCTCACATGACTCCATACCTTGCAAGTAAACATCCTATAACTTACAATACTGTACTTTCTAAAGATACAGATATCCAACCTGAAATTTTAAAATGCCCAGCTCTATCCACCCTCAAGCCTGGAAATAAGCAGACTGTCATCTTCAGAAAGAGGTCCCCAGAGGCATAGGTCTCGTGCCGAAATAGAAAGAGGTTCCCCGAGAATAAATTGGCCGACTGTATGGGATAGCATCAGTAAATTCACCCTCTGGGGAAATCATTCTGAAAATGACAGATTGCTTATTTCCAGGCTTGTCTGCCCTTGCTGGCAACCAGCACTGGATTGAAAACTATTTTCAAGTTAATTAGTTGGATGACATCTCTTTGATTGTTTGTTGGGACACCTGTTATATGATCGCAGATTATCAAAATCAGATTTGGGATCTTCAGAGTTTAAAAAATATGCAAGCTTTATATAATGATATTAAATTAATTCATTCCTTAATCAGTTTACAGGGGGGCGCGGTGGCGTTGCGGTACCCGGTTCTCGTCAGATCACCGAAGTTAAGCAACTTCGAGCCCGGTTAGTCCTCGGATGGGTGACTATCTGAGTGATCGATTCGGACTCCCGCATTGTGTTCTTGGGCAAGGCACCTAACCCCGACTGTCCACATGGGGGCACGATGATGCTGTGTTCTAAGGCGTACTGCACGTCGATGGTACGCATGTCTTAAACCAATCTAACCCTGCCTGTGCTGCAGTGCGGAGTTACGATGTTGGGGAGCTGGCAGCTGCTCGTCATTGCTTGGTGGTTCTCTCCGGGTACTCTGGCTTTCTCCACCCGTAAAACTGTCACGGTCATGATTAGCCATTGTGCATAAGTATATGACTTTAAACACCAATAAATAAATAATCAGTTTAGAGTCTCTTAAATTTTCCATCCAGTCAGTTTTCATTTTCATAAGTTTATTATCACCCCTAGATCTTGAATGTAATCATGTGTTGCTCATCGTCCCTTGTGGCTTCAAAACATTTTTTTTTCAAAAACAAGATGGTTGATTTTCAGCCAACTTGGTTTGTATGTTTCTAATGGTGAATGATTTCTAATGACCGATTTCTGGTGTGTTTATTGGCTGTGTTGTTTCGAAAACTTGACCTATAGTTTGATGAAGTCGGTATGTGGGCCGACGGCATCACCTTTCTTGTTAGCACGATAACTTGAATAAACATCATTGGATATGGTCAATATTTGGTATGGGAGACTTTCTTAACTATGTCTTGAATGATTTCAAAACTGGATTGGTTCGGCCATACTTAGCAGAGTTAAGGCCCTTAATGAATTTTGCCTTCTTTCAGCTTGTTAGCATGATAACTTGAACAAATATCAATAGAATCAGTCAATATGTGGTATGCGAGACTTTCTTAATATCTTGGAACGATTTCAAAAACTGGTATGGTTCGGCCATACTGAGTGGAATTATGGTCCTAAATTAGTTATTTTGGCCAGTTTTCAGCTCATTAGCCCAATAACTTGGAACAAATATTAATGGATTTGGTCAATATTTGGTATTTGAGACTTTTCTTAATGTCTTCCTTGAGTTTGAAAACCAGAGCAATTCAGCTATACTGATCTGAGTTATGGCTCTTAATTAGTTAATTTTTTTGCCGATTTTTAGCTCATTAACATGATAACTTGAACAAATATCAATGGATTTGACTTTCTTATAATGACAAGCCTTACAGGTGCAAAAAAACTCAACCCGCATATCGACAATGTGTAATCTTTCATTACTTTGTCCTCCCAATTCAGGGACCATAGGGTGAAAAACACTAATAACCTCTTTCTACAATTCTATTAGTCATGCTTTACGGCTGGTGTCCTTCATTCGATCAGCATGACAACTTTGTAAGATGTCTAAATGCAAGCTACTGATTAACTCTTAACCTGCTGAGTATTTTCAAGATATTTTTCATTAAATTTCATCATGGTGACGCAGCCATGACTAGCTTTGATGAAAAATTCATCTATGTTTAACACAACAGATCATTGATGAGAAAATACATTCAATTTACAGAGAAAATTTTTTATAAAATATGCTCAAATTACACTTATTTCAGTGGCAAGAGAAATTCTGTCCTGGGCAGGAATATCTGCCAGCAGCATGTAAGGAATTAAAATACAATGTCTATTACGTATGTTTTGTAAACATCCAATTTGCACTCTGTTCTTCAGAGTCAAGTATAATGAAGCTGGTATTTGTTTTTCCAAAAAAGTGCATAAATATAACTGACCGCAAATCTATTTGATATTATTTATTAACTGTTTGAGTGCTTTAAGTCCAAATTTGGGTTTTAGTCCGAAGTATAGCAGCCACATTTTAAAGGCTTCATATTCTGTGGTCATGCTTCATAAAATCAAAAGGCACTTTCTGATAAATTTTAACAAAGCAAAACATGCAAGCAAATTTTTCTGACCAGAAATAATTTAGCACTCTAACCAGTTTTCATTAACAAAAAACTAAAAAATAAAAATAAAAGCCTCCCTTACTCATTGATTTGATAAATTAAATGCTCCAGAACCAAATGTATTTTTTTATTTGCCCTAAAATGTCTGTCTGAAAGCCTTGAACATCTGAAACTTGAATGGAAGGTATTAACTTGTATCCTTGCCTTATAGTATGATCTCTTTACTTCATCTTTGCACTTCATCTTTTAGCACTGGAAAAGAGGGGATTCCAAATCAGGAAAAAAAGTATGTTCCATTTTATGCTTCAGATGTCAATTTTTGTTTTAGAGGAGAATAGCACCACAATCTTTACATTCTAAAACTAACAATTTTTTTTCATTTTTATTTTTTTTTCTAGATGGAACTATTTGTTAAATTACCAGATAGCACTTAATGTTATAAATACCATGCATCATAGGATAATGCACTATGTACCACTTTAAAAAAATGTTTGAATTAGACCTAAAAAGGTTAAAAGTCTGTTTCTCAGGCCCTCCCACGTGGTCCTTTTGCCTGCCGCATACTTACTTTTTATAACCATTACAAACTTAAAAAAATAAAAATTAAATGGTTTATGTCTGATATTTTACCCAAGTTAATAAAATTGATAAATTTGTCTCTTCAGTGCAACAAGGCTTTGCAATGCTTTAGCATTGCAAAGCCTTCTTTTACTCAAGGGATGAATTGCACCACCATCCATGCTATTCTGGAGATTATGAGACAAAAAACTTAAAACAAACCAAGAACATGAACTTTTGATGGCAAAGAAATAATTGTAAAAATAAAAAATCAAATAAAAAAATGCCTGCCCACTTGCAATTTAACAAAAGAAATGACCTGAGAAACAGAAGAACTTTTTTGTGGGGGGCCTTAGGCTATTATAAAAAATGTTATTGTTTCTCAGGTATCCCCTTCATCAATAATGTTCTTGCCTCATAACTTTTTTGGGGGGAACATTTATTTTTAACCAGTCAAAAAGTTTTGTTATTTTAGCTAATGCATGGAGTTCTTGTATATCTTTACTGTCTAAAGTTAATTCTTTCAAAACTTCAATGATGGAAACTTTTACCTGTGAAAAACAGCCATTGAATGTTTAAATGATTTCCTGCAAAGAAAGTATCCTCCCAGCATGTTGGTAATTTAAACCTCTTCAATGCGCGTGTTGCATTGGCTGGTCCACAAATGTAACAACTGTATCTTTTTTCGACAGGGCTTTGTGACCTCTGCCAAACAAGACATGATTGCTTAAATTCCTAGTTGCATTTTTCATCAAAGTGCAGAATTTATTTTCTTTGACAGTTCTGCTCTTTTCTGAACTGTTTTAGGGAATAAAAACTAAATTACAAAAAAAAAAGCCTTCTTCATACCATTAAGAAAAGATTACCTGAGAAACAAGACTTTTTTTGAAGGTCTTGGTTGCAAAATGAACTTTCAGTTCAAGAACAATTACATTGTGAATGAACATTGTTAACCTATTCCTTTGTAACTTGGCCAAATGCGTAAAAAAAGAGTAACAGCTATTGTGCAACATACTTTTTCTGCTAATTAATTTTTTCTTTCAAAACAGCTTCAAATCTCTTACTGAAACAAGATGGTCATATTTGTTCAAAGTGAGGCATCATAAGCATTCAGCAATGAATTAATTTTGTGTGCCAAAGCAGTGCAAGGACAGTGTGGGCAGGTCTGCCTCTTTCGACCCATTGTTCAATTTTGTTATTTTGGATTCCATGTTCAGTCACAAAAAGGAAGTTTCATGCCAAGCGCATGGAAACACTACCAAAGGCCAGAAAGAAGGGTGCCGGAGGCACCAGGACCTCCCCTCCCCCCACTGCAGACATTGTGTGCATTTCTTTTGTACGCCATTTCTTCTTGAGTTTATTGATGTGCAAAGAGCTGTGGCTCTCTGAGGCTTATCTTTCTCATCAGCAATGTTTTAACCCTTTACCCAAAGAATTGCCTGCATCCACCAGCATTATATGCAAATTCAGCACTGAAAAAATATTATTTTTTGTAAAACTTTAACAAAACCATATAATGTGATCCCACTTTGGAACGAGCTCGTTCCAGTGAGGGTTCACATGATATAGTTCTGTTGAAATTTTTGGAAAAAAATTTAAAAATGATATTGAAAATAATAAATTTTTATATCATCTGCATTGGGTAAAGGGTTAAAAAAAAAAAGAAAAATGAGCATAATTTTTAGGAAAGCTGATACCAGTACTGTTTAATTTCATCAGTGATGTTTTTCATTTGTTTTACCTCAGCCTAAAAAAGTTAATCTCCTTCTCATGCCCTCCCACATGTTCATTTATAACCAATGCAAACTTAAAAAAACTAAATGTTTTGTGTCTAATATTTTATCCAAGCTCATAAAATTGATAAATTTGTCCCATGAGTACAACAAGGCCTTGCAATGATTTAGTATTGCGAAGCCTTCTTGCACTCAAGGACGAAATACACCACCACCCATGCTATTCTGTAGATTATGAGGCTTTACTAAAACATAAAACAAACATGAACTTTGATGGCAAAGAAATAATTACAAAACTAAATAAAATAAAAGAACACCCGTCCACATGCAACTTTACAAAAAAATGGCCTGAGAAATAGAAGATCTACTTTATGCGGCCTTTTGTAAGGTACATTTTTAGCACAACTTTGGCGAAGCCAAATTTGAGCTTTTGTCATGGCCCGTCGTCTGTCTGTCCGTACGTCAACAATTGGAAACGGCTCGGGCTAGAGGCCATATTTATGAACCGATCTTTACGAAACTTCTTGGGTACCTTTGTCATCACTGTGGGACGAGAACGAGTGTTTTTGGGTGCGGTCCGAAATTCAGGTTGCTGCCAGCCACCATTTTGTACCGACGATGCAGAAATCTGTTTTTTGTACAGAACTTCCATATGAAAGCTCTGATTTGAATAATTTTTTGTATGAATGTTTAGTACCATGAGATACATCACATATCATACAGGTTTTTTTCTTGTGCTTAAATTATGCAAATTAGACTGACTAACTTTGATTTATTTAGTGTTACTTTCAGCACTGTCAGTGCAAAATGCCAATACGGCTCGGGCTAGAGGCCGCATTTATGAACCGATCTTTACGAAACTTCTTGGGCACCTTTGTTATCACCGTGGGACGAGAACAAGTGTTTTTGGGTCCGGTCCAAAATTCAAGATGGCCACTGGCAACCATTTTGTTCAAAATTAGGGGCAATCAGATTTTTGTGCAGAACTTCCACATGAAAGCTCTGATTTGAATAATTTTTTGTATGAATGTTTAATACCATGGGATACATCACATATAATGCAGGTTTTTTTCTCGTGCAGAAATTATGCAAATTAGATGAACTTTGATTTTTTCAGTGCTACTTACACACAGTAAGTACACATGTCAATACGGCTCAGGCTAGAGGCTGTATTCATCAACCAATCTTCATGAAACTAATTGGGTGCCTCTGTTATCACCTTGGGACGAGAACGAGTGTTTCTGAGTGCGGTCCAAAATTCAAGATGGCTGCCAGTGGCCATTTTGTACCGAAATTAGGTCGATCGTTTTTTTGTACACAACTTCTATATGGCTCAGGCTAGAGGCCGTTTTTTTTAACCGATCTTTACGAAATTTCTTGGGTACCTTTGTTATCACCGTGGGATGAGAACGAGTGTTTTGGGGTGTGGTCTTAAATTCAAGATGGCCACCAGCAGCCAGTTTGTACCAAAATTAGTGCAATCAGTCTTTTGTACAGAACTTCTGTGTGAAAGTTCGGATTTGAATAAATTTGTGTATGAATGTTTAGTAACATGGAATACATAACATATAGTACGGGTTTTTTTCTCGTGCAGAAATTATGCAAATTAGATGAATTTTGATTTATTATACCCCCGCTTCGAAGAAGTGGCGGCTATATAGGAATCGCCCTGTACGTCCTTACATCCGTCCGTACGTCTTTCCGTCCGAACAAATTCTTGTGTGTGCAACTCCTCCTACATTAAAGAACCGATATTGAAGAAACCTTTCAAACATCATCACTACTAAGTGAACATGCGCATGGTCCAAAATTTTTGATCTGCGGCAATTTTAACCAGGTTATCTCTCTTGAACTTTGATTTAATATGGGTTTCTACATGAAATTCTTGTGTGCGCAACTCCTCCTACATTTATCAATCAATTTGGACAAAACTTTTCAGACATCATCACTACTAAGTGAACATGTGCATATTCCAAGATTTTTGATCTGCGACAATTTTAACCAGGTTATCTCCCTTTGACTTAGATTTATTATGTCTTTCCGTCCGAAGAAATTCTTGTGTGCGCAACTCCTCCTACATTAATGAACCGATTTTGATGAAACCTTTCAGACATCATCTGTACTAAGTGAACATGTGCATATTCCAAACTTTTTGATCTGCGACAATTCTAACTAGGTTATCTCTCTTGAACTTTGATTTAATATGGGTTTCTGCATGAAATTCTTGTTTGAGCATATTTAATCATATTGTCTCCCTGTAAATGGAATGGATTTTTTCCCCAATGATTTCTTGTATTACATTTGGATTAATTTTTCATCAAACCTAGTCATGGCTGCTTTAAAGCAGCCATGAGTAGATTTGATGAAAAATATATAGAAAATACCCAGCGGGTTAAGAGTTAAAGGATTTGAGATTTCTCCTTATCTTTTGCTCCCTCCAAGTAAGGTAACATTGTTTCTTAGTAGTGGTGTCCAGTGAATTCTTGGCTGCCTAAGCAGGCAGCTGAGACATCACTAGTAACCACTGCACAGGTACTGTAACTACCAACAGCAGGATGTCATTCAAAAATTTCCGACATGAGGTGACCCTGGATGTCGAAAGTGTCTTTAAACCCCAAGAAATAAATAAATAACATTCAAAAGTTATACCCATTTGTTTGTTGAAAAATGTGAACCGGTATGTTGTTTTGGTAAAAAAATTTTCCCACAATAACTTCACCGATACTTGGATATTTATACCCCCTGCAAACAAAGTTTGGAGGGGATATAGGAATTACCCTGTCCGCCCTTCTGTCCGTCTGTCTGTCCGTCTGTCCATACTTATAAGCGCAACTCCTCCTAAACCATTTGAAGAATTTTCATGAAACTTTACACAATGGAAGAACTCCATACGAAGATGTGCATGAAGCAATATAATTCCGTTCTGACATTTCCAAGGGGAGATAATCTAACTTATACATTTTAATGTACCAAAAAGGCTACAACTGAGGCGCGGGGTATCACTTTGTGAGTTTGCTCACAGTAACTCTAGTTTAGTGCTACTTATACACTGTAAGTGCACATGTCAATACAGCTCGGGCTAGAGGCTGTATTTATCAACTGATCTTCACGAAACTTCTTGGGCCCCTTTGTTATCATCTTGGGACGGGAACGACTGATTCTGAGTGCGGTCCAAAGTTCAAGATGGCTGCCAGTGGCCATTTTGTACCAAAATTAGGTCCAATCAGTTTTTTGTCACAACTTCTACACAGCTCGTATTTTTTTTATGAACTGATCTTCACAAAACTTCTTGGGTACCTTTGTTTTCACCTTGGGACAGGAATGAGTGTGTTTTGGGGTGCCTTTGTTATCACTGTGCTATGAGAACAAATATTTTGGGGTTCAGTCAGACCCACTCTGGGACTCAAAGATTTCTTTTCTAGTTCAGCATCTGACTGTCACCCACCTTTACAATACTTTACCTATACATTTGTTACAGGCTGCAGCCAGTATTTATGTACAGACCGTTACAATACTTTATATGTACCTTTGTTATCAGGTCATTACCTAGATGTTTGTCATTGCTGTGTTACATACTATACATGTACATGTCTTGACAAGTTGAGCTACAGTGTCATTGAGACTTTCATTGTTTTAAAATTCAGTGTCTGATTTTGTTCAAAAAGTAGTCAAATATTTTGCATTGTGTTTCTTTATCATTTTCCATATATTTCTTTGCCCCCCCCCCCCCCCGACACATGCACGCACACATGCACACACACACACACACACACACACACACACACACACACACACACACACACACACACACACACACACACACACACACACACACTCACACACTCACACACACACACACACAAGTTAGGAAAATGTGTCTGTAGTACATATTAATACTGCCATCTTTAACTCATATCAGATGAAAGCTTCTCCCCCTTTACTGACACATCCTTTTAGATAATGGATTGATAGAGACCAGAGGACATTCTGACTGTCTGGACATCCTTATAGCCTGAGAATTTTGAAATGCTTCTTTGAAAATTCTTTTAAAACCATTTACCCAATGACCCAGTGCTCTTGCAAAATAAAAACTGTTTGAATAACTGGAATTTTTCATTTCTTGTCATAAGACATAGCTTATGAGTTATTGCAGGGATCCTGCAGGGCCCTGGTTTCTAGGAATTGCCTTGAATTTAACTAAGGGTCATTCAAGGCCTTGAAATGATTGTGAATGAACACGTGTCACAATGCCTTGAAAAGCTTTGAATATTCATGGAAAAAAAATGTCTAGGAAGCATGAAATCATAATTTTTAAGTTCATGTGCCAGCATTTGTGAAGGTGTTGCCCTAACTAGGCCTCTAGTCATTACCCCATCCTCCTGCTTCCCTTATAGGGAAGTGGGAGGTAATGACCAGAGGTCCAAGTTAAGACTAATGAAAACAGGGCCTTGAAAATTCTTGAATTTGTCTATTGTAGGGCCTTGAAATGCTGAAATGCAGCGCAAAAAGGCCTTGAATTTTCATCAGTCCTTGCCTGCGGGAACCCTTTATAACCTATGATTGGAAAACTCTTTGGAAGCTCGTTTCAGTGATGAGCATTAATCTGTTTTTTGGAGACAGAAAAAAAAAAATGATGAAAATAATAAAATTTGAATGGTCGTTTCTGTGACCGCACTGTTCAGTTTGGACTATTACTTTAGGGTGAGGATAAGTGTCTTCTCAGTTTCTTAAAATTGTCTTTGTCACTTGCTTCATTGGATTAATGCACCAGGTCCTCTAGACATTCATGATTACTAACCTTCTTTGCTCTTTATTATGGAAAGAGTCAACAATGTTATGTAGATTTAGCTCACTCTCAATTGTTGTTTTAGTGTTAGCGCCAGCCTTGTTGGGAAAATTCATATATTCATTTATTGTTGTTGTCCAAGTTCAGGAGAACTAAAATATTGTCTATTATTTTACTGTTGCTCTAAATGTTTAGATGCAGGTGGAGGGGTTTTCCTTTTTGTGTTGTTTGTTAGCTTCATAAGTTAGGAGAACATATTTTTTACAGTTACATACATGGTTGGAAATGTCATCAGTAATTATTTTCTTATGTGAATTCTGAGGGATTTGAGTTTGAGTGAGCAGTAGTCCCTCGCAGGAAGACACTCATCAAGCAAGTTCCAATGAGAGGTCATAAGCGATGTTTTTAAGGCAAAAATAAAACAAACTATTTTTAGCTCATCTTTGACGAAGTCAAATTTGAGCTATTGTCATGGCCCGTCGTCCGTCTGTCCGTCTGTCCATCTGGCCGTCTGTCCGTCTGTCCGTCTGTCCGTACGTCAACAATTGGCTATGGCTTGGGCTAGAGGTCGTATTTATGAACCGATCTTTACGAAACTTCTTGTGTACCTTTGTTATGACCCTGGAATGGAAACGAGTGTTTTTAGGTGTGGTCCGAAATTCAAGATAGCTGCCAGTGGCCATTTTGTACCGATGATGCAAAAATCATTTTTTTGTACAGAACTTCTGTATGAAAGTTCTGATTTGAATAAAGTTTTGTATAAATGTTTAGTACCATGGGATACATCACATATAATACGGGTTTTTTTCTCGTGCGTAAATTATGCAAATTAGACTGACTTTGATTTATTTAGTGTTACTTTCAGAGCTGTAAGTGCCAAGCTGCTATGGCTCGGGCTAGAGGCCATATTTATGAATCGATCTTTACGAAACTTCTTGGGTACCTTTGTTATGACCGTGGGACGAGAACGAGTGTTTTGGGTGCGGTCCGAAATTCAAGATGGCTGCCAGCTGCCATTTTGTACCGACGATGCAGAAATCTGTTTTTTTGTACAGAACTTCCATATGAAAGCTCTGATTTGAATAAAGTTTTGTATGAATGTTTAGTACCATGGGATACATCACATATATTACGGTTTTTTTTGTCGTACGTAAATTGTGCAAATTAGACTAATTTTGATGTTTTTTTGGGTTACTTTCAGCACTGTAAGTGCAAATGCCAATACGGCTCGGGCTAGAGGCCGTATTTATGAACCGATCTTTACGAAACTTCTTGGGTACCTTGGGTATCACCGTGGGACGAGAACGAGTGTTTTTGGGTCCGGTCCGAAATTCAAGATGGCCGATAGCAGCCATTTTGTACAAAATTAGGTGCAATCAGATTTTTGCACAGAACTTCCATATGAAAGCCCTGATTTGAATAATTTTTTTGTGTGAATGTTTAGTACCATGGGATGCATCACATATAATACGGGGTTTTTTCTCGTGCAGAAATTATGCAAATTAGATGAACTTTGATATTTTTATACTGTACCAATGACCCAGACATAGCTGGTGCTAACTCTTAAAATATAGGGCCAAACACAAATTTTGCCCCCCAATCCCTAAAATTTGCATCTAAAACCAAAGAAAACATGTCCTGAATGGCCCTCCACACTTCACCTCTACTGCGCATGTGCAGTGTCAAGGACGTTCCGAAATTGGCGCCATTAATCATTCTAAGTTTGGCCCTTCATCAGTTAACATCTGACTGATCTTTGTGCTTCTAAATCTCTGTTTAAATGATGCCAGACACATAAATATTAGTGAAATGGTGATTCTAAGGAGGATAGAGAAGGAGGAGAGGAAAAATGTGTGACAGAATATTATCAGGGCTGTAACTTGAAATTTTTTAATGAAATTATGTTAAGTTACCTATTTTCGAGGCAGCAGCCATTTTGTTGTCATTCTGGTTATTTAGTTACACTGATTTTTCAGTGTTTTCCTCTCTCTCTTTCCTTTAAGTCCCCTCTTGCTATTCATCCATGCTTTTGGCATAGTTTCTGTAATTATTATTACTAAAATTTCTTGGGAGTTTTAGCTGAATAACAGAATGAATTCTGTTCTTTCCCCATGTTTACGTCTTCACCTACGGGTGGTTAGGCATTGTGTTCTGCATCTACCATCTGATGTTCTGCAGTTTCTTCCCTGGAAGTCTCTGTTTTGCATCAGATAGTGTATTTTTGGTAACTGATTCCGGGCCTGGGTGCCTGGAGTCTTATTTTAGTGTTTTTACACTCATTGTTTACATTTACAACAGCCCTCTGTGTGAGGGGGGATTTCTTGAAAATAACATCTTGATGTTATTTTAATCATAACTAGATACATTATTATTGTTCGTAAGTGTTGAATAAATTGTTTAAAATATTTTTAAAATTTTTGTCCACACTTAGGCTTGGGATCCATTGGGGCTCAATGTTACTTTTCAGAAACTTGGGCTGTTCTGAAAAAATATTTTTTCAAAATATTTGGATTTCAATTATTTTTTCTATATTAATGGATCATATTATTATTATGTATTTTGATTGCCAGGGGTTGGTGTGAGTACCAGGACTTTGTTTTTTTTTCACATTGAAAGGATTTTGATCAATTGTAATAAGAGGAAGTCTTCCTCTGACTTTTATAATCATTCTATATGTGGTCAGTGTACTCGCATTATCTCCTGTTCTGTATCGTATGATTTCGATGACAACATGGGAAGCGTATGTCACGGTATGTTAGTGGGGAATTGGACACTCCGGTCCTTTCCCCGCAGGGTCACTCTACTTTATCAATTTCTATTTCAGACGATCAAGATTAGGGTGATGTATCTGTGATGTCTTCCAACAGTGTGCCTCCGTCGTCACAATTAATGAAGGGCTAGCGGAAAAGTGCTCATGTAAATACGCCAATTGCCTAAGAGGACCCTAGTAGGTTCGACAGCCTTTGACGTCCGCTAGCTCGCCCGGTGTAGCGTCCATTCATCGATTGGTTCGGCAGCCGGGTTCGTCTGTTGCGGTCTAGAAGGAGTTTTGGGGTGATGCGAGCACTATAAATCAACCAAATGCACACCCAGTGACGGCGGATTAGAGGGAGAACGGAGGAAGCCTTTTAGTCCGGTTCATAGCTCGTTCTGGTCCATCCGGATGGCGAGCGAGAGAGGCCCCTCTCTCGTAAAACAACATCTGACCCCAGATGTTGTGGTACAAAATGTTTCGCATTCGGAGCATACGTCCGTCGCTCGGGACGCTCCGACATATAGTCAGTCCGGAGTAGACTGTCAATAAGGCTTCCTCATTCTCATGGTAGCGCACATGACCGCTCTTGGCTACGTGACCTCGGATATCCAGTCAGCTTCGCCAGTCAGAGAATCATCGGCGACCAGGTCACACCATCCGGTAGCCAGGGACACGAGGCCTGCAGACTCCGGACGTTCGCATAGGAAAGTGTGCGGGAGTCAACGTTCACGGAGCTTCCGGCGGCAATGCATCGTAAGACCGCTACTGCACAGGCCTCGGGGACGGACGTGCTTTCCTAAATAGCACAGCTTATCGCAGCATCCCAGCATCTACTGAATCTGTCGCATATTATCCGACGATGCTGGGTCGGGACGCTCTGCGGAAGCGGGTACGGACGTCCGAAAATTTCATCCGGTCCGACGGGATTCCGAAAGGGATTCGGAGGATTTCGAGCTTTCCCTTTCGGAACAACATATGCTGTTGTGTATGTCATCTGACTTGATCTTCTACAGGTTCTTTCGTCGGACCAGAATGCTGCGATGCCGGATAAGAAACTGATAGCGTCGGTGGACTTAGAAATTTTTGGTTCGGTTCAGGGACATCGTCCCTGAGTTCCGACATAGTCCAATAATGTCACACAAACTTTCGAATTATTGACAACGCTATATATATTATTATTATATGCTTGCTATTACCAAGCATTTCTGGTTTCTTGTTCGCAAAGTTACGGAGATGTCTTTCAAAAGTGTGCCTCTGTCGTCATAGTTAATGAAGAGCTAACGGCAATAAGTGCTCATGGAATATGTCTATCGCCTAAGAGGTCCCTTGTAGGATCGACGGAGTGACATTCGCTAGCTCACCCGGTGTAGCGTACATTCATCGAATGGTTCGGCTGCCGGGTTCGTCCGTTGCGGTCTAGGAAGGAGATTTGGGTGATGCGAGCACTATAATTACTTTAGTACTCACCCAGTGACGGCGGATTGAGGACAGATCGGAGGAAGCCCATTAGTCCGGTTCCTGGCTTGTCCAGGTCCGTCCGGGCTGTGAGCGAGAGAGGTCCCTCTCTCGTCCAACAACATAGGGGACCGCATGTTGTGGTTCAGATATTTTACATTCGGAGCATATGTCCGTCGGTCGGGACGCTCCGTTATATTGACAGTCTGAGAGACTGTCGATAATGCTTCCTCATCCTCACAGCAGGGCACACGACCGCACATTGGCTACGTGACCTTGAGTATCCGATCAGTTTCGTCATTCAGTGATTCCACGGCGAATAGGTCACGCCATCCGGTAGCCAAGGGACACGAGGCCTATACACTCCGTTCGCTCGCATATTAGTAGTATGCACGGGGTAACGATCACGGAGCTTCCAGCAGCAATGCATTGTAGGACCGCTTCTCCACAGGCCTCAGTGACGGACGTGCTATCCGAGTTAGCACAGTTTTTTCGCAGCATCCCAGCAATCGACAGTTTCTTAGTCGAATCAGGAATTATCTGACGGCGCTGGGTCGGTGCGGTCCGCGGTTGCATCAGGTACGGACGACCGAACGCTTTATAGGGTCCGACAGGATGGCGAAAGGGATTCGATAGATTTCGAGTTTTCCCTTTCATAGCATCGGAAGCTGCCATTCATATCTTCTGGCATTATCTTCCAGTGATTGTTATTTCGGACTACATTGCTGCGATGTTGGATAAGAGACTTATAGCGTCATTGGACACGGAATTTTGGATCGGTTCAGGGACATTGTCCCTGACTTACCGACACAGTCCAATAATGTCATTAGAACATGTGTATTATTTATCGACGCTATATATGCATATAAGCCTGCTACCAAGCATGATAGTTTAGTTTCTTGTCCGCAATGCTCATTTCTGCCTTTTTATCATTTATACGAATAATTTATTTTGGCAGAGCAGGGCATACCAAGAGTTCATATGCGTCTAGACGGCGTGGTTAAAGACTGGATATATTCTTTTTCGCCGTCTTTGTCTTTTCCAACCACAATGTTGGAAACGACAATGATGTCTAGTAGACTTAACTTAGACGCTTTATCATACGTAATCCACCTTACTGAGGCGTTATCATTACGTCTTCAAGAAAAGAATTCTGGGATATTATCCTCAATGTGATTTCTTTTGAGGGCAGTAGTTTGTTCACGTATAACTCCGCCCTTCAGTGGCTGATTGGAGTTGGTTAGACGTGATGCAGCCCTAGCTACATCCACGCACATGGATAGTAAGGTGAAGAACTCTCTCAGAGTCGCTTCGTTCTCAGAGAAGCTTCTCTTCGACGGCAACTTTTCAGCAATCCATGAATTGCTCGATTACACGTTCTCTTGTCTATCTAGTGTTGCAAGAGATTCAGACTGGGGCAAACATTCGGTGGTTGACTCAGTGCCACTGCAGTTGCCAGATCCGAGTTTTTTAATTATGACGGTTGCCAGTCAAACAGGTTGGGATATAATATTGATCCCAACGGATTCGAAGTGCCAGGGTCTTTGGGTTCCGCAGTCTCTAAGCAAGCACTTATCTTCCACGGAATAATGTTTTTTTTAGGCTTGCTTTATGTCATTGGATGAACATTATTCAGAAACGCATGTCCAAATCCTGTCCGTTTATTCGACAGTAGTGGCGTATCTCCGGAACCAGGGAGGCACTCATTCATTTCCGTTATTCAATTTAATGGAAAGAATCCTTCTGTTTGTTATAGTACACCAAGTTCTGTTTCGGTCCGTCATATTCCGGGTCGTCTGATTGTTTTACCGGACTCCCGTTCACTTATGGGTCGCTTGTTGCTGTCAGAATGGACTCTCTACAAACAAGTATTCAATCAGATTTGCTATCAATGGGAGCGCCCAATGATAATTTATTTATGACACAGCTTGCTAATCAATTGCAGACAAATGTGTTTGCTTGTCCGGATCTCTGAGCTAATGTTGTTAACGCTCTATTGATCTAATAGGACGGAATGATAGGATATGCGTATCCTCCGGCGCTGTTGTTTCAGCAGGTATTGCTAAGATAAACAACCATATTACATTTCTGTTGATAGCATCTCTGTCTTCACAGAGACCGTGGGTAAATTTACTCTGATGTCTACTGTGGGACTTAACGCGAAATCTTCCTCAATGAGAGGATCTTTTTTCGCTGGGTAAAATCGTGTCATCTTTATCACAACCCGCAAGGTCGCAACCTACACGTATTCCGTTGTGTGGTCCGTATTGCATTGTAAGCATTGTACTGGACGAGCTTTGGACGCGATTTCTTACTATAGGAGATCCTCTTCTTCGCTATTCTATGCGGCTAAAGTGGAGGCTCTTCCGTCGTTGGTGTAGGGATCACTATGTTCATATTGTTGATCCCTCCATACTACTCATTGCAACTTTTTAGTATACTTGTTTGACAAGATCTACTGCAGCCTGTTATTATTAAGGTTATAGGTTTATGTTACCTCATACCTATGCACTCTATGATAGTTTACAATTGAGTCTTATGTCTCTTTATCTAAGTCAGTTAGTAACTTTTTGATAAATAGACTTAGAATCATTAGATTAAATTCCTATATGGAATTTAACTTCGGTTCTTATTTAGCTAAGTAATCATTTGAGCCTCTGGAAACAGTAGTTTTCAAATTCTGACCTTTTAGACAGTAATTCTGTTGGCTTCTCTTTTACTGAAGAGTCAGTGAGTTTCCTGCACTATCAGTGGATGATTTTCACTTTCGTAGTTTCGGAATCACTACTTCCTTTACTATTTAGGTTGGATTTTTACATAAGAGTTAGGCTCCTAATTTCCGGAACCTATTGTTATTAAGGTCCTTCCGTCTTCGTACGGGCATAGGCCTTTACTCTGTCCGGTTAGAGTTTATGTATTTATAAACAGATATCTGTTTATTACTACGGGCGTAAACTTCTTCTGTCTTTGATGCCTATTAGAAGGACGTTACGCTCCATTCTATTGCTAGTGGATTCAATTAACTATCGATACTGCTTATGGTATATCTTTGACTCAGCAGTTGTGTTTGAGATTTCGGCTCATGAAGTAAGAGTTCTTCTACATCTTGGGCTTACATTAATAGTGTCGCTATTATAGATTTTTGAAGGCTGCTCATTGCGCTCAGCCATCCACATTCATGAATTTTTTAATATTGAGTCCATTTCTGGAGGCCTCTATTGTTAGGTCTATTATCTACTGCTCAGAATGTCATTCACTTAACAGTTGCTACTATAGCTAGGTAGGCTGTCTGTTTCGGCAGTGACTCCGTTCTGCTGCCCTCTTCGCTCTGGGCTATTTGACCCAGGGCAAGAAAAAGGGGGGGGGGGGGGGGGGGGGGGGGGTGTTCCCTTGGGTCACCTGTTTTACTATGAAAACAAGGGGATACCTCCTCCGGAGTTAGTAATTCTGAGCTGTTATTGGGATGGTTGTTTAGTGAGAAGTTTATGTTTTAAAAATTCATTCAAGTCTTAGTTTTTAAAGTATAGCTTTTGAATATAGCACGTGTCAACGGACATGATTATGCAATCCTCAGACACTTTTAAGGAGTATAAGAGTCTCTATTCTCTAGACTTACTTTATTTATTGGCTTACTTTAAAAATTATTAGTATAAGGATTATACTAGATATTAATAGAGTACATGGATGTATGATGCTCAATTTTGGAAGGTGTTGTGTCTTTCTAATTTATCATAAATAAGAAAGATACATGTAAGGCCTAATACTTCTTTTTCCCTAGAGGGGATGACTCTATTTTATATAATTGAGCGTATTCCTTCTTGCTCTATGTCCTTGGCCCTCCAGCCTTTTTACTATTCAGCTATGTCTGGGTCATTGGTACAGTATAAACATGTTAAAAATTTATAGTAATTTATATATTTTTTATACTTACCAATGACCCAGACGGGGATGGCCCTCCCAGGAGTTGGGAACTCTTACCTCCCCGCTGAGTACATAGCACTTACCAGGCACTGGTTATTAGAATGATTAATGGCGCCAATTTCGGAACGTCCTTGACACTGCGCATGCGCAGTAGAGGTGAAGTGTGGAGGGCCATTCAGGACATGTTCTCTTTGGTTTTAGATGCAAATTTTGGGGATTGGGGGGCAAAATTTGTGTTTGGCCCTATATTTTAAGAGTTAGCACCAGCTATGTCTGGGTCATTGGTAAGTATAAAAAATATATAAATTACTATAAATTTTTTCAACTTTTTCAGTGCGACTTACACACAGTAAGTACACATGTCAATACGGCTCAGACTAGAGTCTGTATTTATGAACTGATCTTCACGAAATGTCTTGGGTACCTTTGTTATCACCTTGGGACGAGAACGAGTGTTTCTGGGTGCGGTCTAAAATTCAAGATGGCTGCCAGTGGCCATTTTGTACCGAAATTAGGTCTAATCAGTTTTTTGTACACAACTTCTACACAGCTCAGACTAGAGGCCATATTTATGAACCAATCTTTACGAAACTTCTTGGGTACCTTTGTTATCACCGTGGGATGAGAGCTAGTGTTTTTGGGTGTGGTCCGAAATTCAAGATGGCCACCAGCAGCCATTTTGTACCAAAATTAGTGCAATCAGTCTTTTGTATAGAACTTCTGTATGAAAGTTCTGATTTTAATAAATTTTTGTATGAATGTTTAGTAACATGGAATACATCACATATTGTAAGGGGTTTCTTTTCGTGCAGACATTATGCAAATTAGATGAACTTTGATTTATTCAGTGCTACTTACACAATGTAAGCACACATGTCAATACGGCTCAGGGTAGAGGCTGTATTTATGAACCGATCTTCACAAAACTTCTTGGGTACCTTTGTTATCTCCTTGGGATGAGAATGAGTGTTTCTGGGTACGGTCCAAAATTCAAGATGGCTGCCAGTGGCCATTTTGTACCGAAATTAGGTCCAATCAGTTTTTTGTCACAAGTTCTATACAGCTCGTATTTATGAACTGATCTTCACAAAACTTCTTGAGTACTTTTGTTTTCACCTTGGGACAGGAACGAGTGTGTTTTGGGGTGCCTTTGTTATCACTGTACTATGAGAACAAATATTTTGGGGTTCAGTCAGACCCACTCTGGGACTCAAAAGATTTCTTTTCTAGTTCAGCATCTGACTGTCACCCACCTTTACAATACTTTACCTATACATTTGTTACAGGCAACGGTCAGTATTTATGTACAGACCGTTACAATACTTTATATGTACCTTTATTATCAGGTCATTACCTAGATGTTTGTCATTGCTGTGTCACATACTATACATATACATGTCTTTGTCTTGACAAGTTGAGCTACAGTGTCATTGACACTTTCATTTTTTTATTATCCCCTGCCACATGGTGGGAGGGGGGATATAGGAATGAGTTCCGTCTGTCATTCTGTCCCCATTTCATATCATCACATTTAAAAGAAAACTGTTCAAAATATATTTTCCAAATTTAATAACTGCAGTAAACATTTGAATTTGAGTTCCCAGCCATGAAATGTTGCACTCGGAATTGATGCAATTTCTAAAAATAAGCAGCCTTGGGAAAATATATTGTTTCAAAAAACATTTGAAACATTCTATTGACATCTTGCATTATTGTTGAATATTCCAGATAAATAAAGAGGGTGATTTGATGACTTTTGGACCTAAAAAATACAATTGACTGTTGGGAATTCCCTGAAAAATATGTGCATGTGACTAGTACTTCCCTTCCTGTCTGGTGTTCTCTCTTATTTGTTGCATGACCCCCTGTTTTCAGGTCAGAAAAAGTTGTCTGAAGGGCTATACTTGACAAAGATATTTGAATGCCAAAATTAAAATGTTGCGATCATAATTTTTTTCACTTGAATGTTATAATGGTTGCCTATGGGAAAATATTTAGTGCTGTGATACCTATGAACCAGCTCTGTTCAAGTATTTCTTCAAGAGCTATTGCCCTTATTGGACTTCTGCTTTGTCATCACATGAAAATTTCTTGTCATTACATTTTTCTTTTCAGATTTAATATATAGCTTTTTGGTGGTAATATAATGAATGGGATTGTGTTTAAGAATTTCATCAAGAGTCATTGTCCTCCTTGGACCTTGAATTTATTGTCAAATTACCATTTATTGTCACCACATTATTTTCACTATCACAGTTTTTTATTCATAGGCCTTCAAAGTGCCGATCATAACAAATGAAACAAAAATATGCATATAAGTGAATTTTATTTTATTTTATTATATTATAAAATATTTCACGTATACCCACATTTTTTTCTATTTTATTCATTTCATTGGAGCTGCATGGCCAATTTACAAGTTCCAAAGCAAAAATAGGGACTTATGCACATCACCTCTTGTCATCCATCTTCACATAAATTATGGTTTGATGAATAAAATATACAAAAAAGAATTAAAAATATGTATTTATTTATTTGGTTCAATTATTATCCACCCATTTTTTATTCAATCCCCCACTCAATCTGCAATCCACTACGACAAAGCAGTAAATACATTTAAAAAATGGGTTGCAAATTCCTCACTGAAATTTACCTTGCTTCCGTGATATGCCAAAAAATTACGCTTGAAAATCAATACAGAAGGGCCATATTTTTGAATAGTCAATTACACTACATTTTTTTCTATTGTACAAGTCATAGTTGAGGCATCTATTCCCCAAAACTTAAGAGAATTTGCACAGGTGAAAGCCAAATTCTGAATTACTGACAAGAAAAATCTCAACCCCTTCAATGGCCAAAATATCCTATTATTGAACCTTGTGCACTTCAGGCCAGAGATGTTTTGTCTTGTGATAAAATTTCATGTTTTTTGGACAAATTAAATCATCCCTGTTTCAAATCCCAATGACAATATACCCCCATATAATCACCTATCGAATAATAGTTAATTAAATCCCTGTGGGAACCTCAGGAAGTGAACAAAGTGCTTTTATACTGTGGTAAACAATCTATGATTTACTTGTAAAATAGGACTCAGTCACCAATGCTTGGGGAGGAAGTCCTCTAAAATGGGCAACATGGGTATAAACGATTGACTGGACCTGACTTTATCTCCATGTTGTGGTCATGATTTAGCCATTGTGCAGAGGTATCTGACCTGAAACACCAATAAAATAATTGGCTGTCGGGGGTGGGGATCAAATTACCGGAACTGTTAAGTACCTAGAATTCCCCAACCCGGACCTCAAATCTTAACACGGTGGACAAAACTGATACAGGCCTCAGAAAATCTGGAATATTTTAGAACTTGTCATGAAAAAAATTTAAACATGTATGCGATTTGGACAAGCTCAGAGAGCTGGATCAAGTGATGTCCATACATTATTTGTATGCTTTTACTGACAAATACTATGTAAATTGTTCAAATAAATTGAATATAATGTATTCAAAGGGAGTACAGGTGGGGGTGTGAAACATGCAATGAAAATTATTGATGTGCAAGCTGCACATGCAAATCTCCCTAACAAGCATGGGAATCTCCCTGATTGCTCATCAAAATCTCACGGAGTCATATTCAGGTGTTAACAGGTCTGTGCATCACTGGCTCCTACTTTGAAAACAATAGGAACCAGCAAATTGACAACCCCTGGAAATAGTTGTTGTCAGAAATATTGATATCATTTTGCAAACAGTTAGATGTACCACAATTATTGAAAAGAAGATGCAAAATGTAATTTCTCCAACTAACACTTGAGTTGTATATATTTTAGGCCTTTCCAGAAGAGGTAATAATGATCTGCAAGAATGCTTTCACAGTCTTATAACAATTTATATAAACTCTTGACTCAACATATAGAACATGTAGTCCAAAATCATTGAAAAATTGTGCTCAAAGTTTGAGATAGATTATCAACATGTTCTTCTGCATTTTTTTTCTTTTTTCTTTTGCTTTTTGGAATTAGTGAGTGATAAAATAAAGCTTACAGTGAAAAAATTGATTATGCCCTCGACTTGAAAAGTCGAAGGGGTATCCAGTTGAGACCTCCATCCATCCATTTGTCCATCTATTCGTCCATCCGTACCAACATTTTTCCTTGTATCTCAGCCACTGCCACTCTGATTTGAATGATATTAGCATTGTGATAGAGCATCATGGGGGAACAGCAGGGTAGCATCACTAAATTTACCCTCTGTGAACCTCAATCTGAAACAAGGTCTCATAACCAAACAGAAAAAGGTACTAAGAGGATAAATTGGCCCCTGTATGAGATAGCTTCATCAAATTCACCCTCTGGGGACCTCATTCTGCAAATGTCAGACTGCTTATTTTCAGGCCTGGCGATGCAGGCCTCTTGTTAAAAATTTTTTCACATTTGTTTAATTGTTTTAGTGACAAAGATAATTTGAGAATTTGAGTTAAGAAGATTGAAGGTCACTGGATTTCTTTCAATGAACTGATGTGCAATGATATGACATTCTGTAGTGAAGGCTCAGTGTGGTCAAACAATGAAAATGCACATAGTAACTAAATTACTGTTCAAATCTTTATCCCATGTTGTTTTTAACTTATTTATTTTTTTGTTTCTTTTGGTTGGTGGGGTGTGTATCCAGGAATGCAGGCTTGGGGAGAGGGATGAGGGTTGAGATATCCTAGGCCATCTGCCCTGTGACTAATGTCCTAGGATATCTAGATTTTTTTCATGTTTGCTGAGAAAACAAATTTTGTTTCAATTGAATGTTCTGTTTTCATTAATGATTGTGTATGGGTAAGGACTCACAACCAGGAAGCCCTAATTTGTCAAAAAAAACTGAGATATCCTTGTTGGCCACCATTTCAGTCCATTTCTTCACACAACTGTTGGCTTCCACGAATATATTGCTGAATTTCACCCTAAACTTTTAACCAACCTGGATGGTCTTTTCAGAGGGAAACCCCTTTGTTATTTTTCAACATAATCTCAAGCCTTATGTAGAGTGTTTATTGGGAGCAAGTAGTTGGGGGTTGAAAAACAGACATCATTTTTCAGAGCTCTTTTTGGAGACAGCGATTACAGTATGCATACATGTACAAGGTGACACTTGCTTTTTGTCTCCATCTTTTCTGATCCCTCAGGACTAGTACCCTTATTCCTTGTGAACATCTTGATCCTGGCAAATGTTTTCAGCTCACTTAAACCTCTGGTTTTTGAAGTGAAATGTTTTAGTCTATATTGATTTGACTTTTTACAATTTAAGGGAGAGTGCTCATAGGCACTCTCCCTTAAATTGTAACAAGGCCAAGGCACATGAACAAATTTTGATGACTAAAAGTAATTTAGCAGTTTACCAGTTCATAGATCATGTGTTGAGTAAAGGGTAGCACTTTTTATATGATGAGGATTTGAATGTTTTGAAATGAGAATGTTTTTAATATTTTAGACACTATATTTCTATACATTTTAACATTACTCATACCAAACTGAATCATCTTTAATGGCAAGAAGAAATTATTTATAGCAACTGTTATTGTCCTCAGGTAGTTTCTGTTGTTCAGATAAATTGAAAGTTCTTTCTTCGCTGTTTTTCTTTTTCTTCTTAACCCTTTTCCCAATGCAGACGATATCAAAATTTATTATTTTAAATATTTTTTTTAAATTTTTAAAAAATTTCAACAAAACCATATCATGTGACCCCCTCATTGGAACGAGCTTGACAAGCTCGTTCCAAAGAGGGGTCACATGATATGGTTTTGTTAAAAAATTTTGAAAAATATTTTTTTCAGCTGCTGTAATTGCATATTACACATGTGGATACATCGATTTGTTGGGTAAAGGGTTAACCTCGGATATGCACTGTACTAGAACAATTAAAGGATATAATGATAAGAAAGTCGGCCCTATTAGAAAAGTAACGCAGGTTAATCAAGGGTTAACCCTTTACCTAATGAATTGCCTGCATCTGACGGTGTAATTTACAAATTAGCTCTTTACCTAACCTAACATGAAAGGCAGACGACACTTGCAAACAAAATTATTGCATAACTCATTTTATTTTTTTTTTATTTTTTTGCACAAAAACACAATTTATGACCACTGATTGGAACAAGCTCAATGACAAGCTATGTTTTTGAGACAAAAAATTATGAAAATTGAATGGTGATTTTTGTGAGTAATGTCAGCAGGTTTTTGTTACTTTGGTTAAAGGGATAAGCAGTTGAAAAAAATGGAATTTAGAAAGGTTTCGACAAAAACATATGTGGTGAAAACCTAATTGGAGCACTCCAATGAGGGATCACATGATATAGTTTTGTTTGGAGTTTCTTGAAAAATCTAAAAAAAGTAATATATATATACAGAGTCAAAAAAGAAAGTATAATAAACTTTGAGGAGCAATTGTTTTAGTATAATCGAATTTAATCCCAAACAAATTTTTGTAAATTCATATTTCAAGTCCAGCTGTATGAATTTGCATAATTTCATGTTCTTTCTGTTGCCAGCGTCACATCAGGATATCGCAATTTAGACATGGGGTGAAAGGAAAAATTCACACATGCAGTCAACAGCATGTATGTTCACCGTTTGCCTCTTGGATGGTAAGAATTTGATGGCGCATGGACCTGATAACTCTCAGGATGTCACCCTGAGTATTGCGTTCCACTCCTGCCTTAGAACTTTACATAAATCGCCTGACGTCTGAAGATCATGAAGTCATACCCGACGGTCCAATTGATCCGAAAGATGCTTAATTGGCGACAAATCTGGAGAAAATGGGGGCCAGGGAAGAAGTTCAATGCTCTGCTCCTCAAGAAAGTAAGAAAGTCATGACAGATACGCACCACGTGACATCGGACATTGTCTTGCTGGAATAACTGCAATCTGATGTTAGTGTTGAACAATGAGACAACAACAGTGTTAAGAATTTTCTCCATATATTCAGATTACCATCGATAAAGATCAACTGCATTTGATGGTGCAAGGAAATTCATGCCCAAACCATTACACTACCCCGCCAAAACAATTGCATTCCCACACGCAAACATTAGAAAACCATTCTCATCGGTGATGCCCTACCATCAGCACGCTGTAGACAAAATTGTGATTCATCACTAAAAAGAGCTCTGTTCCAATGCTGCTGAGTCCAGCGAACACGCTGATGTACCCATTCCATTCTGACGGTACAAAGACATTGGGTAAGGATTGGTCCGTGGTATGGATGCTTACTTCGGAAGCCGTGTCCAGCGAGTCTGTTGTGGACAGTTTGTGCACTGATTCTATAGTTAGTTCTACCAGGAGTAATTGTTGCTGTCCTCGTTACAGGGAGGGAGCGATGTCGCAAGTGAGACGTCCTGATATGTCGGTCTTGTACAGGGGTAGTAAGTCTTCGTAGACCTGAACGCAGTTGGTCAGCAGTAGATCCAGTGGTTCTATACCTTCCAATGAGACAGTAAATAGTGGCCTCAGTGACTCCAAACTTTGCAGCGAGCTCATCTGGAGGTATCCCAGCCTCATGCATACCAATGACACGCAACCTCTGATTTTCGGTTAACCTTGGCATTTTTTAAAATGTCGGAAGACAAAAACTAGCGTGTTTTCTCAGTAACCCGGTCTCTCTAGCACAACATAACACAAAGAAAATCATCGGTCACCCATTCAATTTGACATTTTCAGGTAGCACATGCTATTTTGAAATCCGTAGCAAAATTGTATACGGTTGGGTGGACAACAATAACATGTTATTAAACTCTTTGCACAACTTCTTGTCCACAAACATTCTGCATTAGAACTATTATATTTCATCCTTTATGCTATTTTTTCACATTTGTTTCTATTATACTTTCTTTTTTGACTTGGTATATGTATTAAAATGAAAAAAATTGATATCATGTGCATTGGGTAAAGGGTTAATTAACTAATTAGTCACATTTGTCTTGTGCTTGCTGTTGCACCAAACAGAAAAGTGTTTCCTTTGCACATACACCTATACTTGTGCTAACTACTTCAGTCTTGGTTCATAATGTTAAATGCTCAATTATTTTACATTATACTACAGTTTTGGCTATTTTCAAGCATTCAGTGCATTTTGCACATGAAGTACCTTTATTTTTATACTGTACCAATGACCCAGACTTAGCTGGTGCTAACTCTAAAATATCTTGGGCCAAATGCAAATTATACCCCACAATCCCCCAAATTGCATCTAAAACCAAAAATTATATGTCCTATATGGTCCTCCATACTTTTACTCCACTGCGCATGCGCAGTGTCAAGGAGGTCTCGACATTGGCGCAATTATCATTCTTTGTTTGGCCCTCAATACATATAACTTCACTGTTATTTGTGCTTATAAATCTCAGTTTTAAGGTTGCCAGACACATAATTATGAGAGAAATGGTGGATATAAGGAGGAAATAGAAGGAGGAGAGGAAAAAACAGTGGAAACAAATGTTCAGGGCTGTAACTTATAATTATTTTACGAAATTATTCATGTTACATATTTTCAAGGCATGACCTTGTTGTGGTCATCCTTGCTATGAATGTACCATTGTTTGATCAGTGTTTCCTCTCTCCCTTTCCTTTATTCCCCCCTAGCTATTCTCCCATGCTTTTGGCTTATTTTTTGTAATGTTTATTACTAAAATTTCTTGGGAGTTTTGGCTTGGAAACAGAATTATTTTCTGCTGTTTTCCCCATGTTTACGTTCTCACCCTTGGGTGGTTAGGCGTTTTGGTCTGCATCTACCATCTGATGTTCTGCAGTTTCTTCTCTGGAAGTCTCTGTTTTGCATCAGATAGTGTTTAAATTGGTAACTGATTTTGGGCCATGTTTATTAGTGCCTGGAGTCATGTTTCCGGTTTGTTTACACTTTTTGTCTATGTTGACAACGGATTCTTCTTATAGTGAATACTTGTCCCCTGCTTAGTTCAGTTCATAGCATGATACATTAATATTGTCCGTAAGTGTTACATTAATTTTTTGAAATGATTTAAAATTTTTGTCCATACTTAGGCTTTTTTGGATCCATTTGGGCTCATTGTTCCCATTGGGAACTAGGGCTCTTCTGAAAATTTAAAAAAAAAATTTTTTTTTTGGAAATTATTTTCTTTTGAAATGTTATAATGGATTATAATATAGTATGTATATTTATTTCAAGGGTTAGTGCGAGTAATATGACTGTGTATATTTTTTCATGTTGAAAAAATATTCTTCAATTGTAATGCGAGGATTTCTTCCTCTAATTCACAGGTTCATTGTGTTTCTTATAGTCAATGTAGTCGCACTAATTCTTGCTCTGTGTGTGTTGATTGATATGACAACGTTGGAGACGTGTGTCACGGTATTTTGTTAGCGGTGAGGGGTCCATTACGGTCCTCTCTCCATAGGGTCACTCTATATTATCAGTTTCTTTTTCAGAATTCAGAGTGATGTTTCCGTCATGTCTTCAACAAGTGTGTCTCAGTCGTTGCAATATTAGGGCTAGCGGAAAGTACTCAAGGTATTACGACCATTGCTGAAGAGTTCCCTAGTAGGATCGAAAGCAATTGATCGTCCGCTAGTCCGCCCAGTGTCGAATGGATCGGCATCCGGGTTCGTCCGTTGCGGTCCAGGGAAGCAGATTAGGTGATTCGAGCACTATAAAATATCGAATGTGCACACCCAGCAACGATGGATCTGAGGATAGTACGGAGGAAGCCTGTCATTCTAGTAGCTAGCTCGTCCTGGTCCACCCGGACTGCGAGCGAGAGAGGCCCCGTCTCTCTTACATCAACATCTGCGCCGCGATGTTGTTGCATGTTTGTTCGTTAGTCGGAGCTTACGTCCACTCCTCCTGCTCGGGATGCTCCGTTGCATAGACAGTCTGACGCGGCTGTTATATTGGCTTCCTCATCCTCACGGCAACACGCATGACTGCACCTTGGCTATGTGACCACAGATTTCCAGGGGACGTTCGCATATTATATAAATGCAGGATTGAACGTCCCTGGTGCTCCTGCTTCGCCGACCACGGAATACACGTCGACCAGGTCACTCCATCTGCTAGCCAAGGACACAAGTCCTTTCCAGTTGGGACGTTTGCATATTATATAAATGCAGGAATGAACGCCCCTGGAGCTTCCGGCGGATAATTACGTAGTACTGCGGCTCCACAGGTCTCATTGAGTAACATGAACAAGGTGATGTTACCCTAAGAGGTCCCAAGTAGGATCAACGGCGTTGGCGTCTGCTAGCTCGCTCGGTGTAGTGACCATTCATCGAATGGCTGAGCAGCCGGGTTTGTCCGTTGCGGTCCAGGAAGGAGATTTGGGTGATGCGAGCACTATAAAATACAATGTGCACACCCAGTGACGTCGGATACGAGGATGGTATGGAGGAGGCCTATTAGTCCGGTTCCTAGCTTGTCCAGGTCCATCCGGGCTGCGAGTGAGAGAGGTCCCTCTCTCGTACTACAACATTTGGGCCCAGATGTTGCTGTACAAAACGTTCCTCAGTCGGAGCATACGTCCACTGCTCGGGACGCTCCGTTATATAGACAGTCCGGAGAGACTGCTTTTTCGGCTTCCTCATCCTCACGGCAGCACACGCGACCACACCTTGGCTACATGACCAGTGATATTCAACCAACATCGCCGACCAGAGATTCTACAGCGACCAGGTCACGCCATCCGGTAGCCAAGGATACGAGGCCTTCATACTCCGGACGTTCGCATATAAGAAGTAGTTAACATCCAAGGAGCTTCCAGCGGCTAAATTCTGTAAGACCGCAGCTCCACAGGCCTCCCTTACAGACATGCTATCGCAGATAGCACAAATTATCCGAGCATCCCAGCAACCGACAGTAACTCTGTCCGATCAGTAATTATCCGAGGAAGCTGGGTTGGTACATTCTGCTGCAGGTTCAGGCACGGACGACCAAGAATTACAAGTGGTCTGACATTGTTCCTCCGGACCAAAATGCTGCGTTGCCGGATAAGAGACTGATAGCGCCACTGGACACAGAATTCTTAATCGGTTTAGGGACATCATCCCTCAGTTTCCGACATAGTCCAGATATGTCTCATGGACATTTGATCCATTGAATGACGCTATATTTATATAACTTGCTACCTAAATGGGCAGGTCAGGTTTCTTATCGGCAAATGCTCTACATCTGCCATTCTTCAATTCAAGGAATATTTTGAAACGGCAGGACAGAGCATTCTGAGAGTTCTCTGCGTCTAGACGACCAGGTCAGAACCTAGTATTGTTTATACTGTCGTCTATGTCAATTCCAACCACGATGTTGGAAACGACAATATCGTCTAGCAGGATCAGCTCAGATGCATCATCGTACGCAGATCACCTTACCAGAACGTTATCATAATGTCTCAAAGGAAAAAGAATTCTAGGATATACAACCTCCTTAAGAGTCCTTTCAAGGGCCTCACGTAAAACTCCGTCCTTTTAGTGGCAATATGGAGTTGGTTAGATGTGACGCGGCCCTGGCTACATCCACGCGTGTGGATAGTAAGGTGAAAAACTCTCAGAGTCGCTCCGGTCTCTGGAGAGTTTTCTTCGACGGCAAGCTTTCCGCAGTCTATGATCAGATAACTAAGAAAGCTTCAGACTCTCTGCTATTCAAATCCGCTTCCATATAGTCGGATTCAGCAGAGAAGAGTAGGACAGGCATTTCTGGGATGAATACATCCAAGAGAAGTTCCTATAGAGGTTCCTATGCGTCCTCTAGGTCTTACTCTAGAGACCGTCAGGGTAGCGACTCAGGTAGGGGCCGTAATTCTGGCCGAGACATTCGGTTAGAAACCCCTAGGTCGACGGGGCGAGGTGCGGGCTGTGGAGGACATGGCTTCTCCTCCGCAAGCCTCACAGGACCAGGAGGTAATGGTATTAACCTCTATCATGTACTAGTGAGCGGAAGACTGTCGAGTTTCTCAATTAATTGGGAATAGATTACGGACGTCCCTTGGATTCGAGGGGTGATTTCGGAAGGACTAAATTGTCCTTCAAACGAAATCCTCTGTTAACTCGGAGTCCAAGATGGACTCAGCTTCCGTCAAATCAGCAGGAAAGAGGCTCGCTTCCATCAGAAGTCCAGTCTCTTCTGGAATGATCACGATAGAGATCGTAGAAATCCAGGAATTTCCAGGTTTCTACAACCATCCTTTTCTGGTTCCAAAAACCAGACGTCTTGTTCCGTTCACTCATTATTCTGAGCTGGATAAACAAGCTGATCGTGCACCAGGTTTATATATGGAGTCCATCCGATCGGTCAGAGCTTTCGGGTGTACGACTATGCTACATGCATAGATCTCAAGATGCGTACTTTCACGGCATGGTACATCAGGCGTTCAGAACGTATCTTCGCTTCCTCATCATAGAAGTCGTGTTTCAGTTCCGAGCAATGTGCTTCGGTCTGAATCTAGCCCCCCAAGCTTTCACTCGAATAACAAACTCTGTAATGACTCATTTCCGAGCTTATTCATCTGCGATAACATCAGCCTACCTGGATGACATTCTTTAGAGGTACGGCAATGAGTTAACGCTTCAGAACGATGTGCAGAATCTGCTTCTATTGCTTCGGCGTCTCGGTTTCATAAGTAAATGAGGAGAAGTCGGATCTGGTATCATCCAAGTCATTCACCCACTGGGGGATGAACTTCGAAACGCACAACATTTTCATTCGTCTGCCGTTACCCAGAGCAAAATTAATCAGTTGTTATGCGCACTATTGTCTTCGCTCAGACAAGGTCTCAGCGAGAGATCTCATGATACTGATGCGTTTGTGCAGAGCTGCCGCGATTTTATTCCGATGGGGCGGTTATGCACTTGTCCTCTCCAATTTCTTCTGATCCAGAATTGGAGGGTGAAGATTTTTTCACTCTATACGGACATCTTCTTGTCAATCAAGTGAATAAGAGATTCAGACTTGTGCAGGTTTTCAGTGGTTAACTCAGAGAGTTCCACTGCAATTGCCGGATCCGAGTTTTACAGTCTTGACGGATGCCAGTCAAACAGGTTGGGTCGTATCATTGAGCCCAACGGATTTGAAGGGCCAGCGTCTTTGGGATCCGTAGTTCCTAATTTAGCACATTAACATCAAGAATGATGTCATTTTGGCTTGCGCTACGTTATTGGATAAATGTTATTCAGTATGCTCATGTGCTAATTCTGTCCGACAATTCAACGGTATTAGCATATTTTCGGAACTTGGGAGACAATCATTCCATTCTGTTTTTCATGTTAACGGAAGGAATCTTTCTGTTTGTACTAGAACATCAAGTTCTCCTATCGGTCCATCATATTCCGGGTCTTCTGAATGTATTAGCGGACACCCTTCACGGAGGGGGCCGCTTGTTGACACCAGAATGGACTTTCAACAAACGAGTATTCAATCAGATTTGCTACCAAGGAGAGCGGCATATGATCAACTTTTTCATGACGCATCTTAATCAGTTGCATAAGTATGTGTCACAATGTTTGGATCTTCGAGCGTTTGCAGTAGACGCTCTATCAATCTCGTGAGACAGAATAATAGGATATGCGTATCTTCCAGCGCCGTTTATTAGCAGATATTGCTCAAGTTATATATCTCAATGCAAAATTCTGTTGGTAGCATTTCTATCTCCACAAAGACCGTGGTTTAATCTACTCTGACGTCTGTTGTGGGACATGCTGTGGAAGCTTCCTCCACATTTCGGTCCATTCTATGGTCAGATGGATTAAATTTACTATCAGTACTGCTTATGATAATATCTTCAATCAGCAGTCTGTGCTTTAGTTTTAAGCTTATGAAGTAAGAGCTCTTCTACATCATGGGCTTACGCTAATAATGTTGCTATTACAGATCTAGTGAGGGCTGCATATTGTTCTTAGCCCTCCACTTTCTCGAATTTGTATCTGAGAAATATTGAGTCCTTTTCTGCAGATATGCATTGTTTAGGTCCGTTATTTTTCCCTTAGAATGTCCACTAAACAGTGGCAACTATATATATGTAGGCTTTCGGTTCCGGCAGTGACTCTGTCCTGCTGCCCACTTCGCTCCGGAGTATTTGATCCAGGGCAAGGGGAAGGGGGGGGGGGGGGCGGGGTGTTCCCTCAGGTCACCTGCTTTATAGTGTAAAGCAAGGGAATACCTCCTTGGAGTCAGTAATTCCGAGTCGTTACCGGTATGGTTTTAAAGTAAAGCTAATGTTTACTCATCTATGTAATATTTTTTAAGTGTTGCTCGGTGTGAGACATTTGTATATATCACGTATTAATCGGGCATTAATATACAATCCTCGGACTCTTTTATATGAGTATATAGAGTCTCATTTTGTGGGACTTCCTTATTTATTGGCTTTCCTTTAAAAATATTAGTATAAAGGGTTATATTGAATGTTAATAGAGATCATTGATGTTATTGCGCTCAATTACAGAATGGTGTTGAGTCTTTCTTTTTGATACAAATAAGAAAGATACATGTAAAGCCTATCTCTCATTTTCTCCTTCAGGGGATAGTTATGTTATATGTAATTGAGTTTATTGGATTTTCATTTATGTCCTAGGCCCTCCAACCTTTTTACTATTCAGCTAAGTCTAGGACATTGGTACAGTATAAAAATGTTAAAAAATTTATAGTAATTTATATATTTTTTATACTTACCAATGACCCAGACGGGGATGGCCATGAGTTGGGAACTCATACCTCCCCGCTGAGTACATAACGCTTACCAGGCACTGGTTGTAAGAATGATAATTGCGCCAATTTCGAGACCTCCTTGACGCTGCACATGCGCAGTGGAGTAAAAGTATGGAGGACCATATAGGACATGTAATTTTCGGTTTTAGATGCAAATTTTGGGGATTGGGGGGTAAAATTTGCATTTGGCCATGATATTTTAGAGTTAGCACCAGCTAAGTCTGGGTCATTGGTAAGTATAAAAAATATATAAATTACTATAAATTTTTTTAACTTTCAGAACAAACTTTACACCAGAAACTTCCTTCTTTGAGTTGTGGTTATTTGGATTTCCATATTTTCAGATAATTTTTCATGATAATTTTTTTCATTCATGGATCTGGAAGTTAAATATTTTTCTCTCACAAATCATTATAAGCATGATAAGATTTGTTACAGTGTTCTTCATTCAATCGAATACTAGGTATGTCTGAACTCTTTCCTAGAGCTTTATCGGATATCAACAAACCATCATCTTTATACACCCCATGGGACCCAGTGGGAAGTGGAACAGTGCTTTTCATACTTGTGTTGCATTCTTGATATTGTCATAAATGCTGAAAGTGACTTTTGACACCAATAAATAAATAGGTTCTTTGATGAGGCCTATTTCTAATACCATTGAGCTTAAACTAGGTTGCTGATACTTCAGGAAGTTTGTTTACAGACCTGAAGGTGGCAAAAGCATCACATTCAACATTAGCCCATAGTATTCCAGGCCTCTCTGATTAATCTTTCCTGTTTTAAAAACAATTATGAACTTGATTTTGGTAGCCAGAAAAAAACTAGGAATTTGAAAAAGAAATTAAAAGGACTTTTCACTTGTCAAAATCTATCCAATTGCACTATTGCCCTATTACTTTCCAAAGAAATTATTTCTGATTTTCATAGTTTTATCATTGTAACCGTATCTATGGAACTACTTTAAAATGACCTGTCGAAGTCATCTTAATAATGTAAAATTTTAAAACGGCTTTATCCCTAAACGGCCTGGGGAGTTTTATACAGCTTTTCTACACTTTGACAATCTAAATCCTGTGGCTTTGCAGTAAGCATTGATTGCTGATGATGAGCATCATAATATCTAATGTTTTGACACTCGATATCAGTAACATCTTTTCTTATCCAATGAAGGTGCATTAAAGGAACCGAAAGCTCAGAATATTTACAACGTGAAAAAGTCTGTAATGATAAAGCTGTTTTAATATTTTACAATATCCATGGGAAACAGTAAAGTATTTAGACAGACATCGTGGTCCTCAGAGATTTTACCCATCATGGTATTTCACTAGGTGAACTTGATTGATTTCCATGATCATTTCATGGTCCCTTTTACGAGATAGCTAGAAATTTTTATAAGTCTAATTCATTCCATGCCCTTTCTATTCATTTCCATAGAATTTCAAGGATTTCAATTGTCCCAGCTCCCACATCTTCATTTTACCTTATTTTTAAAAGAAATGTAGAGAGAAATCTGTAATGTCACATCTGGGTTTTTTTCAAACATCATTCAGTCAATCTATTAAATTATTTTTTCCACCTCTTTATATTTCTTTCCTGTTGAGCAGGTTATGCTTGTTTTTTTATCTTTATTTTAATTAGCATGGCTTATATTTTTCAAGTTTTAACTTGATTTTCATTAAATGCTATTTTACTCTTTGGACCCTGATGGTGTATACCATGGCAGTTCAGGGCCATTAACTGGTAGAGCCTATGTTTGTTACTTGGAAGAAGATCAATCAATATTTTCAACATTCAGCCTCGGGGCTGCACATTGAAAATCTTGGGTTGTCTACCACACAAATGCACTGAGCAACTATCTACTTTATGAATTTAGGTTGAATCACCATTCTGGACTGGAAAAGCATTCTTTCAGTTTCAAAGGGTCAGTCCATTGAGGTTTCTCAGGATTCAAGATTGTATTTCACCTTTGTAGGTGATGGGAAATTTCACAAGAACCTTAAAAGGAGAATTTCTAGTTTAATTGATATGAACCCTTTACCAGACATCTGCATTCAAAATGTTATTTTTTTCAAGTTTTGCTTCCAAAACATGACTTATTAATCCCCATTGTAACCGGCTCATCCAGGTCATTCCAGTGATGGTTCATAAGCAGTGTTTTGGTAGAAAGCACCCCAAATCATTATACAAGACAAAAGATTGTGGATATTGTCTTCCAATTATGTTTGGCAAAGGGTTTAAATCTTAACCCATTGAACACTGGTGGTATCTTCCATGCTAATTGGAAGAGTCCATATCCATTATTTGGGGGTAGAGCAATTAATATTTTCAACATGCAGCCTTCAACATGCAGCCTTCAGGCTGCATGTTGAAAATATTAATTGCTCTACCACACACTTTCACTTGGTAGCCATCCTACTTAATGAAATTATGACGTATCGTGTTGCTGCACCGGAAAAGTGGTCTCACATGTTGAAAGAGTTAACCAGACCAATTGTGAGGAAAAAGTGCAGTAATTACGTTTTTTTTTTCTTCCCCAGCATATGTTATTTTGCATTATTGATACAGGCTTGATTTTTTTCTTAACCTGTTCTACAAAATGTTCCCATGTCTGCCACAAGAAGCAAATATTTGTTGACCATTTGCTGTAGTTGTGTGACTTCACTCGTCTAATAAAACAGGACATATAGATATCCAGGTTATCCGAGGATGAATGTTGGTTGGACGTGTTTAGTTGTATTAGGTTCATAGCACTTTCTTCAAAACTAAACTCTCCCATCCCACATTCTTACTCTAATAAAACAACAGATAAATCATTTCTATTCTTAAAATTTAATTTAATGTAATTTAGAGTAATTGCTTGTACTGGAATGTTGAAGTTTCTGTCCTTTATATCTTGGAAATATCAGATGACATATATTGTGAACTTGGAATCAGTTGGAGCGGTTTTTGTGCAGAGAACAGTTTTATAGTTTTCAACATAGGCTAATACATTTAGTTGTAGATACTCAAGGGGAAAACTACTGTGAATCCTCTTCATGGATACCGTAGAACCCTGTTAATGGATAGCTACTTTGCTAATGAAAATTTTTGCAGCATTGAACTTTAAACCAAAAGGTCCACAGTTCGATCCTCACCAGGGGTAACTGCATTGCATCCTTGGGCAAAGCACTTCATCTTAACTGGCTACATGGGGGCACGGTTGTGCTGTGTAATAAGGTACACTACACATTGATGGTGCACTTGCCTTCAACTGATGCTAACACTGCTTGTGTGGAGTTAGTACATTGGGGAGTCTGACAGTTGTTTGCCTTTGCTTGGTGATTCTCTCTAGGTACTGTAGCTTCCATCACCCATAAAACTGTCCGACACGAGGTGACCCTGGCTGTTGAAAGTCTCATTAAACCCAATATATAAATAAATAAATTCAGTTGACAGGGATTGATCACTTTCTTGTATTCTAGAGATAAAGTGAACATTTGATCTGTTATATCTTGTTTGACAGAGCTCACAAAGTTTCCTTGTGGTGTGATAATAAATTGGATTGTCAGACATTTACCGCTATTGCTTGGTGATTCTTTCCAGATACAACTTCCCCACCTGTAAACTGTGTGGTAAAATTTAGCCCTGGCTGTTGAAAGTATCATTAAACCACAGTAAACAAACATTAACAGACTTGCAAAATGACTCGGGTGGACGTTTTTTCAAGTGAGCAGCATGTTTATAACCAATTGTTAAACTTTACTTCATTCTTGCACTGAGGTCATGATAAAGCCATAAATGCTGCTAGTAACTTTAAACCTTAACGGCTGGAAATTTTTATATGGCCACTCATATGAGCTGGCCGTAGTATGGTATGGCAATGTCCATCCGTCCGTCTTAGATTTTGTTTGTCCGCACGATAACTTGAAAACAATACATCCAACAGATACTATTTTGTTATGGTTGATTAGTCATGACTAGAGGATGGTTCTTTTCAATAACTAGCATTCTGGCATATCCAGTATGGCCACCATGGGAGCTATCTTGGATTTTCAGGGACTTTTGATTGTCCATGCGATAACTTGAAAACTATAGATCCAACAGATGCTGCTTTTTTATGGTTGATTAATCATAACTAGAAGATGGTTCCTTTCGATAATCAGCATTCTGGCATATCCAAGATGGCCACCATGGTAGCCATCTTGGATTTTTAGGACTATTCCTACACTTCGACACTTTACTAGCTGTGATGGTAGCCATCTTGGATTTTTAGGGACTTTTGATTGTCCATTTGATAATCCAACAGATACTGTTTTTATGGTTGATTAGTCATGACTAGAGGATGGTTCCTTTTGATAACCAGCATCATTGTCCATCCATCCATCCATTTATCTGTCTGTCTGTCTGTCTGCCTGCCTGTCTGTCCATCCATCCGTCCGTCCGTCCGTCCGTCCATCCGTCCGTCCGTCCGTCCGTCCATCCGTCCGTCCATCCGTTAACTTTTGTATGCCCACGTGATAACTTGAAAACAATACATCCAACAGATACTGTTTTTTTATGGTTGATTAGTCATGACTAGAGGATGGTTCCTTTCGATAACCAGCATTCTGGCATGTCCAACATGACCCCCATGGCAACCATCTGGGAGTTTTGGTGTCTTTTGATTCTCCACCCAATAACTTGTAAACAATATATTCAACTTTAATGGGTCGTAAGCCAGGAATGTGCAATTATTTTTGAAAGAATTATTGACCTTTTGTTCAACTAAAAAAAATTTCTTCACAAGTGCAATTTCTTCATAGGTGGCCATATATTGATTCACCGCCAGGCGGTGCACTTGTTATACATATTCCTACACTTCGACACTTTACTAGCTGTGACTTTGCAGTTGTTTCCAGGCAAGTCTTGGCTGCCTAAGTAGGCAGCCAAGACTTGCCTAGAAACAACTGCCAAAGAACTTTGAATGTAACTTGCAAGTTTCCCGAAAGACTGCATGGATGCATGTTAGATATCTGCTTTGTTGAAGAAAAAAGTGAGTCAAGTCGGAAATAGGCTTTTAAGGGTTAAATACTAATAACTAAATAACATACTGGGTATTTGCAACATAAAAACAGTGCCTTGATGTTTTGTTATTTTACGTTTTATTGATTCTGAAGTTTTCAAGATCAAATGGTCATGTTTTCAAAAAGGTATACTTTTTTTTTTTTTTTTTAGTTCTATAAAGAACACAATAATGCATTGTGTAACATTGATAAATAGAGATTATTACTATTATGTGGATGTACAAAATATGTATCCGAGTCGAGCTCCGGGTTCCAAGGGCAGATCACGACGAGTCAAAGACGAGTCGTGATCTACCCTTAGAACTCAGAGCAAGACTCAGATACATATTTTGTACATCCACGTAATGGTAATCATCATTTTATCTTACAATATATTGGGAATAAGTCAAGAATGTAGACAAATATATAACAAACTATTTATTCGTACGGATGAACAAAAAGAAAAAAAAGTGGAACTCTCGCAAATGGAACGTGCTTGTATCCGACCCCCTGATACAAACATTTGTATCAGAGGGTCGGATACACGACAAATGAGGAGTTAATACAGACAAAGTACATGTTGATTGTAAGATAAAAATGATTATGTTAAGCTGCCACTGGATGTAATGAACAATTTAGTTTGGGGTCAAAATTACCTCATGTCCTGTGTTAGGTGATATCATGTTTGATGTAATTAACAATGTGCCAGGCATGAAACTGAAAAGCGAAGAGCACCTTTTCTATTTGCATGTTGAATAGTTATGATTTATAAATAAAAGAAATTTCTTGGGTAAAGCTTGCGGTTATATGATACTGAAAAGTTAAGCCATCTGTTTTGTTGCTTACATTCTCTTTAACTCTTTCCACAGTGGGAGCACCAGATGTGGAGCAGTGCTTGTTTACTGCACTGCGATAAACAGGTTCTGCTTTCCTGGTAAAATATGATCAATGCCTGGGGTGGAAGTCTTCTAAAGTGTGCTGCATAGATATAACAGTTACCTGAACTTTACTTCATTCTTGTGTTATGGTTATGATAGAACTAAAATGAACTTAAACTTCAATAAATAAACATCTTCAGCCATTTACCTAACATTATGCCCAGACAGTACTATCCAAACATTGCCATTTAGGTTTTACTACATTTTAAATATTTGCCTTCGAAACATGGTTTTTTACAACTCACTGAAATTAGCTAACTGAGCTCATTCCAGTTGAGGGTTATAAGCTATTGTTCAGGAAGTGTAAATTTTCAGTTATTCAAGAAATCTTTTTTGTGGGTGTTGTCCTTTAGTTGTGTAAGGTTTTGGATTATGGCTGGAAAATGTAGGAAAAATCGAATGAATTCATTTTTTCTCCACAACTGTCATATTGCATTGACATAAAAAAATTCACTTTACAGATCATTCTGACATGAGGGAACTCACTGCATATTAATTTTTGTGTTTTTGCTTCTCTCACAGGGTAGATATCAAAGTCAGCACTCCATCCTAACTAGAGGTAAAGACAATGACAGACATGTGAGTATTTAATAGTTAATTACATATATACAGCATAGGGATAGTATATTACTTCTAAAATGTAGTGAACACAGGGTTCCCACAGGCCTTGAAAAGCCTTGAATTTGAAAATCAATTTTCAAGGCCTGGAAAGTCATAGAATTTCCTCAAAACTCTGAAAGAGGCATGGAAAATCCTTCAAAACAATCTCTCAAAGTATTAAAAAACCTTTTTTGTGATGGGCTTCATAAAATGTGGGGGCAAAAACATCCAGGAATCGCATCGATAACCTTGAAAAACTTGGAATTTAACTTCTGTGAAGCCTTGAAAATCCTTGAATATGGCATGAAAATGGCCTTGAAAAGCTTGGAATCTACTTACTGATTAGCTGCAGGAACCCTGGAACAGGGAGTCACTATCTTACAGAAACTCTCAGTGTCCAAGAAAAAACCAAAGAGGCTGCCCTCAGAATTGGCCATGGCAATCTGCTATGCTATGGTAAAGATCCTAATAAACTAGTGTTGTCTCGGTTAATAAATGCCCTCACAAATTCTGTATGGTTTGTCACTTTGTTGATCAAATCTTTGTAACGAACACACCTAGACATGAATGTCAAGCACACACATTCTGTCCCATACTAGATGCCTAATTTTTAACTCTTTCAACACAGTACAAATAAACTTTGTGTGAAAGAAAATTCAGAATTCAGTTAGCAAACAACATACAGTACTGTCATCCTGGACTGCTTGTAATCCACACATGGACAGTGATGCCCACACATGCATTTAGCAGGTAATAAAATATCATCAGCAAAATTTTAATTAATGAAGCACGGGGTTGTGCCCAGTGCTTCATTAATTAAATTTTTGATGATTATTCGTATAATTAGTGTTTACAATCTAACACTATTGCATCCAGGAAAATACTGCCCACCCCGTGGAAAATGACCAGTCCATGGAAGCCATACAGTAATCGACAACCAGTAGTTAAGAAGGGTCAGTTCTAATCAGACCTGTTAACTCTTCCAGTTTCACTGTGAGTCTCCCGGTTTGAGGCACCAACTCACGCTCTCACGGTCACATCCTATTTTCTCCCGATTTGACACTTTTCAAAATAGTTGTCCTGAAATCCATCACATTTTACTGTTTACAAATTTCTGAAATCTCAGACACGCGAGATTACAAACATTTGTGTGAATGTGTTCAATGACGTCCGATTCAGCTGTGATCGACTCCGGTCCTCCTAAACACCAGAATTAACCATAATACCCGGAATTACATGTTTTATGTCATATTTTTCAGTCTTTGCTTATTATTTTAAATATTTAATCACAGAGTTGTGAAAACTGTTCACATAAAGTATCCAGAGATGTTCTATGTTGCCATTCCCCTTATCATTCACCCAACTACGAACTGATTTATGGTGTCAGAATTCACTGGTTTACAACATCAACACGCTGTTGGCCATAAGCATCACCCAACTGGCTTATTGTCACTGTCTTTGTTGGCAAACCTTCCAAAATACAGTATAAGTTTATTTTATATGCAATGCCAACTATGAGAGGAGTGTGATAAACACAACGGTCATCGATTTTTTTTTCGATTCCGGGTAATTCCATTGTTTAGGGGGACCCATCGGTTTCTGCAAAATTCTGCTTCTTTCAATGGCGAGTCTTGTGTTCTATTTTGAAAATTAAACAAGTTGTCAAGTTGGTCACGATATATAAATTTATGACGCAGAATACTTGTTGGAAACAATAATAATTTATCAAAGATACACATTTACTTGACACAATATAAATAAATTGTGTTTGATGGTAAAACAGAATGCAAGTTATGCGCGATTGAAGTGTGAAGTAAATACTGCAAACATTTGATTTTCAGTCGGTTTTAAAAAATTTTAAATATCATTTGCCGATGAAATATTGACTGAAATGTATCGTGGTAATTGTGAATAAATTGGAAAAAACGATTTTATAAGGTAAGTTGAGTTTGGAATCGTATTCTTTGTGAAATAAATCACTGAAGTTGTAATTTACATGAATAAATGGCATGAACGAAGAAGGAATGCTTGTGTTGCTTCTTGAACGTTTTGGTCCTGGGACGTTTCGGCCCAAGATGTTTCAGCCTCCATGTATTGAAGCACCGGGATGGGCTTGCATGAGCAAGGAACAATGGCAGGACTGAGGGGGGAGGGGGGTTGGTACAAAGGCTAGATAGGCATCCACTCACATTTGTGTGTGTGTCAGGAGTGTGGGGATCATTGCCCCTGGGGGTACCAGTGATATCCATATTTGTATGCTTTTACTGACAAATACCATTAAAAGTGTTAAAATAAATGATTAAAATGAAATATAATGCATTTGGGTTGGGGGGGGGGCATGGGTGGGACCATGGGAGGCATAACAAGGAAAATATTGATGTATTGGCCACTTGCAAAAATCTCACAGACAAGCATCCAAATCTCACTGACAGCTCATCAAAATCTCACTGACAGTCACCTTCAGAGGTTAACAGGTCTGGTACTAATCCTGTGGGACTGTTGAATTAAATTATTATTGAACCTCCCAACAATTACAAATACAAAGTGGGTCCATCAAATCGCTGTAAGGATTATTGTATGCAGCAACCCCTTAGAACATGGTGGCTCAGTGGTTAAGGCATTGGACTTCAAACTGAATGTTCCATGGTTTGATCCCTGCCACTGGCATTTGCTTTGTGTCCTTCGGCAAGGCACTGAATCCTGATTGTGCACATGGGGGCACAGTGGCACTGTGTATTAAGTCAAAATGCATGTCAATGGTGCACTTGCCTTCTACCAATGCTAACCCTACTTAGGTGGAGTTGGTACGTTGAGGTGTCTGACACAGGCATGGGAGACTTCCGAGGATTTCCGTTTTTAGCTTAACTTGACAAAGTCAAGATAAGCTATTGCCATCACACGTGCGGAAGTCTATGAGTCTGTTAGTTTGTTCACATTTTCCTTTAGCCTGGGCTACACCCTACAGTTCTTGTCTGATCGACATGAAATTTCATATGCAGGTTTGGGGTCATGTCTAGATGAGAACATTCCCTTTTGGTTGCGATCGGTCAACCGATATGGCTGCCCGGCCCAAAACCCGAAAACCATTAGCACAGTCTACATGTCGTATTTATGACGGGATTTCATTGTAACTTGGTAGGATGCCTCTGTATAATGCCTAAATGAGAACGTCCCCTTTTGGGCATGATCTGTCAACCGTGATGGCTGCCCAAGCCCGAAACCCAAAAACTTTTACCACAGTCTGCAGGTCATGTTTAATATGGAGGGATTTCATTGTAACTTGGTAGGATGACTCCTTATGGTGTCTAGATGAGAATTTCCCCATTTGGGCATGATCTGCCAACTGTGACGACTGCCCGAGCCCAAAACCAAAAAACCTTGAGCACAGTGTACAGGTAATATTTATTGAGGAATTTCATTGTAACTTGGTGGGTTGACTTCATATAATGTCTAGATGAGAAAGTCCCCTTTTGGACGTGATTGGTCAACTGTGACGGCTACAGGGGCCCAAAGCCCAAAAACCTTTAGCACAGTCTATAGGTCATATTTATGAAGGGATTTCATTGTAACTTGGTAGGATGACTCCAAATAATGTCTAGATGAGAACATCCCCTTTTGGTCGTAATCATTCAGCCTTTATGGCTGCCCAAGCCCAAAAACCTTTAGCATAGTCTATAGGCCGTATTTATGGAAGGATTTCATTGTAACTTGTTAGGTTGACTCCATATAATGCCTAGATGATGACATCCCCTTTTGGTCGTGATTGGTCAACTGTGATGGCTACAGGTGCCCGAAGCCAGAAAATCTTGAGCACAGTCTACAGGACATATTTATGAAGGGATTTCATTGTAACTTGGTAGGTTTGACTTCATATAATGTCTAGATGAGAACGTCCCCTTTTGGGCACGATTGGGCAACTGTGACAGCTACAGGAGCCCGAAGCCTGAAAACCTTTAGAACAGTCTACAGGTCATAATTATGAAAGGATTTCATTGTAGCTTGGTAGGATGACTCAAAATAATGTCTAGATGAGAACGTCCCATTTTGGTCATGATCATTCAGCCTTGATGGCTGCCTGAGCCCAAAAACCTTTAGCATAGTCTATAGGCTGTATTTTCTGAAGGATTTCATTGTAACTTGATGATGACATCCCCTTTTGGTTCTGATTGGTCAACTGTGATGGCTACAGGTGCCCAAAGCCCGAAAATCTTGAGCACAGACTACAGGTCATATTTATGAAGGGATTTCATTGTAACTTTATAGGATCACTCCAGATGATGCCCAGATGAGAATGTCCCCTTTTGGTTGCGATCATTCAACCATGATGGCTGCCCGAGCACAAAGCCCAAAAACCTTTAGCACAGTCTTCAGTTCATATTTATGAAGGGATTTCATTGTAACTTGGTAGGTTGACTTCATATAATGTTTAGATGAGAACATCCCCTTTGGATGCAATTGGGAAACTGACGGCTACAGGGGCTCGAAGCCCCAAAACCTTTAGCACAGTCTGCAGGCCATATTAATGAAGGGATTTCAAGGTAAATTGATAGGATGACTCGTTTTGGAATAATTTCACTGTAACTTGGTAACTTTCGTTGATATGCGTTAACTGTGAGGGCCACATACATTAACTGTGAGGTCATATTAACCCACCCCTCAGCTCTTTAGTACAGTGTACACCTCATATTATTTTTATCAAAAACATAGCATACAGGGAACAGAAAAGAACATATTCCCAATTATCACAATTCTTGTCTTATTTCATAATCCTTTCATAAACATTGAACATTATCCTTTTCATCAAACACAACACACAAGTTAAGCTACAGTGTCACTGACACATTTTCTAGTTTTTGTATTTACTGGAGTCATTGTACGATTGCTACAACACTTCTGATTGGCAGGGTGTAACAAAGACTTCAGTCATTTCAATTATGTCGATGCTTATGCAAGATATTTTGGAACTGGACAGTACTGCAAACATTGCGAAAATTGATAAAGGTGTTATAAATGCCTGGAGGTGGGAATGGCTAGAGTGTGAGCACAATGGGACTTTTTTGTCAGAAGTGTTTTGCAAAGTTTCAACCCGTGGTATTTTTCTTGAACTATAATTGTTAGCCTGTGTGATGCAGTACCTGTGCATGTAATGCTAGTAATATATTTTATGTATATGTATTTCACTTTACAAGCTAAAATGCTTGAGATGATATTACAGGCAGCATCTAGTTTGCCTGTGGTGTGAAATTTTGTGTAAAAAAACTGCATTTTGGAAGTAACTGGACATTGCCTAAAAATCTTTGGATGCCAGGAAATGGCCTCTTTTGTTTTCCGATTTAAAAAAAAATGCCTGGAACCCCACCTGCAGGAAAGGGAAGACCCTCTCCCACACCCTCCTCCTCACACAGCGGTGCCACATCCTCTGTTTTTGGCAGACATCTGATCATCATTCTCATCTTTTTAGCTCACCTGAGCACAGCTCAAGGGTAACTTTACTAGTCACTTTCAATCCGTCATTGTCCGTGCGGCGTTAACTTTACATTATCGACTTCTTCTAACAAAATACTGGACCAAATTCAACAAAATTTGCTGTGCATGTACCCTATCATATATCAATTCAAGTTTGTTCAAATCAAGTTGACCAGCCTCCCGGTAGGGTCATGCTTAAAAAGTGTGCTTAAATCTTAAAAATCTTCTTCTCATGAACCAGCAGTTGCAGAGACTTGATATTTGGTATGCAGCTTCCTTTTGAGGTGTAGACTCAGATTTGATCAAGAGAAGTTCGAGGAGCTATATTTGCCTTCGTTATGGGAGGGGCAAGAATTTTCACCCCTCCCAAAATTTCTATTTTCCAAACCGAGAGGCAGATTTGAAGAAAATTTGATATTAGGGCTTATTGGGTCATAAATACTTAATTTATGCCCAAATGTTTTTTCCTGTCACCCCATTGGAACCGCAGGAGCTAAAAATAGAAAAAAATTAAAACTCCCATATCTCCAAAACTACACAGCACTGAGAATTCTTATTTGGTCTGAAGCTTCCTTAGGACCAATAGAATGGAATGGTAAAAAAAAATTGCTATTGGTTTTATCATGGGGTACTTTTTGGGGACTTTGAAAAAGTGCTGAGTCAGCATTTATTAACACTGTGGGTAACAGGGGGAGCATGGTGGCTCAGTAGGTAGAGGTGCAGGCTGCAAGCCGAGAGGTCCTCGGTTCGAATCCCACCTGCGGCAACCACGTTGTGTCCTTGGGCAAGACACTTCATCTCCATTGCCTGCGTGGGGGCACGATGACGCCGTGTACTAAGGTGTACTGCACGTCGATGGTACGCATGTCTTCAACCAATCTAACCCTGCCTGTGCTGCAGTGCGGAGTTACGATGTTGGGGAGCTGGCAGCTGCTCGTCATAGCTCAGTGGTTCTCTCCGGGTACTCCGGCTTCCTCCACCCGTAAAACTCATGGTCATGATTAGCCATTGTGCATAAATATGTGACCTTAAACATCAATAAATAAATAAATAAATGTGGGTAACAGGAAAAACATTTAACACTACTTTTCTCCCAAACCACTGTTCCAAAAGCTTTCAAATTTCACATATAACATCTTTGGAAGATTGTTTCACCTGTTTATTGAAATCAATTCCCTGGGTCCATATTTGGGCTCTCTATGGGGGCCCAAATGTTTAAATTAGTGCAGTATGAGGAATATTCTTAAAAAATCTCCTTCTTCAGATCTACCAATAGGAATCTTTTGATATTTGGTATGCAGCATGCTTAAGGAGGTGAGATTCAAGTTTTTCAAGCCAAATCCCTGGGTTCATATTTGGGCTGGAAATTTGGGGTTCTGCTCCGGACTTAGAAATTTTGGACCAAAATCCGGAAATTAGTTTTTTGTTTTTTTATGTGTTTTGGTCAATTTTAAGACAAAAATTTTTTTTTTTTTTTACACTGAAAATTTGGGGTTCGGGTGGGACTTAGAAAAAAATTGGAAATGAGTTTTTTTGTTTTTTATGCATTTTGGTCAATTTAGAGACAAAAAAAAAAAATTTTTTATACTGAAAATTTGGGGGCCAGGTGGGACTTGGTTTTTTATGCGTTTTGGTTCATTTTAAGAAGAAGAAAAAAAAATTTTAGTCTGAAAAAATTTTGTTTGGGGACTTCGAAAATTTCCGAACAAAAATAAAAAAAAATCTGTTTTTTATGCATTTATCTCAATTTTTGGGACATGCTAGTGCAGGAACTGAAAATAAAAGGAAAATCCTGTGTATTGTGTTGGCACAATAGTTTCGTCTAGTTGGTATATGCTTTTCTTAGGAGGGACGTATGCAGCTTATTCAAGTCAAGTCCCTGGTTTGATATTTAGACTACCCTGTCAGATGAGCGCCTTAAGGCCCCCTGGGGCCTCTTGTTTGCTTTTTGCTTGCTCACATGCCTACTGTCATTACTTGCCACTGCTCAGTGGTTCTCTGGCTGCCTCCACCAGTAAAACTGTCTGACAAGAGGTGACTTTGGCTGTAAAAAGACGTTAAACCCAAATAAATGAATAAATAAATAGTGTGGCAATTCAGTTTGGGAACTCAGTGTTAAAAGGCCGAGGGTAATGCATATGCTTGTTATCAAAAATGATACTTTCATGGACCCATCTGTCATGTACCTCCATGCAGGGAGATGTAACAACTGGAGGGAGGAGGTGTAAAGCCTGAAAGATACTTTTAACCCTTGGAGGCATGCATATTTTTATACATTTTTGCTGCACATTGACTCTCTTTATCCTGTGGCTTTGCTGTTGCTTCTGGGCAAGTGTTGGCTGCCTATAAGGGCAGCCAACACTTGCCTAGAAGGAACTGTCAAGGTACTTGGGATGTGACATGCGGGTGTACCTAAAGGCTGCATGTTGGGCACCTCTTCCTTGCTGTAAAAAGTGATCAAAGCCTGAATTAGGCCTTTAAGGGTTCAAGATTACAGTACTGAGAGTGTTGTGTGATGTGAAGATCTTGCTGGAGGGGCAATATATTTGAGTCTCACATGAGGCTTGCTGTGAATAAAGTGGAAAGAAATTTTCTAAAAACTTACCATCCACCTGTATTACAAATATGGTTGTTACTTAATGCTTGGTACCTAAGTTTGTATATATATATTACTTAGGTGTGTAGTGTCAATTTTCCATAGGAACAGGTTTTCATTTAATGTTGATTCAGATATCATTATTTTGATTTTCTTTCAGCTGTTATATGAAGTTTGGGCATCTCCAAGAAACTGGTACAAATACCAGCCACTGGACGTTGTTAGGTCTGTTCATTTTTGTATAACATCAAATTTTTACTTTAGGTAATGAGGAAAATAGCAGTTTCAAATCTTGGCTAATTGCATTGGAGAAAGCGTGGCACCAGTGTTTAAGAAAAAAACAACTCTTTGTTGTAGCTTCAACATTTTGACAGAAGTTGTTAGTTTTAAATGAACAATGCATCTAATTACAATTTATATTAACTTTAAATATTCCCAAGTTCAACTTTGAAAACGCATCCAGTGCCAATTCCATGTCAGTGACTCACGTTACTATTTGAGAAAGAGAGAGACTCATAAGTAATCCCCCCAAACAATGACTTGCTTACTGTTCAGGAGAGGGCATTGAGTTCTCTAAATTGGTTGTGTGAGACCTTGTACAACCTATTAACTTTAGCAGTAGTACAACTGAATACAGGTTTTTGAATGGAGATAAATTACACTCATCCATTGTGACATGGGCACAGGCCTCAAGTGTGTGCAGATAAGGCTATTAAAAAAAAATCTTGTTTTTAAGACACCTCCCTCATCATTTGAAATCTGCCTCATCCACATTTTTTTTAGCTGGAAACTTTTCGATGAAACCATTTTGCACTTACAGAGCCAAACATTTAACCAACTGTATCTTGTTTGAAAGATCTCACTGTGATTTGTCAAATAAGATATAATTTGTTAAATTTGTATGGGAAATATTCACTGCTGAAAACATGGGCTTTTCCACATGAAAGGAGTTAAATTTCTAATTCATTTTCATTACAGTTTTCTGAATCAACAAACAAATAAAAAAAGTCTCCCTCATTGTAAAATTGGGAGTGATTGCCTTGGAAACAAGAAATATTTTTTATAGGCCTAATTTGTAGAAAAGTTGAAGAATTTTATACGAAGCTTCACATTTCTCTTGAGTAGTCAGTATTAAATTTTATTGAGTACTAATTCCCTCACCTTGCTTTTACACATAACTATGAGTAGCACTTGCTGAAAAGGCCCCTTGTTGTTGCCATAGATAATCCTTAAATTTCTCGATAGCTCCCTGAAATCACTTGAAAAGGTACCTGGAAGGTCCTGGAAACTCTTTGAATGTAATACTCATTCAGTGGAGGAACCTGATATTTGAACAGTTGATGCTTCACAGTATACTATCTTAAGCTGGGATTGAAAATTGCTGTCTCCTTTGTGGGGAAAAAGAGACTTTGTAGGCTGAAGATCCAGTTATACTATTTGAAAAGTGATAGCCAACTAAGTTGCTGCCCTGAACATTCCAAAAAAGTAGTGCCTTGAGGCCAATGACATTCATTATTATTAGTATAAAAATTAGTAAAACTGGGTCACTTATCCTTGTAAAATGAATGAGGCTTAATCCTTCACCTAACATTATGGTCAAGTCTGATCAGAGAGCTATTCACAAAAATTGCAATTAAAATTTTATTTGTTCAAGTTTTGCAGCCAAAATTTAGCTTATGAGGAAAAAAAAAATTTTTCAAGAAATTTTAAGTATTGTTACTAGTTGTGTTAGGTAAAAAGTTAAAAACATATTTTTAATTTGAAATATGCCTAAAAGCCATGGAAATTCTTATTTATTAGATTAAATTCCTTCATAAGTGCATTCAGTGGATATTTGGCTGATGCCCTGGCATCGATGATTTTCAATAAAGTATATATTTGCAGCTATTAAAGGTTAATTGTTGTGTATGTTGTCCCAGACCCTACAGAAATAACGCTTGTGATTACCGGGTTGTCCGATCCTGCCTCTCGCGAGCATCATCTTGAACTTTGTGGGGTTCCGACCAGCCCACCAAAACTGCAATCCACCATCCTTTTGTATTAAATTAAATAGTCATCTCAAAGACCCATGGTCCGTGCGTACCATAAAATGTTTCCCTATTAAATAATGGCGGAAATTTTTAATACTTTTAATAACGGCCAATAACTCTTTTCGGGTCACAATATAATTTCGCTCAGGAGGAGAATGTACCTTACTAAAATAAGCAATCACCCTCTCCTGCCCATTTATTAGTTGAGACAGCACTGTCCCACTAGCCTGATCACTTGCATCCGTGTCCAGGATGAACTCATGATCATATTTGGATATTCCAAAATTGGGCTCTGACATAATTTATTCTTCAAAATCTCAAAGGCCCCCTTTCTGTCCATGTTCCATTCAAATTTTACATTTTTAGCTCAACTTTGACGAAGTCAAATTTGAGCTATTGTCATGGCCCGTCGTCCGTCTGTCCGTCCATCCGTCTGTCCGTCCGTCTGTTCGTCCATCCGTCCGTCTGTCCGTACGTCAACAATTGGCTATGGCTCGGGCTAGAGGTCGTATTTATGAACCGATCTTTACGAAACTTCTTGTGTACCTTTGTTATGACCCTGGGACGGGAACGAGTGTTTTTAGGTGTGGTCCGAAATTCAAGATGGCTGCCAGCGGCCATTTTGTACCGATGATGCAAAAATCAGTTTTTTGTACAGAACTTCTGTATGAAAGTTCTGATTTGAATAAAGTTTTGTATAAATGTTTAGTACCATGGGATACATCACATATAATACGGGTTTTTTTCTCGTGCGTAAATTATGCAAATTAGACTGACTTTGATTTATTTAGTGTTACTTTCAGAGCTGTAAGTGCCAAGCTGCTATGGCTCGGGCTAGAGGCCGTATTTATAAACCAATCTTTACGAAACTTCTTGGGTACCTTTGTTATGACCCTGGGACGGGAACGAGTGTTTTTGGGTGTGGTCTGAAATTCAAGATGGCTGCCAGTGGCCATTTTGTACCGATGATGCAAAAATCAGTTTTTTGTACAGAACTTCTGTATGAAAGTTCTGATTTGAATAAAGTTTTGTATAAATGTATAGTACAATGGGATACATCACATATAATACGGGTTTTTTTCTCGTGCGTAAATTATGCAACTTAGACTAACTTTGATTTATTTAGTGTTACTTTCAGAGCTGTAAGTGCCAAGCTGCTTTGGCTCGGGCTAGAGGACGTATTTATGAACCAATCTTTACGAAACTTCTTGGGTACCTTTGTTATGACCGTGGGACAAGAACGAGTGTTTTTGGGTGCAGTCCCAAATTCCAGATGGCCGCCAGCAGCCATTTTGTACCGACGATGCCGAAATCTGTTTTTTGTACAGAACTTCCATATGAAAGCTCTGATTTGAATAATTTTTTGTATGAATGTTTAGTACCATGGGATACATTACATATATTACAGGTTTTTTTCTTGTGCGTAAATTATGCAAATTAGGCTAACTTTGATTTATTTAGTGTTACTTTCAGCACTGCGAGTGCAAATCCCAATACGGCTCGGGCTAGAGGCCGTATTTATGAACCGATCTTCACGAAACTTCTTGGGTACCTTTGTTATCACTGTGGGACAAGAAGGAGTGTTTTGGGGTCCAGTCTGAAATTCAAGATGGCCGCTAGCAGCCATTTTGTTCAAAATTAAGTGCAATCAGATTTTTGCGCAGAACTTCCAAATGAAAGATCTGACTTGAATAAATTTTTGTATGAATGTTTAGTACCATGGGATACATTACATATAATACAGAGTTTTTCTCGTGAATAAATTATGCAAATTAGGGGTCCGGGTGGGACTTAGAAAATTTTGGACCAAAATCCGGAAATTAGTTTTTTGTGTTTTGATGCATTTTGGTCAATTTTAAGAAGAAGAAGAAAAAATTTTAGTCTGAAAATATTTTGTTGGGGACTGAAAATTTCCACACAAAAATAATAATCTACAATGATTGGTCTTAATCTGTAGTCCATTACAGTCACCTTGTAATTCTTTTATTATTGTTGACTGGGCCAAAACAAATACTAATTCCTGTCATATTCATTATTCAGTTGTCTTGGTCACAGCAAGTACTAATTCCTGTCATATCCAAGTTGAGCTACAGAGTCATTGACTCTTTCATTCCTAGTAAGTTCTAATAAGGTTCCAGCCAAATTTCAGAAGTTAAATATAAATTTCCGATAATAGGAACATAAACTGATGAAAGTTCGTATATCCTTGACGTATTTTGGAATCGGCCAGTCCTTAATCCGAGCTATCTTATCCGGATCAGCCCGTATCCCATCTGCAGACACGATGTGACCCAGATAAGACACCTGTCTTCTAAAAAGGGCACACTTAGAAGGCTTAAGTTTCAAACCCGCTATTCGAATTTTTTCAAAAACTCCCTCCAATCTTTCCACATGTTCTTGGAAAGTTTTAGCATAAATAATTATCATCCAGATATATTAAACAAGTTTTCCAATGCAGGTCTTTCAGAACGAGCTCCATGAGCCTCTGGAATGAATGAGGCGCTCCTGAAAGCCCAAAAGGGAGTACCTTAAACTCATAAAGCTTTTTACCCGTGCTAAAAGCATTTTTTTCCTGTGCTGAGGAAGCCATTTCTACCTGCCAATATCCCAAAGCCAAATCTAATGTAGAAAACCAACTGGCCCCCTGCATTCCTTCCAGACCATCATCTATGCGCGGTAAAGGATAAGCATCCTGATGAGCCACCGCATTTAATTTCCGGTAGTCTATACAAAAGCGTAAACTACCATCTTTTTTTTAACCAACACAATGAGAGCCGCCCACGGACTATTTGAGTGTTCAATTACCCCCTGCTCTAACATTTCTTGTAACTGCCTATCACCTTCCTGCTGCTTATGTACAGGAAGTCTATAGGCTCTCTGTTTTATTGGCGGATGACTACCTGTGTCAATGTCATTTTTAACAATACCCGTTCGACCTAAGTCTTTTTCATGTCTGACAAAAACTAACTTATTTCTATCTAGAAGCTCTTTCACCTGACTTACCTGCTCCGTAGTTAAAATATTTTCATCAATTGTTTGCTGCAAAGAATACTTATCATCTTTTTCTTCCTCATATTGTTTAATATTCTCCCCCAGAACCTCCCCATGCTGAAGTACCGCAACCATTTCACCTTTCTTTAAACACTGAGGCACTATGGTAGCATTAACCAAACGAATCAGCACTACATTTCCACTGGAGTTACCTACTAAAGTTCGGCCAACCATTACCCCAGAATGTTTTTTTGAAAACTCCTGATCCGCTTCACAAATTCCCTCAAAAACAGAAGCATTATGCCTCCTACCATTAACTAATACTTCGGAAGATGGAGGTATAATTATATTTTCTATCAACATAACCCCATCGCGTTCATTGTTATTACCGAAAGTAATTGGTATTTCTATTCCTGCAAATTTCTCTTTACTCTCACCCAGGTAGATATCCATACCCAGACCAGTCATTAAATCCACCCCCAATATCCCATCAAATGATAACTCTGCCACGTAAAACATATGTTCAAATTTAATTGTACCAACATTAATGGGATGATTTATAATTCCAGGTCCCCTCAAGTGTTGTCCGTTAGCTCCAAACACTTCACTAGGAGCGGATTGTAATTCCACAGGATCCTTTTAAAATACTTCCTTTAAGACTCTAGTACTTAATATACTAATAGATGATCCAGTATTCAGCAAAAAATTAACCTCTTTGTCAAGCAGTGTTAAAGGAATAAAAAAATGACCAGTCTTTTTCTCAGGATGGGTCCCATTCTTTTTGAACTGAGGTTCGACCCCCAACCTCAGCCCTTATCCTTTTAAACCTTGTCTATTATTCCATCTTCCACCTCTTCGCCCACCAAAATTTCCACAAAACCTTTTTCCATTACGTCCCCCATGTCCACGAACAATTTCTTCCCCACTCTGGTGTGTTTCATCATGATCTTGGTTACTCCTTATTTTATCAAGATGCTCCCCAACATCCAAACAACCAGTAAGCTTGCGACGCATTTCCCGCTGTTCTTTACGCAAGTCATCAAGTTGCAACCGGAAGTCGGACAAAGTTTGAGTCAGCAACTCCAAATTCTCGAAACTAAGAGTTTCTCTATCAGAATTTTGAACGGTGGAAGTTATCTCTACTCTACGATAAGATTCTTCTTCCAAAGCTAATCGAACCGCGGCATCTAACGTATCTGGTTTCCCGCGCAACACTTGCATGCATATTTCCTTATCAGTTAAGGCTTCGCTAAAGGCTTACTTTGCCACATCATCCCTCAATATAGAAGGGACCTCAGGATAAGCCTTTTTAACCAACCTACGTATACTGCTAGCCAGTTCTGGAAAGGTTTCTCGCGATGTTCGCCTTCTTGCTCGCAATTGTGAACGATAAATCGTTGTTCCTCTATATGAATCAAAATGATCTTTCAAACTTCTCAAAACTGCATGTGAACTAGCCTTAACACTACTATCTAAATCCTCGTAATACTGCAACGCGGCACCCCGCAACGACATGACTAGAAATCTATAAACCGTAGCTTCAATCCATTCATTAATCTCAACACATTTTTCAAAGTGAGTCACCCAATCAACAACATTCGTAGACCCATTAAATGTTTCAGGCGTAATCACAGGTTTCTGCGGCCCTCGATATTGTTTTCCATAAATCTCATCCTCTTCATTCCCGTCCGGAAATGAAGTCCGATCCACACTTTTTACCTTGGGACTAAACCCCTGGTTAAAGTTTACATTTGTTTTCTTAGGTCTAGCTCCCTTAGCCGGGATTCCAACTGGGTTCGAATCCCATGGAGCCGGATTCCAATTCACTGAATTACCTGGACAAACCAAGCCTTGTCTACCTATACTTTCAATTCCGGTTTTAGCCGGAATTCCCCTCGGACCTTCTGGTGTAGGTTCCAGGGTATATCCATAATATTCAGGGGTGTACGGTGGTTGATCTACCCCCTTTTTATGCATCATAATGTCCTCTTTCGATAGCATTTCAGTAAATTGCCAAGACGACTGTAAATACGCTTCCAAACCCTCAGAAAAGCCTGTAGCCATTTATCATAATAATTTTACATGTATTTATTTAACCCAAAAGGGGGTGTCAAGTCGATGCTTCAAATACAAATTCAATGGAAAAAGAAATCTTATAATTCTGTTAAAAAATTAACACCCAGCCAAGCTTCCTTTGTGTACAAGGTATCCGTCCCCCCTCAGACGAACATCCTGTCGGCGACGCCAAAAACAATTTTGTAAGTCGCTAGACAGGATCAAATTACACGCCTCCGAATCTTAAAAATTCCCTTCTCCTTGACCTTGACCTTAAGATAAACCTGTGTGGGCTATCCGTTGCCTCTCAGACAAATATCCTGTCGGCCGCGCCAAAAACTGTGATGACAATTTTGTAAGTCGCTAGACAGGATCAAATTACACTCCTCCGAATCTTAAAAATTCCCTTCTCCTTGACCTTGACCTTACGATAAACCTGTGTGGGCTATCCGTTGCCTCCCAGACAAACATCCTGTCGGCGACGCCAAAATATTGGCCCTTGACATCCCGTTGAATATTTTAGAAAGTGTAAAAGTATAATACAATTTTTTTGCTCACCTGGCCCAAAGGGCCATGTGAAGAATTGCCATCATTTGGCATCTGTAAATGTTTCACATTTTTGTCCTCTGCTCTGTAACTCCTGAACCGATGTGAACCAGACTTGGCAGAAATGGTCTGTGGGTGGTCCTGCTGCCAAATCATTTTGTTCCTGTTGAATGAAAAACATGGCTGCCAGAGGCATTCTTTGATTGTGATTGGTGGATTTTCAAACTTCTCCTCTGAAACTACAAGGCCAAATGTTTTGAAACTTCACATGCTTGTTGACTGGGACACCCTCTACCAACGATCCTCATTAAATGTTGACTGGGTTGCAAACATGGCCGCAGTTGCAGCTCATAGTTATCCTGGAAACCCTATGTTAAATCACATTTTCGTCTTATCTGAAACTACTTGGCCAGTGTGAACCAAACTTGGCACAAATATTGTATGGAGTCATCTGAAAACATTCATCATTCTGTTTCGCTCAAATGAAGGAGCATAGCAACCAGCAGCATTCTTTGATTTTGATTAGAATAACTGAGGGGTATGTAGTTCTGCCAGGTGAGTGATTACAGACTCTATAGAGCCTTTTGTTTTTTTATCATTAAACTTGGTCTCTCAGATAGCCACAGCTTGTTTTTGTTTGAAAAAAAATGATCCACAAATCGTTTGGGGTTAGGTTGGATCAAAAAGTATGGTTATTTGAACCTTTGGAATACTGTATTTTAGTCTTGGAAAACATTTGAAAAGCTTGTAGATTTTTTTCCCAAGATGCATGAACCTTGAAGACTATTTACCCTTTGTTTGAGGATTTCTATAATTTCCTTTAAATTTAAAGAACAATTTTCACTGTCAAAACATTTCTTTGCCTGACTATGTGTTATTGTCCATGCATCTTTGGATGGAGGTTTGATGGGGGGGGGGGGGGGGGGGCAATTGATTCAGACTCCTGCATTATGTCCTTGGGCAAGTCACTTCTCCCCGATTGTCCACATGGGGGCACGATGATGCCGTGTCAATGGTGCACATGTCTTCAACCAATCTAACCCTGCCTCTGCTGCAGTGCAGAGTTACGATGTTAGGGAGCTGGCAGCTGCCCGTCATTGCTTGGTGGTTCTCTCTGAGTACTCCAGCTTCCTCCACCCATAAAACTGTCACTGACATGATATGACCTTGGATGTTAATGTATCATTAAACTGTAATAAATAAATAAATAATAAGATGGAGTAAGAAAGAACCATTCATTCAGTGAGAATACAAAATTAGAGATGTGTAAACTGTCGTCAAAATACCAAAATTTGGGTTGAAAGCAAAAAATTTGGTCCATTTTATCAGTAAATGCAACAAGGAATTTTAGAAATTCAGTCTGATTGTGCAATTATGATTGAATTGTTTAAATTCCTAGTTTCACTATGGTAAAAATTTGCTTCTTGAAATTTTAATATTTCAACATCAGTGTTCAGAGGATTAATTCAAGCCTTCTTTTACTCTCTGTTTCTCCAATTTCAGAAAATATTACGGGGAGAAGATTGGAATATACTTTTATTGGTTGGGTTATTATACAACCATGTTGTTTCCAGCTGCCATTGTTGGTCTTATTGTGTTTCTGTACGGTGCAGGCTCATTGCCTTCTGATACACCAAGGTAAGTCATGATGAATGCAGAGAAAAGAATGTTCAAAAAATTAGAAGATTCTAACGAATTCATTACCAAAAATTGAAAATTTGTTTTGTGTAATTTTGTTACATAATACAAACAAAATGTTTGAAAATTAAAATTTAATTTACCCAGCCTCTTATTAGCTTAACTTGACAAAGTCAAGATAAGCTATTGCCATCTCGCGTGCTGAAGTCTGTTTGTCTGTGAGTCTGTTCATATTTTCCTTTAGCACAGGCTACACCCTGTAGTTCTTGTCTGATCATCACAAAATTTCATATGCAGGTTTGGGGTCATGTCTAGATGAGAACGTCGCCTTTTGGTCACGATCGGTCAACCGGTATGGCTGCCCGAGCCCAAAACCCGAAAACCATTAGCACAGTCTACAGGTCGTATTTATGAAAGGATTTCATTGTAATTTTGTAGGATGCCTCTGTATAATGTCTAGATGAGAACGTCCCCTTTTGGTCATGATCTGTAAACCGTGATGGCTGCCCAAGCCCGAAAACCCAAAAACCTTTAGTAGAGTCTGCTGGTCATATTTAATATGGAGGGATTTCATTGTAACTTGGTAGGATGACTCTGTATGATGTCCAGATGTAATCTTCCCCATTTGGTCGCGATCTGTCAACTGTGAGGACTGCCCAAGCCCAAAAACCTTTATCACAGTCTACGAGTCATATTTATAGAGGGATTTCATTGTAACTTGCTAGGTTGACTTCATATAATGTCTAGATGAGAACGTCCCATTTTGGACGCAATTGGTCAACTGTGACGGCTACAGGGGCCCAAAGCCCAAAAACCTTTAGCACAGACTGCAGGTCATATTTATGAAGGAATTTCATTGTAACTCCATAGGATCATTGCAGATAATGCCCAGATAAGAACGTCCCATTTTGGTCGTGATCATTCAACCATGATGGCTGCCCTAGCCCAAAACCCAAAAAACTTTAGTACAAACTACAGGTCCTATTTGTGAAGGGATTTCATTGTAACTTGGTAGAATGACTTGGTATAATGTTGAGATGAGGACGTCCCCTTTTAGTTGCAACTGGTCAACTCTGATGGCTACACAGGCCTGAAGCCTAAAAACCTTTAGCACAGTCTACAGGCCATATTTATGAAGAGATTTCATTGTAACTTGATAGGATGACTCGTTTTGGAATAATTTCACTGTAGCTTGGTAACTTTCGTTGACATACATTAACTGTGAGGGCCATATACATTAACTGTAAAGGCCTCATAAACCCACCCCTCAGTTCTTTAGTACAGTATACACCTCATATTATTTTTATTAAAAACATGGCATACAGGGAACAGAAATTAACATATTCCCAATTATCACAATTCTTGTCTTATTTCATAATCCTTTCATAAACATTGAACATTATCCTTTTCATCAAACACAACACACAGACAAGTTAAGCTACAGTGTCATTGACACATTCATTTTTTTTAAAAATAGTTGTAAAAACTTTCGCCAGTAAATGAACTTAATTTCAACAAATTTTGCATTCCATTGCAGGCATGACTTGTTAATGCACAGAATATAAACTGGTGAACTACAGAAAATTGTTGTGCTAGAATTGAAGCATCTTTCTTCAAAACACTGTTGTTTTTAAATGTTGTGAGAGCACATGAAAATTATGGAAAAACTTGGAAATTCAAAATTAAGTGTTCTTGCTCAGAAAGTTGTTTGTGTTTTTACCTTTGGGAGCTTAACTGATAGAGTGCTATAATATTTTTTGTAGTCAATCTTGTCCTTCAGTAATAATTTTATGTTTTTGAGGGGAAACTTTCTTATGAATTGTTACAGAACATCTCCACATAAACAAATAATTGCATGATGGTGAATATTAGCATGTCAAAAAGATATTAAGCATTTATAGGTTACCCATATTTTTTAGTAGGACAGAGGCAGATAGGGAAGCAACATTGTGTAAGGAAGTGTCAGTCCAAGTTTATATTGAAATTTACAAAACCTGTCTAGTAAATTATGCCTTGACATTGCTGAAGGCTTGATCCAGACTGAAATACTCTTGTAAATTTCATTATACAATGGGAACTCCTGTGAGATTATCTATTCATGATATAAATATTCTCAGAACTGAAAAAGGTGTAGATAAATTTACATAATCATACTTCATTATTTATTTATTGGGCTTTAACAACACTTTCGACAACAGGAGTCACCTTGAGTGTGACAGTTTTATGGGTGGAGAACCTGGAGAGAACTACGCAGCAACAGCGTGCACCTGCCAGACTCCCCAATGTACTAACTCCACATAAGCAGGATAGCATTGGTTGAAGACAAGTGCACCATTGATGTACAGTACACCTTAGGCCATAAAAAAAAATAGTCTGGGTTCTCCGGCAACGCACGCGTCACTTAAAACGTGCCACATCAACAAATTTTATCAGGTCATATTTTAGTAGCACGAGTTTTTTTTAGTAGCACCATTTTGAAAACCCACTTCCGCGTGTTGTGAACGAAATAACACCAATAAAATGTAAATTTTCAGTGTCTGTATATCGTCTGGATACATATTTATATTGAATTGCCGGGTTTATCAGGGAATTAGCGAAATTATGCCCGTTTGTGTGGCATGCAACATTATTAAAAATGATCCAGAGTTTGGTGAAACGTAACGAAAATGGCAAAGTTTTTTTACATTCCCCGATTGGCAAAAATATATAATTTTGGGCTATGTTTTTCAGTTTTTGAAATGAAATAAAAAAATAAAAAGCTGGCCACCCGCGGTATTTTTATTTTTGATAATTGTCTGAGAACCCGGACATTTTTTGTTAATGACCTTAGTACACAGTGCCATCATGCTCTTACACAGGAAATCAGGATTAATTGCTTTGCCCAAGGACACAGTACAGTTACCCCTGGTGGAGATCGAACCATGGACCTTTCGGTTTGAAGTTATGTGCTGTAACCACTGAGCCAATGCGCTCCCAATCCTACTTCATTACTAGTGTTTTCAGTGATTTAGAAAAAAGTTTTGATAGATGCAGTGCACAGCTTTTTCAGGTAATCACACAATTCAACCCAAGTTTGAAAAGCCTTGGAATCATTCCAGTAAATAATTCACACAACAGGTCAAATTTTGCATGCAGTTTCTGAGTATACTATGAGGTTTCATGTCAAGCTCTCCGGTCACCAGTCTAATTCTGTAAAAAAATTGATGCTGTTATAGCACTTAAATAGTTCTTTATCAGTGTTAGATTCACATATCTGGAATATTTCAATTGTTTGGAAAAGCAAACCTGCAGTTCACTTTTCCGACCAACTGATATATTCCAGATGAGTGAATCGAAAAAAGTTCATAAAGATTCATTTTCAGTGAATCAAAGCTAGAAATGTTGGTCACCCAAAACTTAATTTGATCAACATTTTGATGACATTACAATCAAAAATGAAGACTCACCTCAGTCGTAGTGTTATGGTTATGCTGGATAGTTCCATAAATTATGTTCAAATCATGATGTTTTCAAGGGAAATTAAATACTTATTGATTGGAAAATCTATAACTGTGGCAGGAAAGAATACATGTATACCTTGTATGTAAGTAAAAGCATGTCAAATTACATCAATGGCCATCTGCGTGCAAATTTCCACAAAAAGTTGATAAACAAACAGCATCAAATTCCAAACAGAATTAGACTTGTGGCCTAAGAGCTTGCTTTCATATCAGTCAGGTGTTTTCTGTGATAATAAAAATTTTGTGTATTACATGATATGCATGGAATGTTAAAACTTTGCTGCAATAATAAAAAATCACCTTGAGAAAGTCAAACACACGGCAATTAGAAAGGGTTATTCAATTTACAGTTTATGTATATACCAACAGTCATAACCGTTCATTGCTATTAAAAAAAACTCACAATTCAAATTTTACTTTTTTTGAATTTTTTGCTAAAGAACTTAAAATGGCTTATGCGTAATGATACCATAAGCAATTTTTTAGGTGAAAAATGAAAAAATGTTGTTGGAAATTTTCCAAGTGGTTTTTCTACTATTCCTTTCAGTAATGGTTCACCAATATTCATTCAAGTGAAATCTGCTTTGTTGTGTAACAAGTAGGTCATGGTGAAATAAGACAACACAACAAGGGTGGAGTACAGGGGACAGAATTCAAGGACCCAAGTTTTTAAAGGGTTTCCTGAGTGTCATAGTGCAAGTCAAATGTTTGAAAAAACTTGAGCACGGGTTAATGATTCCTGTGCCTGTATTCTTCCCGAAGTGTGTTCTGTAATTATACCAAAAGTACTCTTAAGTTAAATGAATGAATCTTTTAAAGAAAAATATCACCATTAACTTTTTCTTGTGAGAAACTGTTGTTTTGTGTCAAAGCATTTCATTGGCTCACTTGTATCCCTTCAACCAGTTAGATGCATTCTGACATGCTGTGGGCCAGATTCCTAACACATTTTTAATGCCTGTGTTCTGCTAGGTAATGCCGAATATACACAACAATTGTGGTATAATGAACTGATAATGTTGTTCTTGTTTTTAGCTCTGATGTCTGTGATGATAATGGTGTTGGTAATATAACAATGTGTCCTACCTGTGACAAGAGATGCTCATACTGGAAGCTGTCTCGAAGTTGTACATACTCTAGAGCCACATATCTCTTTGACAATGCTGCTACTGTCTTTTTTGCTGCATTCATGGCATTATGGGGTAGGTAAACCATATAGCAATCAGCCATTTTTGTACCCCAGTATGAAATATGAAGGGATTGAGTTACCCTTGTCCATCAATCCATCTATACAGGTTTGACAAAACAGGTCAAGATCGTATTTGGCGTCTAAAGTTTTGTTCTCGGTGGTTTCAGATTGTTTAGACATCCCACATCAATATTCCATCAGCTGGCCTCCTGTTAGCCTTGAGGAATTTAAAATGTTAGGCCCAAATGACGTGGCTGCAAAAATTACCGAAAAAGTCACGTTTCGAACATTTGAAACATTTAGCGCAATTTCATGACCCAAACTGGCTTTGAACCCACCCATATCATTTCCTGATCAACATAATGTGAATATCACCACTGGTAGGATTGGGCCAGCATTCGTAAATGTTACCAGCCGGGCTTTATGACACAATTTCCAGACCAGTGGTGACAATGTCTGTCATGAAAATGGTCATAAAAGTAGGTGACACTCACTTTATTCAAGGGTAATGGGTCTTCAGTTGAGTATGAGAGATATTGACATCAAATAAGTGATCTCTTATGAGCTGGTGCCAGTTCCAATTACACTCCTCAATGAAGCTGGTGATTTGCATATACCATAATCGAAAGCATCCCTAAAAACACGAACTGCATGAACATATCAGCAAGGAAATCCACAGCGACATGCGCAGATGTTTGCAGGTAATTGATGTATGTGCCCTACTCTGGATTCCTCTCTGGTTGGCCTCGAATAAACTTCGCAGTCCTACTGTGCTGAATTTCGTTGAAAAATTTCAAGAATCTGTGAAACAGAAGTTGTTGTGTGACATTTATCTTATTTTCGACCCGTACAATGAGTTCAGAATGAAAGGTTGTACAAGAGCTCATAGGAGTGCTGAAAGCTGTTACCGAGAATTCAGGTTGAGTGCAACATCCATATAGCAGTCTCAAAAACTTATGCCGATCGACACTGAGAATAAAAGGCAGCTCATCAGTATAACAGTCAGTATTTCAAGTCAAGAGTTTTAGTAGTGAAAGTACTAAGGGGCACAAACTTGTCGTTTCTGGCCAAAACAACGTACCAACTGAAATTAACAAAAGGCGAATTCATTGAAAGGCGTGACATGAAAACCAGTCACGAAGAAGCTGATAATATTATAGTTCTACGAAGAGTGAAACTTGCTATGGATGATAAAAAGCAGGGTGTTATTCTTGCAGACGACCCAGATATGTATACCCTACTCTTGCATCACTATCTGGAACAGAATAAAACATCTCCCATGTAAATGGAGTCACTCATTAGGGATAGGTCTGTGATAGATATTGGTTCCACTGTAGAGAAGCACCGTGACATTATCACAAGTATCCTTGCCGTGCATTATATCTCTGATGTGATACCATCACCAGATGCTTTGGAACAGGTAAAGGTCGTGTCCTTAAAGTTTTGAATGAGGGTTGAATATCGCTAGAGTCCATTGGAGAAATTGATGCTCCTTGGGACAACGTCTTGCGTGAAGCCACACAGTTCATGGCTTCCTGTTATGGGTGTCCTACATCCAAATCAATGTCTGATGTAAAAGTCAGTAGTTGGACATCCAAAGTAGGATGACCAGAAGCAACAAAAGTCCCTAAAGTATGTACCCTCCCTCCAAGTACTGATTCATTTGCAGAGGACGTCAAACAAGGCTGCATGCAAGCGTGCATTTGGAAAGATCCAAGTTTGTCAAAATTAAGCATCTTGGTTCTTATTAGGTGTGGAGCCCAAATTTTAATTGGTTTAATTTTGGTGCAATATGAGAAATATTCTTTAAAGAATATTCTCCAGAACCATCAGTGAGAATCTTTTGATATTTGGTATACAGCATCTTTATGGGGGTAGATTCAAGTTTGTTCAAATCAAGCCCCTCAGTTAATATTTGGGTTCCCAAATTTTAACTTAGTGCAATATGATGAGTAATCTTTGATAATCTTCTTCTTCAGATCCACAAGTCAGAAGCTTTTGATATATGGTATACAACAGTCTTACCCAGTCCATCTTTTGATATTTGGACTCCCTTTGGGGGCCTGAATTTTAACTAAGTGCAAGATAGGGAATATTCTTTGAAAATATTCTTCAGAACCACTTGTCAGAGTCTTTGTGATGTATGGTATATACAGTAGAACCTGTCTTGAGAGACCACCCCTTTTGCCAGGCAAAAGTGGTCTCTCAAAACAGTTGGCCTCTCATGACAGGTCCATTACAGAGTAAAACAACCAAATGGTGATAGGTCACAGTGGTATCTCAAGACAGGTGGTCTCTCGTGACAGTGGTCTCTCAAAATAGGTTTTACTGTAATGTCTTTACAGGGTTCTAATTCAAGTTTGTTCAAATCAAGTTCCTTGTTTAATATTTGAGTTTCTCTAGGGGTGGTGATCCCCTCTAAATACTCTCTTCTTCTTTTGTGATCACAATTCTGTACTGAATACAGAAAAAATCAATTCCTAATATTCTAACGTTAATTCTTTCCAGCAACTTTCTTCCATGAGATCTGGAAAAGGAAACAAGCTGAGATTGGCTATGATTGGGATGTGAATGACTTTGAGGATGAAGAGGTAACTATAAAAAACATACATTGCTCAGGAACCTGGATAACTAAGGAAATACTATCGATTTCCTTTTTTATAACCTGATTTAAAAAATTTTGGCGTGGTGGTTTAAGAATGTTTGTCTCCCTATGAAAGTTGGAGGCTTGATATCCCACCAATTGTTATCTAATGTTGGAGTTTCAAAGGCCAACTATTTGACATTTTGTAAATTATTTACACCATATTCAGACATGCAAAATGTAATAGATTTAACTGGTTAAGGGCTAGATTATTTTTGGTGGTTTGAATTTGGTATTCAAAATTTCTTTTATTGCAAATTATTGAGGAGTGCCCACAGACACCCTCCAATAATTCATAATGAAGCAAATTTATATAAATAAAATATCTAATTGTATTATTTTATCCGATTTCAAGTGTTTTTTCTTGTAATCATTTCCTTAGGTTTCCCTTCCTTAAATTTACATAAAAACTGTTCCATTAGACCATTTTAATTTAAATTTGAGGAACTAAAATGTTCATCATACCTTTATTTGTACAGGATGTCCATATTGAGAGGAAAAAATCATGATTTTGGAACATTTCTCCATTTGCAGACCTCTTTCCAGTTGCTTTCATTTTCTTCTATAGAGTGTAATCAGATAGTCATACAACTTACAGGTCTGTGTTGAAATGTAAATAAAACATACACCACACTGATTTTCATCAGTTAAATTATGAATGATTGTGAGAATATTGCATCACAGGGAAGCACATTCGTTGTGATATACATCATACAATTTCGAAAATATCATGATAATGCTATAGGAATATCACCATAATAAGATGCAAATATGGAGTTATTAACAAACGAATATTGCCTAATGGTAGACTTTGTTATAGGCTATACTGTACCATATATAAGCAGACTCCTCACTTTCACTCCAGCCCACACGCAGCAACCTCACATCAGTATCCTTTATCACACTAATATTCTTGAATTCCCTTGAATACACACTATTTACACTTCACAACTCCAGTACCAGCACTTGTATCTAAATATTCACCATCACCCAAATATGCATACCCTGGAAAAACCCACATAAGAGATGTGATTAACGACAGTTTCCATTGACAATACTTTACTACAGTTGAACATAATATAAGGGATGTAAATCATTGTGACAGTTTTTGAGACAAAAAAATTAAAAATTAGTAAAATATGAATGGTAGTTTTTGTGACAAGCACTGGCCAGTTCTTGCCATTATATTACATATAGGATTAACTTTTAACCTGCTGAGTCATTTTAAAATATTTTTCATCAAATCTAGTCATGGCTGTTTCACAAGAAATCTTGGGTTGAAAAGTTTATAAGACTTAAAAGAGAAAATTGGGTCAAATATCTTCAAATTTGACTGATTTCAAAGAGATTCACTGTCCCAGATGGAATATCTGCGAGCAGCATGTAGGGAGTTAAATTATCTTAACTGAAGTTTCTTGTCAAACTTTGTTTATCTAGATAGTAAACAAAAACTTAATTAGGAATTATTGATGAGCCACAAGTCTTGAAGGTTTTAATGATGAGAAAGGTGTGCAAGAATGTCAAGATCTTTTAATAGGTGATACTAAAAGTAGAAGAGATCATTATGGCTTTATATTATATTTATCTTTGCAGGAAACTGTGAGACCAGAGTTTGAAGCTTCTGTAAAGTACTTTTATATTAATCCAGTTAATAAAGTAAGTTTTCATTCATATTTATCTTCATTTTTCTGCATCATACTTTTTTGACTATTTTCGATTATATTTTTATCTGTGGTACGTAGGTTAACACTATTTATTTTTTTATTTAATAATTTTAGCAAGAAGAACCGTTTTTACCATTCTGGAACAAAGCAGTCCGATATAGTGCCACTGTATTTGTGCTTCTCCTTATGGTATGTATACAAGTGAAAACACCATCTAGATTGTTAGTTACATTCCTTGGATGCATAATATTCATAGTATATTTTGATAAACAATAACCTTTCAGTAATATTATGTAGATATACTTTGATGTGAATGAGCTTGACAATTACTTAAAATATAAATGGCTTAGAGATCTTTTAGTTCCGTGTTTGTGATGTTTTAATTGCCTTGTTGCATCTTCCTTCCAGTATGACTGCAAAATGGTTGATTCAGAGACTGGGCTTTAATAATTTCAGGGATGTGGCTTGAAAACTAAAATCTGAAGAGCATAACTAAATATTCAAAGTAGTTTTATTTTTAAATTAAACGAGTTTATTTGTATAATTAAGCACCTTCTGTATATTCTCTGTACAAAAAGACAGTGAAAAGCCTCTCATTTCATGTTCACAACAAAAAAATTAAAATTAAAATTAAACCCTCCTTCCCTCACTGATTTAAACAAAAATTGCCTGAAAATCAATTTATTTTGTGTGGCCTAAGATGTATGTGGCATCATTTTTGGATGGTTAACCTGAATCAATTCCGGGTGAAATAGAGGACAAATACAGGCCACAGTCCCAATGTGAATTGGGACCATTTTTCCCTAATTCTAGCCCTAAGAATGCCAGTTTCTCCATCCAGTGTTTTTATTTTGTAGAAACCCTCTAAGTAGTGAATAATCTACTGTGCATATTGGCAAAATTGAAAATATCTTGATTTCAATGCACAGAGGTACTGCATAAAATTTATTTTGTAATCTACTTAACTTGTATTATCCAAATAAACATCTAAATTAGGAAGACTTATGATGTGACAAATGTTTCTTGTCAAGTGTTGTCTGACTGAATAGGCAGACAACACTTGACTAGAAACGAGCTGCTTAGATCAGACTTTTCTCAGCTCACTGTTATTCAAAATCTCAAGTGTTCCCAAAGGCGCCCTAAGAGATGGAGTAGTGCACGTTTACTGTGGTTAAAAAGTTCTGCTTTACTGATAAAATAGGATCCGGTAATCACGGCCTGGTGTGGAAGTCACAAAAATGAGCAACATGGGTATAAACGATTGGCTGGACTTGACTTTATGTCCATGTTGTGGTCACACTTAGCTATCGTGCAGAAATGTGTGACCTTAAACATCAATAAATAAATAACTGGAATACAATCAATATCCAATTTATAGTTAGAATTTCTTTGAGAACACAGTAATTTTCTTTGTGCTTGGATAAAATACAATTAACAGGAATATTGTATTAATCCTATTAAATTAAGTGAAGTATACTGTATTAACTATAAATGTACACTGACCAGTACTCATAATACAGAAGTGGTCAATAATTTTGCCCCATTTAAGATCCAGTCAAAAATTTTCTGCCTGCTTTCATTCAATAGTACTATAGAATTTCGCCTGTCAAAAGAGAAATGTATGAGAAGCTATTTTAACCCTTAATCCTTACACAGCCATAAACTGCCACTTTTATATTGCTTTGAAAAAGTTGTTCCCAAGTGTATTCTTCCTTGAGAATACTACCGATAGGCTCTATTTATGTTGATGATGTTTTTTTATATCATTGTTGGCTGCCTGTAGCCAGGTAGCCAACAATGATATAAAAACAGTGTCAGGCCTTCTGCAGCAGTATACATCTAGATAAGGTAACAATTATCTCAAAAATAATCTGAGGCTGTAAGAGTTAATTTGTTTTTCTTAACACAATCTTGATTTTGCAGTATTTTATTTTGCAAATTTGTGAAGAAAACTTTTGTCATCATGTATACTGTTCAAAAAAAGAAACGCAAAATTAGTTTTCTGTGATGAAGGATGGTCCCATGTTATGTGATAATGAGATAAAGAACAAAATCAATTCATAACCAAAGTTTTAATGAATGAATGGAGCACAAATGGAGACGTTTCCAACATTAACGTCACAAGTCGACATCATCCAAACTCGGTATCTAGTGTGACTGCCACCTGAGTCCAAAACTGCTTGGCACCTTCTATACATTGCAGCAATCTGATTCCGGATGGAATCTTGAAGTATTGTGGCCCACTCCTCCTGCTACGTTTGCATCAACTGCAGTAAAGTCTGAGGTTCAGGAAGACATTGTCACACACGTCGATCCAGTCAATCCCATAGATGTTCAATTGGGTTCAAATCTGGCAATGGCAATCTGGTGAGGGGGGGGGGGGAGGGGGGGAGGGCAGGGCAAGACTTTGATGTTGTTATCCTGTAGATGAGCTGTTGTGAGCCTTGCTGTGTGCGGTTGGGTGTTTTCATGCTGGAAAATGGCAAAGGCATTCTGCATAATGGGGAGCATGTGAGGATGTAAACTTGCCTCTCTGTACCTCTGCGCCATCAATTTACCCTCAACATGGACAAGGTCCATTCTACCAGTGTGTGAGTTGGCTGCCCATATCACAACGCTACCACCAAATCTGTCCACCTCCCAAATGCAGCTACGCACGAAACGTTCTCCACGACGTCTGAATACACAGCATCATCCATCAACTCTGTGAAGAAGGAAACATGATTCGACACTGAACCATACCATTCTCCATCTCTGATGAGGCCATGTCCTGTGCATCTTACACTGTTGCGGTCACTGTTGACTGTGCTGCGCCGTCAAAATGACGCCATGAACTGGCCGTCAAGCACGCAGACCTGCCTCACATAGACGGTTGCGAATGGTACAATCTGAAATCCTCTGCGAACCGTGTTGACACTGTAAAAGTTGGTGTGGTTGTTCTCTCCCACAAATGACGTAACTAGATGTATCGATCCTGCGCCGGGGTGGTCACTCTGGGGGCCACCCAGATCTTGGAAAGTCCTGCATTGTCGTGTGATGGTGCTCAGTGAGACATTGAACACTCTAACTACATTTGAAGCTGATTCGCCTGGTTCCAAGCGGCCAATGGCATTTTTTCTCTGATCTCCAGTCACACTCTGTATGTTGCATAAGCAAGATCCCTTTAACGCTGTCCTAATTCTGACCGATTTCCATGTCCATTTGTACCCCTACTCACTCAGATCGCATGCTCGGAGCGTTCAACTTCATGATTAGGTATTCACTCAGCGGAAACTTGGTTTTGTTAATTTCCAGTATTTGTGGGGTGACGGTGGCCGAAATGATGCCCCATTGTCCAAAATGTTACATAATATTTAGACCACCTCGATATGTCATTAACCATATCTACAGCCATACTTCATCACTATATTCACCAAAATTTGCCATGTGATCGTGACTATACCCATTTTGCGTTTCTTTTTGATGAATATATTTTTAGGCTCCACCATAAAATAGCAGGGGGTGGGAGCATATATTGTTACCCTTGTCCATCCCTCATTACATTATTAAGTCTTTCTGTCATTCTGTCTTTCCATCACTCCGAAATAAGTTTTCCAGACTTTTTTCGCTATACATTGAGATAATTGGCTGATTTCTGTTATCTGGCTTTTCGTGGGTTCAAATTGAGTTTGAGTTTGGTCACAGTCGGATGATTTTTGAGGGAGTTATTGACCTTAAAACTTCGGAAGTAACAGTTTTCCTGACTTTTTTTCACTATACATTGAGAAAATTGTATGTATCTTTGTCATGGTTACCAACAATTGAGTTGCTCGGTGGTTCTCTCCAGGTACTCCAGCTTCCTCCACCCGTAATACTATCACGGTCATGATTAGCCATTGTGCATATAAGTATGTGACCTCAAACACCAATAAATAGTTATTGCCCTTTGTCTGATAAAAAATATAGTGTAATGCTTGTTTATGGCATAAACCGGATTTCATTTCTTTTTAGTATATGTCTCTTTAGCAACAATGTCTACGTCAAGTTCGATGACCAGTGATATTCGATGAAAGTTATGAGAGTTATGGCCTTTTGTAAAAAAATGTTGTGTAATGCTTGTTTATGGATTAACTTAAACATTAGTAACCAAATATCAATTTTTGGGGGTATAGAACTCTTTGGGAACAAAGTTTACCTCAAGTTCGATGACCACCATTATCCAATGAAAATTGTCAGAGTTATTGCCCTGCCTGCACCCCCCCCCCCCTCCCCCACTCCCCCCTCTGTGCCAATTAGACAATTTTTTTTCTTTGCTCCAAAATGCATTTGGAATGATTTAGAGTGTCTTTTCTTTGGTTCAAAAGGCATTTTGAAGGATTTAGAGTGACTACATGCAGAATTTTTTTTTTTATGCCTATACCCCCTGCCCCCCTCCCCTTCCCCACCCAATGTTTTATGTACTTCATCTTTAATCTTTTACCTAACACAAGTTGAAGCCATCAGATTTTTTCATTTTTTTTTTTACTTCTAACCATTGCTTATTAGTCATTAGAACAAGCTCATCAAGCTTATTCCATTAATAGGTCATGAGGTATGTTTTGGGGTAGAAAAATGAAACAATAAAATTTGAAAAGCAATTTTTGTATATCACGAGTGCAGATATGGCTGATTTGTTGGGTAAACAGTTAACAAAAAATAGCATAGACTATTTTGTGTCTAAGAATTGTCATTGCTGGGACAGTCAGTCTCCTTGTGTGACATCGCTCTAGTTTTGGGGTCATACCTGAACCCCAAACAGGTAGTATCTTAACTTTAGAGCAACTAAAATAAATAAAAAAAATTGCCAGTGAGAGAGAGAGAAGAAATGGTTTCATGTGCCGAAGGCGGGCAGGGACGGATTTGGGGAGCAAGCCCCTTTCGACCCTCGTTGACTGTATAATTTTGTCATGTCAGAGCATGGTAGAGGAGGGAAAGAGTAAAGGTGTTCAGCGGCGTCTGTGTCTCCTGCGGTTTTTCTTGGTGGGAGGAGGATGTGTTGGAGAGATTGATGCTGGTGGCATTGTTGGATCTGGAGGAGTAGTAGGTTCCTTGGTAACGAATGGCCTGATCCTAACTGCTGTTTCTTCTTGAGATTTCCTGTAGCTTTTTAGGTTGATTATGAGGATTGTCCTGATTGAGTGTGCTGGGAATTTTTTTGACACGTAGAAGTTGTAGTTATCTTGGACTGTGGCTCGGGTGGTGTCGTCCTCGATCTGCTCCCCAAGGAATGCCTCCATGGACTCCAGGAAGCACTCCTCCTGGTCCGAAGAAGCCGGAGAAGCAAGAGATGGAGGGGTGGAAGGTGCGTCATCTGAGACAGCTTCCTGTACCATTGACAGATCTTCCTCCTCCATCTCCTCTTCAGATGAAGAGTCTGATGAAGAGTCCTGGGAGAGGGGTGCCGAGCTGGACAAGGGTTGTTCAGGGGTGACAGGTGTTGTCCCTTTGATGCCCTCACTTGCCTCCTTCTCCTTATTCTTCTCCAGGAACTCCGTCGTTCGGCGGGCATCTCGTCGTCTGGCGGAGGGTCCCTTCTTTCTTATTCTCTTCTTCTTGGTGGTGGCTGTACTACTCCGGCGGCCTTCATCCAGCTTTTCCGTGTCACTAGGAGAGTGACCAGTGTGAGGGGAAATCCCCTCACGAAAGGTGCTACACCTCTCCGAGGACAGCGGTTCAGATTCTTTATCAAAATCCAGTGTCAGGTGAATTTTACCCTTGAGGACCTGGATACTCCAGGTGGTGGCAAGGGTAGCCTTCACTCTGACAAGTGTTTCTTGGATCACAAGTGGGAGCTCCATTGTTCAGTTGCTAGCACCTCGGAGTCCAAGGTGCGAATGAATAAGTGAGTTGTGCCAGTGATACTGTATCATTCAGTATAAAGAGAAAATGTCTGACACCTCCAAAGGTGTTTTGAAGAATGTTTTGGCAACATTTATCACTCAAGGGATGTTACTCTGGTGTCAGACATCACAGGAATGGTTGCCAGTACTCTCAAGAACTCACGTTGATTTCCATACTAGATCAGCTGTTTTGAATCATGTATCAAGTTTACACCTATAAACAAGATTTTTATTGGGAAATTAGAATAATTAGTTCATTAATAAATGATAATAGTGGGATATTTTATGTGAAATTCAGAAGTTATTTTCTGAGAAATTCCAAGTAAATTAAAATTTGGGAACCACAAGGTTTCGAAATTATCTAGGATCGATTTTGTGATAGTGCTCTATAAAATGGAGATAAAAATAGAGTATTATTTATTTAAAAAACTAATTTTTTTCCCCCATTTTCATTTTTCTATATTGATTTTGTGTTGTATGATTGCTGTTAAAATAAAAAATATCATTGAAGTAACATGGAAGTTCTATTATATAATTTTAGGCTCTCACAACTGGATTTTAGGCATCGTTGACCATTCCATCAGGAATAAAAAATAAAAATACAAACCACCCTCTCTCATTCATTTAAAAAACATTTCCCTGAGAATGAAGTATTTAATTTTGTTTGGCCTTAGTTTATGATGTGAAAACTCAAGAGAATCAGTTTTCCGGACTTTTGTGATTGCAGGGACATGTGTGTCGTGATGACACATCTAGCCTTAGTTATAATACTAAAAATATCACTTCATATTTATCTTTTTTCAGATCTGTGTTGTATTGGCAGCAGTGGTTGGTGTGATTGTATACAGGACTGTTATTGTCATTGTGTTCTATACAATTGATGATGAGACTATTCGAGCACAAGCCAAGCTTGCTGCTTCAGGCACAGCAGCTCTTATTAACTTGCTCATCATTATCGTATTCAATAGGGTAAGCTGTTTGAAGTTTTGATATATATGTTGTAGTTGAAACTCGAGTCTGGTAGAATCAGAGATTATTCCAGTATAAAGTGGAAATACAGTTTCAACTGGCAGTGACTGGCATTCTAGTTTCTGCAGGAAAAAATTCTTGAACAGAAACTTTAATTCCCAGTTTATGCTGAAGGTACCTAAACTCTTTCTACCAGCAGAATTTGAAATGCAGCCCCTGAAATTTGAAAAATGTAGGTTTTGGGAAACTGCAACACCAGAATTCATTTAATGAGTCCAGTTTTTGCCATGGGTATCATTTTTCAAATTTTGTTCAGTTAAAGGGACACTAAGCCATTAATTTAAAAAAAATATTGGCTCTCTAATTTTGCTTGTATGTGAAAAAGCATGAAAAAAACCATTTATATATAGACTATATAAAAATAGTGTTTTTTATATCTGGTTTATACCAAGTTGAAATATAGTTAATATTTTCGAGGCTCGGTGCCAAGAAAATATTAACTCTATTTCAAAGAGTTGTATAAACCAGATATAAAAAAACACTATATGTATATTGTTTTTATCTGATAATAAACAGCAGTTTCACTCATTGAGACTTATATTCACTTTTATCCTGATTACCACGGGCCTCTGTAGAAAACGAGACGAAGCAAATGGGATGAGACAAACAGTGTTGCATTCCTTATACCACAAAATCGATGATTCACACTTTAAAGGATTTTCACTACACTCAAACAAAAAAGTTAACATGTTATATTCGTGTGAAATCAGTGAAAAGTGGATTGTTTAGTAACTTTTTCATTTGGAATCTGACAATACTGGAATAACTCATTGGAATTTACGTTTTCTTGGTGGTGCCATTGTAGGATGTTCTGTGAACTGGTAAGTGTATATGTTCATATTTTGTACATTTAATTTTAATGTTGCTCCATAGAATAATTGTTGAACATTGTTTGTTGACATTGTCATTTCTTCATGAATTAGGATGTTTAAGGGTACTGCTGCTGCTGGGGGGGGGGGGGGGGGGGTGTAATTATGACACTTTGTCTGCTGAATTGGTGATGTTATTGGCTCCCCAACTATAGTTGTGTGAACCTATGGCATAGCCCTCACGTCGGCGTCCGGATTCATTCATTTTGAACTTTTTTGTGCAGGTTTTGATTTTTTTTTTTGCTTTTTTTTTATGTCGGCATGCTTTTCAGGGATAGTAATATTTTATTCAACCCTTTCCATGCTTAGTTACTTGAATTTTGAACTTTTGTGTACAGGTTTTTGACTTTTCTGTGCAGGTTTTTGACTTTTGTGTACAGGTTTTGAAATTTTGTCTTCAAGTGGAGTTTTACCTTACTGGCATATTGCCATGGTGGTTACCTTAACATTTCATGGTATTTTTCTCAATTTTAACCCTTTGAAACAAATGTGATACTTTTTTTTTACTTATATGTGCAGGTTTTGAGGTTTGTCTTTCTTCTCTTCCAAGTGGCGACTTAGCTTGTAGCATATTGCCATGGATTCCTATTTTATGTTAGGATGCTTCTTGGAGCTAGTATTATATTATTTAACCCTTTAGCTGCTTATTTACCTTAATTTTGGACTTCTGTGTGCAGGTTTTTGACTTTTGTGTGCAGGTTTTTGACTTTTGTATACAGGTTTTGATATTTTTTTAAGAGAACTTTTTCCTCACTGGCATATTGCCATGGTGGTTTCTGTAACAATTTCAGGGTATTTTTCTAAATTTAAACCCTTTGAAAACAAACGTGATACTTTTTGGACTTTTATGTGCAGGTTTTGAGGTTTTTCTTTCTTTTCTTCCAAGTGGATATTTTTCAGGTAGAGTTTCACCTTACTGGCATATTGCCATGGTGGTTACTGTGACATTATCCGGGTATTTTTCTCAATTTTAACCCATTGAAACAAATGTGATACTTTTTTTTTTTTACTTTTATGTGCAGGTTTTGAGGTTTGTCTTTCTTTTCTTCAAAGTGGAGACTTACCTTGTAGCATATTGCCATGATTCCTATTTTATGTTAGGATGCTTCTTGGGGCTATTATTATATTATTTAACCCTTTAGCTCATTATTTTATTCATTCATTTTGAACTTTTGTGTGCAGGTTTTGATTTTTTTTTTATTTTGCTTTTTTTTTTTATGTCAGTCTGCTTTTTAGGTATAGTAATATTTTATTCAACCCCTTCCATGCTTAGTTACTTGAATTTTGGACTTTTGTGAACAGGTTTTTGACTTTGATGTGCAGGTTTTTGACTTTTGTGTACAGGTTTTGAAATTTTGTCTTCGAGTGGAGTTTTACCTTACTGGTATATTGCCATGGTGGTTACCTTAACATTTCAGGGTATTTTTCGCAATTTTAACCCTTTGAAACAAATGTGATACTTTTTTGACTTTTATGTGCAGGTTTTGATGTTTGTCTTTCTTTTCTTCCAAGTGGATATTTTTTAAGTAGAGTTTCACCTTACTGGCATATTGCCATTGTGGGTAATGTGACATTTGCAGGGTATTTTTCTCAATATTAACCCTTTGAAACAAATGTGATACTTCTTTTTACTTTTATGTGCAGGTTTTGAGGTTTGTCTTTCTTTTCTTCCAAGTGGCAACTTACCTTGTAGCATATTGCCATGGTTCCTATTTTATGTTAGGATGCTTCTTGGGGCTATTATTATATTAGTTAACCCTTTAGCTGCTTATTTACCTTAATTTTGGACTTTTGTGTGCAGGTTTTTGACTTTTGTGTACAGGTTTTGATATTTTGTCTTCGAGTCGAGTTTTACACCTCACTGGCATATTGCCATGGTGGTTACTGTAACATTTTCAGGGTATTTTTCTTAATTTTAACCCTTTGAAACAAATGTGATACTTTTTTGACTTTTATGTGCAGGTTATGAGGTTTGTCTTTCTTTTCTTCCAAGCGGATATTTTTCAGGTAGAGTTTCACCTTACTGGCATATTGCAATGGTGGTTACTGTGACATTAGCCGGGTATTTTTCTCAATTTTAACCCATTGAAACAAATGTGATGATTTTTTTTTTTTACTTTTATGGGCAGGTTTTGGGGTTTGTCTTTCTTTTCTTGAAAGTGGAGACTTACCTTGTAGCATATTGCCATGGTTCTTATTTTATGTTAGCATGCTTCTTGAGGCTATTGTTATATTATTTTACCCTTTAGCTGCTTATTTACTTTAATTTTGGACTTTTGTGTGCAGGTTTTGGACTTTTTTCTACTCCAGCCACCCCTTTACATTGGCCACCTGCTGGTGAGCCACGGGGTACTGATACCCCCTCTAGTTGCCAAAGCAATCAAACTTGAAGCTGAAAGGCACGTGGATTTTCTACCATGTTCAGACAGTATGTTGAAATAATGTGTATTCAATCGAGAAGCTTCCAATTTCCATTAATTATGGTCCACTTTTGATTTTTATACTCTATGGTTATCAGATTAAAAGTTTTACTTAACAGAAGCAATGCAAAATTACTTAAATCTGCAATTAAAAACAATAATACAGACAAATTTTCAAAAGATATGACATCAAGGAGGTAACACAGTTGCCCAAATGTGATTGGACGAAGTCCAAACCAGTAATCACAACAACCTGATGTTACTAATATAAATAATGATGTTGCATTCACTGCAAGTCACGGAATACACAGCTACTTGTAATGACATATTTTCAATAAAAACAAAAATCAATGGCTATAAACTGTTTCCACTCTTCATTTTCAGTAATGTTTCACTGACCCTTCTTAATAATACAAATGGAGGGTGGAGTGCAAGGGGTGGAGGAATGACAAGGAATTCATGAAGTCTTTGAGAAAGAAAAACCTGAAGTAATGCCTAAAAAAGTTAAAAATTTGCTTCTCTGGCCTTTTGGCATGATCCTAATGGCTGCCATATACTCTCTTTTTATAACCAAAGCAAACTCAAAAAATTAAAAATTAAATGGTTTATGTGATATTTTACCTGAGTTATTAAAATTGATAAATTTGTTCCTTGAGTGCAACAAGGCTTTGCAATTCTTTAGCATTGCAAACCCTTCCTGCACTCAAGAGATGAAATACACCACCACCCATGTCACTCTGTAGATTATGAGGACTGAAACATAAAACAAACGAAGAACATGAACTTTTCATGGCAAAAAAATAGTTACAAAAATAAAAAACTGCCCGCCCACATGCAATTTTTCAAAAAGTGGCCTGAGAAACAGAAGATCTACTTTGTGGGGCCTAAGGTACACAAACTCCAGTTTCTTCCTTCTAGTTGGACTGGATACTGTCCGTTCCATTCCTTGGAAAACTGTTGGATTAGTTGTCATTTTCAGAAAGTCAACAATAAAACAATATTTGAAGCCCCTAACTCTCTGGGATGTGATTTGTTTGAATAATTGAGATGGCTCTAGGATTGAATTGAATTGGTGACAAGATTTGAAACCGAATCAAATCTCAAACATTTGCCAAGCCCAATTTTAAAGGTCTGGAGATTTCTAAAACATTCTTGCTGTACCATGGTAATCTTTGATCTGTAACTTTGCGGTTGTTTAAAGGCAAGTCTTAGCTTTCAGTATTGACAGCCAAGACTTGTCCAGAAACAAATGCCTATCCCCAAAACTGTATGTTAAGGCACCTGCTCAGAGATGTTAAAAATTGACCAACATCCGAAACATGCCTTTTAAGGTTTCACTTTTGTTGATGACAATCGAAATGTAAAAATTTATTTATATAATTAGAATTTTTCTGTTGTTTCAGATATACATGAAGGTTGCTGAGTTCCTTACCAATTTAGGTAAATACTTTGAATTCTACTTTTTGGTACAATGTGTTCTCCAAAACTGCAGAAAGCAGTTTTACTTGACACTTGTTGCTGGGCAGAGATTTAAAACAGATCAATATAAATGGTCGCCTTAGTCTAGTTCGTTGAGGCCGAGCGATTCCAGGGTTTGTAATGTGTAAATCCAGTGCTTTTCGCGTTTTCGCCTTGTGGTGGTTGTGTTGTGTGAGTCAGGGTCTCCGTGGAGGACTTGTATGATTTGGAAAACTAAACGTTTAATGTCATGGTTAACCGTGTTGAAATGCTTGGCGACTGGTTTGTCCAGGTTTTTACAGATGTCATTAAAATGTTCTTTAATGCATACTTTGAACGCCCTCTTAGTTTCACCTACATATTGCTTTTTGCATTTGTTGCAAGTTATTAAATATATGGCATTTCTGCTGCGGCATGTTGCGTGCTGTTTGAAGTGAAATCGTTTCTTATTATGGCTACTATGTGATGTTTTGAATGACGTGCATATTGTGCAGTTAGGTTGACTGATGCATTCCTCCGTTGCGCTCAAAATTGTTAGGCCGGAAACTTGTGGGGGTGTTGGCGGAAACGTTGCCTACGAAAGAGAAAACCGAATTGGAAAATCCAATACAGCAGCCTGATTTCACTGTTACGCACAGTTTTACAGGTAAATAACTTTGAATTTAACGATAACCATTACAGACAAATTTATGGCACATGTATGGGTACAAAAGTTGCCCCCACTTACGCCAGCATTTTTATGGGTGAATTAGAAGAAAAGCTCCTTCAGAATGCTCCAATGAAACCACACGTGTATTGGAGATATATAGATGATGTATTTATGATTTGGACACAAGGTGAAGAAAAATTACATGAATTTTTAGATTATTGCAATCAGTTCCACCCGACTATAAAATTTACAGCTGAATATTCTAACAAAGAGATCAGCTTTCTGGACGTCCTAGTTAAAAGGGTAAATAACAAACTGGTAAAAGACCTTTACACCAAACCAACAGACACACATAGCTATTTACAAAATGACTCCTGCCACCCTATGCACTGCAAAAATGCAGCCCCATACGGCCAATTTATTAGACTGAAAAAGATATGCACCAACCAGTGTGACTTCACAAAAAATAGTGACAAGATGATACAACACTATGTGAATCAGGGTTACCCATTAGATATCATTCAGCAAAGTAGAAAAAAGGCTGACAGTAAGGATAGACGGAAACTGCTACATCCAGAAATCCACAAATCCCAAAATAAACGAATTCCATTTATCACCAATTACCAGCCTGCCGGAATCCACATGTTAAAAAAAAACAGTTAAGAAATACTGGTTCTTGTTACAAGCAAGCGATGAATGCACAAATTTTGCAGCTCAACAACCACTACTTGCGCACCGAAAAAATCCAAACTTAAAAGAATTTTGGTAAGAGCCAAAACAACGTTTCCGCCAACACCCCCACAAGTTTCCGGCCTAACAATTCTGAGCGCAACAGAGGAATGCATCAGTCAACCTAACTGCACAATATGCACGTCAGTCAAAACATCACATTTTATAAGTAGCCATAATAAGAAACGATTTCACTTCAAACAGCACGCAACATGCTGCAGCAGAAATGCCATATATTTAATAACTTGCAACAAATGCAAAAAGCAAAATGTAGGTGAAACTAAGAGGGAGTTCAAGGTACGTTTTAAAGAACATTTTTATGACATCTGTAAAAACCTGGACAAACCAGTCGCCAAGCATTTCAACACGGTTAACCATGACATTAAAGATTTAGTTTTCCAAATCATACAAGTCCTCCATGGAGACCCTGACTCACACAATACAACCACCACAAGGCAAAAACGCGAAAAGCACTGGATTTACACATTACAAACCCTGGAACCACTCAGCCTTAACAAACTGGACTAAGGCGACCATTTATATTTCTAATTCTTGGCCTTTATGCCGAGGTTCGGTGAATTGGGGACACGCAACTCTAATTAATCTAAACATAACTATAGGCGCTGGCTCCATTGCTGGCTGAGAATACATTCACACACACGCAACGTATTTTCACAATGTCACAATATAATTGGAGAGGTTATATAGACAATAACAAGATGGACACGTATGACTGCAGAGTGTGCAATAAGACCTATAATAATAGGAGTGGATTAAACAGACACACTCGAACCACCCACTACGGAACAGGCTTCATACAATGCACAACATGTTCGAGCACCTTTGCTCGCCGAGAATATTTTACGAAACATGTCACTGCGACAGGACACAGCTCACAAATCAGGAAGGTTGCTGTTCCCACTTAATGGAATGGATTGTCAAGTGTTAAAAGAGACATTTGGCATGCCATAAAACATGATGCCGACCACATATATGAACTTATCAAAAACAAACTGAAGGAGACGAACCCTAGCTCAAGTTCTAAAAATAATGTTGATGCCAACATGGAAGACACCACAGGCACACATAAATCAAACACATCAAAAGACTTCACACCAAACACAAGCAGAAGCGAGAACTGTACTCACCAAAGGAAAATAAGAGAGGAGAAAGCGATGGAGGAGCCACACAAGAACAATGTGTTCAGTTTCCTAGACTACCTGCTATCACCAGGAGATATCCAGGACGTTAACCCCCCAAATGACACCCACACGGAATTGTGTATACCAACTTTGGATATTACACTTTGATTGTACAAGTTTCAATAAATATCGACAATGCGAAATCAAATCCTTTTTAAAACATTTTAACCCCCCTTTACTCCCCCCCCCCCCCCCTAAAAAATAGGGGGCGAATTGACAACAACACATTTAGTTCCACTATTACAAATTTTATTTCTCCGTGTAACAAACACCCCCTCCCCCCGGCCCCGAAGTCACTTTCTCTTTTCTCTCATCTCTCACCACATATCCGTTCCATAATCTGCAAATAAAATAATACTTTAGCCCATTTTAACACCCACACATGTACCTATAGTCCAATTTTTTACTTTCATACTAGAAACAGAATCGTTTCATCCTAACAAATTTTCTGTTTCCGATCAAATCCCGGCTTTCAACAAATGGGTAAAATACCTGCACAATCAGACATAAACGTCGGTATTTTATTCACCGGGTATTAACTCTGCCGAGGGACCAACATCGACAAGGTCTTTATACCCACAACAAATGAAATAGTAGAGGGTAAATTACCCGCCCAAAAAAGTATATAAAGGCTGCAGATTCAACAAACATCATTGATCCACTGAGGAGACCAACTAAGTCGAAACCGGTCTGGATATTTAGATAGTTCTCAAACGAATTATTCTGTCACAAGTATACATTTAAAACAGATTAAGCAGCAAGTGATAAAAAACCATTTCTCCTCCACACTTTCTGTTGATCAGAGATGGGAAACGCATCCAGCAGTAAAGTACATATCAAATGATTGAACTCATTCCAATGATGGGGTCACAGGATATGGTTTTGTTAAAATGTTTTGAAAAATATATTTTTTTCAACTGTTCAGTTTGTGGATTTCCTGGTCAGATGCTTCCAATTTGTTATGTAAAGGCTTAAAGTTCTTGAATTTGGAAAATGAATTTCCTGGCTCATAAAAGTGCTTGAACATCAGACTTTCTTTGAAAAGGTTATAGAGAATCCTTATAATATATTTGGGTAGCTACCTAGTTCATTTTGGTCAAAATTTGTGCTTTAGCCTATAGGATGTGAATTTTTTTGCATGAACTTGAACAAACCTTCTCTGTTTTGACTAATATTTGCCGTACGGATCTTTTTCAATAATATCTCCAACAAGTTAAAAAAACTGGCCCGGCTTGATTTTTTGTTACAGAGTTATGGTCCTTAATTCATCAATGTTTACAAATTTTCAGCTGGTTAGCACAATAACTTGAACAAACATTTTTCGATTCAACTAATATTTACCATACAGGTCCTTTGCAATAATATTTCAAGCGAGATCGAAAACTGGCTAAGCCTAATTTTTCATTACAGAGTTATGGGCCTTAATTCATCAATTTTTATGAATTTTGAGCTCATTAGCACAATAACTTGAACAAACATTCTCCAATTTGACTAATATATGCTATACAGGTTTTTTGCAATAACATCTCAAGCGAGTTCGAAAACTGGCCTGGTCAGATTCTTCATTACAGAATAATGTGTCTTAATTAGTCAATTTTCACAAATTTTGAGCTCATTAGCGCTATAATTTGAACAAACATTCTCCAATTTGTCTAATTTTGGCCATTCAAGTCCTTTCCAATAACATCTCAGGCGAGTTCAAAAGCTAGCCTAGTCCGATTTCTCATTACAGATGGGCCTTAATTAATCTATTTTTATGAATTTTGAGCTCGTCAATTTTTACGGGTTTTGAGCTGAACGCAATGGCATTTCTGATTTTCAATAGAGAGTGCTTGAAGAAAGTAGTCACAACTTGATGCCTGCATCTCCAATGCGCACCTCTTTTTCTTTTAAAACTTGGTATAGATAGATTAACCAGCATGAAAACCTGTGTACCTGTGATTTTGAGATCAGCCAGACTCATTTTTATGCCCCTGGAGGAGGCATTATGTTATCACCATGTCTGGCGTCGTCTCTTCATTAACTTTTTGCATTCCATCAATTAACTAAAGTTCTCCCAACTGGATCTTTACCAAACTTCATTTGTGGGTTAGGTATAATGAGTGGAAGAAGCTTTTTTATTTCGACCATGATGTGCCAAAGGTCAAGGTCACAGTGACCTCCAATGTTAAATACACTTGAATTGGTTCCCGCTCTATAACTAAAGTTCTGCAAGACTGATGTTTTTTTCTGTAATTCTGTCCATGATATTGCAGGAGGAGGCATATGCAGCACTTCGCCTTGTTCTTGTTATATATCCATTTGTAAAAAATGATCGTATTATGTAAATGGTTTGTCTGTCGGTCCATCCGTCTGTCCATCTGTCTGTCTGTAAACAATTGGTTCCCGGTGATAACTCCAGTTTGGGTTATTTGATTTCAACCAAAATTGGTATGTGTATTCTCCAGCTAGTAATACAGGCCAAGTTTGAAATATGGGTTCCGTCCAATTATTTTTACCTGAGTTATGGCACTTTTTAACTTAGAATTTGATCTTCTGTTAAGATTTTTGGTTTCCGACCGATTACTGTAGTTTGGATTATTTGAACTCAACCAAAGTTGGTATGTATATTCCCCAGATAGTAATACAGGCCAAGTTCGAATATGGGTTCTGTACAATTATTTTTATCCCCCCGAAAAAAAATTTCGGGGGATATAGTCGTCATGCGTTTTTTTTGTCCGTCCGTCCGTCCGTCCATCCGTCCATCCGTTTACATTTCGTTTCCGGATGATAACTTCCCTTGAAATAGTTTGATTGTAACCAAACTTGATATGTGGCTTAAACATATAAAAATACAGGTCAAGTTCGTTTTTTTTTTGTCCGTCCGTCCGTCCGTACATCTGTCCGTCCGTCCGTCCGTTTACATTTCGTTTCCGGATGATAACTTCCCTTGAAATAGTTTGATTGTAACCAAACTTGATATGTGGCTTAAACATATAAAAATACAGGTCAAGTTCGAATCCGGGTTCATCCTGATTAATATTACCAGAGTTATGCCCCTTTTTAATTTAGAAAATCTTATGATTTTTGGTTTCCGGATGGTAACTTCCCTCAAGATAGTTTGATTGTAACCAAACTTGATATGTGGTGCAAACATATCAAAATACGGGTCAAGTTCGAAAATGGGTTTGTCCTGATTAATTTTACCAGAGTTATGCCCCTTTTCAACTTAGAAAATCTTATGATTTTTGGTTTCCGGATTGCTGTTTTTTGTCAGTTTGCTAGGTGAAGGGTTAAAGTGTGGTCTGGTCAATTTTTTCAGAGTTATGCCTAATTCAATGTACTTTTAAGTTTCTGGATGATGACCACACTTTTTTCGGGGGGATCAGCTGCCCCGTGGATGTGGCAGCCCTCTAGTTATATAAGTTATGGGCCTTTTTGACTTTTGGTTTCCGATAACTTGAGTTTGGATTTATAGATCAGGACCAAACTTGCTTTCTGCCTCAGTTATATCAAAATGAAGGTTAAGTTCGAATTGGGGCATGGTCCAATGATTTTTTTTACAAGAGTTATGGGGCTTTTTGACTTGGAATTTGCATATTTTAATCAACATTTTTTCAGAACTTTGTTTATGGCATTACTTGAACAATAGTTAATAATTTTCAATTCTTTTTGGTATATGTCTCTACAGCAACAATGTGTACGTCAAGTTCAATGACCATCCATATCCGATGAAAATTACAGGAGTTATTGCCCTTTGCTAATAAATATTGTGTAATGCTTGTTTATGGAATACCTTAAACATTAAGTTTTTAGCTTAACTTGACATAGTCAAGATAAGCTATTGCCATCACACGTGCAGAAGTCTGTTAGTCTGTGAGTCTGTGACGTCTGTTCACATTTTCCTTTAGCACGGGCTACACCCCGCAGTTCTTGTCTGATCGTCACGAAATTTCATATGCAGGTTTGGGGTCATGTCTAGATGAGAACGTCCCCTTTTGGTCGCGATCGGGCAACCGGTATGGCTGCCCGAGCCCAAAACCCGAAAACCATTAGCACAGTCTACAGGTCGTATTTATGAAGGGATTTCATTGTAACATGGTAGGATGCCTCTATAATGCCTAGATGAGAACATCCCCTTTTGGGCATGATCTATCAACCGTGATGGCTGCCCAAGCCCGAAACCAGTCTACAGGTCATGTTTAATGAGGAGGGATTTCACTGTAACTTGGTAGGATGACTCCTTATGATGTCTAGATGAGAATTTCCCCATTTGGGCATGATCTGCCAACCGTGACGACTGCCCGAGCCCAAAAACCTTTACCACAGTCTACCGGTCATATTTATTGAGGAATTTCATTGTAACTTGGTGGGTTGACTTCATACAATATCTAGATGAGAAAGTCACCTTTTGGGCATGATTGGGCAACTGTGACGGCTACAGGGGCCCAAAGCCCGAAAAACCTTTAGCACAATCTAGAGGTCATATTTATGAAGGGATTTCTTTGTAACTTGGAAGGATGACTCCAAATAATGTCTAGATGAGAACGTCCCATTTTGATCGCGATCATGCAGCCTTGATGGGTGCCCGAGCCCAAAAACCTTTAGCATAGGAAAAAGGTCATATTTATGGAAGGATTTCATTGTAACCTGTTAGGTTGACTCCATATAATGCCTAGATGATGACATCCCCTTTTGGTCGTGATTGGTCATTTGTGATGGCTACTAGTGCCCGAAGCCCGAAAACCTTGAGCACAGTCTACAGGTCATATTTATGAAGGGATTTCATTGTAACTTCGTAGGATCACTCCAGATGATGCCCAGATGAGATTGTCCCCTTTGGTTGCGATCATTCAACCATGATGGCAGCCTGAGCCCGAAGCCCGAAAACCTTAAGCACAGTCTACATCTCATATTTATGAAGGGATTTCATTGTAACTTGGTAGGTTGACTTCATATAATGTCTAGATGAGAACGTCCCCTTTTGGACATGATTGGGCAACCTTGATGGCTAAAGGTGCCCGAAGCCCAAAAACCTTTTGCACTGTCTACAGCTCATATTTATGAAGGGATTTCATTGTAACTTGGTAGGATGACTCCAAATAATGTCTAGATGAGAACGTCCCATTTTGACCATGATCATTCAGCCTTGATGGGTGCCCGAGTCCAAAAAACCTTTAGCATAGGCAAAAGGTTATATTTATAGAAGGATTTCATTGTAACCTGTTAGGTTGACTCCATATAATGCCTAGATGATGACATCCCCTTTTGGTCGTGATTGGTCAACTGTGATAGCTACAGGTGCCCGAAGCCCGAAAACCTTGAGCACAGTCTACAGGTCATTTTATGAAGGGATTTCATTGTAACTTCGCAGGATCACTCCAGATGATGCCCAGATGAGATTGTCCCCTTTGGTTGCGATCATCAACCATGATGGCTGCCCGAGCCTGAAGCCCGAAAACCTTTAGCACAGTCTACAGGTCATATTTATGAAGGGATTTCATTGTAACTTGGTAGGTTAACTTCATATAATGTCTAGATGAGAACGTCCCCTTTTGGACATGATTGGGCGACTGTGACGGCTAAAGGTGCCCGAAGCCCAAAAACCTTTAGCACAGTCTACAGGTCATATTTATGAGGGGATTTCATTGTAACTTGGTAGGATGACTCCAAATAATGTCTAGATGAGAACATCCCGTTTTGATCGCGATCATTCAGCCGTGATGGGTGCCCGAGCCCAAAAACCTTTAGTATAGGTAAAAGGTCATATTTATGGAAGGATTTCATTGTAACCTGTTAGGTTGACTCCATATAATGCCTAGATGATGACATCCCCTTTTGGTCGTGATTGGTCAGCTGTGATGGCTACAAGTGCCCGAAGCCCAAAAACCTTGAGCACAGTCTATAGGTCATATTTATGAAGGGATTTCATTGTAACTTCGTAGGATCACTCCAGATGATGCCCAGATGAGATTGTCCCCTTTGGTTGCGATCATTCAACCATGATGGCTGCCCGAGCCCAAAGCCCGAAAACCTTAAGCACCATCTACAGGTCATATTTATGAAGGGAGTTCATTGTAACTTTGTAGGTTGACTTCATATAATGTCTAGATGAGAACGTCCCCTTTTGGACATGATTGGGCAACTTTGACGGCTAAAGGTGCCCGAAGCCCGAAAACCTTTTGCACTGTCTACAGGTCATATTTATGAAGGGATTTCATTGTAACTTGGTAGGATGACTCCAAATAATGTCTAGATGAGAACGTCCCATTTTGGCCGTGATCATTCAGCCTTGATGGGTGCCCGAGCCCAAAAACCTTTAGCATAGGCAAAAGGTTATATTTATAGAAGGATTTCATTGCAACCTGTTAGGTTGACTCCATATAATGCCTAGATGATGACATCCCCTTTTGGTCGTGATTGGTCAACTGTGATGGCTTCAGGGGCCCAAAGTCCAAAAACCTTTAGAACAGTCACAGGTCATAATTATGAAGCGATTTCATTGTAGCTTGGTAGGATGACTCCAAATAGTGTCCAGATGAGAATGTCCCCTTTTGGTTGCGATCATTCAACCTTGATGGCTGCCAGAGTCCAAAAACCTTTAGCACAGTCTACAGGTCATATTTATTAAGGGATTTCATTGTAACTTGGTAGATTGACTTCATATAATGTCTAGATGAGAACGTCCCCTTTGGATTCAATTGGGAAACTGACGGCTACAGGGGCCCGAAGCCCGAAAACCTTTAGCACAGTCTACAGGCCATATTTATGAGGGGATTTTAATGTAACTTAATAGGATGACTCATTTTGGAATAATTTCACTGTAACTTGGTAACTTTTGTTGATATACGTTAACTGTGAGGGCCACATACATTAACTGTGAGGTCATATTAACCCACCCCTCAGCTCTTTAGTACAGTGTACGCCTCATATTATTTTTATCATAAACATAGCACACAGGGAACAGAAATGAACATATTCCCAATTATCACAATTCTTGTCTTATTTTATAATCCTTTCATAAATATTGAACATTATCCTTTTCATCAAACACAACACACAAGTTAAGCTACAGTGTCATTGACACTTTCATTTGGTATATATCTCTGGGAACAATGTCTACCTCAAGTTTGATGACCACCATTATCTGATGAAAATTGTCAGAGGTATTGCCCTGCACCCACACCATCCCCCCATCCCTTCCCCACCCCCACCCAGTGTCATTCAGGCAATTTTTCCTAAAATGTACTTTGAAGGATTGGGAGGTTACTTGCCCCCCCCCTCCCACCCCACCCCCCCCCCCCCCCCCCCCCCCGAAAAAAAAAAAAAAATTGACCTCTATAACCTAGCACCCAGATCCCCCACCACCCCAGCCCATTCGTCGGACATTTTTTTTCTTTTCCCCAAAAATGCATTTTGAAGGATTTAGCTTTTGGCAGTGCAGGCCGTTTAAGTATTTGGAGTGATTACATGCAGAAAAAAATTGACTACCACCACCAGTTAGGCAATTTTTTTTTTCTTTACTCCAAAATGCATTTTGAAAGATCTAGCGCTTGGCAATGCAGGCTGTTTGTTGAGAACAGTGGTTATGTATTATTTGAAAAAAGCCTAACTTCGTATAATGCATCGGGCATAGCCCTTGTAGCAGATTTGCCCTTTTTATGCTTCCCTAAATTTTTGGGGGAGCAAAAAGTCGCTGCCTTGTCCATCTGTCTGTCCGTCCAAAACGAATGATTTATGGGCGATAACTTTAGTTTGATTTCATATAATGAAACAAAATTTTATACCTAGGTTTACAACCACATAATATAGGTTAGGATTGATAGTGGGCTCGATCCGATATTCTTTGGCTCAGTTATGGCCCTTTTCCAACTTAGAAAACATGTTGATATTGGTTTCCAGACAATAACTTTAGTTTGCCTAAATGAAATGAAACAAAATTGCGTACATAGGTTTATAATGAGATTGATAATGGGTTTGGTCAAATATTTTTTGGCAGAGTTATGGCCCTTTTTCGACAAGAAGACATATTGATATTGGTTTCCGTGTGGTAACTTGAGTTATACGTGTCCGATTTCAATCAGAATTGAAATATAGCTTACTATAGACAATATACCAGATGGGTTTGATTTTGAGTGTGGTGCAATGTTTTTTTATTTGAGTTATGGCCACCTTTTTGGACTTGGTTAACTGGTAGAGTGCTAAATTATTTTTGGCCACCAAAATTTGTTCACATGTCTCTGCCTTGTTACTACTTATAGGAGAGTGCCTTTGGGCATTCTCCTATAAATTGTTACAAATCAAATAAATAATATCACTTGAAAGATAATATGAAGCACAGCCACTGAATTTGAAGCCTTTAAGTTGCAGTACCTGCACTTCAGAATAAAGCACAAATATGGGCTTCCAGCACTCTACCAGTTAACCATTAAAATATAGATTATCATAAAGCAAGGACTTTAGTGTCCTATGGACACATTTGGTGGAAGGTATTGATTAATTCAATATCAACAAAGACAAATGACTAGAAACTCATGCTTAGTATTGGGATGTGGGGGTATAGCCACCCTTGGCATTCAGGGAGCATCTATTGGCCATGCCAACTCATTGCCCTTGTTTATTAGTCGAGTTGTGGCAAAGTCAAAATCGACTTACAGTTTGATGACTGGCGGGGGGTGGCTGGGCAGGCGGGCGTAAACAATTGGTTTCCGGATGATAACTTGATAATGGTTCAACCTATGTTCATGAAACTTTATAGGTAGGTTGGGATCGGTGAGAGGAAGAACCCTATTAATTTTGGACTAGCTTGGTCAAAGGTCAAGGTCACAGTGACCTTAAAAATAGTAAATTGTAAACAATTGGTTTCCGGATGATAACTTGACTACGGTTCAACCCACATTCATGAAACTTCATATGTAGGTTGGCCTTCGTGAGAGGAAGAACCCTATTTATTTTGGGACTCACTAGGTCAAAGTTCAAAGTCACAGTGACCCTGAACAGAGTAAATCAAAACAATTGGTTTCCAGATGATAACTTGATAATGGTTCGACCCATGTTCATGAAACTTCATAGTTAGGTTGGCATCAGTGAGAGGAAGAACCCTACTTATTTTGGACTCGCTAGGTGATAGGTCAAGGTCACAGTGACCTTCAACATAGTAAATAGTAAACAATTGGTTTCCGGATGATAACTTGATAATGTTTCGACCCACGTTTATGAAACTTCATAGGTAGGTTGGCATCAGTGAGAGCAAGAACCCTATTTATTTTGGACTTGCTAGGTGAATATCTTGGGTGGTGGAGTGACCTTCAACATAGTAAATCATAAACAATTGGTTTCCGATGATAACTTGATAATGGTTTGACCCACATTCATGAAACTTCATAGGTATAATAAATCGTAAACAATTGGTTTCCAGATGATAATTTGACAATGGTTCCACCTATGTTCATGAAACTTCATAGGTAGGTTGGCATTTATGCAAGAATGAGCCCTATTTATTTCAGAATCACTAGATCAAAGGTCAAGGTCACAGTGACCCTTCACATAGTAAATTGTAAACAATTGGTTTCCGGACTATAAGTTGATAATGATTAAACCCACTTTTGTGCTGTCACACCTCGACATTGGATCGGTGATCCTATCAGCATTTTTTTTGGTCTTTTTTAAACCTACTTAATGGAGAATTCCAGGGGTATTCTTAGTCTCATTGGGACAGACACCTCCAGCTCTCCCAGGGTTGATCAAAACTTGCCCAAAAGAGAATTATCAAAAAGTAAAGAATGTACAAAATTTCTGTCAAAGAAGAAATATACTTGAAAGTTGGTTTGGGTTTTTTTTAGTTATGCTTCGTTATCTTGCCATAGCTAAATCGGTATGAAATAACTTTGTGTATTTTTAGAACAACCAAGAACTGAGACTGAATGGGAAGATAGCTTTACATTTAAAATGTTCTTGTTCCAGTTTGTCAACTACTACAGCTCCATCTTCTACATAGCTTTCTTCAAAGGAAGGTCAGTATTATAAACAAATGCTTCATGGTTTTGAAGCAAAGTAAGAACATAGTTTCTGGATAATCATTAGAGACCATGAACCCTTAACCTTATGCCTAAGGCCTTAAAAGTTAAAAATCTGTTTCTCAGGCCCTACCACATGGTCCTTTTGGCTGCCAAATGCTCTCTTATAACCAATGCAAACGTTAAAAAATAATAATTAAATGATTGATGTCAAATAATTTACTATTTTTTTAATAAAATTGTCCCTTGATTGCAACAAGGCTTTGCAATGCTTTAACATTGCAAAGCCTTTTTGCATTCAAGGGACGAAACTCTCCACCACCCAAGATATTCTGTAGATTATGAGGCCAAAACATAAAACAAACCAAGAACATGAACTTTGGATGACAAAGAAATAATTACAAAAATGTCAAGTAAAATAAAAAAACACCCACCCACATGCAGTTTTACAAAAAATGGCCCGCGAAACAAAATCTACTCTGTGGGGCCAAACCAAATTTTTAAACATCAGTACAGTGGAGTCCTCTTAAATGAATAATTGATTTGCTGGTCTGTAATTTTCAAATGACTAGTTCTGAGTGGTGGTAAGCTTTTGCAAGTATCAAATTCAACACTGTTAGCAGTACAGTGTATTCTACTTAATTGGATATCTCTTATTTGTACAACCCGGTTAATTGAATACAATTTCCAAACACCATTGACTGAAACTTTGTTAAAATTTTGCAGAATGTGATTTAGTCTGAGTGGAAACACCACCGCACAAGTCTTTAGAGGTATTCCACTATCTACATGCAATTAACAGGGATATTCTATTCACCATATTCTAATTAGCTCTTTAAATAATACAGCAGTTGTTTTCTTCTAACATGTAATTGAGACTGTTCATTGGACTGAATTTAGTATTTTGGGAATAAAGATTAAAAAATGAAATTAGAAACGTGTTATTGTTATAACAGAATTCTTTAAATGTGCATTCGCTCATCTTTTGTTCATTGCAGTATATATTTAACTTGCAGGTTCACTGGTTATCCAGGTTCTTATGAATATTCGCTTGCTGGTGTTCGAGGAGAGGAGGTAATATTTTCTTTCTTTCTTCTAATGACCCTTAACCCTTCAAACCTGAGAGGCCACTTTTCAGACCAGGCACATGATACGTCATAATTCCATTAAGAAGGATGGGTGCTAAGAGCGTGGGGGGGGGGGGGGGGGGAGGAGGGAGGGGTAGACCAATCAATATTAATTGGTCTACCCCCAAATAATGAATACGAACTCTTCCAGTTGCTGTCATTGAACTGAGAATGACAATTCCACCAGTGTTCAAAGGGTTGAAGGTCCATTCCGATTTCATAACATTTACAGGAAGAGAACAGGTGCTCCATCATTTTGTCTTTGGATAAACTTGCAAGTTACATTTAAAGTTCCTTTGCAGTTGTTTTTAGGCAAATCTTGGTTGCGTATATAGGTAGTTACGACTTGCCTAGAAACAACTGCAGAGCCACAATCTGAAGGCTGTCAAAGTGTAGCAAAAATGTATAAAACTCTCTGGGCCATTAAGGGTTAACACAGTTTAAAAGCAAATGCCTCACTTGCAAACACTCACTTTTGAATCCTGTCATATGTGAATGTGACTTTGTGCATCTCCCTTGGGTACCCCCGGGGAGTGAAGCAGTGCTTGTTTACTGTGGTAAACAAGCTCAGTTTTACAAGTAAAATAGGACCCAGTCACCAATGCTTAGGGTGGAAGTCCTCTAAAATGAGCAACATGGGTATAACCAATTGACTGACCTTGACTTTATCTCCATGTTGTGGTCATGATTAGCCATTGTGGAGAAATATGTGACCTTAAAAACCAATAAATAAATAAATAAACCGTAAGTTTGTGCCTTGCCAAATTTGCAAATTGACTTGTGTGGTAAGATTCATTTTTATTTTATCGTTTTTTGTGTTATTTACCAAACATCACTTGCAGGGTCATGACTGGAGCTTTCTTATTGGGGTGTGGTGGGGTGGGGTGGGGTGGGGTGGGGGTATAGAAGACTTGAATTTCCAGCTGGGAATGGGTTTGAGAAGGGGTACATCTCCCTTATCTGACAAGAGATAAATGAGAGAAAATGCAGTGGCAACGATGGAACCTGGTTGATTCTCTGGTCACAACAGTCTACCAATTATCTCCCTTTGACATTTCCAGTCTTGATGACAATCGAGTCAAAATGGGACTGTTAATATGATTATCAATTTTACACGCTAATATTATGCTGAAAATACAACAGTACAGTAGAACCCTGTTAATTGAATAACCACTTTGCCAATGAAAATTATTCAGTTAACAGGAGTATTCAATTAACAGGGATTGTGTCACTTTCCTACATTCTAGAGAAAGACTTAGCAATTATTCTATTATATCGTGTTTGACAGATCTCTATGAGCTCTGTCAAACGAGATATAATAGACCAAATGCCTCTATTGCATGTACTGAGGCCAAATAGGTCTATAAACAAAGGAAAACTGGAGATTATCAGGGTAATTTCTCAACAGGGTTGAAAGATTTTTTATTCACTTAACAGGAGTTTACTCTGTAACCTATATTCAATTAACAAGTCAAATTTGCACTGAAGGTATGGTAAATGGTTTTGTGTTGGGAAATTATATTCAATTAATAGGGTTATTCAGTTAAGAGATATCCAATTAAGTTGGTTCCACTGTGCTGTTAAAATGAAGGTCAATCAGTGGCACATAATTTGTTTGTGTGTTGATTTATTGTTGAGATAATGCAATTAGGAATTCAATCATAAATTCACACATATTTGACTGTGGTCGATGAGTCAAACAAAACTCAATTGGTTAAATTCCTAGTTGCATTAAGGGAGAAGTTTGGGTATTTTGACATCTGTATGTTGAGGATTAAGCAAATATATTTGAAATTTTCTATTCTTTGAATTGTACTAATGGATTGAACATCATGTTCCTGTTGAGGTAAATAATATCATCATTGGTTGAAGAGCACCTAATGATGTGTACAGGACTTCCGAAAAACTTACAAACTTGGAACTCCAGTAATCATCAGAGGTTATTACTTGGTTAGTCTCATATTGGCTGCGATATTAGCCTGAGGTAACTTCATATTAGCCTGACAGTTACTGAGGGCTGATATCGCAGCTGATATGAAATTAACCAAGTAATAACCTATTTATTTATTAAATCCAAATAAATAATTACAAAATGTTCACAGATCTGTTAGTTTTCTGACAGTGTTATTGTTTCTCATTCTTTTTTTGAAGTCCAAAGTTTTCGCTTTTCCAACTTGAGTATCCGGATGTCTTGCCTTCTCCAGTGGGGAAGCTGTGACGTACGGATTGCAGAACTATCTCTTCTCTCCCCTTGACAAATCTCCACTTACAACTCAGAATCTTAACCATTATTAAATTAGGCAGCACTTACTTAAATATCAACATGTACTTTAGGCCATTTAAAAAAAATGTCTGTGTTCTCAGGCAATTGTGCCTCAAATATGTGATGAGGGCGGGAGGCTTTTTATTTTTTATTTTGAAATCTGAAAAAAAGTATATTCACATTTCAGGAAAAAATCTTTTTACAAACTCTGGCCTGTTGTTATCTTATCACATATATTGCGAAATGCGTCAATCAACTTGGCTGTTGATGACATGCCAGAGACGCTCTCTTGCAGTTTTAATTAGCATTCTGGTACTTATTTGAAACAATAAATGGGGCATTTTCCTTCAAAGTTCTTACATGTACTGACATAGAAACCATGGTACTTATTTGAAACAATAAATGGGGCATTTTCCTTCAAAGTTCTTACATGTACTGACATAGAAACCATAAATCAGAGAATGGAGAAGTCTGAAGAAAAATATGGAGGAAAACACAAACAGGAAGTGGAAATACTACGGGGAAATGTTTACAGGTGTCGGTGCTCAAAATTCTGATCCAAAAATACTGTCCAGGTAAATTTCTTTTGACCAGGCAGAAATTTTGTTTTGACCAGGCAAATTTTCTTGTGGTGAAAATTTAATGATGCGGGCATTGCCTTAGAATCTAGACTTTTTAGCTCACCTGGCCCCAAAAGGCCATGTGAGCTTTTCTGATCACTTGGTGTCCGTCGTCTGGCGTCCGTAAACTTTTCACATTTTCATCTTCTTCTCTGGAACTGCTGAGCCGGTGTGAACCAAACATGGCAGGGATGGTCTATGGGAGGTCCTCTACAAACGATCCTCATTTTGTTCCCGTGGGTTGAAAAACATTGCCGCCAGAGGCATTCTTTGATTCTGATAGGTAGATTTTCAAAAATCTTCTCCTCTAAAACTGCCAGGCCAAATGTTTTGATACTTCACTTAAGTGATGACTGGGACCCTCTCTATCAACGATCCTCATTTAATGTTGATTGGGTTGTAAACATGGCCACAAGTGCAGCTTATAGTTACTATAGAAACCCTATGGGAAATCACATTTTCATCTTCTTCTTTGGAACTACTGAGCCGACGTGAACCAAACTTTGCAGGAATGGTCTTTGAGAGGATGGAAATATGTGACCACCAGAGGCTATATTCTAATGCTTAACCCAATGACTCTCCTGTCTGCACGAAGATCAGTACTATCAGCAAAATACTTGTTTTTTGAGAATCTGGTAAGGGTTGGTTCCAGTTTTTTCTCCACTGATAACTGGGGAAAAAAACCACAAAAATATTGTGTATAGAGTACAAGTCAAAATAAGCTGTAGCATAGCTGCAATAAACTAAGAAGACTGCAGCTTCTGCCCTGACAAGATCAGAATCTGACATTTTCTGGAAAAGTTATCAGTGAGAGCTTTCCAGAAAATGATGTCAGCTTCTGGTCTTATCAGTGTAGGAAGAGAACAGATACATAGTTTATAGGATTATCCTACACAACTTATTTTGACTTGTACTGTAAAACAAGTGCAACTGTAGGTTGATATCTTCAGCTGTAATCTAATTATGTTTGATAAATGTTGACAGATTTAGAAAATCTGGAGAAGTTTGTTTATTATCTTGCAATCATGTCAGCTCAGATGACAGTAATTATTGTATATCTTTTAAGATTTCTGTAACCCTTTACCTATCCAAAAGCTATTTTGAAAGAGAATACTGTCTGAAAAAATTGTTATTTTCAAAATATTTTAACCCTTTTTTACTGATTTTTTTTTGTTGAAACAGAATTATTAAATGTGTGCATTTTCAAGAAAATCTTCTTTGAAACTACAAGGCCAAATGGTTTCAAAAAACTTAATTTGACTGATGACTGTAACCCCCTCTACCAATGATCCTTATTTTAATCTTCATCGGGTTGCAATTATGGCTGCAATTGTGGGTTATAGTTACTATAGAAACCCTATAGGAAATCACATTTTCATCATCTTCACTGAAAGTACTGAGCCAATGTGAACCAGACTTGGCAGGCATTGTCTATGAGAGGTTCTCTACAACTGTTAGTCATTTTATTCCTGTTGGGTTAAAAAACGTGGCCACCCGAGGCATTCTTTGATTCTGATTGGTCAATTTTGAAAACTCTTCTCCTCTGAAACCACAGGACCAATTGTTTTGAAACTTTGCATGGTTAATAACTGGGACACCCTCCCTTTTAAAGTTGATCGTTTGCAAACATAGCCACAATTGTGTTTTATAGTTACCTATAGGAAATCACATTTTCATCTTCTCTCTGGAACTATTGAGCTGACATGAACCAAAACTTGGCAAGAATGGTCTATAGGTGGCCCTCTACAAACGATCCTCTTTTTGTTCCCATTGGCTGGAAAATATGGCCACCAGAGACATTCTATGATTCTGTTTGATGGATTCAAATGTTTTGAAACTTCACGTGATTGACGACTGGGACACCTACCAATGATCCTCATGTAATTTTGATGTAATGTTACAAACATGGCCACAATTGCAGCTCATAGTTACCATGGAAAGCCTGTGGGAAATCACATTTTTATATGTATTTCCAGGTGAGCGATTACAGGCTCTGTAGAGCCTCTAGTTTTTAATGGCCTTAGTTGTGTAGTATTTATTGCATAGATTTGTAATTTATTTTATCTGTCTTTTCAGTGTGACCCATCTGGCTGTTTGATTGAATTGTGCATGCAACTGGGTATCATCATGGTTGGTAAACAAGCAATGAACAACTTTTTGGAAATAATTTTACCGTAAGTGTACAGTCTTATTGAGTATACAAATATATATGGACATGCAGATTTCACTTTAACCATGCTTCTATTTCCATGACGGTTCCATTATGGCAAAATTGTAGATCAGGAAGCAGGTTTGCACATATTTTTTATTTAGCATTTTGATATTTTTCAAAAGTTTATTAACTGTATTGGAAGGCCATATTTGGGCTTAATCTCAATTGCAAGTTCTACGAATTAAAAGCCTTCATATTCTGAGGATGTGCTTCACATCACCTTTGAAGTGAAACTGTTTTGTCTTGATGGATCTTCCTGGTTACAATTTGTGGGAGAGTGCCAAAAGGCACTCTCCCATAAATTGTAACAAGGAAAGGATGTTTGAACAAATTTAGACCGAAAACAATTCAGGACCCTGCCTGTTAAAACAGACAGCATGTGGTCTACAAAATTTGAATAATATATTCATCCTCGATGAAACATCTGTCTGAATCGTAAAATAGTACTCGGTTTGACAAGAGTATCATGTTTTTTATTCAAATTGAAATGAAATGGTATCATTTAATTGTCCTAACTTTTTTTTATTTCATTTATTTTATCTTTTGATTTCCTCATATACCTTTACACCTGTTCTTAATAACAAAATCATGTACACTTCTTGAATGAAATCTGAGGTCTTACTTCAGAAAGATAACTAAGCTGGAATATAATATTAACAAACTAGTTCCCTTTAGGCTTTAGTCAGAACCCTAAATAGGTTATATGTTGTTGCTTGACAACAAATTGAAAAAGGTGTTTTCAGGTTCCAGCAGTTTCTGAAATCTGATTGACTGGTATACTAAAATAGAAATTACCTAATTTTGGAAAAAATTGGTTGGAGTGGTCAGATGTTATCAAAAACCATCAACTCCAGTCAGATGCGATTAATATACCAAGTGCTTGCAAAGCTGGGTAGAGAATATGTTTTACTTCAGAGAAAATTTGTTCAAATATTGTTCATAACCCCAGAACGAAAACAATTTAAGAGGCTGTGGATATGTTATAACTTTCTTCTGTACATAGATTTTAGTTTCAAACTTTGGAATGTTGCAGACAAACATTTTGTCTGTATATTGATAGTGAAAAACCCAAAGAATTATATTCTTTCAAGTTGAAAATGAGACGTGGATATTTTGATTTGTTGCAGCACTCTGCAAAACCTTCATTGATTTCTAAGCTCCGTATCTTGAACTGATCAATTATATTTGTTTGGAAATTGAAATTTTAATCACAATACTTTACTTAGAAGTTCTAAGGAAATTTTGAACTGTTTGGAGGTTATTTATCCATTAATAATTTATTTTTTTTCCAGAAAACTAACTGTGTGGTGTAAATCAAGAAATGCAGAGAATGCAGAGGATAAAGTATATACAAGATATGAACAAGACTACAACCTGGTTGATCCACCATATCTTGGCTTGTTTAGTGAATATTTAGAAATGGGTGAGTTCATGATGACATCAAGATTTGCAATAAAACTTGATTCCTAATGAGCAAATTCCCATTTTAGTAATTTTTAATGCCTCTGAAAAGCGATTGTTATATTCAGTTTATCAGACAAACTTTTATTCTGAACATCAGCTTTCTCCAACAGTTGTGTTCAGCCATGTCTGCTTATATAGAGACCCAGCCACCTAATGGGTTGACATCCATCTTTCTGTATTGTTACTTGCCTTTCCAGTTCAAACCTGAAGGCAGAACACGTCAGTTTGTAGTTTACAAACCACCAGGTTGTTATATGTTACTCAAAGGTTATATGGACTGCAAATTTGATTGATAGGCATGCAAGGTTTTTTTGATCCCATAAATAAGGGTATAAGCTGATAGTCTACTGCTAGGTGGTTAACTATCGAATGACCCTGTGCATACTGAATCTATACCATGTCTTAAGGTTACTGATGGTCACAGGTCTTCAAGTATTAGTATAGATGCAGGGAAAATTAACTCCTAGCATTCTGATAGTATTTCACATTTTTCACCCTTGACTTCATATTGCCCATGTGGCATGAAAGATTTAACATATTATATCTTGTTTGACAGAGCTAATTGACCTCTGTCAAACAAGGTATTATTTTTTTAAATTCTCATTTCCATTGTGGGAAAAATTTTCTGATGAAAACTTTGGTATTTTGACATCAGAGTAACAGGGTGTCTGTCCGGAATTGTTTTCCAGACTTTTTTCATTATGGATGGACAAATTGTGAAAATTTTTGGTATACAGCTTTGTTATGGATACTTACAGATCAAGTTCAAATTTCGTTCAGCTCAGTTGATTTTTGGTGGAGTTACTGCCCTTGAACTTAGTTACCATTTTCTGGACTTTTTTTCGTTATGGATTGACGTGTCGAGAACAAATTTTATATACAGCTTTGCTATGGATACTTGCAGATCAAGTTCAAATTTCGTTTCACTCTGTTGATTTTTGGTGGAGTTACTGCCCTTGAACTTAGAATTTTTAGTTTTCCGGATTTTTTTTCATTTTCCAGACTTTTTGAATAAGTATAATCAACTAAAATGGAGAAACTGACAGTAAAGTTTAATTCAAACATGAATAATCTAATATATAAATGCGAATGTCTGTATCTATATCTCTCTCTATCTCTCTATCGGGGAGCGCGGTGGCTCAGTAGGTAGAGGTGCAGGCTGCAAGCCGAGAGGTCCTCGGTTCGAATCCCACCTGCGGCAACCGCGTCGTGTCCTTGGGCAAGACACTTCATCTCCATTGCCCGCATGGGGGCACGATGACGCCGTGTACTAAGGCGTACTGCACGTCGATGGTACACATGTCTTCAACCAATCTAAACCTGCCTGTGCTGCAGTGCGGAGTTACGATGTTGGGGAGCTGGCAGCTGGTCGTCGTTGCTCGGTGATTCTCTCCGGGTACTCCGGCTTCCTCCACCCGTAAAACTGTCACGGTCATGATTAGCCATTGTGCATAAATATGTGACCTTAAACATCAATAAATAAATAAATATCTCTCTGTCTATCTCTCTATCTCTCTTTGTTCCGGGGGAACTCCTCCGTTTCTTGACTGATCGATCTCAAATTTTGTACACAGGGGTAATTCGTCCCTGCGAGTAACATGGGATGGGTGCCGTGCCCGTGCAGGGTGACCTTGACCTTGAAATTGATGTCCTTGACCTTTTATTTCGAAAACGGCTGGGCCGTTCGGGCTAAAATTTCATATGTGCGGGTATATTGATTGACCCATCGATCATTTTGACTTTATCGGGGTGCCCGTGCGGGGTGACCTTGACCTTGAAATTGGTGACCTTGACATTTTCATTCGAAAACAGCTGGGCCGATCGGGCTAAAATTTCATATGTGCGGGTATATTGACCCACCAATCATTTTGACTTTATCGGGGTGCCCGTGCGGGGTGACCTTGACCTTGAAATTGGTGAGCTTGACCTACTATTTCGAAAACGGCTGAGCCGATCATATCTGAGGGTGTATTGATATAACCATCTTCTCCCGTGCAATGCCGGGTAACACCCGCTAGTGTTTTAGAATTTCTGGAAGTGCGGGCGTATTATGCACCGTCCAACTGTGTCCTCTGGTTCTATTTTTTGCTTACTTGGCCCAAAGAGCCATGTGAGCTATGCCATCACTTGGCATCTGTCAACGTCTGTCACAGTCATCGTCCATAAACTTTTCACATTTCCATCTTCTCTGAAACCGCTGAGCCAGTGTGAACCAAACTTGGTAGGATTGGTCTATGGGAGGTCCTCTACAAACAGTCCTCATTTTGTTCCCATTGAATGAAAAACATGGCTGCCAGAGACATTCTTTAATTCTGGTTGGTGGATTTTCAGAAATCTTCTCCTCTGAAACTACAGGGCTAAATGTTTTGAAACTTCACAGGATTGATGACCGGGACACCCTCCACCAATGATTTTCATTTCATATTGAACGGGTTGCAAGCATGGCCGCAATTGCAGTTTATAGTTACCATAGAAACCCTGTGGGAAATCACATTTTCATCTTCTCTGGAACTACTGAGCCAATGTGAACCAAACTTGGTAAGAATAGTCTGTGGGGAGTCCTTCACAAACAGTCCTCATTTTGTTCCCGTTGGTTGAAAAACATGACCACCAGAGAAATTCTTTGATTCTGATTGGTGTATTTTCAAAAATCTTCTCTGAAATTACAAGGCAAAATCTTTTGAAACTTCACATGCTTGATGACTGGGACACTATCTACCAATGATCCTCATTTAATGTTGATCGGGTTGCAAATATGGCTGCAATTGCGGCTTATTGTTACTATAGAAACACTATGGGAAATCACATTACCATCTTCTTCTCTGGAACTACTGAGACAATGTGAACCAAACTTGGCAAGAATGGTCTATGGGAGGTTCTATGTAGCTGTTCCTCATTTTGTTCCTGTTGGATGAAAAAGGTGGCCACCAGAGGCAATCTTTGATACTGAATGATCGATTTTGAAAAATCTTCTCCTCTGAAACTACATGACCAAATGTTTTGAAACTTCACATGATTGATGACTGGGACACCTTCTACCAATGATCTTCATGTTATGTTGATCGGGTTGTAAACATTGCTGCAATTGCGGCTCATAGTTACCATGGAAACCCTATGGGAAATCACAATTTTATCTTATCTGAAACTACTTGGCCAGTGTGAACCAAACTTAGCACAAATAATGTATGGAAAGTCCTCTGAAAACAACCATCATTCTGTTTCACGCAGATGAAGTAGATGACAGCCAGCTACATTCTTTGATTTTGATTAGAATAACTGAGGGATATAGTTCTCCCAGGTGAGCGATTCCAGAGCCTCTTGTTGATATTTCTAACATTGGGAGAATTTATGTAAAAGAAACTGTAATGAAAACATGTTTGTGTTTATCCTCAAATTTATTTTAGTAGTGCTTGATCCAAGCAAAAATATTTGCATATGGGTCATGAGAAACAAAGGTTGGTGACATTTGAGTATAATCTTTTAGATTGATGCTGAATCCACTTCCTTAATAGTTGTATGCTCTTTTGTATAGCTTAATTTGTACATTATACTTTGGAAATAAGTACAGTTTAAACTGAAGGTTTAACCTTCTGCCCATTGATGTCATAATACTGAAATTTCAGGTAGTAAATTTTTCTCTTAATGCAGTATTTTTGACCAATTCTATCTTGTTTGAGAGAGCTCAGTGAGACAAGATTGAATTCTTAGTTGCATTATGGGACAAATTTGCAGCTTGAATTTTTTTCGTTTTGACATCAGAGTGCAGGGGATTAATGATAAGCAGTTATGTGATACACAGGAGGTGCAGTCCTGACCAGCGGTTACTGTGTTATGTCCTTGGGCAAGGTGTTTCATCTCGATTGCATGCATGATGACATAGTGATATGTATACTAAGACAAACAGCATGTCAATGATGCCCTTGCCTTCAACCAGTGCTAACCTCCTTGTGCGGAGTTAGTATGTTTTGGAGTCTGACAGTTGCTTGAGACTACTAGGTGGTTCTCTTCAGGTACTCTGGTTTCCACCATCTGTAAAACTGTCCTACATGATGTAAACCTGGCTCTTGAAAGTGTTGATGACCCCCCCAATAAATAAATAAGTAAATAAATAAATAAATAAATAAATAAATGAATAATGCACAGAAAGGGCTCATAGAGTCCTTCACAACAGTGTGTAATCTTACAGCTTTTAATTTGCCCTAGGTGTAGAAATTTAGGCAAATGAAAAAAAGGTTAAGGTATTTTTGGGTGTATGATGCAATCATTTGTCTAATTCAGAAAGTCTAGTAATCTTATAGTCCATCCTCGTACAGGTTTACGGAAATACCACCCAATGGTTGGGTGAGTGCATCAATTAAGTACCATAAATGGTGTGGCAAACAATTGTCAGACTCCTCCATGTTCTAACTCCGCACAAGCAGGGTTAAAATTGGCTGAAGGCAAGTTCATCCTCCGTGTCCTGTACACCTTAGTATGCAGTGCCACCGTGCCTGCACATGAGCAATCGCGATGAACTGCCTTGCCCAAGGCAGTTGCTCCTGGCAGGGGTCGAACCATGAACCTTATGGTTTGGAGTACAATGCTGTAACCACTGAGCCACTGCATTCCCATTTGACCTGTTAATTACAAATAAATCATATAGTAAACTCCTGTTAAATGAATAAATAATATTGTCATACACCGAGAAATTACACAGACAAATTTCCTAGACACACTCCCCTTGTTTATAGACCTATTTGGCCTCAGTACATCCAACACGGGAATTTAATAGAATAAATGCTCAGATTATCCCTAGACTATAGAAAGTGGCCAAATCTCTGTCAAGGAGTACTCCTGTTAATGAATAATTCTCATTGCAAATCTATTCAATTAACCCTTTACCCATCATAACGGACAAAACCGACCAGCATTATTCACAAAAATCGCCATTCAATTTTCATTATTTTTATGCCCCCGCCAATTTGGCGAAGGCACTTTAAGGGGTCGTCCAACCTAACTTTGGTCAATTTTTTGACATTTTTCCCAATGCCTCAGAAACAGATAAGAGAAGTAAGGAAAGGCAAATTATATATCAAAATAATGAGTAAAGTGCATAGAAAAGGTACATATATTTTTTTTCAGGAAAAAAAGTGAATTTTATGATTTTGAAGAAGATTAATTTGCAAATGGCATAAGTAACGAACCGGTAAAACCACAAAATAATCGGTAATTCGAAAGCCTTGTCCTCAATATAATGATAACATACTACAGACTCGGAGAAAGCATTTTTTTGACACATACTCTGGTGGGTTTTGACGTTTGAATGTAATAACATCAACACAAATTTTTGATGTTCCGGAGGTGGCCATGTTTCAACGATGTTTTTCCGGTCATGTGATTACGATGTGGTTCTTGCAGAAATACTCAATTTGGGCAATCGTAAGAATGCAAGGACGCCCTTTATTTGTTCGAGACAATGTATGAGCGTATTTGCAAACAGGTGACAGCAAGTACTTGAGCTGTTAATGTCATAACTGAAAAATATGGTTCGAAATTCCCTCTCGTGTTTACAGGCCGTCTGAACTTTTTTGTTGACAAAAAATCTGAATTATTGCGCACTAGAAAGACAACATGAACCACTTGTAAAAAAAATAACCGAGTTTATAAAATCGGGACGATACACATAAAATAAGGCAATATTCATAACAAAGTAAGCAGAATGCTTCAGAAATCACTTTTTCACGAAGTATATTCCAAGTGACCTGGAACTATATTGAGTGTGTTAATTTCCCCCTGTCGCTGCGAAGTTATTTACGTCCTAGTAACCATGGAATTTGAAGACGGGTATGTTTGATGTCTGCAAAGGACCGATTGAAGATGGGTTGAAAATGATGCATTCGTGCTTTTAAATAAGGTGCGCTTGGACGATGCTGAGAATTTAGTTTTTTTCTTCCAACCAACCATAGTAATACAAGCGTCGATCAGTGGGTTTTTTTTATCGTTTTACACTGACAAATGTGACAAATCTCCTTCACCGGAAACCATCCCCCAATTTGCATATCACAATAAACATAACCGCTGTCACGGAGTGTCAGCGTGGCCGTGTGGTCAAAACCAAAACGAATTATCGAATGCACGGTCAATATTAGCTGCAATTGGCTTTTAAATAAATGAAATACACGAAATATTCGCAATTTCTTCATTATTCATGCCGAGTTACTTTTTAATCAAACCACATGCGTTCAGTTTCGTTTGTCGGCATCAAACTGATATTGTTTGTGGTAATTAAATAGTACGAGAAGGCGAAGGAAGCCAAATATTTTTACATCATCTATTATTTAATTCAAATTGATAATTTCTTTTATTTAATTGAAATTATGAACTGATAAGTTGGGTGTGTTGCGATTATTATGCCCCAGACCTGGAACTTAGTGGAAGTTGGAAAATCAAAGGTGCATCTAGGGCCGTGCAGTGGTGACCCCCTGTCCTCTTAATCTTAGTCTTACCCATTCATCATTGCATGTACCAACATTCCCCCTTGTATCTCAACCATTGCTACTCCAATTTGAAGGATATTTGGTTTTGTGATCGAGCATCATGGAGAAACAATGCCTGTGTAGCTGCTGTAGCATGTGTTTCTTCCCACATTTTTTCAGAGTTGTGGTACTTTTTCACTCTTTTGAGTTAGAAAATTTTGTTTATAACTAGTTGATTTGTTACAGTTTGTTGCAGAATGCCTGCTAATACCCTCAATTGTATTGCTGCAGAATTTTCTTGTGAAGATTTTGTTCCTATTACTTATCAAGCAACAACCTAATGAATATTCTGTATAAAGCCACCAATCTGATGTTTGACACTTTTATTGGAGCTGTTTTGAAGGCTTATGGAACTCAAAATGTTGATTATGGCAGGACTTTTCTATTCACCCATGAATCGATAAATTAAGTGTTATAGTTGGAAGTAAGAAGCATGAAAGGTCCAGAACTAAAACTCTAAAAAGAATGTTTTGCAATGTAACATGATTTTTGCAGATACACTTATTTGGAGGTTTACCTGTCTGATAGTGTTTGGAACATGTGTGGCCAGGATCTTCAAAAAGAAAAAAGAGTTAAACTTTGAGAAAAAAGGCATATGCCTTGAGTGCCGGAGGTAGAGTCATACAAGGAAGAGAGCCCCCCCCCCCCCCCCCCAAATTTTCTGTGTCAAATGGAGCTCACTTGTCATCTTTTGGGGATTGCTTTGTGTACTGCGTTCTTGAAAAAAATATGTGAGACCCTCTGGATGTGCCCTTCTGATCTCAATATGTCAGTAAGCCTCCTTGGGGAAAGTACATGCAATAATGGTTATGTAAGGTTGATTTGATGTGTTTTGAATAACAATGTACTTTTAAGTACATTAGATGGTTTATTGCAGTGACAGGTTACAGTTACCCTTATTTCTTCTCCAACAGATATCATGAGTGTATTGGTGTCCAAGAGTTAAACAAAGCTAATGTACTTATTGATAAACCAGACAAATTTAACAATTTAATCACTATCAAATTGATGCATGGGATAAAAGGGGTTACAGTGCAAGGGGTTTGTAAATATATTTATTCAACTACAATGTATGACTTTGCAGTGCATTCTACATAGGAGAATATCATATTTTCTTTCCAAACCATTACAGTAACACATACATCTTGATATTGGGAGACACTCTTTTGTCCTTCCATACTTCTTCTGCTGGACTCCTTCAAGTTGACCTTTGTTGAACTCCCCAAATCAAAACATAAACAAAAGAAAATGTCTGCCTTCAATCAGTGAGCACTTCACTTATAACATTTGGTCTCAATCTTCATTACTTTCATGAATTAGGAAAAGATTTCTTCGAGTATGTACTTAAATGTTTATAGAATACAGCTGTTATTTTATTTTGAGGTATTTTATTGTAAAAATTTTGTTCTCTTACTTATGCCATAGCAGACTTTCAGGTGGTGCTATTTACACATGGCAGCAGTTCCATGGCAAATTTCAGTTTCCACATGTTCTATGTTTCATTCCAAGCATTTTGGTATATAATTTATTGGGGTTATTCATTTTGGGCCTTTTTTAGACTTGAAAGAAAATTACATGAAATTTGACCAAAGTTAGGTTGGACGTCTCCTTAAGTGTTACCCTTGTCCACCCGAACGTATGTCCATCCATATGTATGTACGTACGTACGTACGTACGTATGTCTGTATGTCCATCCCAAATATGGTTTCTCGATGATAACTTTAGTTTGACTGAACGAAATAAAACAAAATTTTATACATGGGGTTTATAATCACATAATGCGGGTTGGGATTGATAGTGGGCTTGGTCTGATATTTTTTGGCAGAGTTATGGTCCTTTTCCCTAAGCACTGGCATTAGTGCCTCATAAAAAGATTTGGTGGCCTGCTATATTGGGCTATGTTTTAATGGAGATAAGATAAGATATTTATTAATTCAATATCTGCAAAGATTAATGATTAGAAACTGATGCTTGGCAGTGAAGGGGTGGGGCATAGCCACCCTTCGCATTTGACTTGTTTTATTTTTTGTCTCAGTGAGCTCGTTCCAATGAGGTGTCATAAGCTATGTTTTTGATGCAAAAAATGAAAAAAATTGAGTTATTCAAAAGTTTTGTTTGCAAGTGTTGTCTGCATTTGTGTGTATTTGCCACACACAAATATCATAATTGCAATTAGAAGTATTCACTTCTAATTGCAATTATATTTGTGTGTGGCAGGGCAGACAGACAGGTTTTTACAATTTTTAATAGTTTCAGATTATATCATAATATTAGCTGTGCATTTTCTCTTTCAGTTATTCAGTTTGGCTTTGTGTCCATATTCGTAGCAGCTTTTCCACTGGCGCCCTTGTTTGCCTTAATAAATAACATCATCGAAATTCGACTTGATGCATACAAATATACCTGCCAATTCAGGAGACCCCTGGCAGCTAGAGCTCAAGATTTGGGTAAGTTACAATATTATACAATGTAGTTTTTTTTACCTGGTATGAATATTGATCAACTTCTCCTATTTTGTGCCCATTTAGTTCATGAATACAGAAAGAAACAGTGTAGTTTTCTAAATTCATTTCATCATTTTCTTCAACAAGGTTGCCAAAATGTTTGCAAGTATGTTGTGATCACATTCCATCATGTTTACTGAATAGATATAAATAATATGCAATGGTTTTCAGTCATCTGATATTTTTATACTGTAACCAATGACTCAGACGTAGCTGGTGCTAGACCAAAAATATCTAGGGCCAAACACAAATTTTGCCCCCTAATCCCCAAAATTTGCATGCAAAACCGAAAATTAGAAGTCCTATCTTGCCCTCCATACATTTTATCCTCCGTGCATGCACAGATGCCAGGAAGTCACCGAATCTGGCGCCAATAAATCATTCTTTGTTTGCCCAATAAATCATTCTTTGTTTGGCTCTTGCCACATAACAACAAACTGACATTTGTGCTTTTAAATCTCAATTAATAATGATGCCAGACACAAATCAGTGGTTAAATTGGTGGATCCAAGGACAGAACTGGATGAAAGAAGAAAGAGACGGTGGTTTGAAACGTTCAGGGCTGTAATTTTATAATATTTATTAAAATTAGTTCATGTTTCCTAATTTCGGGACATGAGCCTGACGTTGCCACTGATTATGATCTATCCACTGTTTATTTAGTATTCCTTCCCTGCCTTCCCTTGATCCCCCCCAGTTAAGCTCCCAAGCTTTTTGGCTTGTTTTAATGAAATTTTTTTATAAAATTTCTGGGGAGTTTAACGTATTATACAGAAGATTATTCTGTACATCCCCAGGGTTACGTCCTCATCCTCAGGGTGTTTGGGTGTTTTGGTCATGCATCATACATCCAACGTATCGTTTTTTCTTCTGAGGAAGATCTTGCATCATATCGGATAGTCTTGTTTCTGTTACTGACTTCGGGCCGTGTTGCCTGGGGTCTTGATTCTGTTTTTTTTTTTTTTAGGTAGTTTCCTATTTTTGTTTAGGAACGACAGTTGTAAGTAACATTAAATATTCTGATAGTGTGGTAGTTAATTGTACACTGACTTTATAATTTTGTCCACACTTAAGCTTTTTGGGGCTCATCGTTCCCTTTGGGAACTTGGGCTCTTATATTAGAAAAAATTTTTCAAAAATTTGTATTTTTTATTTTTGAAAGAGTTTTTCTTTTGTATATATTTATTTCATTGATTATATTTTAATGTTATCTTATATTATATGTAGATTTGGTGGTGGTACAATGACATATATTAGAATTTAGGTAATTATATTTATCTAATAGTATGGCAAATAGAGGAAGCCTTTCCTTTATTTACTTGGTCGTTGTAATGAGTTTAGTTGATGTACTACCACTAATTCTACTCCATGTGTCAGATTTGACAATCTGGATGATGGGCGTCATGGTTTGTGTTAGGCGAGTGGACACTATCGGTCCTATCGCGGCGATGGGACTCTGCTGGTCCTCTCGTCAAAATGTCACTATAGTTTTTAGCTCACCTGACTAAAAGTTCTTAGGGGGTAAGATTCAAGTTTGTTCAAGCCATGTCCCTAGGTCCATATTTGGGTTCACTGTGGGAGCTCGAATTGTAACTAAGTTCAAAATGAGGAATTTTCTTTCAAAATCTTCTTCAGATCCAGCAGTCGGAATGTTTTGATATTTGGTGTGCAGCATCCTTGGGGGTGGGGGTGGGGGGGGGGGGAGTTCAGTATGAGGAATATTCTTGAAAAATCCTTTTTTTTTTTAGATCCACTGGTCAGAATCTTTGGATATTTGGTATAAGCTTTTCTGAGGAGGAGCAGATGCAACTTGTTGAAATCAATTCTCTGGGTTGATATTTAGGCTACCGTGTCAGTTGAGCACCCTCAGGCCACCTGGGGCCTCTTGTTTAGTTTCTATTTACAGAGGAACAAGAACATGGTGTGGTTTCATGACGCCGTCAGGGAGTGTGCTTCCGTCGTCGCATTATACAATAAGAGCTAGCTGGAAAGTGCTCAATGATATTAGACAAGGGCTAGGCTACAAAAGCGAGTTTACGTCCCTTGTCTACAGCTAGCTCAACCGGCAGATCTATCATTCGTATGTGGGTGATGTGACACTGGGTATGTCCGTAGCGGTCGAGAAGAGGAATAAGGGTGTAGCGAGCACTATAAAGATATGAACATGCTCACCCTGCGACGACGGAAAGGAGGAAGCACGGGAAGGAGGAAGTAGACAAGTTCTGAGGTATGCTCGTCTAGGTCTTCCGTGATCGCGAGCAAGAGAGAGGCCCCTCTCTCTTATAACACTATCTGGGGTCAAAGGTTGTTGGTAGGAACTTGTGTCAGTTGGAACTTGTGTCCATGGGACGCTCCTTCCATAGACTGCCGGGGTCGGCCAGTCTTATAGCTTCCTCTATATTCGAAAAGCACACACGACCACACAAGTCCGTTGTTGCCAGCTAGCTCAACCGTGAAGTAGTTTCTCAGGCCTCTGAGAACTGTGATGCCGGGTGTATACGATCCGGGCTAGGAGATGATATAGGGTGGAGCGAACACTATGATATGCAACCATGCTCACCCAGCGACAACGGATGGAGGAAACCCGCAAGTTCTGAGGTACGCTCATCCAGGACCGCGAGCAAGAGAGAGGCCTCTCTCTCTTACAGCATCATCTGGGGACAGATGTTGTTGGTAGGAACTTGCATCAGTCGGAGTATACGTCCATGCCTCCTGTCCGGGACGTCCCGTCTAATAGGCAGCCGGGGTCAGCTAGTCTTATGGTTACCTCTACATAACAGACAAGTGATCTTTATATTGCACAGGGCTATAAACCCGATGAGTGGTTTCAGTTCCCTGACACCAGTGAAATGGTTAAGATTGAATACGAGGACCGTGACTCCGGATGTGTCACATATGCATTGTATTCAGAGCTAGTGGAAAAGTGCTCAATGTTTTTAGACAAGGGCTAGGCTTCAAAAGAGGTTTACGTCCCTTGTCTCCAGCTAGCTCATCCGGCAGATCTATCACGTAGACTCGTGTTGTGACGCCGGGTATGTCTGTAGCGGTCGAGAGAGAATAAGGGTGTAGTGAGCACTGTTTAATCGAATCATGCTCACCCAGTGTTGATGGAAGGAAGTAGATGGCAAGTTCTGAGGTATGCTCGTCCAGGTCTCCCCGGACCACGAGCAAGAGGGAGACCCCTCTCTCTCTTTTAACAACATCTGGAGCCGGGTGTTATTAGCAGGACCTTGCATCAGTCAGAATTACATACATAGCTATTGTCCGGTATGCTTAGTTCAATTCTTAGCCGGGGACGGCTACAGTTTTACTTCTTTAGCATCTACCAAGCACTCCCGACCACACATTGGCTAAGTGACTCAGGATTTCCAGTCTGCATCGTCAAAAGGTCCATCTTTTGTGAAGAAAGTCGCACCATTTAGTGGCCAAGGAGATGAGGCTTTATTCATCGGGTCGTCCGCAGTAATAACTATATTAACCTCCATAATGGACTTGCTGTCGCAGTTGCGCAGCTAATCGCAGTATTCCTGCTAAGGCAGAAGCACTCAACGTCAATCTCAAAACTTGAGCTGTTGCATGGTGCTTAATTGGTCTAGTCACCTGCCTGTTCAGATGCTGGTGACTGTGATTCTGATTTAACGAATGATGGAAAGAATAATTTTCCCTTCTGGAACAACTCTTGGATGATATAGATACCATACATTATCGTTTCCTTGAACTTGTTCCAGTGAATCACAATGCTGCGAGCAATTATGAGAAACCGTTAGCGTAGTTTGACTCTGACTTCATCCGGATAATGAGCAGGGTAATAAGATCTCTTTCCAGTTAAGTCTACACGGGTGTCACAGGTCTTCGATTGTGTAGACAACACCATATTTAACTTCCTGCGGGAAAAAGTAATTCGGTTTCTTATCTTCTTCCTCTGTATTTTTGATCGTTTGTGTTTGTTCACATACTTTTAAAAACAACAGGGGAAGATGTGTTGAGAGTTTCTCTGCATGATTGAGCAGGCTAAGACCTTAGTTGTAGCCTTACCTTCATCATTTAGCTGTTCGCTCGGACACAATTGAGAAGATAATTTCTTTTTCAGAGCGAATTTAGTCTCATGGTCTTATGTACTTCTGTTTTAAGTACTGTGATGCAACGTCTATATGGAAAGGAATTTTGTGGTTGTTTGTACTTTTTAAAATTCTTTCCAGACCTATTATATATATCTCGGTCTTAACTAATGTTAAGTGGGAGTTATTCTGATGTGACAAAGCCTTGTGTCTTCATCTTTGCATTTGACTAGGTGGAAAACTTGCTATAGGTCGCTTTAGTCTTCCAACTCTAGTCTTTTATGGTAAGAAGCATCAATACTCGACTCTTTAAGTTGGGGTCTAATCGACCAACACCAGCAGAAAGAGTAGGAGAGGTTGTCCTAGACTCAGATCGTCTACAAGGACTCATAGTGAAGGTATAGGTATACCTAAGTCTTTGATGGTAAGCTTTCATTGTTGTAGGATTAAACTACAAGAAAGCATCAATACTCGACTCTTTAAGTTGGGGTCTTATCGACCACATCAACAGAAAGAGTAGGAGAGGGTGTGCTAGACTCAATTCGCCTGTAAGGGCTCATAGCGAAGGTATAGGTATCGCTCCCATATATTTCCTTAGGATTGTCTATACAGCCACTTGGATAGGGGTTTCTCGTCTGTCTGAGTTACTGATCAGACTCCCCTGAGCCGGTGGCTCGAGGCTCTTATAGAGCTTGGTCCGACCGATTTTGACTGGAAGTGGATAATTAGGTTATTTATGATTATCTTTCAATCGAAAGCGAACGTTCGGCAATTGTAGCGAGTATAATTCTGTAGATCATTTGTATTGTGAACTAGATTATGTCTCATGGGATTTATGATAGGACACACGTATCCCACTATTCATTTGGCTGGTTCATCTGTTGTTTCACAGAGCGAATTAGCCAGCTGTTTGGCTTGCTTTTATCTGTTATCTGACACATTAACAGCGAAAGTTTTATGCGCTGGATGGAGTTGTGTGAAGTGGCTTTGAATGTTATTTCGATGGGTCGCTTACACACATGTCTACTCCAGTTACTAACTGCAGTGGTAGACGTTTTTCTCTCTAGACCTGTTTTGTTTTAGAGAATCTTTTAACATAAGGTCAAGTTTGGGCATATATTAACTGTTTTCTCAATTATTTCGGATGTGAGTTCATCTATTGCGTTACAGTCCTGAGTCCGAGGGTCTCTCTATGCAGGGATCTTGGGACCCTCGGTTCTTGGAAACCACATATTCAATAATGTCTCATTGTTTACGTTACATCATTGAATTATTTCCATTCATGTATTTATAGACGCAGATCAGAGTTTATCAGAAGAGATGTAATGCTTCTTTTGTCATTATTTTACAATAGAAGGGACGTTTATGTTCATTCTATTGTTAAATAAGTCAGTTAGCTATTCGTACTGCTTTGGTTATTTTATCTTCCAATCAGCAGTCAGTGCTTAAGATTTCAGCACATAAGTAAAGCGCTATTACATGATCTTATGTGGGATCACTTCGGGATAGTTAAGTTTACGCCGCACAGGAATAATAGTTTCCATTATTTGTGTCACTAGTATAAGGCATTTGAGCGCATACATTTGACGCTCAGCCATTTTCATGGGAATGAATGATAGGATATGTGTATCCTTCAATTCATTTGTTTCTGTTGATTTCATTGTTATTGAGCATTCGCCAGAAGCTTCCCCAGGAGAGGGTTTTCTTCTTTAAGGCAAGTTTTATTCTTCACGTCATTCTCCGCTCTCAGTGGCATTATGGAGTATGTTAGACGTGAAAGAGCTTTGTGGTCACTATATTATTGCTGTTTGGACCAGCAATGATTAAGTAATGTGGGTGAGGAGGTTTCGACATATATTCGAATCCCCCCACACACACTCACACTGTTGCGTTTATATATTTTAATACATAAATACTTTGCGTTTGAGTCGTGTTGGATGGCGCCATCATAGGCATATATACAGTTCTGTTGTATTTGTTTCCGGTGTTTATTTTCTGATTTCTAATATGCAGGCACTTATTTTATTATCATAATGGCCGCTATTTGAGCTCACAGGTTACTGCATAGCCATTTAGTGGTTCTTAGTTGATTAATAGGCTGGATTTTTATGCACTCGCACAATGTGTGATTATGCTATCTCTTTGGCGGAACTTGAAATTATTATATTTTTCGAGGGTGGTCTGTGTTGGAGCCGGTTAATCATACCTACCTCCATTTCTAGATCCTGGTCTCTATTTTGTTGGTTCTCAAATCGCATATTCTCATGTGTTTATAGTTGTAGATACCAAATAGTACACTTTGGAGTGTGTTTTTACCAGATTTAATATTACAGAGGCCTCCTGTGAATGATTTTGAAGCGTGTTTGCAGAGATTGTTCATCTTATCCCGCTTTTGTATGTATATGTTATATTTGATTTCTCACTGATTTCGTCGTACCTGTATACGGCATCTGCAGTGCATATTTTGTAGCGGATAATGTTATTTACGAAAATCATTGCTATAGCCTTGGCTTGTGAAGTGGCATTAAGCACCATTTATTATTCATGAATTAATTTTTGAGTGCCTGATCAATATTTATTTATATCGTTTCCAGGTTCTGCTTATTGATTCTAGAGCTCTCCCCTCTTTCTTTTGAAGATATGTTCAAAAAAAGGAGGGGGGGGGGGGTCATTTTGTCCACTTCTCTGTCTTATGGGGTATGTAACTATTAAGGAAGCTGTCTTGTCCGTACTATGTTCGGCGATCAGCTGCAGTATTATTGTGTGGCATAGGTTTATGGGCAATTTTCTCTCATTCTCAATATGCTATTCTAATTTTTAGGGCCTAGTCCAGACTAGTCTTAAAAATTGTTTATTTGTTACATCATAATTAACATGATTTTATGCTTAGATTTAGGATTTACATAATTGGGATCCATATTGATATGTCTCTTCTATTATGGTATTAAGAGACATACATGTAAATTCTAATTTCTTCATCATGGATTGAAGGATTTGATCTATGTTGATCTACTATTTCGGAAGTTCTAGGCCCTCCGCCTTTTTACGATTCAGCTAAATCTGGGTCATTGGTTACAGTATAAAAATCTGAAAAAATTTATAGTAATTTATATATTTTTTATACTTACCAATGACCCAGACGGGAATGGCCCTCCCATGAGCGGGCAGTATTGGGCTCTCATACCTCCCAGCTGAATTATTATAATCTTTTTTTTTTTACAAAGAATGATTTATTGGCGCCAGATTCAGTGACTTCCTGGCATCTTTGCATGCGTGGAGGGTAAAATGTATGGAGGGCCAGATAGGACTTCTAATTTTCGGTTTTTGATGCAAATTTTGGGGATTGGGGGGCAAAATTTGTGTTTGACCCTAGATATTTTTGAGTTATCACCAGCTAGTCTGGGCCATTGGTAAGTATAAAAAATATATAAATTACTATAAATTTTTTCATTTTTTCACTGTAAATGAAAACCTTTCCTGTGCCCACCCACACTGGCATATTGTGATTGAATTGCACATGTGTGGGATGTTAAGTCTGAACTAAGAACTCAGAAACTGTTGGGGCCACAATCATCTAACTTCACACACTTACAAAGGACATTGGTAGAATTGGTCACACATCATAGGAGGATATGTAAGTTCCAGGCCCCACAAAGTAGATCTGTTTCTGAGGCCAATTTTTGTAAAATTGCATGTTAGTGGGTGTTTTTTTATTTTATTTTTTCTTTGCCATCAAAAGTTCATGTTCTGGGTTTGTTTTATGTGTTAGGACTCATAATCTACAGGATAGCATGGGGGATGGTTATTTCTTCCCTTGTGTGCAAGAAGGCTTTGCAATGCTAAAGCATTGCAAAGCCTTGTTGCACTCAGGGGACAAATTTATCAATTTTATTAACTTGGGTAAAATATCAGACAAAACTATTTAATTTTTATTTTTTAGCTCAACTTTGGCGAAGCCAAATTTGAGGTATTGCCATGGCCCGCCATCCTTCTGTCTGTTTGTCTGTCCATCTGTCACGCTGTACACACGGCTTGGGCTAGAGGCTGTATTTATGAACCGATCTTTACGAAACTTCTTGGGTACCTTTGTTATCACCGTGAGACGAGAACGAGTGTTTTTGGGTCCGGTCCGAAATTTAAGATGGCTGCTGGCAGCCATTTTGTACCAAAATTTGGTGCAATCAGATTTTTGCGCAGAACTTCCATATGAAAGCTCCGATTTGAATAATTTTTTTGTATGAATGTTTAGTACCATGGGATACATCACATATAATACAGGTTTTTTTCTTGTTCATAAATTATGCCAATTAGACTAACTTTGATTTATTCACTGTTACTTTCAGCACTGTAACTGCAAATGCCAATACGGCTCGGGCTAGAGGCCATATTTATGAACCGATCTTTACGAAACTTCTTGGGCACCTTTGTTATCACCTCGGGACGAGAACGAGAGTTTTTGGGTGCAGTCCGAAATTCGAGATGGCTGACGCGGCCATTTTGTACAAAATTGGTGCAATCAGTTTTTTGTATAAAACTTTTGTATGAAAGTTCTGATTTGAATAAATTTCTGTATGAATGTTTAGTAACATAGAATACATCACATATAATACAGGTTTTTTTCTTGTGCAAAAATTATGCAAATTAGATGAGCTTTGATTTATTCAGTGCTACTTATACACAGTAAGTGCACATGTCAATACGGCTCGGGCTAGAATCTATATTTATGAACCGATCTTCACAAAACTTCTTGGGCACCTTTGTTATCACCTTGGGATGAGAACGAGTGTTTCTGGGTGCGGTCCAAAATTCAAGATGGCAGCCAGTGGCCATTTTGTACCGAAATTAGGTCCAATCAGTTTTTTTGTACACAACTTCTATACGGCTCAGGCTAGAGGCTGTATTTATGAACCGATCTTTACAAAACTTCTTGGGTACCTTTGTTATCACCGTGGGACGAGAACAAGTGTTTTTGGATGCGGTCCAAAATTCAAGATGGCCACCAGCAACCTTTTTGTACCAAAATTAGTGCAATCAGTTTTTTGTACAGAACTTCTGTGAAAGTTCTGATTTGAATAAATTTTTGTTGGAATGTTTAGTAACATGGAATACATCATATATAATACAGGTTTTTTTCTCGTGCAGAAATTATGCAAATTTGATGAACTTTGATTTGTTCAGTGCTACTTATACACAGTAAGTGCACATGTCAATACGGCTCTGGCTAGAGTCTGTATTTATGAACTGATCTTCACGAATCTTCTTGGGGTACCTTTGTTATCACCTTGTGACAGGAACGAGTGTTTTGGGGTGCCTTTGTTATCACTGCTATGAGAACAATCATTTTTGGGTTCAGTCAGACCCACTCTGGGACTCAAAGATTTCTTTTCTAGTTTAGCTTCTAACTGTCGCCTACCTTTACAATACTTTACCTACACATTTGTTACAGGATACGGTCAGCATTTATGTACAGACCATTACAATACTTTACATGTACCTTTATTATCAGGTCATTACCTAGATATTTGTCATTGCTGTGTCACATACTATACATGTACATGTCTTAAACAAGTTGAGCTACATTGTCATTAACATTTTCATTTTAAGTTTGCATTGGTTATAAAAAGAGAGCATGCCACAGCCAAAAGAATCATGCGGGAGGGCCTGAGAAACAGTTTTTTAACTTTTTTAGGCCATATCAAACTTATGTACAAATGTTAAGAACAATCAGGTGTGTCACTTATAGTAGTTGCTTGCACATCTTCAAGGTTAAGGTCATGCATGTGTTCCATATGTTGAAGTCATAAATATCTCTGCTATCACTCATAAACTCATGAAACTTAATACGATTGTTAAGGACAATAGGAGGCCATTTCACACACCATAGCTGGGTCAGTAACTTTGAGGTAACACTTGTAATCTGTCAATATTCATGTCTCAGTCAAAACTCAGAAAGTAAGTGAACTGCAATTATCAAACTTCATGCAAATGTTAAGGACAGTCAGGTGTGTTGCATATAATGCTTGCTTGCACATCTTCAAGGTTGAGGGTCACAAATAACTCAGAAACTCTTGGGGTTATAATCATGAAACATCACAGGACTGTAGAGGTGGATATGTCATATAGCATAGCTGGGTCTACAACTTCAAGCTCGGTCTGTAATTTCAATGTCAAGGTAAAATTTCAAGGTCACACTTAAATTCTCTTGATATTTCTGTCTCGATCATAACTCAAATGGATCAAACTTTGTACAAATGTCAAGGACAATCAGAAGGTGTGTCATGTATACTAGATGCTTGCACATCGTCAGGGTCATACTTGAGTGCCATATAGCTACTCATATTGCAGTTTTGACTTGTTCTCTGTGCAAACCCTAGGAAGTAGAGTCATGTTTATTGTGGTAAACAAATTTTGTTTACTGGTAAGTATAAATGATTGGCTAAACTTGATCAACTTCATACCTATGTTGCTGTCATGAAATAGCTGAAGATGCTGAATGTGACCTTAAACACACAAATAAATTGATGACTTGTATTGTACTCTGATCACAAAAGTGGACAGAGAATTTTGATTGGATCGCAACCTCTGATTGGAATTATCTTTCTGCTTTTCTTTCCACAGTACTGGAGAGAACATTGAATCCGAGATGCTGTTTTCAGAGTTTTTCTGTGATTCTATCTTGCTTTCACAGTATTTTAGTAATGAAATCTCAATTCACTGTTTCTTAACTGGGTCACTGCCTGATTGCAGTCTGATTGAGGAAAATGACATGTTATTTATGATTACAGAACTGTTATTGACTAAAGTAAGGACCCCTTCCAAAGAGTGCAGGAATTTGTGTTTTTGGCATCACCCTGGGTGCTTTGTATCAATGTTAATCAGACAAAAACCAGAATTATGAATTATCTGGTTGCAATTTATTAGTGATGATCTGTTGAAACAAAGTTGTGTGTATGAACGAAAACCCACTAGAATGAAAAAATCTGTTGGATGCATGAATACCCATATGAGAAGTTGTGTGTATGATTTAACTTTAACAAATTTATTCAATATAAAAATATCACTTTGTTGGCTGTCATGTTTCACAAAGTTTAGGCCCAGCAAAGTATATGTTCTGTTTCTTAAGACATTGTTTGTCAAATTGCATGTGGGCATGCATTTTTTTATTTTATTTTTTATTTTTGTAATTATTTCTTCGCCATCAAAAGTGTAGGTTTTTGGTTTGCTTTATGTTTTAGGCCTCATAATCTGCAGAATATCATGAGTTTTGGTGTATTTCCTCCCTTAAGTCAAGATAAGCTATTGCCATCACACGTGCGGAAGTCTGTTAGTCTGTTCACATTTTCCTTTAGCACAGGCTACACCCTGTGGTTCTTGTCCGATCATCACAAAATTTCATATGCAGGCTTGAGGTCATGTCTAGATGACAATGCCCCCTTTTGATCGCGATCGGTCGACCGTGACAGATGTGATGGCTTCCCGAGCCCAAAACCCGAAAACCTTCAGCACAGTCTGCAGTTCGTTTTCATGAAGGGATTTCATGGTAACTTGGTAGGATGACTCTGTATAATATCTAGATGAGAACGTCCCCTTTTGGCCATGATCTGTCAACCGTGACAGCTGCCCAAGCCCGAAACCCAAAAACATTTAGCACAGTCTGCAGATCATATTTAATATGGATGGATTTCATTGTAACTTGGTAGGATGACTCCGTATGATGTCTAGATGAGAACTTCCCCATTTGGTCATGATCTGTCAACCATGACGACTGCCAGAGCCCAAAACCAAAAAACCTTTAGCACAGTCTACAGGTCATATTTATGAAAGGATTTCATCGTAACTTGGTAGGATGACTCTAGGTAATGTCTAGATGAGAATGTCCCCTTTTAGTCACGATCATTCAGCCATGATGGCTGCCCAAGCCCAAAACCCCAAAACCTTTAGCACAGGCTACAGGTCACATTTATGAAGGGATTTCATTGTAACATGGTAGGATGACTCAATATAATGTCTAGATGAGGACGTCCCCTTTTGGTCACGATCGGTCAACTGTGATGGCTGCCCAAGCCCAAAAACCTTTAGCACAGACTATAGGTCGTATTTATGAAGGGATTTCATGGTAAATTGGTAGGATGACTCTGTATAATATCTAGATGAGAATGTCCCCTTTAGATCATGTTCTGTCAACCGTGATGGCTGCCCAAGCCCGAAACCCCAAAACTAGCACAATCAACAGGTCATATTTAATATGGAGGGATTTCATTGTAACTAGGTAGGATGACTCTGTATGATGTCTAGATGAGGACGTCCCATTTTGGTTGCAATCGGTCAACCGTGATCACTACACAGGACCGAAGTCCGAAAACCTTTAGCACAGTCTACAGGCCGTATTTATGAAGGGATTTCATTGTAACTTGATAGGATGACTCGTTTTGGAATAATTTCACTGTAACTTGGTAACTTTGGTTTTCATACGTTAACTGTGAGGGCTACATACATTAACTGTGAGGGCCACATTAACCCACCCCTCCATTCTTTAGTACAGTCTACACCTCCAATTATTTTTATTGAAAACATAGCTTACCTGGAAAGGAAATCACCATATTCCCAATTATCACAATTCTTGCCTTATTTCATAATCCTTTCATAAGCATTGAACATTATCCTTTTCATCAAATGCAACACACAGTCAGGTTAAGCTACAGTGTCATTGACACTTTCATTTTAAGTTTGCATTAGTTATAAAAAGAGAGCAAGAGGCAGCCAACAGTAGGGCCTGAAAAACTTTATAATACTTCATGTGGCTTAACGTGCCTAACCCACATTAGTTCAATGATAAATCGACAGATAATTCATTTCAATTCGAATATGAATTTGTTTCTTTGTTTTGTGAAAATTTGATAGTAATTTTTGTATTTCTATTAACTAGGTGTTTGGTTTGGTATATTGCGAGGTATTACAGCTATTGCAGTTATTTCAAACGTAAGATATTTTTTATGTAACTTTATTGCAGTTTCACCAAGTCTTATAATTTCTTTCTCCTGTCCACCTCAACTTATTTAGAAAGCATTACATGTAATCTATCGCAGAGCTATTTCTAAAAACTGAAATAAAATTTTTGGAAAAAAATGAATTGATGATTAACCCTTAGAGGTCAGGAAGTTAATGTTGAAACGATTACTCGACTAGACGTTGTCACTAAAATAGTCCTACATCGACTGTGGATTTCCGTGTCGACTAGTTGCAGCATGTAGTATTTCCTATAAAAAACATTACAACATAACAAAATTCCAACACAAGGTCTACGAGTTATCCATTGATCTGTTCAATGAGCGAAATCAACAGTCCTAATAATGAGATAACTGACACATACTTTGAGATCAAAGTAGACTTGAAAGTTAACTCCTTTGAACTCTGACAGTGGTTGCACTGTGTGTGGCTTAATACTGTTAACGGCGTAGTTATTTGAATAAAATTTCTGTTAAAGAGAGATTCTCATGCCAGAAGCATGGTGGCTCAGTGGTAGACTGTTGGACTTCTATGCTAGAGGTCACGAGTCCGATCCCCATCCTGGACGACCTGCATTGTGTCCTTGGGCAAGGCACTTTATCCTGTTGCCTATATGGGGGCACGATGATGCTGTGTACTAAAGCATCTTCATCTGCTGTAAACCTGCTTGAGTGGAGCTTGAACAGAGTTAGAATGTTGAGCTGACAGTTGCTCGTTGATGCTCAATGGTTCTTACAAGGTACTCCGGCTTCCTCCACCCGTAAAACTGTCACGGTCATGATTAGCCATTGTGCATAAGTGTGTGACCATAAACACCAACACATAATAAATATGATTCTCATGCCATTTAATTTATTACATATGTGATCGACGAAATGCATTAAACTATGTGATGGGTAAGCGCCTATCTACAGTCAGAATATGGAAAGGATGTGGTTAATCGTTCATCAGAATTGCTCTCTCACATTGCAGCCATGACTAGATTTGATAAAAAATATCTTAAAAATACTCAGCAGGTTAAGAGCTGATACAACCAGTGTGTTTCTGTATGCAAATGATACATACTTTGCTCTTGTCACTGTTTTGCTTGCATTATAAAGCACCATCTATTGGTGTCTAATGGAGGAAAATGGCAAAATGCAGAAGAAATCATCTACGGGTCTGTGTAGTTTAGGTAAGTGTTAGAGGGCCAATGCTAATTCTTGCCCTCAATGCACTGGTCCCAAACCATCACAAATGTCTCCCATTTCAGTCCATTTTTGGATGGGATTCTGTTTCTCTGCCTGATGAGTTTATAATTAGAAAAGGGTTAAAATAGTGAAGAAATACGATTTTGTTGGTTCTCGAGAATTGTATACATTTTTTGCAACACTCCGAGAGCCTATATCCTGTGGCTTTGTAGTTATTTCAAGGAAAGTGTTGGCTGTTTATAGAGGCATTCTAATCCTGCCTAGAAACAGTGGCCATGGTATTTAAAATGTAACTTGCAAGTTTACTTGAGAACAGCATCTCAAGGCACCTGTATTGTTGCATTAAAACATGATCAAAGTCAGAATTAGGCTCCTAAGGGTTAACAAAATAATGAAAACTTAGATTAAATATGGAGTAAAAACTTTAAATGTAACACTGAATGTAGAATTAATCGTAAACATGGTGAATAAAATTTGTAACAAATTTGAAATGCGTTTTGTCCACTTTAAATCAGTGGGAGCTATTGCCATCACTTGGTGTCCGTCGTCCATTAACTTTTGCAAACTTGACTTTTTCTTCACAACCACTAGGTCAAATTCAAACATATATTGCACAGATCATCTATGGAGTATACCCTTTCTATTTTGTTCAAATGAAGCAGCTGCCATATCTGGGCTCTGGTTAATGCCCCAAAAGCTTAAAAATCTTTAAAAATCTTCTTACGAACCACCAGAAGGAATGCCTTGATATTTGGTATGGAACATCCTTTGGTGTTGAAGATTGAAGTTTGTTCAAGGGAAGTTGGTAGGTCAATATTTGACCTGTCTGTGGGGGTATATCCATTTTGGTCTCCGCCCCAAATTTCTATTTCAAGAACCAGTGGGCCAATTTCAACCACATTTGGCATGTAGTATAAGTAGGTCCTAAGTAATTGACTGATGCCCCAAACAATTTTTTTCACAGCCCCATGGCAACCCCAGGGGCTAAAACAGAAAAAAAATTCAAAAGCCCATATTTCCTAAACCACACGGAACAGAGAACTGTTATTTGGTATGAAGCATCCTTAGGACCAATAGAATGGATTGGTTAAAAAAATTGCCACCAGTTCTATCAGGGTGCCTGGTAGAGGGTATTGAAAAAAATGATGAGTTAGCATTTTTGCTGTACTTTATCCTGGAGGAATATCTGTTACACTTATTCAAACTAGAATAACATATTGCTCTTATCTAATCAATTAGCTGTCAAACACACTTGTTAATCTTGTTAATTTAATCAGAAAATGAAACTGTTCAGTTCAGGAATGTCCATTTTCTGATTCCCTGATCAAACCTTTTCAATGCTGTGCACATGTTTTTTTCTGGTTTCTTGGAAAAATATTGATCTGCTTCCTTATCTTTAATTAAACCATCTCGTGACTTCAGTGTGTTTTCCAAAGATTTTATTTTATGTTGAACCTCTTTCAGTGCCGTGGGCATATGTTTTTTTCTGGTTTCTTGGAAACATTTATCTGATTCCCGTATGAATATCTTTAATTTAACTCTCTCAAGACTTCAATGTGGGTTCCAACGATTTTATTTCATGTAATACTGTTAACGAAAACCTATTTTTGATTTCTTTAAAAATATTTTACACCCAAAAATAAGCCTCCATAAATTCTCTTTCGGTTTTGTTTATTTTTGATGCTTTAGGCCACACAAAGTAGATCTTCTGTTTCTCAGGCCATTATTTGTGAAATTGCATGCGGGCGAGCATTTTTTTATTTTATTTTTTATTTCAGTAATTACTTCTTTGCCATCAAAAGTTCATGTTCTTGGTTCGAGTTTTAGGCCTCATAATCTACAGAATAGCATGGGTGGTGGTGTATTTCATCCCTCGAGTGCAAGAAGGCTTTGCAATGCTAAAGCATTGCAAAGCCTTCTTGCACTCAAGGGACAAATTCATCAATTTTTTTAACTTGGGTAAAATATCAGACATGAACCATTTAATTTTAATTTTTTTTAAGTTTAAATTGGTTAAAAAAAGAGAGCATGCGGCAGCCAAAAGGACCATGTGGGAGGGCCTGAGAAACAGATTTTTTATTTTTTTAGGCCTTAACCATTTTCACACAGACTTGAATCTTCTGGTGGCAGTAATATTCTGTTTCTCTAGTTTGAAATCTTTTTTATTCTTTAAAACCACTGGGCCAAATTCATTCATTTATGGCACAGACCATCTTTGGAGTAAACCTTTTCTCATTTGTTCAAATGAAACTGCTGTCATCTTCAGGCTGGTGGAATTTACTATTCTGATTTTTTCCTCCCAAAATTACTATATCCCTTGGGGTGGGGTTAATGCTGTATAAGCCTAAAATCCTCTTTTTATAAGCCACTTGCAATAATGCTTAGATTTCTTGTTTGCAACTTACTTTAGTGATGCAGATTCACTTTTTTTCGAAGATACTCAGTAAGTCAAAATTTCGGCTCCCAAATTTACAGCTACACTCAAAATTTATATTTTCAGATCCAGTTGTCAGATGTGAACCAAATTTGTCATGTAGTATATAACTGGGTCATAAGTATTTCATTTATGCCAGAATTTTTTTTTTTTTTTTTTTTTTTGTGGGGGGGGGGGGGGGGGGGGTGGTGTAGGTAGAGAACCACAGTAGTTGAAAACAAAACAAAAATTTCGTTGGTGTTTTTTAATACTTCACAGAACAGAGCTTGCTAGGAAACTTTCCTAGGACCAGCAGAAATATATGGCCAAAAAAGTTGCCTTTTGTTGTGTCATAGCAAATCGAAGAATTACTCTTGCTGCTGATCACTTACTGATACACTCATCTCTTTGGACAACTTGAGCCAGGTGAGCGTTTTAGGCTTGAGCCTCTGGGTTTTTTTTTTGGGTGGGGGGGGGGGGGGGGGAGTATGGGAGGGAAGGGAGAAGTTCTATTCATACCTCCAAGAATCACAGCTCTGACAATAAACCTTTGATGTGCATATCTGTAAAACAAGTGCTTTACTGCTTAATTTACTTATCGCTTTCAGCACTGGCACCCTGGAAGGTATCATTTCCGTCAATACTGTCAACGGCAAAATGGCGAAACCATCGTGGTTTGTTGGGAGGTTCGGTTATTATTTAATCCAACAGCTCAGTTGAGCTGTTGGATTAAATTATTACTGAGCCTCATTTCAGATCTTTTGCTCTTAAAATCGTCCACTCATCCACTACCATTTTTTGCACACAAAAATTTATGCACACAGGATTGAAAGGGTTAATTTAACAAAAAATATGGATTAACTTACCCTGGAAAATAATAGTGAATTTATCAAATATAATAATTTATCAAGACTTGTTGCCTTTTAGTTGTTTTTAGTCATGTGTTGTCAGCCTATTTATACAAACGATGCTGCTCAAGATAGCTTTTTTTTTGTCACCATTATCCAATCAACACAATAGAAAATCAACCTTCACATCTCTTGATGTTGAAAAATGCAGTGAGGCACCAATGTAAATAAGTGGTGGCCAAAATGAATTTTCAGTTGAATTTTAGTCACTTTTACAACTTTGGGACCGGGAGCACGCTGCCTCAGTGGTAGACTGTTGGACTTCTATGCTAGAGGTCACGAGTTTGATCCCCGTCTGGGATGACCCACGTTGTGTCCTTGGGCAAGGCACTTTATCCCAGTTGCCTACGTGGGGGCATGATGATGCCGTGTACTAAGGTGTACTGCATGTCGATGGTGCACATGTCTTCAACAGCTGTAATGCTGCTTGAGCAGAGCTTGAACAGAGTTAGAATATTGCTCTGTGGTTCTCTCCTGGTACGATGGCTTCCTCCACCCATAAAACTGTCACGGTCACGATTAGCCATTGTGCATAAGTATGTGACCTTAAACGCCAATAAATAAATAAATAAATAATACACCTTTGGGTCAACATTTCTGTTTTGTTGTTGCCTCTTTTTGAAAACAACAGTTGGCTGATTGAGATACAGGAATGATAACTATTACTTACATATTACATGTTTTGACACATGAACCAACCACAAACATCTCCTATCCCATGCTTTCTGCACTTTGAAAATGATTGAAAACATGACGCCATCAAAACACGAGGAACGTATGTCATCAGTTACACACATGTCATGTGATGATCATGTAGTAAAATGTTAGTGATGAGCCGATATGGGTGTTATCGGTATTGCCGATATCCGATATTTCAATTCAATATCAGACCGATACCGATACCGATATTAGTTTTTGTGGCGACACAAGCTTGTGTATAAATATGATGACATTCAGAGAGGACTAACGAGACATGGGGTTGTTCAGCAGTCAGCGTGACTCGACACGCGTCCTGGGTGGATCTCAACGTAACATACATCTGTGATGTATCAAATTCAATATCATTTCCGAACCAACCCACCAGTGAGCCCAGGCATGTGAAAAAAATGGGGGTGGGCTTATCCACGAATGAGACTGAATGTAAAATGAAAACTTGACATAATGTTTTATGTGTTTGTTTTATTCATTTTTTCCATCGGAATCATCAATCAATCATTCAAAAATACATTTCAGCAGAAAAACATCAACAAAATCAGCACGAAATATCAGCAAAACATCAATGTTAACAAATGAGGTCAAAAACGCACATGGTCAATTTGTTTTAACCTAAAACATGTTCGTTCAGTCATTACATTTCCATTTTGAAGTGTGTTTAATACTGTTTATTAAAAAGTATTTAAACTGTGTTTTGTATTACTCATGCAAGAGAAGGTGCCCCAGTATTCAAAACTTCCATCCATTGTGAAAAAAACAAATGAAATAATCCATTCACGTGTGAGCATTTACATGTACATGCATTGGTGGACCGCTTCTCGGTGAATTCTGTTGCGTTCACTTTCTCCAAGTGCAAGATTAACAGGGGGCAGTTCGCAGCCAACATTGTTGTCACCGAATAACTATCTGCACTATCCATTTCCCAGTTATTGACGTATCGACACTGAATATAGCTGTTATTACCAGAGAAGAAGAACATTGGCAGGGTGTGTGAGGGGGGGGAAGGGGGGGGGGGTCGGACAGGCAGGCAGGCCTATCTGTACAGGCCAATATGTTGCAAGATAATCACAAAGAATTGCCTCACATTTTTTCATCATTGGTTCTTTCAAAAAGCATCAGTGATGGAAAATCCGGAGCAAATTTCCTTGTGGTATCATGCAACGTATTTGTATTTTCACTGGTAGTGAATTGACATATTATTGGGGATGTTTTGACCAACTCTTGGGGACGTGTTGGTTCGGGGATGTTTTGACCAGCACCTGTAGTGGTAATGCCATAGTGGTACTGCATTTACCAAAAAAAAAAAAAATCATGAATCATTGTCACTTGTCCGTGATCTGCTGTCTGTAGAGTGTAGAAGTGTGTGTGTGTGTGTGTGTGTGTGTGTGGGGGGGGGGGGGGGGGGGGGAGGGGGTTACTGAATTCTGCAATGCATTGATAAAAACATGTGGGCACGTTTCATAAATAAAAAATCTATATTTAAACTGACCGCCCTGATGTACATAATGTGTCCCCATTGTTGTAAACAATATGGCTTTGGCTTTCCCTTGTTATGTTTTCAAAACAGCCTTTCATGTAGCATGGATCAAACTGGATATTACAACTCAGGGTATTAATTCATATTTATTTTGGAGTAGCTATTTTTGCAGAGATCACATCAGGTAATTTCTCAACTCATTTTCTAAAGTAATAACATGAACAATTTGGGTCACTGAACACGCTGTCATTAATAATTTAAGAACTGGGAATTTCCCATTTGTCTTCAACATAAAGTTGATAAACACGAGGGCTGACAATAATAAATAACACGAAAGTATAATTGGTAATTTTATTTTTTTAGCTGAAAATGTGAAAAGATTGACAAAAAAACAACTCCAAAACACATTCACATAATTTTATTTTGATTGAACAATTGAAATTTTCGTGAACATTTTCGTGATGCCCTGTGTGTTGAAGAATGCTTCACCAGTACCGATAGTCGAAACTTTAATTCAAGAGAAATATGGGGTGGGCTTATTTTGGGTGATACCCCAAAAATACGTTTTCTAAAAAGCCCTAATCTGAGTAATTAGTGCTACTTAGTTGAGATTATCAGCGATTTGCCTGAGAACTTGATTTGGAAAAAAAAGACATATCGGCTGCCAATATCGGCAGAATTGGTATTTTTTGCCGATACCGATACCCGGCCGATAAGCCATTTATCGGCCGATACCGATAACCTGTACCGATAATCGGCTCATCACTATAAAATGTTTGTTGACATATTTTATCTTGAAATTTGCTCAAAATGTCACCAAAAGCATGAATTTTTATTGGAAAATATTTTCTATGCAGTTTTTTGGGAGAGTGGTTACCATTTTATTTGATGATCCCCTCAGCAATTTCATATTTTGATTTTTTAATGAGTATATTTGTCCACATGCAGGTTTGTTGATTGTTCATGTGCAGTATCACTTGTGACCATAAAATATGACAACAAGGACAAGGAGCTATATGTCATTTCCCATGAGCAAAACAAAAACAATTTGAATACTTTGGTCAAGAAGGAAAGCTGCTACCAACTCTTGGTTGATATCCTAGCCTTGTTATTAGATGTCCATAGCAACTTCATTCGTAGATGGTTTTTATCTCACCGAAGGGAGCTTAACTTATCACTTGCCATCCATCGTCCGTCGTGAACTTTACATTATCGACTTCTCACAAACAACTCGACCAAATTGAACCAAATTTTGTGTGCATGTTCCTTATCATATGTCAATACCAATTTGTACAAATAAACTTGCCGTGCCCACAGGGGGCACCAGAAGGGGCATAACTGACAGCACCCATAAATTTTTTCAAAAATTCAAAGAAATTTTCTTCTTCAGATCCACCAGTAAGAATCTTTTCATATTTGTTATACAACATCTCTAGGGGGTGGGGCAGATTCAAGTTTGTTCAAGTCATGTCCCTGGGTTGAGATTTGGTCTCTCTATTGGAGACCAAAGTTTAACTTGGTGCAATTTGAGGAAATTTCTTCAAAAATCTTCTTCTTCAGATCCACCAGTCAGAATCCTTTCATGTTTGGTATACAACATCTGTAGGGGGGTCAGATTCATCTTTGTTCAAATCCAGTCCCTGGGTTAATAATTGGGCTCCCTGTAGGAGCCTAAATTTTAACTTACTGAAATATGAGGACATTTCTTTAAAAATCTTCTTCAGATCCACCAGTCAGAATGATTTCATATTTGGTATACAGCATTTCGAGGTGGGTCAGATTCAAGTTGTTCAAATTGGAGCCCAAAGTTTAACTTTGTGCAATTTGAGGAAATTTCTTTAAAAATCTTCTTCAGATCGCCACTCAGAATCTTTTCATGTTTGGTATACAACATCTATAGGGAGGGGGGGCGGGGGGGGGGTCAGATTCAAGTTTGTTCAAATTGAGTCGCTGGGTTAATATTTGGGCTCCCTATGGGAGCCCAAATTTTAACTTTGTGCAATGCATGGAATATTCTTTAAAAATCTTCTTCAGATTCATCAGCCAGAATCCTCTCATATTTGGTATACATCATCTCTTGGAGGGGCCAGATTCAAGTTTGTTCAAATCGAGTTTCTCGGTTAATATTTGGGTTCCCTATGGGAGCCTGAATTTTAACTTAGTGCAATAGGAGGAAATTTCTTTTAAAATCTTCTACTTCAGATCCACCAATCAGAATCCTTTCATATTTGGTATACAACATCTCTAGGTGGGTTAGATTCAAGTTTGTTCAAATCGGGACCCTGGGTTAATATTTTGGCTCCCTATTTGAGCCCAAAGTTTAACTTAGTGCAATGTGAGGTGATTTCCAGATCCACCAATCAGAATCCTTTCATATTTGGTATACAACATCTCTAGGTGGGTCAGATTCAAGTTTGTTCAAATCGGGACCCTGGGTTAATATTTTGGCTCCCTATTTGAGCCCAAAATTTAACTTAGTGCAATGTGAGGTGATTTCTTTAAAAACCTTCTTCATATCCACCAGTCTGAATTCTTTCTTATTTCGTATATGACATCTCAAGGGGGATCAGATTCAAATTTGTTCAATAGGAGTCCTTGGCTTAATATTTGGGCTCAATGGGCCGGGGTGGTATGGTGGTGGAGCATGTTACGTTCAGGTTTGTTGAAATCCATTCCTTAGTTTTTTCCATAAAATTTGCCTCTCATGACTTCATTCCTTTGTAGTGTTGATGAACCATGTCAAACTGAATGTGACCCCAAATACTTCTTTGAACCAGTTTGGCCGGTGAGCGATTAAGGCCCCTTGGGGCCTCTTGTTAGCTCACCTGACTGTAAGTCAGGGTGAGCTTTTCTTATCACTCTTCGTCCGTCGTAAAGGTGGTGTTTGAGCCTCTTTCTCCTAAACCACTGGCCACATTTTAATTAAATTTCATGTAAGTAGTGGTTATATAGGGGCATTTTGATTTTTATCCAAAATAGGTTTTGGCTCATATTGAGCAGAGGTGTGGGGAAAAAATGGCAAAATTTTTTGAAAATCTTCTTCTTATGAACCACCAGTAGCAGAGACTTGATATGTGGTATACAGAGTCCTTTTGAGGTTTAGAATCAAGTTTGTTCAAGAGAAGTTTGTCGGGCATTATTTGCCTTCGTTATGGGAGGGGCAAAAAAAATTTTGGCCACGCCTAAAATTTCTATTTTCAGAACCGTCAGGTCAATTTGAACCAAATTTGATATGAGATGATAATGGGTCATAAGTAGTTGATTGATGCAAAAAAATTTTTCTCATTGCCCCGTGGGAACCTCGGGAGCTAAAAATAGGAAATAAAGCTTACTTTTATCCAGTAGAATAGAATGGTTAAAAAAAATCCCTATCAGTTTGATCACAAGGTACTTTTTTCAGGACTTTGAAAAAGTGCTGAGTCAGCACTTTTTAACACTGTAGGCAATGGGAAAAAGATTAAAAAATCTTTTTCTCCAGATCCAGCAGGCAGAATCTTTTGATATTTGGTATGCAACATTGTAGGATGGATCTGATTCAAGTTTGTTCAAATCGGCCCCCTGGGTTCATATTTAGGCTCAGTATAGGAGCCCGTTTTCGAACTTAGTGCATTTCAGGCAATTTTCTTTAAAAATCTTCTTCTCCAGATCCAGCAGGCAAAATCTTTTGATATTTGGTATGCAACATTGTGGGGTGCATCTGATTGAAGTTTGTTCAAATCGGTTCCCTGGATTCATATTTGGGTTCACTATAGAAGCCCGAATTCGAACTTAGTGCATTTCAGGCAAATTTCTTAAAAAATCTTCTTCTCCAGATCCAGCAGGCAGAATCTTTTGATATTTGGTATGCAACATTGTGGGGTGGATCTGATTCAAGTTTGTTCAAATCGGCACCCTGGGTTTATATTTGGGCTCAGTATAGACGCTTGAATTCGAACTTAGTGCATTTCAGGCAAATTTCTTAAATCTTCTTCTCCAGAACCAGCAGGCAGAATCTTTGATATTTGGTATGCAACATTGTGGGGTGGATCTGATTCAAGTTTGTTCAAATCGGCTCCCTGGGTTTATATTTGGGCTCAGTATAGACGCTTGAATTCGAACTTAGTGCATTTCAGGCAAATTTCTTAAATCTTCTTCTCCAGATCCAGCAGGCAGAATCTTTTGATATTTGGTATGCAACATTGTGGGGTGGATCTGATTCAAGTTTGTTCAAATCGGCTTCCTAGATTCATATTTGGGCTCAATATAGAAGCTCGAATTTGAACTTAGTGCATTTCAGGCAAATTTCTTTGAAAATCTTCTTTTCAAGATCCAGCAGGCAGAATCTTTTGATATTGGGTATGCACCATGCTTGGGGGGGGGGGGGGGGGGGGGGGGGGGGGGGGTTCAGGTTTGTTCAAGCCAAGTCCCTGGGTTCATATTTGGGCACACTGTGGTAGCCCGAATTATAACTTAGTTCAAAATGAGGAATTTTCTTTAAAAATATTCTTCAGATCCAGCAGTTGGAATGTTTTGATATTTGATATGCAGCATCCTTGGGGGGTGGGGGGGGAGATTCAAGTTTGTTCAAGCCATGTCCCTAGGTCCATATTTGGACTTACTGTGGGAGCTTGAATTGTAACTTAGTTCAAAATGAGGAATTTTCTTTAAAAATCTTCTTCTTCAGATCCAGCAGTCAGAATGTTTTGATATTTGGTGTGCAGCATCCTTAGGGGGGTGAGATTCAAGTTTGTTAAAGCCAAGTCCCTGGGTTCATATATGGGCTCCCTTTGGGAGCCCGAATTATAACTTAGTTCAATATGAGGAAAATTCTTTAAAAATCTTCTTTTTTTTTTAGATCCACTGGTCAGAATCTTTGGATATTTGGTATAAGCTTTTCTTAGGAGGAGCAGATGCAACTTGTTGAAATCAATTCTCTGGGTTGATATTTAGGCTACCATGTCTGGTGAGCGCCCTCAGGCCCCTTGGGGCCTCTTGTTATATAACTTCCTTCCATTTACAGATGTCACCGAAATGCAGTAGCAGACTTTCAGGAATCCCTAGAACCATCTTACACCAGTTTAGTTGTAGATATGTATTAATTCAGGTTTTATGCAAAACAACCTTTATTTTGATGTTCAATATGCCTATGTTATTCTGAGAATAGACAAATTTCATAATCGAGCAGTTTTACCTAAAAAAAACATTAGCATTATGTGGATATAGCCTTAAGTTGATTGAATGTTCAAAAAAATTTAAAAATTTAATTTTTCACCTAAAACGGGTTTCTTAAAAATTTGCGTTTACAAAACCTGGGTTAATTTTGACATTTTTTTTCTTCAAATGTACCTCAGCACCCCATTGGGAATAACTTTTTGAAACTTTTCTACAAGTTGGTGGATTTTGCTATTGCTGTGGTCTTGATTTTGTAAATGCAGAATAAATAAAAAGTACGATATTGAAATATTTTAGTTATTCAAATAAGAATGGACTGTTGATGATATGTAATGATGTTTCAACTTTGGGTTACCAAGGAGTTGTCTGAATTAACCTTTTGAGACTTTAATTATCCTGACGTTCAAACGTCATTTGGAATTTAGTTTCTTCAACGTTTTTCAAAATGTGACATCAAATGTCGGAAAGTACAACAAATGACAAGATATTTTTCACATTAGTGATTAACTGGTTGAGGGCTATATTATTTTTGGTGGTCTGAATTTGTTATTCAAAACATGATTTATTACAAATTATTGGAGAGTGCCAACAGGCACTTTCCAATAATTTGTAATAAAACAAATTTATATAAACAAAATATTATTTGCGTTTGACTGAATGTGAAATATAAGCAAGGAAAGTGTTGGCTTTTGCTCTGGTATCCTTATTGTTTGAAAGCACTTTAAGAAATCTTGACAGCAGCTCAATGGTTGTCACTGAGCACTATTCGGGAGAAAATAGGAATTGGGGTTACAACTTTAAAAAATCGAAAAATAATAAAGCAAATGACCATCAAGTATCAACACACTGTTTGATTTCATACGTCATAAGATGTACAAAAGTATAAAGAGTTAAACTGGAGTATGTTAAAAGTGAAGTTGTTCTAATTGTATGTTTTTCTTTCAGGCCTGTATAATAGCATTTACCTCAGAATTTGTTCCAAAACAAGTATACAGATATGGTTACAGTGAGGATCAATCGCTGGATGGTTATATGAATTTCAGTCTCTCATACTTTGATACATCTGATTACCAGAATGGTAGTCGTCCTGATCCTACCAACAAAGATATGGCTGATTTTCCAAATGTCACAGTTTGCAGGTACCATGATAATTTTCGTTTTTATTGGGTGCTGATATGGATACAATACGATTTTAGCCCTCTACTTTTTGTGAAAGTGGACCACAGCATCTGTTTTTCTGTAAATTCCTCCTCCTCTCATTCCTTTGGTCATGACAACTGGTGTTATTCTCGAGAACAAGGGAAGGAGCTTACCAAAATTATGGAACAATACAGATTGTCAGCACCATTTTTCAACCCCAGAAGATTTCTGTCAGTTCAGATGGTTCCTCTGTTTGGCTTTTGATGTGTATGCAGATAAATTTTTTTTTTACAAAATTTGTGATTTTTATGCCCCACAGGTGATAACAGGTTTCTTTGTACATATAATGCTCACACTCAGACATGTTAACCTCAGAAAATATTTTTCAGGGAACTTGAGGGTGATTTTTAGGGAAATTGGATGAATTTCGGGGAAACATACGTGTGCGAACAATATATATAAGAACTAAAAGATTTGAGCTCTTGGGCCACAACACGCACCAGGTTGCACCCAGTAATTCATAGGCTAAACATTTTCTGATGCCCTTAATGCCATGTTAAAAAATCATTGGTTCAAGTACTTCATCTCCCACTTTTTTTCAACCCCCCCCACCATTTCCTGCTACCCCCCCCTTCCCCCCCCCCCCCCCCCCCCCCCCCCACACACACACCACCACCACAACCTGTGGTTACAATTTGACCAAAGTGCACAGTCACATAATTCCATTCTGGAATGGGCAATAAAATATAATTCTATTTTTCATGACTCGCGAAATTTAATCTGACTTCACCGTAGTTAGTGTTGTTTGTGGTGTTTCTTTATATGCACCAATTTCTGTAAGGGAACTTTCAGCCTTTGGGGATCATGATTTTTTCTCCTCATCACTAATTCATAATTCTGTTTTGAACTGTGCAAATACCATTCAGAGCTTTCCAGGAATAGACGCCTCAACTGTGACTCACGAAGCAGAACAGTGATCAGTGTTAGTGACTTAAAAAATATGTCCATCTTGCATCGATTTTAAGCCATAATTTTTCGGCAAACAAGGTGAATTTTTCCGAGCAAATTGACCCATTAAAAAGTGTAGTCTTTGCCAAAGTGGATCACAAATTGAATGGATAATTGAATTAGAAATGAGTGGATTTTTTAACCAAATAAAGAAATATATATTTTTTAATTTTTTTACTTACATTTTATTCACCAGGAATCATTAATAAAGTGAAGGTGGATGTCAATAGATGATGTACTTTAGTCACCTATTTTCGCTTCGGCATGCGTAAATTGAGCACACAGCAAAATTGAAATGGATAAAACAGAAGAAAAAAAGTGGATATAAGTGGAATATTTATAATAAAGGACTCTTTTATTAAATAATTAAATATAATTCACTAGTATATTTTTATACTGTATACCAATGACCCAGACTAGCTGGTGCTAACTCAAAAATATCTAGGGCCAAACAAAATTTTGCCCCCCAATCCCCCAAATTTGCATGCAAAACCTAAAATTTGAAGTCCTATCTGGAACTCCATACATTTACTCTCCGTGCATGTGCAGACGCCAGGAAGTCACCGAAACTGGCGCCAACATCATTCTTTGTTTGGCCCTTCAGTCAGATAACAACAAACTGACATCTGTGCTTTTAAATCTCAGTTTTAATGATGCCAGTTACAAATCAATGGTTATTTTGGTGGATCCAAGGACACAACTGGATGAAGGAAGGAAGAAACGGTGGTTTGAAACGTTCACGGCTGTAATTTTATAATAATTATAAAAATTAGTTCATGTTCCCCAATTTCGGGACATGGGCCTGACGTCATCATTGATTGATAATGATCTGTCCACTGTTTGTTTAGTACTCCTTCTCTACCTTCCCTTGATCCCCCCAGTTAAGCTCCCAACCTTGTTGGCTCGTTCTATTGAAATTTTTTAATAAAATTTCTTGGGAGTTTAACGTTTTATACAGAAGATTATTCTGTACATCCCCATGGTTATGTCTTCATCCTTTGGGTGTTTAGGCATTTTGGTCATGCATCATACATCTGATGTATCGTTTTTTCTTCTGATGAAGATCTTGCTTTACATCGGATAGTCTTGTTTCTGTTACTGACTTCGGGCCATGTTGCCTGGGGTCTTGTTTTCGGTTTGAAGTTGTTTACTTTGACAATGCTCTAGGTAGTTTCCTATTATTTAAGGAACATTAATATTCTGATAGTGTGGTAGTTAATTTTATGGCATATTATTATAATTTTGTCCACACTTAGGCTCTTTTGGGCTCATCATTCCCTTTGGGAACTTGGGCACTTATATAAGAAAAAAATTTTCAAACTTTTTTTTTATTTTTTGAAGGAGTTTTTCTTTTGAATGTATTTATTTTATCGATCATTTTAATGTCATCTTATATATATGTGGATTTGATGGTGGTACAATTGACCTATGTTAGATTTTAGGTAATAATATTTCTCTAATAGCAGGGCAAATAAGGGGAAGCCTTTCCTCTAGTTACATGGTCGTGTCTTGCTTTAGTCGATGTACTACCACTAATTCTTGCACCATGTGTCAGATTTTGACAATGTTGATGACTGGTGTCATGGTTTGTTGTCAGGCGAGTGGACACTACCGGTCCTCTCGTGGTGAGGGGACACTGCTGGTCCTCTTGCCAAAATGTCACTATAGTTTTTAGCTCATCTTGACAAAGTCAAGCTGAGCTTATCTCATCGCGCTCCGTCCATCGTCCGTCATCACCATGTTTTGGTCTTCTCCTCCAAAGCCTCTGGGCCAATTCAAGTGAAAGTTATTGTGAGTGATGGTCCCAAAGGGGCATTTCATTTTTGTTCAACTCAGCATGCCCAGCCCCCATAGGGAGGGAGTGGGGGAAAATGCTCTAAAATATTTTTAAAATCTTCTTCTCAAGAACCAGTGTGTACAATGACTTGATATTTGCTATGGAGCTTCCATATGAGGTATAGAATCAACTTTGTCCAAACGAAGTTCGTGAAGTAATATTTGGCTTTGTAATAGGAGGGGTAAGATTTTTGGCCCCGCCCCAAATTTCTATTTTCTGAACCGATGGTCCGGTATGAACCAAATTTGGTTTGTGGTAGTATTGGGTCATAAGTACTTGACCCATGCAAAAAAAAAAAATCCTGCATCCCCATGGGAACCCCGGGAGCTAAAAATAGAAATATTTTCAAACGCCCATATTTCCCAAACCCCACGGAACAGAGAGCTTTTATTTGGCATGAAGTATCCTTATGACCAGTAGAATTGAATGGTAAAAAAAAATTTCCATCGGTTATGTTAGGGTGTTCTGTAATGGGCATCGAAAAAATGCTGAGTCAGCATATTTGCAAAAATTTTAAAAAATCTTTTCTCCAGAACCAATCATCAGAATCTTTTGATATTTGGTATACAGCATTCATAGGGGGTGGGGGGGGGGGGGGGGAAAGTTTGTTGAAATAAAGCTCATTGCCCGAAGTTTTAACATAGGGTAATATGGGGAATATTCTTTAAAAATCTTCTTCTTCAGAACCACCAGTCAGGATCTTTTAATATTTGGTATACATCATTGTTATGAGGGTCAGATTCTAGATTGTTCAAACCAAGTCCTTAGGTTAATATTTGGGCTTCCTACGGAAGCCCAAATTTTATATTTGTTCAATATGGAGGGTAATTTAAAAAAATCTTCTTCTTCAGATCCATCAGTCAGAATGCTTTGATATTTGGTATGCAACATCTCTATGGGGGTCAGATTCAAGTTTGTTCAAATCAGATCCCTAGGTATATATTTGGGCTCATTATGGTAGCCCAAATTTTTACTTAGTGCAATATGAGAAAATTTCTTTAAAAATCTTCTTCTTCAGATCCACCAGTCGGAATGCTTTTATATTTGGTATACAACATCTCTAGGGGGGTCAGTTTCCAGGTTGTTCAATTTGAGTGCCTAGGTTAATATTTGGGCTCCATATGGGAACATGAAATTTAACTTAGTACAATATGAGGGAATTTCTTCAAAAATCTTCTTCTTCAGAGTCACTTGTCAGAATGCTTTCACATTTGGTATACAACATCTCTAGGGGGGAGGGGGGGGGGGGGGGGGGGGGGTCAGATTCAAGTTTGTTCAAATTGGATCCATAGGTTAATATTTGGGCTCGCTATGGTAGCCCAAATTTGAACTTAGTGCAATTCGAAGAAATTTCTTTACAATTTCTCTTCTGCAGATCCAACAGTCAGAATGCTTTCATATTCTGTACACAACATCTCTAGGGAAGTCAGATTTAACTATGTTCAAATCAAGAGCCTGGGTTAATATTTGGGCTCTCTATGGGAGCCGGAATTGGCCATTTTGCTGAAGAATTACAAATTTTGTATTCAGTACCCTCTAGAGGTACTAAGATTAATCCTCATAGGTTGTATCAAAGGGCTTCATAGGGGAGCTCTACATTTTACTTATGATCAACTGCAGAAAAGGCATGATGCCCAGATTATTTTTGTCACTCCTGAGGGACCCAAGGATTGACAGTGTAGCCTATGGAGATGGCTTGATTAATGTAGACTCATTCTTGGACTCTGTTTAAATTGTGTTCTGTACAAGATGAGCGCTTCAGGCCCCGTGGGGCCTCTTGTTTAGTTTCTATTTACAGAGGAACAAGAACATGGTGTGTTTCGTGACGCCGTCTGAGAGTGTGCTTCCGTCGTTGTATTATACTATTAGAGCTAGCGGAAAAGTGCTCAATGATATAAGACAAGGGCCTAGGCCTTAGAATATAGGGTTTACGTCCTTATCTCCAGCAGGCTCAACCGGCAGATCTGTCACGCAGAATATGGGTGGTGTGACGCCGGGTATATCCATAGCAGTCGAGAAGAGGAACAAGGGTGTAGCGAGCACTATAAAAACTGAACATGCTCACCCTGCGACGACGGAAAGGAGGAAGCAGACAAGTTCTGAGGTATGCTCGTCCAGGTCTTCCATGATCGCGAGCAAGAGAGAGGCCCCTCTCTCTTATAACAACATCTGGGGTCAGAGGTTGTTGGTAAGAACTTGCGTCAATTGGAGCTTACGTCCATGCCTTCCTGTGCGGGACGCTCCTTCTAATAGGCTGCCGGGGTCAGCTAGTCTTATAGCTTCCTCTACGTTTGAAAAGCACACACGACCGCACAGTCCGTTGTCACATTTAGACAGGGCTAAAAACAATGGTGCATGGTTTTAGTTCCCTATCGCCAGCTAGCTCGACCGGGGAAGCGGTTACTCAGGCCTCTGAGAACTGTGACACCGGGTGTGTCCGCTGCAGGCCATGAGATGCTATAGGGTGAAGCGAGCACTATAATATACTAACATGCTCACCCAGCGACGACAGAAGGAGGAAGCCAACAAGTTCTGAGGTACTCGCGTCCAGGTCAGCCAGGACCATGATCAAGAGAGAGACCTCTCTCTCTTAAGCGTCATCTGGGGACAGATGTTGTTGGTAGGAACTTGCGTCAGTCGGAGTTTACGTCCATGCCTTCTGTCCGGGACGTCCCTTTCTAATAGGCAGCCGGGGTCAGCTAGTCTTAGGCTTCCTCTACATAACGGCTAAAGTGCTCTTAATATTGCACAGGGCTATAAACCACAGTGAGTGGTTTCAGTTCCCATTCGCCGGTGAAGCGGTTAATATTGAATATGAGGATCATGATACCGGATGTGTCGCATGTGCATTGTATTCAGAGCTAGCTGCATAAGTGCTCAATGATATAAGACAAGCTCCTAGACCTTAGAATATAGGGTTTATGACCTTGTCTCCAGCTAGCTCAACCGGCAGATCGTTACGCAGAATATGGGTAGTGTGACGCCGGGTATGTCCGGTAGCGGTCGAGAGAGAAACAAGGGTGTAGCGAGCACTATAAAATCCAATCGTGCTCACCCTGCGTCGATGGTAGGAAGAAACCGGCAAGTTCTGTGGTACGCTCGGCTAGGTCTCTCAGGACCACGAGCAAGAGGGAGACCCTTCTCTCTCTTTTAACAACATCTGGGGCCAGGTGTTGTTGGTAGGAACTTGCATCAGTCGGAGCTTACGTACATGCCTATTGTCCGGTATGCTCAGTTCAATTCGTAGCCAGGGACGGCTACAGTTTGGCTTCTTCAGCATCTACCAAGCACACCCGACCGCACCTTGGCTATGTGACTTAGGATATATAGTCTGCATCGTCAAGAGGTTCACTTTTTGTGAAGAAAGTCGCACCATCTAGTAGCCAAGGAGATGAGGCTTCATTCATCGAGACGTCCACAGTAAACTGCCATCTCGGACACACTGTCCCAGGAGCAGCTGGCGGACAAGCAATACATGACCGCTGCTCCTCTGGCCTCCGTAACAGACTTGCTGTCGCAAATTGCACAGCTCATCACAGTATTCCTGCTAAGGCAGAAGCACTCAACGTCAATCTCAAAACTTGAAATGTTGAATAATACTTGATCGGTCCAGTCATCTGCCTGTTCAGATGCCGGTGACCATGATTCTAAACTGATTTAGACGAATGATGAAAGGGATATGGATGAGAATAACCTTCCCTTTCGGAACATCTCATGGATGATATGGATACTATACATTATCATTTCCTTGAACTTGTTCCAGTGAATCACAATGCTGCGAGTAATTGTAAGAAACCACTAGCGTTGTTAGATGCTGACTTCATCCGGATAAAGAGCTGGATAATAAGATCTCTTTTCGGTTAAGTCTACACGGGTGTCACAGGTCTTCAGTTATGCAGACGACGCATTATTTAACTTCCTGTGGGAAGAAGAATATGGTTCCTTGTCGTCTTCTGTATTTTTAACCGGTTTTTGATTATACATTTAAAAAACGACCGGGGAAGATGTGTTGAGTGTTTCTCTGCGTTGAATGAGCAGGCTGAGATCTTAGTTGTAGCCTTACCTTCATCATTTCGCTGTTCGCTCGGACACAATTGAGAAGATAATTTCTTATTCAGAGCGAATTTAGACTCACGGTCTTATGTACTTCAATTTTAAGTACTGTGACGCAATGTCTATATGGAAAGGAATTTTGTGGACGTTCGTACCTTTTAAAAAATTCTTTTCAGGCCTATTTATCATATATATCTCGGTCTTAACAGATGTTAAGTGGGAGCTATTCCGATGTGATGAAGCCTTGCATCATCATCTTTAACATTTGACTAGGTGGAAAACTTGCTACAGGTCGCTTTAGTTTTCCAGACACTAAGTCTTTGAAGGTAAGCTTTAATACTTGGCTCTTTAAGTTGGGGTCTAATCGAACAACACCAGCAGAAAGAGTAGGAGAGGTTATCCTAGACTCAGATCGTCTATAAGGACTCATAGCGAAGGTATAGGTATCCCTCCTATATATATTACTTTAGGGATTGACTATACAGCCACTTGGATAGGGGGTTTAGGTCTGTTTGAGTTTACTGATCAGACACCCCTGAGCCGGTGGCTTCAGGCTCTTATAGAACTCGGCACGACTGATTTTGACTGGAACTGGATAATTAGGTTATTTATGATAATCTTTCAGTCGAAAAGCAAGCGTTCGGCGATGCAGCGAGAAAAGTTCTTTAGATCACTTGAATAATGAACTAGATAATGTCTTATGGGATGAATGATAGGATACACGTATCCTACAATTCATTTTCAACAAGCTGGTTCGTCTGTTGTTTCACAGAGCGAATTAGCCAGTTGTTTGGCTTGCTTTTATCTTTTATCTGACGCATTAACAGCGGAAAATTTTATATGTTGGATGGGGTTGTGTGGAGCGGCTATGAATGTTATTTCGATGGGTCACTTTCGCACACATCCCCTCCAGTTATTCTTAACTGGAGTGGTAGACGTTTTTCGCTCTAGACCTGTTTTGTTTTAGCGATTCTTTAAGCATAAGGTCAAGTTTGGGCATATATTTAACGGTTTTCTCAATTATGACGGAAGTGAGTTCATTTATTGGGTTACAATCCTGAGTCAGATGGTCTCTCTATGCAGGGATCTTGGAACACTCGGTTCTTGGAGACCACATATTCAGAAATGATGTCTTATTGTTTATGCTACATCATTGAATTTCTATTATTACGATCATGTGTTTATAGATGCAGATCAGATTTTGTCAGAAGAGAAGAAACGCTTCTTTTGTCATTAATTTCCAATAGAAGGGACATTTCGGTTCATTCTGTTGCTAGATGGATTCAATTATCTATTCATACTGCTTAGGAAAATTTATCTTCCAATCCGCAGTCAGTGCTTAAGATTTCACCGCATGAAGTAAAAGTACTGGCTGCATCTTGGGCTTATTCCAGCTGTATGGCTATTACATGATCTTATGTAGGATTGCTTCAGGATAGTTAAGTTTGCGGCGCACAGGAATAATAGTTTCCATCATTTGTGTCACCAGTATTAGGCATTTGAGCGCATACAATTGATGCTCAGCTGTATTCGTGGGAATGGATGATAGGATGGATATGTGTATCCTTCAATTCGTTTGTTTCTATTGATTACATTGAGGTTAAAGTGTCTGTTATTGAACATTCGTCAGAAGCTTCCCCCACAGGAGGATTTTCTTCTTCAAGGGAAGGTTGTTTGTCACGTCATTCTCCGCTCTCAGTGGCATAACAGAGTATGTTAGACATGAGGGAGCTTTGCGGTTACTATATTTTTGCTGTCTGGACCAGCAATGATTAAGTAATGTGGGTGCGGAGGTTTCGACATGAATTCAAATTCCCCCCCCCCCCCCCACCCACCCACACCCACACACTGTCACGTACATATATCTTAATACATACATACTATGCATTTGGGTCGAGTTGCATGGCGCCCTCATAGGCATTTACGCAGTTTTGTTGCATTAGTTTCCAGTGTTTATTTTCTGATTTCTAATATACAAGCACTTATTAAATCATCATAATTGCTGCTATTTGAGTTCACAGGTGACTGCATAACCACTTAGTGGTTTTTTAGATGATTACAGGCTGAAATTTAATGCACTCGCGCAATATTTTATTACACTATTGCTTTGGTGGATCTTGAAATTATTATATTTTTCGGGGGCGGTCTGTGTTGGAGCAGGTTCATCATAGCTACCTCCATTTCTAGATCCTGATCTCTATTTTGTCTGTTCTCAAATCGCATATTCTCATGTGTTTATAGTTGTAGATACCAAATAGTACACGTTGGAGAGTGTTCTTACCAGATTTAATTGTACAGAGGCCGCCTGTGAATGATCTTTGAAGCGTGTTTTCTCTGCAGAGATTGTTCATCGTATCTCACTTTAATTTGTGTATGTTATATTATTATTTCTCTGATTTTGTCGTACCTGTATACGCCGTCTGCAGTGCATATTTTGTAGCGCATAATGTTTTTTACCAAAATCGTCGCTATAGCCTTGGCTTGTGAAGTGGCATTAAGCACCATTTATTATTCATGAATTAATTCCCGATTGCCTGATCAATATTTATTTATATTGTTTCCTGGTACTGCTTATTGATTCCACAGCTCTCCCCTCTTTCTTTTGAAGATATGTTCAAAAAAGTGGGGGGTGTCATTTTCTCCACTTCTCTAGCTTATTGGGTATGTAACTATGAAGGAAGCTGTTTTGTCTGTACTATATTCGGCGATCAGCTGTAGTATTATTGTATGGTGTAGGTTTATGGGCTATTTTTTCTCATTCTCAAATATGCCATCCTAATTTTTAGGGTTTAGTCCAGACAAGCCTTAAAAATTGTGAACTCGTTACATCCTAATTAGCATGGTTTCATGCTCAGATTTAGAATTTACATAATTGGGATCCATATTAGGATATGTCTCTTCTATTATGGTATAAAGAGACATACATGTAAATTCTAATTATTCTTCCCCGTGGGAACCCCGGGAAGTAAGCAGCACTTGTTTACTGTGGTAAACCAGTTCCGCTTTACTAGTAAAATAGGACCCAGTCACCAATGCTTGGGGTGAAAGTCCTCTAAAATGGGCAACATGTTGATCAACGATTGACTAAACTTGACTTCATCTCCATGTTGTGTCACGATTAGCCATGGTGCATAAATATCTGACGTTAACCACCAACAAACAAACAAACAATCTAATTATTCTAATTTTCTTCATCATGGATTGAAGGATTTGATCTATGTTGATCTACTATTTCGGAAGTTCTAGGCCCTCCACCTTTTTACGATTCAGCTAGTCTGGGCCATTGGAATACATTATAAAAATACGAAAAAATTTAAAGTAATTTATATATTTTTTATACTTACCAATGGCCCAGATGGGTATGTCCCTCCCATGAGTGGGCAGTACTGGGCACTCATACCTCCCCACTGAATTATTATATTATAATCTTTTTTACAAAGAATGATGTTGGCGCCAGTTTCAGTGACTTCCTGTCGTCTGCGCATGTGCGGAGAGTAAATGTATGGAGGGCCAGATAGGACTTCAAATTTTCGGTTTTGCATGCAAATTTTGGGGATTGGGGGCAAAATTTGTGTTTGACCCTAGATATTTTTGAGTTATCACCAGCTAGTCTGGGCCATTGGTAAGTATAAAAAATATATAAATTACTTTAAATTTTTTCATTTTTTTTTGTTTTATTCATTATGATCAGAGCTTCGCAGGCATATGATTTGACATGGAACGTCTGAAAATTGAAACATTTTCAACTGCACAATTTTCCAGGATTTTTGTCTAAAACTGATTCCCTTCCGGGAGGCTGGGAACTATGCTAAATTTACAGGATTTTCCCGGGCATTCCGGGACAGCTAACATGTCTGCTCACACTTCATACACAGGCTGCATCAGGGGAGGGGGGTGGTCGAGGGTTAAGATTGCTTTGTGACTCGGAGATTAAAGTTCAAAGTCCTTTTACTGTAAATAAAATTTCAACTCCTGTACAATAAACTTAGTTCTGTGGGGCATACAATATTCATACTTAACGAAAAGGTTGCCTATGAGACATTGGTGTTTTGGATTGTTTGTAGGTCAAGGTCATATTTTCTACAAACAGAAATTCAGTTTTTGCCCTTGACACCATACACATGTTGCCTGTGAAAAGACAATGCTCGGGATTGCTTTTGTGGCCAGTAGGTAAAAGATCAGTGTTAATTGTAAACCGAATTTCAGTTTTTGTGCAATAACTTTAGTTCCATTGATCATACAATGTTCAAACTTAATATACAGGTTGCCTATGAGGGGTGGATGTTTGAGATTGTTTTTTGTGGATAGTAGGTCAAAATTTATTTATTTATTTATTGTTGTTTATGGTCACATACTTCTGCACAATGGCTAATCATGACCACAACATGGAGATAAAGTCAAGGTCAGTCAATCGTTTATACCCCATGTTGCCTATTTTAGAGGACTCGCACCCCAAGCATTAGTGACTGGGTCCTATTTTACCAGTGAAACAGAGCTTATTTACCACAGTAAACAAGCACTTCTTCACTTCCCGGGGTTCCCATGGGGAAGTAGGTCAAAAGTGAAGGCCTCTGATACCACATATAGAATATTAGTTTTCTCTGCACTGAACCCAGCAATATAATAGTTTGATGCCATGGGTCTTTTCAGGCAGGTGACATTTGATTGGAAATAACTACTTAGCTAAACGACTCTTTCAGCTCAATATTATCTGGACCATCCATTCCAGTGCACCTGTTGTATTAACCACATCATGCGAGAGTAGACTCAGTTAAAATTTCAAGGGTTAACCAGCTGTATCTCCATTGATAGAGCTCATTGAACTCTGTCAAAAATGATGTAATTAGATACATTTTTAGTCCTATCTGGGTAAAATAATGTTCTCGCCTTTATTTATTGCAATGCCAGAGCACCCATGAGTTACATCTCGATGAAGATAAGATGGTTAGTCAAAAAAACAATTTTATTCACTCAAAAAATGGGGTTTCTTGTGTTAGATTCATTCTTTTAGGCACAGACAAAAATCTAAAAAAAAACCCTTTGTTTTTATGATTTTTTATACACCTGTTTAAAAAAAATGGTTGTATTATGTTATAGTGTTGGCGTCCATCTGTCCGGAATTGTTTTCCGGACTTTTTTTCGTTAGGGATGGATATATTGAGAAAATTTGTGGTATACAGCTTTGTTATAGATACTTGCAGATCAGTTTTGAATTTCATTCCGCTCAGTTGATTTTTGGTGGAGTTACTGCCCTTGAACTTAGTTAGTTTTCTGGACTTTTTTTCGTTATGGATTGACATATTGCAAAAAAAATTGTATGTATAGGTTTGTTATGGATACTTACAGATCAAGTTCGAATTTCGTTCCACTCAGTTGATTTTTGGTGGAGTTACTGCCCTTGAACTTCGAATTTTTTTTCATTTTCCAGATTTTTTTTCATTTTCCAGACTTTTTTTCGTTATGGTTGGACATATTGAGAAAATTTTTGGTATATAGCTTTGTTGTGGATACTTACAGATCAAGCTCGATTCATTTCCCATCGGTTGTGTCCAGAATTGTTTTCCAGACTTTTTAGCTCACCTGAGCGAAGCTCAAGGTGAGTTTAACTGATCGCTTTCCGTCCATCGTCTGTCCGTCGCCATCCGTCCGTTGTTAACTTTACATTATCGCCTTCTTCTCACGAACTGCTGGACCAAATACAACAAAATTTGCTGTGCATGTTCCCTATCATATGTCAATTCAAGTTTGTTCAAATCAAGTTGACCCGCCCCTCAGTAGGGCCACGCCCAAAGCTTAAATCTTAAAAAATCTTCTCATGAACCAGCAGAAGAAGAGACTTGATATTTGGTGTGCAGCTTCCTTTTGAGGTGTGGACTCAGATTTGTTCAAGAGAAGTTCGAGAAGCTTTATTTGCCTTCATTGTGGGAGGGGCGAGAATTTTCGCCAAGCCCCAAATTTCTATTTTCCAAACCGAGAGGCAGATTTGAACCAAATTTGATATGAAGGCATATTGGGTCATAAGTACTTAATTTATGCCCAAATTGTTTTTCCCGTCACCCCATGGGAACCGCAGGAGCTAAAAATAGAAAAAAATTAAAACGCCCATATCTCCAAAACTACACGGCACTGAGAATTCTTATTTGGTGTGAAGCTTCCTTAGGACCAACAGAATGGAATGGTAAAAAAAAATTGCTATCGTTTTTATCATGGGGTACTTTTTTGGGGACTTGAAAAAAGTGCTGAGTAAGCATTTTTTAACACTGTGGGTAATGGGAAAAACATATAAGACTACTTTTCTCCCAAACCACTGCTCCAAAAGCTTTCAAATTTCACATATAACATCTTTGGAAGATTGTTCCACATGTTTATTGAAATCAATTCCCTGGGTTCATATTTGGGCTCTCTATGGGAGCCCAAATGTTTAAATTAGTGCAGTATGAGGAATATTCTTTAAAAATCTTCTTCTTCAGATCTACCAATAGGAATCTTTTGATATTTGGTATGCAGCATGCTTAGGGAAGTGAGATTCAAGTTTGTTCAAGCCAAATCCCTGGGTTCATATTTGGGCTGAAAATTTGTGGTCCTGGTCCAGACTTAGAAATTTTGGACCAAAATCCGGAAATTACTTTTTTGTTTTTTTATGCGTTTTGTCAATTTTAAGACAAACATTTTTTAAAAATTTTTTTTACACTGAAAATTAGGGGTCCGGGTGAGACTTAGAAAATTTTGGACCAAAATCCGGAAATCAGTTCTTTGGTTTTTTATGCATTTTGGTCCATTTTAAGAAGAAGAAAAAAAAATTTTAGTGTGAAAAAATTTTGTTTGGGACTTCGAAAATTTCCGAACAAAAATCTGTTTTTTTATGCGTTTATCTCAATTTTGGGACTTACAAGTGTAGGAACTGAAAATAGAAGGAAAATCCTGTGTATTGTGTGGGCACAATCGCTTCATCTAGTTGGTATATGCTTTTTCTAGGAGGGGCGTATGCAGCTTATTCAAGTCATGTCCCTGGTTTGATATTTAGACTACCATGTCAGGTGAGCACCCTAAGGCACCTTGGAGCCTCTTGTTTTCCTTGTGGATGGAAATATTGAGAAAACTTTTGGTACACAACTTTATGGATTCTTACAGATCAAATATGAATTACATTCCTCTCAGTTGATTTTTCGTTGAGTTACTGCCCTTGAACTTAGTTACCATTTTCCAGACATTTTTTTGTTATGGATTGACTTATTGAAAATTTTTTTATGTATTGCTTTGTTATGGATACTTACAGATCAAGTTTGAATTTCGTTCCACTTGGTTGATTTTTGGTGGAGTTACTGCCCTTGAGTTTTCCAGTTTTTTTTTTCATTTTCCAGACTTTTTTTCGTTATGGTTGGAATATTGAGAAAATTTTGGTATATAGCTTTGTTGTGGATACTTACAGATCAAGTTCGAATTTCATTCCACTTGGTTGATTTTTGGTGGAATTACTGCCCTTGAACTAAGAATTTTTACCATTTTCCAGACTTTTTTATATGCCCGTATAATGTTTTATAATTTCTGGAAGTATGGGCATATTATGTGCCGTCGAAGGCGTCCTCTGGTTTTGAGAAGTTGATACGAGACAATTATTTAATCATATTTCAACATTTTTTATTTTTAGGTATCGAGGTTACAGAAATCCACCTCATGAGTATACCTTTAGTCCAGCTTTCTGGCACATCATGACAGCTCGAATTGCCTTCATTGTAGTTTTTGAGGTATGTAAAAAATACAACATTTTAACTTTCATGACTGAAAATTTAAAATTCCATAATATAACTAGGAATTGAATCAGTTCCATCTTTGATAGGGTGCATTCAGCTTTGTCAAAAGTGAAACAAATTATCTGTATTTTCATTTGTGTATTTTGTGCCCTACTGTACTCAGTTCAATTGCAAAAGTGAACTGAGGCAATGATCACTCCGATGAGTGTCTACAACATTACTTGCGAGTGAAAAAGATAATTAAAAAAGACAATAACTCCAGAACAATGAAATAATTTTTACATTTTTAGCTCAACTTTGGTGAAGCCAAATTTGAGCTTTTGCCATGGCCAGTTGTCCGTCTGTCCGTCAGCAATTCAATACAGCTCGGGCTAGAGGCAGTATTTATGAACCAATCTTTACAAAACTTCTTGGGTACCTTTATTATGACCGTGGGACGAGAACGAGTGATTTGGGGTCCGCTCCAAAATTCAAGTTGGCTGCTGGCAGCCATTTTCTACAAAATTAGGTACAATCAGATTTTTGCGCAGAACTTCCATATGAAAGCGCTGATTTGAATAATTTTTTGTATGAATGTTTAGTACTATGGGATACATCACATATAATACGGGTTTTTTTCTTGTGCGTAAATTATGCAAATTAGACTAACATTGATGTATTTAGTGTTAATTTCAGCACTGTAAGTGCAAATGCCAATACGGCTCGGGCTAGAGGCCGTATTTATGAACCGATCTTTATGAAACTTCTTGGGTACCTTTGGTATCACCGTGGGACGAGAACAAGTGTTTTGGGTCCAGTCTGAAATTCAAGATGGCTGCTGGCAGCCATTTTGTACAAAATTAGGTGCAATCAGATCGGCTAGAGGCCGTATTTATGAACCAATCTTTACAAAACTTCTTGGGTACCTTTATTATGACCGTGGGACGAGAACGAGTGATTTGGGGTCCGCTCCAAAATTCAAGTTGGCTGCTGGCAGCCATTTTCTACAAAATTAGGTACAATCAGATTTTTGCGCAGAACTTCCATATGAAAGCGCTGATTTGAATAATTTTTTGTATGAATGTTTAGTACTATGGGATACATCACATATAATACGGGTTTTTTTCTTGTGCGTAAATTATGCAAATTAGACTAACATTGATGTATTTAGTGTTAATTTCAGCACTGTAAGTGCAAATGCCAATACGGCTCGGGCTAGAGGCCGTATTTATGAACCGATCTTTATGAAACTTCTTGGGTACCTTTGGTATCACCGTGGGACGAGAACAAGTGTTTTGGGTCCAGTCTGAAATTCAAGATGGCTGCTGGCAGCCATTTTGTACAAAATTAGGTGCAATCAGATTTTTGCACAGCACTTCCATATGAAAGCGCTGATTTGAATAATTTTTTGTGTGAATGTTTAGTACCATAGGATACATCACATATAGTACGGGTTTTTTTCTCGTGCAGAAATTATGCAAATTAGATGAACTTTGATTTTTTTCAGTGCTACTCACACACAATAAGTACACATGTCAATACGGCTCGGGCTAGACACTGTATTTATGAACCGATCTTCACAAAATGTCTTGGGTACCTTTGTTATCACCTTGGGACAAGAACGAGTGTTTCTGAGTGCGGTCCAAAATTCAAGATGGCTGCCAGTGGCCATTTTATACCGAAATTAGGTCTAAGTTTTTTGTACACAACTTCTCTACGGCTCAGGCTACAGGCCGTATTTATGAACCGATCTTTACGAAACTTCTTGGGTACCTTTGTTATCACCGTGGGATGAGAACGAGTGTTTTTGGGTGTGGTCCAAAATTCAAGATGGCCACCAGCAGCCATTTTGTACCAAAAATCGCTCAATCAGTCTTTTGTACAGAACTTCTGTATGAAAGTTCTGATTTGAATAAATTTTTGTGTGAATGTTTAGTAACATGGAATACATCACATATAGTACGGGTTTTTTTCTCATGCAGAAATTATGCAAATTAGATGAACTTTGATTTATTCAGTGTTTCTTTTTCACTGTAAGTGCGCATGTCAATACAGCTCGTGCTAGAGGCTGTATTTATCAACCGATCTTCACGAAACTTCTTGGGTACCTTTGTTATCACCTTTGGATGAGAACGAGTGTTTCTGGGTGCAGTCCAAAATTCAAGATGGCTGCCAGTGGCCATTTTGTACCGAAATTAGGTCCAATCAGTTTTTTGTCACAACTTCTATATAGCTCGTATTTATGAACTGATCTTCACAAAACTTCTTGGGTACCTTTGTTTTCACTTTGGGACAGGAACGAGTGTGTTTTGGGGTGCCTTTGTTATCACTGTTCTATGAGAACAAATATTTTGGGGTTCAGTCACATCCACTCTGGGACTCAAAGACTTCTTTTCTAGTTTAGCATCTGACTGTCACCAACCTTTACAATATTTTACCTATACATTTGTTACAGACTACGGTCAGTATTTTTGTACAGACCGTTACAATACTTAAAATGTACCTTTGTTATCAGGTCATTACCTAGATGTTTGTCATTGCTGTGTCACACACTGTACATGTACATGTCTTAACAAGTTGAGCTACAATGTCATTGACACTTTCATTTACTTTAAAGTTGAACAGATAAAAATAATTAAGTAAAAAATTTTTCGTGCAAATCACCCTGTTTAGGAAGGTAATGCTATTGAATTGATTGAGACGAAATATCTTTAAGCTTAATTAAATAAAGCGTGACTGTACCTCTTCTTCTTTGATTCTGCATGGAGTGGTGTAAAATTGGAAGACCATATTTGCATTTTAGCAAAGATATTTCCCCAAATTTTTCAAGTGGTAAAAAGTGATTTTGTTATTGTTTTTAATGATACAGTTTTTCTTTGAACGTCACCAAAGTAACACAAGTGCCGATTCATCTCACTTCTCTCAGCTGAAAAAGACGGCATATTATGAAGAATCCTTATAAGAAAGCCTTGGGAAGCTTTAAAATAGTCAAGAGAGACAAAATTTAAGCCAAACTGGTCTAACCAGGTGCCGTTTGTTGCTGGTGTACAAAACCTGATGACCTGTATCATGTAAAGAACAGTCACCTATTGTCCAATTCCTACCAGTCAGGTGCAAAGTCAATTTCCTATTTTTCAGAACAATGTTGCAACCACTGTTTTCTTCTCTCTCCTTAATGTTTTGAAAAATGGCAGTTTTATCAGATTCCTGGAGGTGTGATAGATGTCTCAGTGCTTCAATCTGTTTTAAATCCACCTGAATGAAGATAGCTGTGAATTTATCTCTGCAATTGGGAGCATAACAAATTCTTATCACCTATTGCTCCGGTCAACCTACCACACCAACACAATGTGCCTTGCTCTTTATTACTCTCTTCTTGAAAAATAGCCATTTGATCGTTTTTTTAAGGATAAACCTTGAAAAAAAACCACCCAAAATAAAAAAAAGACAAAATAATGGTCCGAACCAAACTAATTGGGGCGAAAATGCGTAGCACACAACCTCATGTCCCGCTCTTCCTCTCTACTGGAATACACCCCTTTGTCCATATCCTGCCATAAATGTGCTGAAAGCTTTAATTCCTTATTTATCAATCGCCATTTTCACATGCTCTTCAAATGACAGATTTAATGGTAGTTTTGAGCAATCAAATTCTAATCATGGCGGAGTGATATTTTTATACTGTACCAATGACCCAGACATAGCTGGTGCTAATTCTAAAAAATCTAGGGCCAAACACAAATTTTGCCCCTCAATCCCCAAAATTTGCATCTAAAACCGAAAATAACATGTCCTAAATGGTCCTCCATACTTTTCCTCCACTGCGCATGCGCAGTGTCAAGGAGGTCTTGAAATTGGCGCCAATTATCATTCTTTGTTTGGCCCTTCATCAGTTCACATCTGACTGATATTAGTGCTTGTAAATCTCAGTTTAAATGATGCCAGACACATAAATATTAGAGAAATGGTGGATCTAAAGAGGAAATAGAAGGAGAGGAAAAATTAGTGGCAGGAAATAATCAGGGCTGTAACTTAAATTTTTTTTATGAAATTATGTTATGTTCCCTAATTTCAAGGCATGGGCCTGTTGTTGTCATTCTTGCTATAAGTTACACTGCTTGATCAGTGTTTCCTCTCTCCCTTTCCTTTAGTCCCCCCTTGCTATTCTCCCATGCTTTTGGCATATTTTCTGTAATGTTATTACTAAAATTTCTTGGGAGTTTTAGCTTGGTAACAGAATGAATTCTGTTTTTTCCCCATGTTTACGTCCTCACTCATGGGTGTTTAGGCATTGTGTTCTGCATCTACCATCTGATGTTCTGCAGTTTCTTCCCTGGAAGTCTCTGTTTTGCATCAGATAGTGTTGTAATTGGTAACTGATTTCGGGCCATGTTTATCAGTGCCTGGAGTCATGTTTCCGGTTTTTATACAGTTCTTGTTTACATTGACAACGGTTTCTGTTGAGAGTGATTTCTTGTCTTTGTATTAGTTTAATCATAACAAGATACATTATTATTATACGTAAGTGTTGCATTAATTTTTTTGAAACATTTTAAAAAAATTTTGTCCACACTTAGCCTTTTTTGGGATCCATTGGGGCTCAACGTTACTTTCAGAAACTTGGGCTTTTCTGAAAAAATATTTTTTCAAAAATTTTTTTTGATTTCATTTATTTTTTCTATATGCTAATGGATCATGTTATTATTATCTTTGTTTTCAGGGGTTGGTGCGAGTACTAGGTCTGTTTGTGTTTTTTTCACAATGAAAGGATATTGTTCAAATTGTAATAAGAGGAAATCTTCCTCTGACTTTCATAATCATTGTATTAATTGTAGTCAGTGTACTCGCACTAACTCCTGTTCAGTATGTGCCAATTGGGATGACAAACATTGGAAACGTGTGTCACGGTATGTTGTTAGTGGGGATAAGGCCATGCCGGTCCTTTCTCTGCAGGGTCACTCTAGTTTTTCAAACTCTTTTTCAGAGGAACAAGAACAGAGTGATGTTTCCGTGATGTCTTCCAAAAGTGTGCCTTCGTCGTCACAGTTAAATGAAGAGCTAGCGGCAAAAGTGCTCATGGAAATATGTCAATTGCCTAAGAGGTCCCTAGTAGGATCGACGGCATTGGCGAATGGCTCGGCAGCCGGGTTCGTCTGTTGCGGTCCAGGAAGGAGATTTGGGTGATGCAAGCACTATAATAACACAAAGTGCACACCCAGTGACGACGGATCAGAGGATAGAATGGAGGAAGCCTATTAGTCCGGTTCCTAGCTCGTCCAGGTCCTTCCGGGCTGCGAGCAAGAGAGGTCCCTCTCTCGTACAACATCTGGGACCAGATGTTGTGGTACAAAACGTTTCGCATTCGGTGCATACGTCCGCCACTCGGGACGCTCCGTTATATAAACAGTCCGGAGAGACTGTCAATATGGCTTCCTCATCCTCACGGCAGGGCACACGACCGCACCTTGGCTACGTTTCCACAGATATCCAGCCAGCTTCGCCGATCAGGGATTTCACGGCGACCAGGTCACGCCATCCGGTAGCCAGGGACACGAGGCCTGTAGACTCCAGGCGTTCACATAAAAGAAGTATGCAGGAGTCAACGTCCAGGGAGCTTCCAGCGGCAAAGCAACGTAAGACCGCTGCTCCACAGGCCTCAGTGACGGACGTGCTATCACAAATAGCACAACTTATCGCAGCATCCCAGCAGACGACAGAATCTCTGTCGGATCAGGAATTATCCAACGACGCTGGGTCGGTACGCTCCGCTGAAGCATCAGGTACGGATGACCGAGAACTTCATATGGTCCGACAGGATGGCGAAAGGGATTCAGAGGATCTGGAGTTTTCCCTTTCGGAACAACATAAAGCTGCCGTAGATTTTATCCGGCATTATCTTCCAGAGGTTGTTCTGTCGGACCAGAATGCTGGATAAGAGACTGATAGCGTCACTGGACACAGAATTTTTTGATCGGTTTAGGGACATCATCCCTGAGTTTCCGACACAGTCCAATAATGTCACAAGAACATTTTAACTATTGAATGACGCTATATATAAGCTTGCTACCAAAACGAGCAAGTATGGTTTCTTGTCCGCAAATGCTCTACATCTGTCTTTCATCAATTCAAGGAACAAATTTGAAACAGCAGGACAGGGCATACCGAGAGTTTAGTGTCATGCGAATATTTGAAAATTCGAGTCGAATTCAAGTCGACATTTAAATTCGAGTCGAGTTCGAGTCGATTTGAAACCCGAATATAACAATTTCGAATATAGCGACGACGAACAATCTCTAATGTCGTAAATTTCCACCACGATAACGACAACAATCGCGCGCAAAATGGTGTAATATACAGGAACGTAGCCTTGATCTGTGGTTCTCAAATTTCAATTACGAAGTCAAATCCTAATCGTGAAAATGTGAAGCGTGTATGGTGTATGACCGTGTATCGGTGTATGGCTTGTTTCTTTGAACGTGTGGGTTTAATAATGTATTCTACATAAAGAGGAATTACGTTTACGCCACACACTGGCACACAGTTATGTTCCGGTTTGTGTTGAGTTACGCTATGTCGTTTCCAGGTCGGAGTTTTTTACCTACCGTCCCAAATACCGAAATACGTCATTTGGTGATTATTGTCGTCTGTATCAATAGAAAATGTTGCACTCGATAATACATTCCTACTTTTCTCTTGACAAAGTATCGGGAACCTATAAGTGTAACACATGTTCCACGATTTACAAAGTCCAATCTACTGGGACAACTAGTCACCTGTGGGTGCATTTGAAAAAACACAGAGAGCTGTACGACAAGGCAAAAGAAGATGATGAAAAAATTAGAAAAGCACAGGGACAGGGTATTAAGAGGCCTCGTCCCAGTACTATTGTCGACCATAGCCAAGCCCAAACTACAGCTACCTCAGGCTCACACTCCAAGAAACAAGCCAGTATGACCGCATTTACACGAAGAAAAATCGACGGCGATATGAAAAGTAAATATGACGCGGCTGTTCTTTCTTTTGTGGTGGCAGATGGGCGCCCATTTGAGTTAGTAGCTGGGAAAGGGTTCCAAAAACTATGCAGCACTTTAACAGACGGCAGTTACATTCCCCCGCATCCATCGTCACTATCTAGAAGGCTGGTTGATATGTGCCAAAAAGCAGAGTCTGAACTTCGAGATATTATCAAATCAGATGCAGGTGATTGTAAAAAATCGCTTACCTTCGACCATTGGAAGGCCGATAATAACACTAATTATCTGGTCATAACTATTCACGCCATTGATAAATGTTGGAGGCTAATTTCGAGGTGCCTCGCGGTCGTCAACTTAGAAGACCTGGACCTCGATCATACCGCGGCTGCTACGGCTTCAGTTGTCAAAAATCAGTTAGAGAAATTTGATCTTTTACCGGAAGACATTATGTTCGTTTCTACAGACACAACCAACACTATGCCTGCCACTGCCAGAATATTGGAAGTTAAATGGCACGGTTGTGCATCCCATAAACTACAGCTGTGTATAAATTCAAATCTAAAGCAACAACCAATGGTTAAGAACCTGATAGATGCCACACACAGAATAACTACATTCTTTAATTCATCAACGGTTGGGCTGCATGCTTTACATAAACACCAGTTAGCAGCGGGCCTCTCTGAATCGGACCCACCCCTTGACGTGTCAACTCGCTTTAATAGCACGTGCACATTATTGGAATGGAGTGAGAAGAACGCATCACCCATAGCCATGGCATTGGTAGAATGTGAGCAGAACAGAAAATGTGCAAGTTCGCCACCACCGCCCATATCGTCGGCTTTAAATCAAATTAGACAGTCAGTTCTGCCACTACTGAAACCCCTTTCTGAGGCTACAACTATCCTTAGCGCGGACACTGTTGTCAGCATATCTATGATATTTCCCTGTATTCAAACGGTTTCTAGACAACTCGTACCCACGGCAACTCGTACCAGTCAAGTCGTACCCAAAATTGGACGACTCGTACCCATTTTTTGGCTGGACAACTCGTACCCACAATTGGACAACTCGTACCCACCCCTGGACAACTCGTACCTGATATTAATTACACGGGCGAGGGTTGGTTGTAACAGATAAATAACGGACTAATGGTTCAATTTAATGTTTATTAATATGTAATCCGAGCACAGAAGACTGAAACAAACAAAAAGCACTATCAACCGTAATGTTGTTTACGTAATTACATTGAGCACAGATGTCTAATCAAAGTACAAAAAGCACTATCAACTAATCTTGTTTAACTAATTACAATGAGCACAAATGTCTAATGATAACTTGTAATCAAAGTACAAAAAGCACTATACATCCATCACATATGACTATGAATTGTGGAGGGCAGTGTTACGATAGAGGAAAATTAGAAAAAAATCGCGACATTTTACAACTCTTCATTAGATATGGATATCTATTGATACTTATAATAGTAACGAAGCATTGCGCAAATGTAGCGATTTTAAAAAAAAAATGTTCTAAACAATATGTATTTAATTATTTACTGGGATTTAACGACACTTTCAACAGCTAGGGTCATGCTATGGAGGACAGCGTTACGGGTGGAGGAAAATTAGAAAAAATTGCGACATTTTTGCAACGGTTCGTTAGTATTGTAAGTATCATTTGATATGGATATCTAATGATACTTATAATAGTAACGAACGAAGCATTGCAAAAATGTTGGGATTTTTTTTAAAAATGTTCTAAACAAGTATTCACAACATTTCCTTACTATTGTTAGTATCATTAGGTACCCATATATAGGTATCTAATGACACGAACAATAGTAAAGAAACGTTGTGAAATATTTATTTATTTATTTACTGGGATTTAACGACACTTTCACCAGCTAGGGTCATGCTATGGAAAAAAAAATCAAGACATTTTTGCAACGGTTCGTTAGTATTGTAAGTATCATTAGATATGAATATCTAATGATACTTATAATAGTAACGAACGAAGCAATATTAAAGAAATGTTGGGAAATATTTATTTATTGGGATTTCACGACACTTTCAACAGCTAGGGTCATGCTATGGAGGACAGTGTTACGGATGGAGGAAAATTAGAAAAAATCGTGACATTTTTGCATCCTTATCATATTACACGAACATAATATTTACAAGCTTAATTTTCACATGGTCCATTTAAAACTGAGCACTCCTTTAAAAGTCTTCCAATCAATACTAATCAGTGTTGTCATATTCAGTAATTATACAATTACTGCTGTCTAAACTAATTTGAAATAATCCGTATAACTCACCTTTTTATAATCTTTTTTCTGTCGCCGCGACATTAAAACAAATGCCAGTGGTACTTGCTTCATATTTTCCCCATTCTTTAAAAACGCATGTATAGAGAAAAGCTGTGAAAAGGGTTTTCTTACAATCTTGAAAGTGCCATCAATAAACCAAGTCTTTGCACGGGCCAGCAAAGACAGCTGTTCGTCTTGCAAATACGAGATGCCTTGCACTGTCTACACGAACATCTCCCTGGAAAAATCCATCTGGCAAATAATCCAAATCAAGCTGAAAGGAGACAAAAAAACAGAATTAGTTTCCTGTTACAAATATAAAGACTCTCTATAACACTTATATTATGGGGTATAGGAATTGGGCAGGACGGGTGGGTGTGGGGGGGGGGGGCTGGGGGCATTGGATGGAGTGGGATGGGGTAATCTAACATTTACACTCACCTCAAATTCTAAAGTTTTAGGATCTTTGGGACGTAGTTTTTGACGAACTCGATTTGCTGTCCTTTGAATGTTCTCTATTTTTGGTCTGCTTGTAGATGGCCCATCAGCAGTTATTTCTCCAGACAAGATGACATCCTCCACTATTGCAGATGCCGATCGAAACAAATTCAGTTTGGCTTGTTCCTTTACCTGAGAATTGAAATAAATTTAATTAAATTAGGCCTACCATGATCTATCACAAATGAAGTTGAATAGCGGTATATTTAAATTATTTTTAAACACAATTCAGACAAACAGTTAAAAGAAAATTGAAAGAAACATATTCACCTCAGTTGTAAATTTCATCAAGTGTGTAGCACCAGGATTTCCCGGATGGTTGTGGGTGAAGCGTCCTTTCTTGAAGTCTTGTCCACGCTGTAGAACAGTTGCAGAACACCGATTTTTTCCATTTCTCACGCTGCACCACCACAATGTCATTCTTTCAGATCGCCGCTAAAATGTTAAATTAATAATAAATAAATCATTTCGTTTAAATTAATTATTATATATATTTATTATTCAATTCCACTGCAGTGGTTAGTAGGCATAATTGGTCATTTTAAATAAATTAACTAATAACAAAACAATAATTAATCACCTTTATCGTATATGAATAGCCTTCACTGTCACCCAGTTTTTGTTTTCCCCTCTGTGATGCACCCGTCACAATCTCAAATGTCACTTGGCTGTCCATGGCAGTTTCCACTTTCTCGACATCATTATCATCTTCTAACACTGTTCTACAAAATATAAAATTGTCGAAATTATCAGTGCCGAGAATATGATGTAATTTCATGGAAAGCTTTATAGTTTAAACAATATTTATTTCCAATTTCGATTCAATAATAATAAGGTGTTTGGGAATCCGACAGTAAGTTCATGGAAAGCTTTCTAAACGTTAATCATTAACCGATATGGTATCATTGTTATATAATACTTACTCTTCTTGTGTTTCATTGGGAACGTGGAATGACTGACTTAAATCAAATGCCGTATCATCTTGATTATTTGGTTCGGCGTCAGTATCACCAGTTAATCTAAAAAAGACCCAAAATAATAAATTGAGAGTACGTTTACAAAGTTTGAAAAAGGGCAAATGTTACAAGAACACTGAGACGAACTTTCATTTGACACCCATCCCCTTTTTCCTGTGGTTTAGAACAGAAATTAAATAAATTAAATAATATAGAAATCATGAAATAATATTGATAATTCCAAAAATTGCATGTTTTGGGGAAGCACATTTTTAGTGTATCATTCGCATCCTCCACATTGGTGTCTTGTAAATTTTTAGTATCCACCCCCCCCCCCTCCCCCCCCCCCCCCCCCCCCCCATTTTTTCATCATGTGGCTGGTAGCATGTGTCTGTGTTCCAGTTACGGTTCATAAACTATAATTTACTAAGGTGGAAATTCGAAAAATAAAATAAGAAACCTACCCCTCAGACTGTTCTGTTGAATTAAAAGAATGACGTATAATAAAAGTTCTGTCGTTGACATTTGTAGATTGCCCTTCCACGCTTTCGCCTTCTGCCAACTCCATGGTGTCCATTGGTTCCTCTTGAAAAATAACATTTGAAATATTGGATTGACTCTGTTCTTCTTCGCATTTTTTGCAAGTCCATGCAAAGCTTTCATTGCAACGCACAAGCTCTCTATAACGAGCTCGTGTTATCCCTGTATCACATATGCGGTGTTGCCATTTCTTACATAAGTCGCACAAGAGTGCTTCCTGGCGAGGTCTTACCTCAAAATTACACGATAGGCACGTTACCGTACTCATGTTGGAATACTACTGCCTTCCATTCGCAACAAAATTTATATAATTTATAAGCTTGTATTTGCCCTTTGAAGGAGTCAAGCCATCCAAAATTTAAAGTGGACATCACTCGGATAAACCGACAAAGGACAGCGAAACAAACAGCAATCAAAACAATTTCGATTTCACTATCACAACAAAGTAGACTACAAAGCAAATCATTATCAAAACACATGCGACATGTGCCGACACTGGGTTTTCATTGCAGAACTTCCAGAAGGGAGTGTTCCAATATTAAAAAAAAACAGTCAAAACACTAATGATTTGAAAATTTTTTGATAGGTACGAGTTGTCCAGGGGTGGGTACGAGTTGTCCAATTGTGGGTACGAGTTGTCCAGCCGAAAGTGGGTACGAGTCATCCAATTTTGGGTACGACTTGACTGGTACGAGTTGCCGTGGGTACGAGTTGTCCTGATACCGTTCAAACCTTGAAACGAGAGCTGTCATCCCAAACTTCACATGGTACGAAGGCATTTCGTGATGGTCTAATTTCAGAATTAGAAGGGAGGTTTGATCTCAGCCAAGGCTATCTGCTAGCCTCAACATTTTTAGACTCCCGCTTTAAGACATTGATAAAGCAGGATAACTTTGACATTGCAAAGCGGTACATTGTTGATTCCATAGCTTGTCTCAAGGATGACGAACCGAGTGCTGATTCTTCGCATCATCACACCCAGCAAGCTAGCGTCGATGACTCGGATAAATCCTCTAAGCGTCCATCTTTGATGGATGCTATATTTAAAGACATACAAAGCTCGAGCTGTTCAACAGAGTCGGGTGCCCAGATAAATCAAGAAGCCCGTTTAACCGCCGAATTAAGTGGGTACACAGTTTGCCCTGTTGCTAACAGAAATGAGAGCCCCTTACAATTTTGGCGTGAGAATGCAGGAAGTTTCCCTCTTTTATCATCTGTGGCTCAGGATTTGTTTTCCATTCAAGCAACCAACTGTTCCTCCGAAAGAGTAAATTCGGTGGGTTCTTGCACTATCACAGATAGAAGACATCGGTTATCTAGACAGAACGCCGCCACATTGATTTGGGCCAGAAAAAACGGCGACCTGATTGAATGACTTTTCTGTAGTTGAACTAAAAAAGTGACAATGGACTCATTTCGTTCTTGTTGTTGTAACAGTTGTATTGCGATTCGGCCAACTCACTTTGATTTTAAATTTATTTCAGTTTTCAGAGTCGGATCTGATGGTATATCTCTGATTCAAAGGTTCAAGTAGGGCTGTAGGAAGTGTAGGTCTAACGACTCTAACGAATCTTCTTGCAATTGTTTAATATGTTAATTAATAGTGTTAATGATTAAACCTGGTGTTAATTTATGTCAAAAATATCGTTCCTTTCTTGTATATCTATATGACAAAACGTCACAAAGCGATATGGTAATGGCGGTCTGGAAACTACCATTAGACTTATCGCTCGTAGAGTTACTTCCCTTGGACCACTGAGAGAGTGATATTGACAGTCTGCTTATGAACGAATCGCAGCCATCAATGCGTGAATCTTTTGTGACTCACAAAAGATTCACGCATTGATGGCTGCGATTCGTTCATAAGCAGACTGTCAATATCACTCTCTCAGTGGTCCAAGGGAAGTAGTAACTCTACCAGCGATAAGTCTAATGGTAGTTTCCAGACCGCCATTACCATATCGCTGGCCAGCGAAAACGAGCAAAAAGACGCGTGTTCATTCTCAATATTTCTCATTTCCATTACATTTCCCAGAATTCCTAGATCTAGTTACAATGTTACTTATTATACTTATAGTTATGTATGGGATGAATATACCAGGGAATTAATGTAATATATACAAGAAAATCTCAAAATCAGGGTCTTGTATTTGTAACACGTTTCTTTTGTAATTATAGTATTCGAATTCGATATTCGACCGAATCGAACATTCAAAGGGGAAATTCGAGTCGATGTTCGAGTCGAAAAAAATTTCATATTCGCATGACACTACGAGAGTTCCTCTGTATCTAGACGATCAGGCTGAAGACCTAGAGTTGTCTATACCGTTGTCTATGTCAATTCCAACCATGACGTTGGAAACGACAATAATGTCTAATAGAGTTAACTTAGACACTTTATCATATGCAGATTACTAAAGCGTTATCATTATGTCTTCAAGGGAAAGAATTCCAGGATATACAATCCTCCTTAAGAGTTCTTTCGAGGGCCATAGCTTATTCCACGTAGAACTCCACCCTTTCAGTGGCAGACCTGGAGTTGGTTAGACGTGACGCGGCCCTAGCTACATCCACGCGCGTGGATGGTAAGGTGAAAAACTCTCTCAGAGTCGCTTTGGTCTCTGGCAAGCTTTCAGCAATCTATGATCAGATAACTAAGAAAGCTTCAGATTCTCTGCTATTCAAATCCGCTTCTAAAAAGTCGGATACAGCAAAAAGAGTAAGACAGGCACTTCTGGGACAAGTACGCCCAAGGGAAGTTCCTATAGAGGTTCCTATGCATCCTCTAGGTCTTATTCTAGACACCGTCAAGGCAGCGACTCACGTAGGGGACGTTATACTGGCCGAGATAACCGGTCAGACGTCTTTAGGTCGACGGGGCGAGGTGCGGGTCGTGGAGGACGTAGTTTCTCCTTCTGCAAGCCTCGCAGGTCCAGGAGGTGATGGTATGAACCTCTATCGTGTTCCGGTAGGCAGAAGATTGTCGAGTTTTATAAACAATTGGGTGTCAATTCCGGATGACCCCTGGGTTCGAGGGGTAATTTCGGAAGGACTAAGAATATCCTTCAAACGAAAGCCTCCATTAACTCGAAGTCCAAAATGGACTCAGCTTCCGTCAAATCCGCGGAAAAGAGATGCTCTTCTATCAGATGTACAGTCTCTTCTGGAGAAGAACTCAGTAGAGGTCGTAGAAGACCAGGAATCACCAGGTTTCTACAGCCATCTGTTTCTGGTTCTGAAACCAGACGGCTCGTTCTGTCCAGTCATAGATTTGAGCTGGATAAACAAGCTGATCGTCGCTCCGAAGTTCTATATGGAGACAATTCGATCAGTCAGAGCGAGTATTCGGGTGAACGACTATGCTACAAGCATAGATCTCAAGGATGCGTACGTTCACGTCATGGTGCATCCGACATTCAGAAAGTATCTACGCTTCGCAGTCCTAGGAGTTGTATATCAGTTCCGAGCGATGTGCTTCGGTTTGAACCTAGCGCCCTGGGCTTTCACTCGAATAATGAACTCGGTAATGATGCATTTACGCTCGCTATTGTCTTCACTCAGACAAAGTCACAGCGAGAGAATTCATGAGACTGATAGGTCTGTGCGGAGCCGCTGCGGATCTCATTCCGATGGGGCGGTTACGCACTCGTCCTCTCCAAATTTTCTTGACTCAGAATTGGAGAGTAAAGATTCATTTGCTCGATATAGACGTTCTCTTGTCAAATCAAGTGAAACAAGAGATTCAGACTTGGGCAAACATTCAGTGGTTGACTCAGGGAGTTCCACTGCAGTTGCTGGATCCGAGTTTTACTATTATGACGGATGCCAGTCAAACAGGTTGGGGTGCAACATTGATCCCAACGGATTCGAAGTGCCAGGGTCTTTGGGATCTGCAGTTTCTAGGCAAGCACATAAACATCAAAGAAATGATGTCAATTTGGCTTGCACTATGCCATTGGATGAACATTATTCAGAAAGCACATGTCCAAATCCTGTCCGACAATACGACAGTAGTAGCGTATATTCGGAACCAAGGAGGCACTCATTCCATTCCGTTAATCAATTTAACAGAAAGAATCCTGTTTGTACTAGAACACCAAGTTCTACTTTCGGTCCGTCAATTTCCGGGTCGTCTGAATGTATTAGCAGACTCCCTTTCACGGAAGGGTCGCTTGTTGCCGTCAGAATGGACTCTCAACAAACAGGTATTCAATCAGATTGGCTACCAATAGGAGTGGCCAATGATAGACTTATTTGCGACACAGCTCAACAATCAGTTGCAGACGTATGTGTCACCATGTCCGGAACCTCAAGCATATGCAGTAGATGCTCTATCGATCTCGTGGGACGGAATGATAGGATATGCGTATCTTCCAGCACCGTTGATTCAGCAGATATTGCTAAAGATAAAACAATCTCAATGCAAAATTCTGTTGGTAGCATCTCTGTCTCCACAGAGACCGTGGATAAATCTACTCAGGTGTCTGCTGTGGGACATACCGCGGAACCTTCCTCCACGAGAGGATCTTCTTTCGCAGGGGAAATCGCGTGAACTACATCACAACCCGCAAGGTCTCAACCTTCACGTATTTCCGTTGTGCGGTCCTTCTTGCACAGCAAGCATTTTACAGGACGAGTAGTGGACGCAATTTCTAACTGTAGGAGGACCTCCTCTTCGCTAAACTATGCGGCTAAGTGGAAGGTCTTTTGTCGTTGGTGTAGGGATCATTCTGTTGATATTTTTGATCCCTCCATTCCAGACATTGCAAACTTTCTAGTATACTTGTTTGATGAGATCAAACTGCAGCCTGTTAAAGGTTATAGGTCTATGTTATCTGATACCTATGCACACCATGATAGTTTACAAATTGAATCTAATGTCTCTTTATCTAAATTAGTTAGAAACTTCTCGATAAATAGACCTAGAACCCTTAGATTAATTCCTAAATGGAATTTAGCTTGGGTTCTTCTTAAACTAAAAGAAAAGCCATTTGAGCCTCTTGAGACAGTGGACTTCAAATTCTTATCTTATAAGACAGCATTTCTCTTAGCTTTCTCTTCTGCTAGAAGAGTCAGTGAGCTTCATGCACTATCTGTGGACGATTCTCACTATCATAGTGTCGGGAACACTATTACCTTTACTACTAATGTTGGATTTTTGGCTAAGAATCAGGCTCCTAATAAATATCCGGAACCTATTGTTATTAAGGCCCTTCCGTCTTCAGACGGGCATAGGTCTTTACTCTGTCCGGTTAGAGCTTTACGTATTTATAAACGAAGATCTCAGTTTATCAGAAAGGGACGAAAATGCTTCTTTCTGTCTCTGATGCCTAATAGAAAGGACATTATGGTCCATTCTATTGCTAGATGGATTCAATTAACTATCCGTACTGCTTATGATAATCTATCTTCAACTCAGCAGTCTCTGCTTAAGATTTCGGCTCATGAAGTAAGAGCTCTTTCTACATCTTTTTACGCAAATAGTGTTGCTATTACAGATTTAATGAAGGCTGCATATTGGTCTCAGCCATCCACATTCACAAATTTTTATCTCAGAAATATTGAGTCCATTTCTGGACACCTGCATTGTTTAGGTCCGTTATCTGTTGCTCAGAATGTCGTCCACTAAACAGTTGCGACTATAGTTATGCAGGCTTTCTGTTCCGGCAGTGACTCTGTCCTGCTGCCCTCTTCGCTCTGGGCTATTTGACCCAGGGGAGGGGGGGGGGGGGGTGTTCCCTTAGGTCACCTGCTTTATAGTGAAAAGCAAGGGCATACCTCCTCCGGAGTCAGTAATTCTGAGTCGGTACCGGGATGGTTTTAAAGTGTAAAGCTAATGTTTAAATTCATTCATGTCATATTTTTAAAGTGTAGCTCGGTGTGAAGCATTTGTATATGTCACGTGTAAAACGGGCGTTAATATACAATCCTCGGACACTTTTAAGGAGTATAAAGAGTCTCAATTCTCTGGACTTACTTTATTTATTGGCTTACTTTAAAAATAATTAGTATAAAGGGTTATACTGGATGTTAATAGAGAACATGGATGTTATTATGCTTAATTATGAAGGGTGTTGTGTCTTTCTAATTTGTCATAAATAAGAAAGATACATGTAAAGCCTAATCCTCCTTTTCTCCTCGAGGGGAAATCTCTATTATATATAGTTGAGCTTATTGGATTTTTCTCTATGTCCTAGGCCATCCAGCCTTTTTTCTATTCAGCTATGTCTGGGTCATTGGTACAGTATAAAAATGTTAAAAAATTTATAGTAATTTATATATTTTTTATACTTACCAATGACCCAGACGGGGATGGCCCTCCCAGGAGTTGGGAACTCGTACCTCCCCGCTACAATGTAGTACATAGCGTTGACCAGGCACTGCTTGTAAGAATGATAATTGGCACCAATTTCGAGACCTCCTTGACACTGCGCATGCGCAGTGGAGGAAAAGTATGGAGGACCATTTAGGACATGTTATTTTCGGTTTTAGATGCAAATTTTGGGGATTGGGGGGCAAAATTTGTGTTTGGCCCTAGATTTTTGAAAATTAGCACCAGCTATGTCTAGGTCATTGGTAAGTATAAAAAATATATAAATTACTATAAATTTTTTAACTTTTATCACCTATTCTTCTGAGTGAAGTGACTTTTTTAATTGTGTTTTAACACATTTTTGTCACCTATTCCCGATACAACCACAGTCTGTTTATCTGTATTTTGGTTGGCCTTAAGTTCATTATAATTTATTATTGTATATCTGCAGGGGTTCTAAATGCACCTTTCCCCGTTTAATGTGTTTCCTTGGGCTTTGCATTTCTTCATTTTCATTTGAATAATTTTATTACGACATCATTGGTGGCCTTTGACTCATAGGTATAGAGTTTATGCTTCTAAAATGATACAATTTCTTATGCATATGTTATAATTACCTCCAATAACTAATCCTAGAGATGTTTATTAGGTAATTATATTTTATTTTAGATGTTTTTCAGTCTCTTCCTGTTTCAGAATTAGTTTCAGCTAACAGACCTCTGTTTACCGAAAGTCACTTGGTAACTCAATTTTTTTTCTGTGACATTATTTCCTTGGGTCTTGATTTTTCATTATTTTGCTGTTATATTCTGTACCGAAAAATATTTCATTATTATATAATATTATTTTGCTAATTACGTGACTGTTAACTTTGCATATTTGCTTAATAAACACTATATATATCAGTTTTTGATAACACACTTTATACTTAGTTTGGGTTTCCTTCTGTATTATTCCCCAAGTGCTGAGATTTCCCTAGACACTTGGTGATCCAGATGGATTCCGTGGTTAGTTCAGGACGTAGCCCTTTTTTCTCCAGAAAATGATTCCAACTTTTGTGATTAACAAATCTTGGTACAACCATAGTCAAGAATTTTTGTCTTCTCTTTTCATTATTGCTTTAACATTACTAACCAATTGTCTCTATCTTTTCAGATTATACTCCATTCGTCATTCCTCAATCCCTTATGTATTACCTGAGGAATAATATCAACATAGTCTTGTTCGGGAGGTTCCACAGCTGTCTGCTGTTTGTTTTTCTTATCAACCTACTCACAATTGTTTACTACAGGCTTGCACTACAGTGGAAGTCCCTAACTCGGATAAAATACTCTCTATTTTTGTCTTTCCCAAGCAAGTTGGGAAAGAAAAGTGGTGCAAAAGCACCAATAAAAATAAGCCAAAACTGGGTCGAGTGCAACCAGCGCAGACCCAGTACGGGACGCTCTCTCCCAAGTACAACTCCACGACTTCCGTTGCCAGTGCGCATATACCGTCTCTAAAGACTCATTCTTTTTAAAATCCGCTTCGTGTCGAGATGTTTTTGCACGCTTATCAGTGTTCCACCAGCTCGATGTTTGATGATTCCTGATTCATTATACCACAGTGTATCCTTTGTATTCTCAGGAACAGTGTTTTATATTCTCTTTTTTCTATTATATGTCCATAATGTATATTTATTTGCTCTCTCTCGGGTCGCGTGCGATTTTCGCGGGCCACGCGGTTCGGACTTAGATTTTCACAATTATTGTTCATGCTTTTTTTGCAAATTTTTCTAATTGTGTTAGAGTTAGGTGTCAGCGGGGTACCACTCCTACAGTGTTTCTTCTTTCTGTTGAGAGTAGTCTTCCTGTTGGGTGGTTCCCGGTCGACCGTCTGGGGTCTTTGTTTCTGTCACCTTTCTCTCTTTGGGGGTGTTCTGTTTTCTGATCTCACCTTCTCTGCTCCTCTCACCTCTTTCATGCCTAGGACAATTCCTTGTGGGCAGTGTCTGCTGCCTAAGCATGTGGACGATGTACATTCGTCGTGTTCCTCCTGTAATGGGTGTTCGGCCGAGCGGCCGTGTGGTGTCTGTGGAACATGGTCTTCCACCTTTTGGGCGTCTGTAAATCATATCGTTCGTTCTCGTGGCTGTGCCTCCCGCTCCCGCGCGAAAGGAAAACGTGGTCGTTCGGGGCCTCCCGAGCCGACTTTGTCTGGTGAGAGTTATTCCTCCTCCGTGGGGGATGTGCAGTCTTTTCCTGTGGTGGATACTGCGGGAGCCGTTGAGTGTTCTGGTGTAGAGATGCCTGGTTCCGGGACTACGGTCCCCCTCCAGTCGACATCTGAGGCTGTCACTAGGGTTGTGACTCCTCCTTCGGAGCCGAGCCGGTGTGCTCTCTCCATTATTTCACCAGCCTCAACGACTCTCGACGTATCTACTACTGCTGCTGGTCCGTCTGCTTCGTTGTCTGTTTCAGCCGGCCTCGGCTTTTCGCTGCAGGGGACTGCAGAACTGTCCGATACTGTAGACGTGGGATATCGGCCCCAGCCTTCCCTGACTTCAACTCGGCGAAGTCGGAAGGGGCTGCCGGCCGAGCCCATCGCTGTGGTCTCGTCGCCGTCGAGTACCACAGTTGTGTCTTTGGATTCGGATGTTCGTAGTGGAAACACTATGAACTCCGTGGCGTTTCCGTCCACTCACTCTGGTCACACGACCAGTTTTGGGGGACCAACGCCTTTTGTGCAGCCTGGACCTTCTGCCCCGCAGAGGTCCGCGGTGACTCTCATGAGTTCTCGCAATATTGATCCTCGGGGTGCATCGTACCCCTATACACGTCTGCCTTCAGATGTTTCGGCTGCCGCCCGTCGTCCCGCGTCGGGTGTTTTGGAGGATCGTGACCCTTCGCTGGTTAAGAGGGTCAGAGGTGAAGCCACTTTGCCGGTTCGCTCTCCTGTCCAACCGGTCGGTACAGGCAGTGAGCTTAGGGAGGCCCTCTCCTTACTCACTCAGGTTCTCTCAAAGAGCCTTCCTGTTGCTTCCGGCGAGGCTATGGGTGGTTTCCAGGCGCCTCCTATGGCGCCGCCTCCCGGGATTGGAAACAGGCCGGTTTCCGATTCCTCTGGTGTCCCGACACCATGGGAGGCGTCGGCTGGTTTGCCCACGATGGGCTATGTGTCTTCCGACTCTGGGGAGGAGTCCGACATGCTTGAGGTCGAGGGCCAGCAGTCTTCGGACTTGGGGGCGGCTCTTGACTTTGTGTTTGGGTTTCTGCCTGAGCTCAAACCTGCTAACCAGCCGACAGTGTCAGCCTGGCCGCGATCATCAGTCGCGCGCCAACAGCCTATGGAGCAACCTGCTTCTGGGCGCCTTCGACCATGCCAGTCGGTACAGGTGGTTGAGGTTTTTTCAGCATTGGATGCCAAGCTGAATTCCAAGGCTTTGAAGACTTCGTTCTTCACCAGGGTTGACACCTTTTTGCCTCCTGTGCGTTATCGTTCCTACGATTCCGCCAATCCGTCAGTCTGCCAGACTTTGACGGTTCTGGATCAGGACTCCACTTCCCTCGGGCTTTCCAAGCCCAAGTCTGCCGTCATTCCAATGACGACTCTGGAGTCCACGTTGGGCTTATCTAGAGAGATGCTTGGCATGCTTTCTCTCTCAGATCACGTCGTCTCAGCTTTGGCTGCTTATCTGCCTCCAGATAAGTTTGACGAGGTACAGGCTCCTTTGCGTGTGCTGTCCAAGGCGCTTATGCACCTTACTCACACGCATGCCTGTAACACGGCCAATTTGGAATTAGTTCGAAGGGATGCTGTGCTGGACACAGGACGATCCCTTCCCGAGGAGCAGCGTGCTACTCTTCGATCTGCTTCTTTGGCAGGTCCGCAACTTTTCCATGGTTCCGTGTCGATGGTCCGGGATGACGTCCTACGTCATTCCAAAGATCAGCTGCTGTTTCGTCAGCTTGATCAGCCTTCTTGGGGAGGCAAGGGCCGTTCCAAGCCTAACAAGTACCCTTCTGCTTCCTCTGTGAAGCAAAAGGCTGGTCCTTCTGCCGCCGCCTCTACTTCTTACTCACGGTGTAAAGGTAGGGGTCGGCAGAATCGAGGGAAGTCTCAGGATTCTTCATTTAGCAGAGGAGGTGGTTTCTCCTCTCGCGGGCCTCGTCGGGGCTCGAAATGAAGGTCCTCACCTCGACTCGTCCCAGGTTGGAGGAAGGATAGCAGAGTTTGCAGACCATTGGACCACCATCACATCCGATCCATGGGTGTTAGATGTTGTTCGGTCCGGGCTGCGCATATCCTTCCGACGGCACCCCACTCTGTCAAGGGTGCCTCTTCCAACCACAGTTCCTTCAGACGTTTTACGTCGGGAACTTTTGTCCACGGAGATTGCCAATCTCCTGGCAAAGGGGGCGATTGAGGTCGTCAAGAACGTTCAGTCAGTGGGTTTCTATTCCCGCCTGTTCTTGGTGCCGAAGAAGGATGGCCGAATCCGACCGGTTATCGATCTGAGCATCCTGAACCAGTCTATCATTGCTCCCAAGTTCAGCATGGAGACTTTCAGGTCGGTCCGCCAATCAATTCACCAGGGAGATTTCGCAGCCAGCATCGACCTGCGAGACGCTTACTTCCACGTTCCGATGGATCGGGCGTCACGGAAGTATCTCAGGTTCGCTTTTCTGGGGCGAGTTTACCAGTTCAAGGCCATGCCTTTCGGCCTCAACCTGGCTCCTTGGGCGTTCACCAGACTGATGTCGCATGTGATAGCGTTCCATCGCACACAGTCCAGGGTGACTACTTCGGCATATCTGGACGATATCCTCCAGAGGCATTCCAATGCTGCCTTACTGGAATCGGATGTCGCCACTCTGTTGAGCTTGCTCACGTCGCTAGGATTCAGAGTCAACGAGGAGAAGTCGGACCTGGTCCCTTCTCAGTCGTTTTGTCATCTGGGGATGTCTTTCCAAACCAAATTCAATTTGGTGGCTGTTCCCCAGGCCAAGGCTGTGATTCTCTCAGCTTTTGCTCTTACTCTGTCCCAGTCCAGGTCCGCGACCGCTCGGAGTTTTCTCCGGCTGATCGGTCTCTGCGGTTCGGTGACGGATCTCATTCCTCTAGGTCGGCTGCGTGTCAGACCTCTCCAACACTTTCCGCTCAGTCGTTAGGAGACCGAATGTAGATTCTCTGGATCAGGTGCTTCCGTTTCCGGACTCTCTGTATCCTCACCTTCTTCCCTGGACAGATGTTCAGTGGATTACGCAGGGTGTTCCGCTGGACTTACCCACGTCCGATCGCGTTCTGACGGCAGATGCCAGCGATCTCGGATGGGGTGCGACGTTGGATCCTCTCGGTCTTTCCCTACACGGAATGTGGGACCAGGATCAAGCAGCTCTACACATCAACCAGAAGGAGCTTCTTGCTCTTCTTCTGAGTTTCAGGCCGTGGATCCCTCACCTGTCGAATCGCCAGGTCCTTCTACTATCCGACAATTCGACAGTGGTTGCTTACATTCGGAACCAGGGCGGCACACACTCGCTTCCGATGTACGAGTTAGCTCGGGATCTTTTACTGCTCGCTCAGGAGGTTCACGCCGGGGTGGTTGTTCGTCACATTCCCGGTCGTCTGAACGTCCTAGCCGACTCCCTGTCCCGACAGGGCAGGGTTATTTCCACCGAGTGGATGCTTCACAGGGCAGTGTTCCAGTCGCTTTGCGATCTCTGGGGACGTCCCCACATCGATCTCTTTGCGACTCGTTGGAACCATCAGGTGGACACTTTCGTGTCCCCGTGTCCAGATCCTCTGTTGATTATGCCAATCCTTCGATTTCACAGATTGTGGAGTTTCTGGTATATCTGTTTGATTCTTGGGGTCTCCAGTCTGTTACCATCAAGGGTTACAGGTCTATGCTTTCAGAGACTTTTTCTTATGTGGGGAAGCGTCGTATCGGCACTAATCCTTACCTCTCCAAGCTTGTTCGGCACTTTTCTTTGAAAAGGCCTCGGACTTTGCAGCTTACTCCACGATGGAATCTTTCGTGGGTGCTGCTTTGCTTGGGGGGGGGGGGGGGGGGGGGGGCCGTTCGAACCTTTATCCCAGGTGGATATGCAATTTCTCACATACAAGATGGCTTTTCTGATGGCATTTGCTTCGGCCAGACGGGTTAATGAGCTTCACGCCCTCTCGGTTGACCCGGCCTTTTTTAGGAGTTCTCCCAACAGTGTTTCTTTTACCACTGATTGCTCCTTTTTGGCTAAGAATCAGTTACCAGATACTACTCCTCCTCCTATCTGTATCAGGGCTCTTCCCTCTGTTGAGGGTACTCGCCCTTTGCTCTGTCCGGTCCGTGCTATTCGCATTTATCTTGATCGGACACGCTTCATACGGAAGGGCAGAAAACATTTTTTTCTGTCTCTCATTCCGGGTCGACAGAAGATCTCTCCTCAATCCATTTCTCGATGGATTTGTCTTGCTATTCGTACGGCTTATAGTCGTTTAGCAGCTGGCGATTGTATTACCAATCGTATTTCTGCCCACGAGGTGCGGGCACTGTCTTCCTCTTGGGCTTATTCTAACTCCGTCAAGTTGTCGGATGTTATGCAGGCAGCCTACTGGAGAAATGCTTCTACTTTCTCCACCTTTTATTTACGCCAGTTGCAGGAGCAGTCGGAGGACCTTTTTGCCTTGGGTCCTCTTTCTTCTGCTCAGGCTGTTGTCTGCCATAGCCATTAGGCTTCTTGAAGGTCAGTTTCAGCCTTGTGTTGTTACTGCCCTTTTTTCTGTCTGTGTGTCACACAGGCTCATATGTCTCTTTTCATTGTCCTTTACCAATGATTGCGACATTATGGTTGATAAGCCTCGGGACCTCTTCCTTCTGCTTCACGGTTCCAGTGCACTAGGGTTATGTGGGGGTTGGTTATGCGATTCCCTCCAGCCTTTTGTCTATTCAGCCTGTAGTAAACAATTGTGAGTAGGTTGATAAGAAATCTAAATTTTATAGTAAATTTCCTTTCTTATTATACCTACCACAATTGTTTACATGGAGGCCCTCCCGTCTTCTTTACGGGTAAAGAATCTTTCCTCCCCGCTGATCACATAACTCTAACGTTTACGGATTCAAAAAGAATGAGTCTTTAGAGACGGTATATGCGCACTGGCAACGGAAGTCGTGGAGTTGTACTTGGGAGAGAGCGTCCCGTACTGGGTCTGTGCCGGTTGCACTCGACCCAGTTTTGGCTTATTTTTATTGGTGCTTTTGCACCACTTTTCTTTCCCAACTTGCTTGGGAAAGACAAAAATAGAGAGTATTTTATCCGAGTTAGGGACTTCCACTGTAGTGCAAGCCTGTAGTAAACAATTGTGGTAGGTATAATAAGAAAGGAAATTTACTATAAAATTTAGATGTTCGCTGAGCTACTCTCTCCTTTTACTAAGGTTTGGAAGCTCCACTGTCTCTAGATATTTAATGTCTTTCCATTGTGAGAATGAGAAGAATACAGAGAAAAATTATTTAGCCAATGGCCCATGATGGATACTTTGACAGTGCCCCTGGACTTTCGTAAATAGTTGAGATGAGTACCAATGGTATTATTCATACTTAGAAGAAACCCTAAATTCTGATCCGACAGCTATCAGGATCTGCACTGTGATTGACAGATAGAACCATCATATTCATCCTTACATACAACTCCTCTAGTCATTTAGGTCTGGTATCACCATAACAGTCTAATGTTCAGCAATGCTCCTGTGTCTTGTTCCTCAATTCCAGTTTTACTTGGACATTTATGTCTTTTCATGGCTTATTATCCCCTGACAAAACGAAGTTTGCGGGGGATATAGAAATGGGTTCTGTCCATTCATCCGTCCATCCATCCGTCCATAACAACTTTGGACTTGTGTAAATATCTTTTGTATGCTGATGCTCTAGTACTTCTTCACAGTCGGATCTTTTCGATATCAAATAGAACTATACATCCGACACTGATTCTATGGAGCTGTACTATCATCAGTCTGTGACAGTGACTTCGGCAGCTTTACATTCCACTTTCAAGCAGAACTCCAGTCTGGCCACAGTATTTATGGAGTGAAATCTACCTCATCAGCCTACATCGTCCACAACTTTTATGTTGTCATCTATACAACAGCAGCAATGTTCTTTTATTGATAATGTCAACTCAGTGTGTAAGGACCAAGATCCCATCTAATGCTAGTAGTCACTGTTCGAAATCTTCACACTAAGAAAGCCTTTACCCTATCTCCATGACTAACATCACTGGACAAAACAAGACTTCTAGAAGCCAAAATTTCTCTCTACCACAAGTATTAGTAGCCACAGATTGATGCAATAGAGGCATTTCTTCACTCTGGATCTCTATCATTTTGATGATGTTCTTCACTTAAATGGAATGTTACTATTCCCAAAGAATTTTACATTTCATCTGATTGCAATGGGTACGGGTCTACAACATCATCATGGCTTTGATCAGCTACCTATCTTCTCTCTGAATACTATGTTACTAATAGAACATCATCCTGACAAAATCTATATGACACTCCTCGAAGCACAGTTTTGCTCCAGAGCTAATTCTTATCGTTCAACATAGCAAGTAGTCAAGAAACAAGGAAGCTCTGATGGAATTCTAGTACATGCACAATACAAAAACTGCATTCTACTCAGCAACAAATAGTCAAGAAAGAAGGAAGCTCTGACGGAATTGTACACGCACAATACAAGCCTAGATTCCAGTCAGTAACAAATAATCACAGATCAACAACATTAGCACTTAATTAATAGATGAAAATGCTTACTTCTTTCGACTGTAACTACTACGAAAGTTAATGCGTTTACTACTAACTGGTTCCTAGAGAGTCTTGATGTCCATATCCTGTCCTTTTTGAGAAGAATTTTCTCCTCTTTTACGTTTTTGTCTGCTACAGAAGCTAGAGACATCAACCTATAAGTAAACGCGATACTTCTACAGCTATCCAAGACTCTCCAGTCCTTCTTTCTACCACTAGGAGAAGGAAAAGGAAAGGTAATTGGAACTTCTTTACTGGCTAACTGTCCCTTTTGGGATGAATGTTCACCTTCATTAAGGCACATTAGGGGCAGTGAGGTTATGTACATCTATGTAAACTTCCAGCCCCTCAAAAAATGTCACACTACCTCTTGCAACACAGGCTCTTACCTTGGATATGAATATTCTGTCAGTTTTTAACATTATCAGGACGTATTATTATTATCACCCAGACTTTGCATCTTATGCTGGTTTTCTTTCCATGTTTTGTCTGTCTGATGTCCAACCTCAGAATATTCCATCTACACTCAAGCCTATGTGTTTAGTGGAAAGAAGATCAGTGCCTATTGTTGTTCATTCGTCATTAGCTACATTCTCCGCCTTATTAGAGTAGTTACACTTTTTTATATAGAAGCTCTTGTAGACGTTTTGGGGAGAGTGCTTATTTTATAAATGCCTCTCATTTTGGATAACAATTGCTACATTTATTCATGTATATCCCAAAGTCAGTCGTGTGACTATTTTAGATTACAGAGAGTTCTCCATGTCTCTTTCAGAATATACTGTTTGATCTATCGATCAGACAATGTAGTAGCAGTTCACACGTCAGGTGTCTTGAATGTGAATTTTTGGAGAGCACGGTGGCTTTAGAACTCTATCCAGATACTACAGTGTAGACTTTTATCCTCTTATATGTGACAGTAGTACAGTTGATATAGTGTTCAGTTTGCTGTTAGTGCACAACTTCTGTAGCGTGACTTCATCTCCTGCTGTTGCCTTTCCTACGAGTGCATATGTCACCAACCACTGACTACTCCAGAGTTCTTTGCATCACAGATTCTCATCACTATCATCCACTTTTTTCTCCACATACTCCTAGAATCCTACTGTTCATGATTTGAGTAGCTATTCTTATAAGTCCCATAAGAAATCAATTACTGAGATAATTGGACTTGTTTTGGGCACACAATTGTCCAAGGTTAGGGGATTTTGTCACTGCTTAATAATAGACTATTCCCTAACTGAAGGAGCTTTCGGGCTTTTCCCTATCCTACAGGCTATTTTATTCCATGTTAAATAAAATATAATATATAACCCGGGTTAGCCGTTCAAAGTTGAAAGGTTATTGTGTTGCAAAGTCAAGCTTTACTGTTTTGAACTGTTGCGTTCTTCTTCAGTGGCATGAAAGCCAGAGGTCACTGTTGTCACTCCCTTTTATACCCCATGAGAGGGTGTCAGGTCCCATTCAAGTAAGGGCATGACAGGGTGATTCTTAGGTCACATGGTGGGTGCAGCTATCTGTGGCATCTGCACCTCATCCAAATCAAAAGATCAGTTTGCCCCAGAGAGGTGGTGGAGGGGGGGGGGGGGGGGGGGTGTTGAACTTTTGGTCTTTGACCTCTGTATTGGAAGTCATGGGAGGGGGTGCCTCCGTTGGGGCATTTACCCAGTCTTGTGACCAGGACAGACATTTTGGGCCGTGTCGTAAGCAGACATTTTGCCTCTCTTCGTTGTTTGGCATATGCAAGCCAAAATAATCGGCATAACGGTATACCGCGGTATCATATTTTTACACTGTAAACCAATGGCCCAGACTAGCTTGTGCTTAACTCAAAGTTATTAAGGGCCAAACACAAATTTTGAACCCCCCAATCCCCAAAATTTGCTTACAAAACCGAAAATTAAAAGTCCTGCCTGGCCCTCAATACATTTACTCTCTACGCATGCACAGACGCCAGGAAGTGACCAGAATTGGCGCCAACATCATTCTTTGTTTGGCCCTAAAAGTCATCAACAATGAAATGACATCTGTGCTTTAAAATCTTCTTTTTTTGAGGATGCCAGACACAAATCAGTGCAAGAATTGGTGGATACAAGGCTGTTATTGGATGAACAAAGTGTTCAATGGTGTTTTTGGACGTTCAAGGCTGTGACTTTATAATATTTATAAAATTATTTTATGTTTCCCAATTTCGGGACATATGCCTGACGTCATCATTTTTAAAAATGATTATTCCACTGTGTGTTAAGTATTCCTCCTTCCTGTTAAACTCTTAAGCTTTTTGGCTATTTTTTATTGAAATTTTTTATTAAATTTCTTGGGAGTTTTAACATTTATTACAGAATATAATCCTCTTTTATCCAATGTATTGTTTTTTCTTCGTATGAAGATCTAGCTATGCATTTGATAGCATTTCAATTGGTTCTGATTTTGGGCCTTTTTGTGTGCCTGATGTCTTGTTCACATTATCAACGTCCTCATATATAGGTAGTTTCTTATATTCTATTACTGTAATATACTGTAGAATACATGGATTATTATTCCGGTAGTGTAGCTCAAAAATTTTTTTATTTTGTCCACACTTAGGCTCTATCGGGATGCCCTTGGGCTCTTCATGTTCCCTTTGGGAACTTGGACATTTTTCCAAATCTTTTTTTTTTTGTTTATAAAAAATATTTTTAATTTAATTATGATTGCTATTATTCATGTATCTCAGTTATATATGTATATATTGTTGTGGAGTTTGGAGGACTGATATCGACTTTAGTTGATACTCCTGCGGACTCTTGTCATTCTTGTGTTGCACTGGGATGACTGATGTTGGAGTCGGTGGCGCGGCACATTGTTGGCGGGGAGGTTCTGAGGATCAGAGCCTCTTACCGCGTTTTAATTCATTCTGTCAGTTTCTGTTTCAGAGGAACATGTGCTACCGTCATCGTGCTCCGTGGAGCATATAGAGCTAACTGCAGTGCTCATTATTGCAAGAGTTAGGGCCTTTGGTTAAAGGTTTTAATCTCTTGCAAGCAGCTAGCTCGACCAGTGAAGTGGTACTCCGTCCGTGGGTGCCATGATGCCAGTTAAGTCCATTGCGGTCTAAGAGGTGGATTGGGCAGAGTGAGCACTATAATATAAATAGCTCACCCAGTGACGACGGAAATAGGGAGAAAGTCTGCACGTTCTTGTACTTGGCGAGGTCTGATAGACCGTGAGCGGGAGAGGCCCCCCTCTCTAAAAAAGCGTCTGGGGTCAGATGTTTTGAGAAACTTGCACAAGCCGGAGCATATGACTGCCCTCCACTCGGGACGCTAGGTGGCTGCCTAACCAGTTAACTGATTTTCAGATAATTACATGTGGGATTTTAATGCTCATTCGCATAATAATTATTAGGCTGACGCTTTATTGTATATAATGGACCTTTGAAATTATGAATTATTTCCGGGGCGGTCCGTGTCGGAGCCTGTTAATCATACCTACTTGCATTTCTAGATCCAGGTTTCTATTAATGTCGGTACTCAACTTGTATATTCCCACGTTTATAGTGTCATAGATATCGGATAGTACACATTGGGGAGTGTTGTTACTGGAATTTATTATACACCTGAATGGGGTCGCCTGTGGGTTACCTCGGAAGTGTGTTTACTCTCCAGAGATCGTTCATTGTGGTTCGATTGGACATGTGTATGTTATATATTTTATCACCGGTTTTCGACCTATCTGCGTAAGCCGTCTTCAGTGTATGTTATATAGCGGGCAATATTTATTACCGGGATCTTCGCTATAGCCTTAACTTCTGAAGTGGCGTTAAGCACCATTTATTAATAATAAATTAATACCTGAGTGCCTGTTCGACGAATTCAAAAGAAAAGGGGGAGGAAGATTTTTTACCTCTCCTCTGGCTTGATAGGTATGTAACTATGAGGGAAGCTGTTTTGTCCATAATTGTATCCTGCATGCAGCTGGAGTTTTATTGCGTATGTTTGTGGGGGATATTCCCTCATTCTCAAATACACTATCCTAATTTTTGGGGCTTAGTCCGAGTTAACCTTAAAAATTGGGAACTCGTTACATCCAATTAGCATAGTCTTCATACTGAGTATACAGAATTACTTGAACTGGGCTCCTTTTGTATGATATGTCTTCTCTATTACTGAGTAGAGAGAAATACATGTAATTCCTAATAATTTTAATTTCCTTTCACCTTGGATTACATGATTGGAACTAGGTTGATCTACTAATTCTGAAGGCCTAGGCCCTCCACCTTTTTATGATTCAGCTTGTCTGGTCCATTGGTTTACAGTGTAAAAATATTATAAATTCATAGTAATTTGTATATTTTTATACTTACCAGTGGCCCAGACGGAGATGGCCTCCTGTGAGTGGGCACTCATTCTGCCCCGCTGAATTTTTATGTAGTACTCTCTTCTACAAAGAATGATGTTGGCGCCAATTCTGGTCACTTCCTGACGTTTGCGAATGCACAGAGAGTAAATTTATGGAGGGCCAGATAGGACTTTTAATTTTCGGTTTTGCAAGCTAATTTTGGGGATTGGGGAGGGGGGGCTCAAAATTTGTGTTTGGCCCTTAATAACTTTGAGTTAAGCACAGCTAGTCTGGGCCATTGGTAAGTATAAAAATATACAAATTACTATGAATTTATAATTTTATGAATACTGCAGTATTTAATTATCCCAATACCACCCAACCTTACCGTCCAAAGCACTTACTTCCAGATGTGTTAATACACAAAGCTTTCTCTGAATGTTACCCACTCGTTCATCAGAATCTTGCTTACCTGATGCACTGTTGCCATCGGCATATGCAGCAGGTTGACATGATTCTATCGCTCATTATACCACATCACGTTTTACTGATTATGATTGGTATACTGATTATGATTGGTATTTTTCTAGCGACACTGAAAATTCATCACCATACATATTGAGTGTAATCCATTGGACTACAGGAGTGATTACGGATCTTCTCAGTGCCTTGATAATCTGTTTGTTTTCTTCATGATACTCCTAAGGAATCAGATAGTGCTGCTGGGTACCATCGTATCCATATCTGCTCCGCGGCACTATCCTGGATAAGCTTGACATCCCAGGATGTCATTCCTTCTGGGTCGTTAACTGGTATTTCGGCATCAGGGATCAATGACAATGAGAGCCTAATTTCCCCGGGTCGGTCAAAATGTGAGCATAATGTCAGGTAAGGACATACCGCATGGAAGTGTTGCTATACACAATCTCTTTCCACATAAAACAACATCCAATCATGCAGCTCACTTACTGAGGTTAAGAGTCGTATGCAAAAACAGTCTGCAAATAGGGTGGTAAGTTCTACTGCCTTTCATCAACCTTAGTATGACATTAACTTTCTTGGTCATTTGTGTTATCCATCCAAAGCACTCGGTGCTGGATGTGTAAATACACATAGCTTACAGCAAATGCAGGTAAGCAGTCGGATTGCTCCTAGTCCTGGTTCTTACCATGCTTCTTAACCCACTTTGTCAGAGGAATCTTGGACTACCCTTCCATATGCAGGGTTCATACGCGAGTCAGGAAGTCTAAAAAAAGTATGGAATTTTTTAAAACTTTTTCCAGGCCTGGAAAAGGTATGGAAAATGACGTTTTTTATGTAAATGGTATGGAAAAAGTATAGAAATTTAATTAAATATATTCAGAATCACTTTCGCTGTTCAGGAAATTCAAATTTATTACTAAATTTCTTTTTATTTTAGTTTTTATTTCGTTTTGAATCAAATTTCGAAACTCGTAAAATTTAGGCCTTTGTTACCCATCACAGAAATAACCGATCTGACACGAACATTAACGAGCATTAATTAATCTGTATATTTCCGTGATCAAAATGGCTGTGTTTATGTTATGAACGTCAAGAAAAACAATACACAAACTTGAAAGTTTGATCTGCTAAGTTGAGGCATTGTGTAATACCGTCAACAAATTAAAGTGAAAGGAAATGGGGAAATGTTTGTTTTCAGAAACGTGGTTGGAAAATCCCAAATACACACACTGGATTAGCAGGTACACGAAATTCAAAACAAAGACAGAGACAAAATGTCTCGTCTGTGACAAGTGTTTTGACATCTCAAATAGAGGGGAAGTGGCATTAACAAGACATGAGGCCTCCAGAAAACATACTATTTTGGATAAAAAATGCTCAAAAAAACAAAAATAGCACAGCCAACGGTTGTTGATTGACTTGTTACAAAAGAATTTTAATAGTTTGGGTTCATCAGTTGTGATAATTGGTGGTAAAAAACTCAAGAGAACTGGCAGTAAGGTTAAACTCCCAACACATTGCATATACATGTAAGTGTTTTGTAAGATATATTTTTGATTTATCTGGTCACCCTAGACGCTAAAAAACCCTCTGCAGTGGCTGTGAAAGGTATGGAAAAAATAGAGGAGGGTCTGGAAAAAGTATGGAATAGTTTTTCTTGGTAGGTGTGGGGACCCTGCATATGGGTCAGGTCATTGAGATAATTTTGCACTCATATACACCAGATCACGCCATTCCAATTCTGATCAGTATCGTGCTTGCGATATTTAGGATTCTTCACATTTTGGTTGATAGCCATTGATCGACATGAGAAATTATAGATCTTTTCATTCTGTAGAAAGATCTGTACATTCTCTTATTGATACTCCAACAGAACAGAATTCTATTACTACTTCTCGTTCCATTTCTTTCAAGTTTCCCATAGTGGAGTGTGTTTCTGTTACGCTCAATGCTTTTGTGCACCTGCACCTGAACAGAGTCGTGACTTTTTTTCACTCTGACACGTATACCTCCATGATTCAGCCTTTTGTCATGATTTGCAGTGTCTTACTTTTGATGAAGACACTGTGAAAAATATTTTGACGAACAGTATGGAAATATTTACGTGCTTCTGGTTATGCATGTTCGTAATAATTTATTTTTGTACATGCACCTGAGGTTAAACTGGAATAAGTTCCTTTGTCATTTCATCATATGTTTACTACAGAGAGAAGATTTGCCCAAACTCCTTTTACAATCCTCCTCTCTTTGAAGACTGTTGCAATCTTCTTTTTAGCTCATGACAATTTATTCAACCATCAATGATCAACTACCTACTAAAGCACCAATGTCTGCCTTTTTCTACCATTCTGACTTTTCCCCTGAAACTGTGCAAAGTACGATTGTTATGTTGAGTTTTTGTCATCTTCTCCACTTAGCTTGGGGTAGAGGATCTATTCATCATCAGTTCACTCAGAAATCCTCTAACCCCAACAGGTATCCAGCATCCTCTCAGTCTCCACCCTCTCTCGCAGAACCAGAAGAAAAGCTCGTAGTGGAGGTGGCCATTACTCCTCCATTTGAACTTGACAGATCATGATTCTGATTGCATAAAAGTAGGTCCCGTCCAAAAAAAGTCCCATTTTTTCAAAATTTGGAAATTTCAAGGGACAATTTACTCCATTTCTAATTGAGTGAGTGCTGATTGTTTTCTATGGCTGCATGCAGCAGTCAAGGTATGACACTTTGGTTGATGTTATTATTAAAAAATTAACCCTTGGCAGATTTGAGACTTCCTATAGGGGTACCGTTGGAATAATTGTTATTTTTGCCAACTTTTACATGTGATTTATCAGCACAGGCGCCATATTTTCTCAAAACACTTCCCATGAGAAGATAGGACATTATTCCTAGAACAATTTTGCTGTTATATGTTTCATTCAAAGTTTTAACCCTCACCCAGTTGTCAAGCCTTGATTGAATTGGAGTACTCTCAAATTGTACATGTTAATTCAAATACCAAGATTCAAGATTCCTCCTTGTCTCTTATCAGAAACTCAAGCTGTGATTGATGACAGGTCTCTGGAAAGTGAAATGAGGTATCGTCATGTTCGTGAAAACAGTATTTTCAAAATATTCTGCCAAAACCATCAAAATTTCACCATTTTTCAAAAGTCTCAAAATTGTTTACAGGTATTTAGCTCCAATTTTCCAAATATTTAGAGCATAATATGATGCAACAAAATTACCACACAAATATTTCAAATTTAACCCCTATTGGCTAAAAATGACATGAATATAGCATTTTTTCTACAAAATTGACCAACATTAAGGGCGCATGCCAGTGTGAAAGAGTACAATCGGTAAAGTTGTTATACAGGCCTTCCTGTCTGCCTGCCTGCCTGCCTGCCTGCCTGCCTGCCTGCCCGACATTAACCATACACCATTAACGTCATTGTTGTAAGAAAAATAGTCTCCCTGCCTGCTTGATTTGGTCATTTTTGACATCTGAATTGCCCGAAATTTTCGGCTCCTTCCCAACTCCGGGGTGGGGGAGGGGGCACAGTCCTCCCAGACACCCCGGCCTGTATGCCCATGATTCATCTGTACTTATTTTTTCCAAAGCAAAACGGACATGGCTCGTTTTGCTTTCCATGAAAATATTCAGTAATTATTGAAGAGCAAATTTTGTGTTAAATGTTTTGATGTCCTGCTTTATCTCAAATATCTCTTTTGGCTGCATAAAACCTAGTAGCATCACAAAAAACTTTGCTTCAACTATATTTTTCTATTTTCAAAACTGATTGATAGTTTTGTGTACAATACAGTTTACCTTTTTACATTAAAAAGTTAGGAAAGCCATAATTTGACCAACAAATTACAATTCTCTAGTTTTTTTTATGTTTTATCAACTTTTTCACTCTAATGCAAAACAATAACAATGATACCTGGAAGTAATATGGCTCGACTTTGTTCAGCATTCAGGAGTGTAATAATGAACTGGAGAGAATAGATTTAAATAAAAATAATGCACATTGGTATGTAGTATATGTAGTATCAATCTTTTATTGTCTTTATTAATTTTAAATCCAAAAACTGAGAAGAAACTTACCTTCAATATTGGCAGGTCATACCATTTCATTCAGTTTTGCAAGCATAAAAAAATAAATTTTTTGTTGAAAATTGTGTCTAAATTGTGTCTAAATCAAAATATGTCTCAATACATGGTGCAAATACGGTATCTATATATTCTTTACAAACTATGTTTTCTCTTTGTACATTCGGTCCTTCATGCTCCATTTTAATCTTTATTTTCTGACTTTAATTATAAGATTAACTGTTAGAATTTTTTCCTTACAAGATTGTAGCCTGTTATTGTGTTTTGCTCTTTTTTAGGCACTAACTTAGGTAACAATGTTTAATTTTGTCTCCGGAATAAATTCTTAATGGTTTTATCTGTCAATATTGATTATTGAGTTAATTAGGACAATTCTATTCAAGATTCATGTCTGTCCTTTTAGAATTGTTATCTGCCCTTCAGTTGTTTTTATTTTGGGATCGGCTTGTTCCTTTTTCCCCGTTTCACTTATAACCTTTCATTCAGATGAATCTTATCTGCGTAATTAGAAGATTTCCACTGGGAAAAACATTTGCTACGTTTCCAGGCCTTTCGCCCTTGCTTCTCCAAATGTAAGGCTTTCTCGTGTAACCTGTTTTTACCTAGATTAGTTCCTGTCTGATGAAACTGTGTTCCTAGTATCTGATCCAGTATCTGATCCAGTATGACACAGTTTCAATCGATTCTTTCCTTCTATAGATTTATTCTTCTCATTTTTAGATTAACTTGACAAAGTCAAGATTAGCTATTGCCATCACGCGTGCAGAAGTCAGGGAGTCTGTTAGTCTGTACATTTTCTTTAGCACAGGCTACACCCCGTAGTTCTTATCCGACCAATTTCACATGCAGGTTTGAGGTGATGTCTAGATGAAAACATCCCCTTTTGGTTGCGATTGGTCGTGATCGGTCAACCATGATGGCAACGCCAGCCTGAAATCCGAAAACCTTTAGCAGTCTACAGATCGTATTTATGAAGGGTTTTCATTGTAACTTGGTAGGTTGACTGTATAATGTCTATATGAGAATGTCATATTTTGGTTGTGTTCAGCCAACAGTGACAGCCACAGGGGCACGTTCCCTAGATGTGTTTAGCACAGTCTACAGTTCATATTTATGAAGTGATTCCATTGTAACTTAGAAGGATAACTCGGTATGCTGTCTAGATGAGACTGTCCTATTTTGGTCTTGACCGGTTAGTCATTACCGCTACCTGGTCATGTGACCTGGATTCCATTAGCACTCTCTACAGGTTGTTTTTATGAAGGGATTTCAACTTGGTAGGATAACTCAGTATGATATGTAGATTACACTATCCTATTTTGGTCAAGATTAGTCATTCATGACCTCCAGACTGGCAGGTGACCTAGATTTCTTTAGCAAAGTCCACAAGTCATATATATGAAGAGATTTCATTGTAACTTGGTAGGATGACTCATTTTGGAATGATTTTACTGTACTTTGGTAACTTTGGTTGACATACATTATCTGTGATGGCCACATCAACCCAGGCCTCAATTCTATAGTACAGTCTACACCTCAAATTATTCTTTGGAAAACATTTCATGTAGGGAACAGAAATTAACTTATTCTCAATGATCTCAATTCTTGTCTTATTTCATAATCCTTTCATAAACATTGAACATTAACGTTTTCATCAAACACTACACACAGTCAAGTTAAGCTACAGTATCATTGACACTTTCATTCTGTATTTCTGTATATTTCATCTTCTTGTTTTTTTCTTCATTAGAAGCAGAAGAAGCGATATACAGTGAGTAAGACAATATTATGTGTGTGTGTGTGTGTGGGGAGTGGGGGGGGGGGGGGGGGGTGGAGGGTGCTTTGTGAATATAATATCCCTTTGTTTTAAGCACATCACTCTCCTGGTAGGTTAGAAAAAGTTTTTTTACAAAAATTCCCTTTTAACTTTTTTACCTTTGTTAGTCTCACTCAAGCAAACAGGATTTCTAATAATATCACTGCTCACAATGTCAGAACCCTATCCTCTTCACTAACATTAGCTTATATGTCATTTAATTTGAGGCATTATTCTTCCCCCTTTTTGTCTTCTGTAGATATATATGCTTTTCTGTTTGGAAGACTAATATTGCTACTGCTCCAAGTAGTGGCAGTACCTTTCATCATGGGATGGATAATTATTATTATACCCCACGCAACGAAGTTGTGGGGGTATAATGTTTTTGACTGGTCTGTCCGTCAGTCTGTCTGTCCGTCAGTCAGTCCTTCTTGTTTTCCAGACTTTTTTTCTACACACTTCCAGATTTTGAGCTGATTTTTCGTATGTGAGTCTAACATGGTGGCCTACAGATCAAGTTTGCATTTTGTTCCACTCCACTGATTTTTACCAAAATTATGGCCCTTGGACTCTGAAAAATTCATCAAAATTACAGTTTTCCAGACTTTTTTTTCTACACGCTTCCAGATATTGAGCTGATTTTTGGTATGTTAGTCTGACATGGTGGCCTACAGATCAAGTTTGCATTTTGTTCCGCTCCACTGATTTTTACCAAAATTATGGTCCTTGGACTCTGAAAAATTCATCAAAATTACAGTTTTCCGGACTTTTTTTCTATACGCTTCCAGATATTGAGCTGATTTTTGGTATGTTAGTCTGACATGGTGGCCTACAGATCCAGTTTGCATTTTGTTCCGCTCCACTGATTTTTACCAAAATTACGGCCCTTGAACTTTGAAAAGTTCATCAAAATTACAGTTTTGCAGACTTTTTTCCTACACGCTTCCAGATATTGAGCTGATTTTTGGTATGTTAGTCTAACATGGTGGCCTACAGAACAAGTTTGGGTTTTGTTCTGCTCCACTGATTTTTACCAAAATTACGGGCCCATAGACTTTGAAAAGTTCATCAAAATTACAGTTTTCTGGGCTTTTTCTCTACATGCTTCCAGATATTGAGCTGACTTTTGGTCTGTTTTTCTAACATGGTGGCCTACAGATCAAGTTTGCTTTTTGTTCTGCTCCACTGATTTTTACTGAAATTACGGCCCTTCGACTTTGAAAAGTTCATCAAAATTACAGTTTTCCGGACTTTTTTTCTACACGCTTTCAGATATTATCGAAATTACGGCCTTTTTAGTATGTGTGTCTACCACAATGACTTTCAGATCAAGTTTGCGTTTCGTTCTGCTCGGCTGATTTTTGCGTAAATTACGGGCCCTGGACTCTGAAAAATACAAGTAACAGATTTCCGGGTCATTTTCCTAAAAATTACAGTTTTCCAATCTTGAAATATCGGGGCGCGTGGGGTATGTGAGTGTGCTCACTAAGGTTCTATATTTATGTTACTTGGTTCTTGGTTGAATTTATAACTCTTGCATTGACACTTTCCCAGTATGCCTTGTTAACAAAGTTTTATTTCATTTTCTGGTAAAAATCTTAGTTTGAAATCATAAACAGTGGAACCCACTTACTTGGATATCTCTTAACTGAATAACCCTGTTAATTGTATATAATTTCCCAACACAAAACCATTTACCATACCTCCAGTACAAATTTGACCTGTTAGTTGAAGATAGGTTATAGAATAAACTCATGTTAATTGAATAAAATATCTTGTAACCTGTCAAGAAATTACCCTGACTCTCCCCATTTTTTCTTTGTTTATAGACCTATTTTGCCTCAGTACATCCAAAACTGGCATTTAATCTATTATATCTTGTTTGACAGAGCTCATGGAGCTCTGTCAAACAAGGTATAATAGAATAAATGCTAAGTTTATCTTTAGAATACAGGGAAGTGACACAATCCCTGTTAATTGAATACTCCTGTTAATTTAATAATTTTCATTGGCAAAATAGTTATTCAATTAACAGGGTCCCACTGTAATTGAAAATAGAATACGTTTTCATTTTTGGAATTCACTTCAAAAAAAATTCCACAACCCAGTGAAAGTGTTTGTCATTTCCTTCCTGTGCCCTACATAACCAGGTCACCAACCAACCCTGTGCATTTTTGCAGCTTTAACTGGTGGAGTCTTAAATTATTTTTAGTTCTCAAAATTTGTTCACATATTACAACAGTTCTTGCACCTCATAGCAAAGCTTCCAGCATTCTACCAGTATATTTCTTATCAACCTACTCACAATTGTTTACTACAGGCTTGCACTACAGTGGAAGTCCCTAACTCGGATAAAATACTCTCTATTTTTGTCTTTCCCAAGCAAGTTGGGAAAGAAAAGTGGTGCAAAAGCACCAATAAAAATAAGCCAAAACTGGGTTGAGTGCAACTGGCGCAGACCCAGTACGGGACGCTCTCTCCCAAGTACAACTCCACGACTTCCGTTGCCAGTGCGCATATACCGTCTCTAAAGACTCATTCTTTTTGAAATCCGCTTCGTGTCGAGATGTTTTTGCACGCTTATCAGTGTTCCACCAGCTCGATGTTTGATGATTCCTGATTCATTATACCACAGTGTATCCTTTGTATTCTCAGGAACAGTGTTTTATATATTCTCTTTTCTATTATATGTCCATGATGTATTTTTATTTGCTCTCTCTCGAGTCGCTCGCGAATTTCGCGTGCCACGCGGTTCGGACTTAGATTTTATCACAATTATTGTTAATGCTTTTTTTGCAAAACTTTCTAATTGTGTTAGAGTTAGGTGTCAGCGGAGTACCACTCCTGCAGTGTTTCTTCTTTCTTTTGAGAGTAGTCTTCCTGTTGGGTGGTTCCCGGTCGACCTTCTGGGGTCTTTGTTTCTGTCACCTTTCTCTCTTCTTTGGGGGTGTTCTGTTTTCTCATCTCCACTTCTCTGCTCCTCTCACCTCTATCATGCCCAGGACAATTCCCTGTGGGCAATGTCTGCTGCCAAAGCATGTGGACGATGTACATTTGTCTTGTTCCTCCTGTAATGGGTGTTCAGCCGAGCAGCCGTGTGGTGTCTGTGGAACATGGTCTTCCACCTTCTGGGCGTCAGTAAATCGTGTCGTTCGTTCTCATGGCCGTGCCTCCCGCTCCCACGGGAAAGGAGAACGTGGTCGTTCGGGGCCTCCCGAGTCGACTTTGTCTGGTGAGAGTTATTCCTCCTCCGTGGGGGATGTGCAGTCTTTTCCTGTGGTGGATACTGCGGGAGCTGTTGAGTGTTCTGGTGTAGAGATGCCTGGTTCCGGGACTACGGTCCCCCTCCAGTCGACATCTGAGGCTGTCACTAGGGTTGTGACTCCTCCTTCGGAGCCGAGCCGGTGTGCTCTCTCCACTATTTCACCAGCCTCAACGACTCTCGACGTATCTACTACTGCTGCTGGCCCGTCTGCTTCGTTATCTGTTTCAGCCGGCCTCGGCTTTTCGCTGTAGGGGACTGCAGGACTGTCCGATACTGTAGACGTGGGATATCGGCCTCAGCCTTCCCTGACTTCAACTCGGCGAAGTCGGAAGGGGCTGCCGGCCGAGCCCATCGCTGTGGTCTCTTCGCCGTCGAGCACCACAATTGTGTCTTTGGATTCGGATGTTCGTAGTGGAAACACTATGAACTCCGTGGCGTTTCCGTCTACTCACTCTGGTCACACGACCAGTTTTGGGGGGACCAACGCCTTTTGTGCAGCCTGGACCTTCTGCCCCGCAGAGGTCCGCGGTGACTCTCATGAGTTCTCGCAATATTGATCCTCGGGGTGCATCATACCCCTATACACGTCTGCCTTCAGATGTTTCGGCTGCCGCCCGTCGTACTGCGTCGGGTGTTTTGGAGGATCGTGACATCGTGACCCTTCGCTGGTTAAGAGGGTCAGAGGTGAAGCCACTTTGCCGGTTCGCTCCCCTGTCGAACCGGTCGGTACAGGCAGTCAGCTTAGGGAGGCCCTCTCCTTACTCACTCAGGTTCTTTCTAAGAGCCTTCCTGTTGCTTCCAGCGAGGCTATGGGTGGTTTCCAGGCGCCTCCTTTGGCGCCGCCTCCCGGGATTGGAAACAGGCCGGTTTCCGATTCCTCTGGTGTCCCGACACCATGGGAGGCGTCGGCTGGTTTGCCCATGATGGGCTATGTGTCTTCCGACTCTGGGGAGGAGTCCGACATGCTTGAGGTCGAGGGCCAGCAGGCTTCGGACTTGGGGGCGGCTCTTGACTTTGTGTTTGGGTTTCTGCCTGAGCTCAAACCTGCTAACCAGCCGACAGTGTCAGCCTGGCCGCGATCATCGGTCGCGCACCAACAGCCTATGGAGCAACCTGCTTCTGGGTGCCTTCGACCGTGCCAGTCGGTACAGGTGGTTGAGGCTTTTTCAGCATTGGATGCCAAGCTGAATTCCAAGGCTTTGAAGACTTCGTTCTTTACCAGGGTTGACACCTTTTTGTCTCCTGTGCGTTATCGTTCCTACGATTCCGTCAGTCTGCCAGACTTTGACGGTTCTGGATCAGGACTCCACTTCCCTCGGGCTTTCCAAGCCCAAGTCTGCCGTCATTCCAATGACGACTCTGGAGTCTACGTTGGGCTTATCTAGAGAGATGCTTGGCATGCTTTCTCTCTCAGATCACGTCGTCTCAGCTTTGGCTGCTTATCTGCCTCCAGATAAGTTTGACGAGGTACAGGCTCCTTTGTGTGTGCTGTCCAAGGCGCTTATGCACCTTACTCACACGCATGCCTGTAACACGGCCAATTTGGAATTAGTTCGAAGGGACGCTGTGCTGGACACAGGACGATCCCTTCCCGAGGAGCAGCGTGCTACTCTTCGATCTGCTTCTTTGGCAGGTCCGCAACTTTTCCATGGTTCCGTGTCGACGGTCCGGGATGACGTCCTACGTCATTCCAAAGATCAGCTGCTGTTTCGTCAGCTTGATCAGCCTTCTCGGGGAGGCAAGGGCCGTTCCAAGCCTAACAAGTACCCTTCTGCTTCCTCTGTGAAGCAAAAGGCTGGTCCTTCTGCCGCCGCCTCTACTTCTTACTCACGGGGTAAAGGTAGGGGTCGGCAGAATCGAGGGAAGTCTCAGGATTCTTCATTTAGCAGAGGAGGTGGTTTCTCCTCTCGCGGGCCTCGTCGGGGCTCGAAATGAAGGTCCTCACCTCGACTCGTCCCAGGTTGGAGGAAGGATAGCAGAGTTCGCAGACCATTGGACCACCATCACATCCGATCCATGGGTGTTAGATGTTGTTCGGTCCGGGCTGCGCATATCCTTCCGACGGCACCCCACTCTGTCAAGGGTGCCTCTTCCAACCACAGTTCCTTCAGACGTTTTACGTCGAGAACTTTTGTCCACGGAGATTGCCAATCTCCTGGCAAAGGGGGCGATCGAGGTCGTCAAGAACGTTCAGTCAGTGGGTTTCTATTCCCGCCTGTTCTTGGTGCCGAAGAAGGACGGCCGACTCCGACCGGTTATCGATCTGAGTTTCCTGAACCAGTCTATCGATGCTCCCAAGTTCAGCATGGAGACTTTCAGGTCGGTCCGCCAATCCATTCACCAGGGAGATTTCGCAGCCAGCATCGACCTGCGAGACGCTTACTTCCACGTTCCTATGCATCGGGCGTCACGGAAGTATCTCAGATTCGCTTTTCTGGGGCGAGTTTACCAGTTCAAGGCCATGCCTTTCGGCCTCAACCTGGCTCCTTGGGCGTTCACCAGACTGATGTCGCATGTGATAGCGTTCCATCGCACACAGTCCAGGGTGACTACTTCGGCATATCTGGACGATATCCTCCAGAGGCATTCCAATGCTGCCTTACTGGAATCGGATGTCGCCACTCTGTTGAGCTTGCTCACGTCGCTAGGATTCAGAGTCAACGAGGAGAAGTCGGACCTGGTCCCTTCTCAGTCGTTTTGTCATCTGGGGATGTCTTTCCAAACCAAATTCAATTTGGTGGCTGTTCCCCAGGCCAAGGCTGTGATTCTCTCAGCTTTTGCTCTGACTCTGTCCCAGTTCAGGTCCGCGACCGCTCGGAGTTTTCTCCGGCTGATCGGTCTCTGCGGTTCGGTGACGGATCTCATTCCTCTAGGTCGGCTGCGTGTCAGACCTCTCCAACACTTTCTGCTCAGTCGTTGGAGACCGAATGTAGATTCTCCGGATCAGGTGCTTCCGTTTCCGGACTCTCTGTATCCTCACCTTCTTCCCTGGACAGATGTTCAGTGGATTAAGCAGGGTGTTCCGCTGGACTTACCCACGTCCGATCGCGTTCTGACGGCAGATGCCAGAGATCTCGGATGGGGTGCGACGTTGGATCCTCTCGGTCTTTCCCTACACGGGATGTGGGACCAGGATCAAGCAGCTCTACACATCAACCAGAAGGAGCTTCTTGCTCTTCTGAGTTTCAGGCAGTGGATCCCTCACCTGTCGAATCGCCAGGTCCTTCTACTATCCGACAATTCGACAGTGGTTGCTTACATTCGGAACCAGGGCGGCACGCACTCGCTTCCGATGTACGAGTTAGCTCGGGATCTTTTACTGCTCGCTCAGGATGTTCACGCCGGAGTGGTTGTTCGTCACATTCCCGGTCGTCTGAACGTCCTAGCCGACTCCCTGTCCCGACAGGGCAGGGTTATTTCCACCGAGTGGATGCTTCACAGGGCAGTGTTCCAGTCGCTTTGCGATCTCTGGGGACGTCCCCACATCGACCTCTTTGCGACTCGTTGGAACCATCAGGTGGACACTTTCGTGTCCCCGTGTCCAGATCCTCTGGCTTTTGCCGTGGACGCTCTGTCACTCGATTGGAACGGTCTAGTCGGCTACGCCTTCCCGCCGGTTCCGATTCTTCCTCAGGTTCTCGCCAAAATTCGAACCTGCAGTTGTCGAATCATTCTGATCGCTCCCCTGTCGCCTCAGCGGGTGTGGATCAATCAGCTCCGCTCGCTGATGGTGGCGGTTCCGGCACGTCTCCCGCTACGTCGTGACCTTCTTTGTCAAGGTCGCCCGAGGAGGTTTCACGTCGACCCGACTTCATTGTGCCTTCACGCATTTCTTTTGTCAGGTCCTGTCTCCTCCGTAGAGGTTTTTCGAGACGAGCAGTGGAGTGCATTTCTTCTTCGAGGAGGCACTCCACTGGTTTAGCTTATGCAGCTAAATGGAAGGTCTTCTGTCGATGGTGTGCTGATCACTCTGTTGATTATGCCAATCCTTCGATTTCACAGATTGCGGAGTTTCTGGTATATCTGTTTGATTCTCGGGGTCTCCAGCCTGTTACCATCAAGGGTTACAGGTCTATGCTTTCAGAGACTTTTTCTTATGTGGGGAAGCGTCGTATCGGCACTAATCCTTACCTCTCCAAGCTTGTTCGGCACTTTTCTTTGAAAAGGCCTCGGACTTTGCAGCTTACTCCACGATGGAATCTTTCGTGGGTGCTGCTTTGCTTGGGGGGGGGGGGGGGGGGGTGCCGTTCGAACCTTTATCCCAGGTGGATATGCAATTTCTCACATATAAGACGGCTTTTCTGATGGCATTTGCTTCGGCCAGACGGGTTAGTGAGCTTCACGCCCTCTCGGTTGACCCGGCCTTTTTTAGGAGCTCTCCCAACAGTGTTACTTTTACCACTGATTGCTCCTTTTTGGCTAAGAATCAGTTACCAGATACTACTCCTCCTCCTATCTGTATCAGGGCTCTTCCCTCTGTTGAGGGTACTCGCCCTTTGCTCTGTCCGGTCCGTGCTATTCGCATTTATCTTGATCGGACACGCTTCATACGGAAAGGCAGAAAACGTTTTTTTCTGTCTCTCATTCCGGGTCGACAGAAGATCTCTCCTCAATCCATTTCTCGATGGATTTGTCTTGCTATTCGTACGGCTTATAGTCGTTTAGCAGCTGGCGATTGTATTACCAATCGTATTTCTGCCCACGAGGTGCGGGCACTGTCTACCTCTTGGGCTTATTCTAACTCCGTCAAGTTGTCGGATGTTATGCAGGCAGCCTACTGGAGAAATGCTTCTACTTTCTCCACCTTTTATTTACGCCAGTTGCAGGAGCAGTCGGAGGACCTTTTTGCCCTGGGTCCGCTTTCTTCTGCTCAGGCTGTTGTCTGCCATAGCCATTAGGCTTCTTGAAGGTCAGTTTCAGCCTTGTGCTGTTACTGCCCTTTTTCTGTCTGTGTGTCACACAGGCTCATATGTCTCTTTTCATTGTCCTTTACCAATGATTGCGACATTATGGTTGATAAGCCTCGGGACCTCTTCCATCTACTTCACGGTTCCAGTGCACTAGGGTTATGTGGGGGTTGGTTATGCGATTCCCTCCAGCCTTTTGTCTATTCAGCCTGTAGTAAACAATTGTGAGTAGGTTGATAAGAAATCTAAATTTTATAGTAAATTTCCTTTCTTATTATACCTACCACAATTGTTTACATGGAGGCCCTCCCGTCTTCTTTACGGGTAAAGAATCTTTCCTCCCCGCTGATCACATAACTCTAACGTTTACGGATTCAAAAAGAATGAGTCTTTAGAGACGGTATATGCGCACTGGCAACGGAAGTCGTGGAGTTGTACTTGGGAGAGAGCGTCCCGTACTGGGTCTGCGCCGGTTGCACTCGACCCAGTTTTGGCTTATTTTTATTGGTGCTTTTGCACCACTTTTCTTTCCCAACTTGCTTGGGAAAGACAAAAATAGAGAGTATTTTATCCGAGTTAGGGACTTCCACTGTAGTGCAAGCCTGTAGTAAACAATTGTGGTAGGTATAATAAGAAAGGAAATTTACTATAAAATTTAGATTTTCATGTCATGTGTGATATGGCAGTGATATGGCTCCCTATCAGCTAATCCTGTGCAGTGCCTTGGGTTAGTCAGTTTGTCAACTTACCAACTAACTCTCTGCAAAGCAAGAGTTGGTCACACTTTTATTTCTGGATGTAAACAAGATCATCTCTGTTATGCAACTAACACTGTACAGCATCAGTGTAAATCTCATCGATAGCAACTCTTTTCCAACGTAATTGCTAAAACCAGCCGGAACTATTCTCGAAAAGCATTCAAACTCAGCATATGATGATTGGAATGGATTGTGGAAAGTTTTCTTCAGTGAATTCCAAAGATGAAAACATATTCTATTTTCAATTAATAGCTTCTTTAAATCTCCTCTAGATTTTTTTCAGTTGACTGTAGTCTATCTATTCTTTTTTTCAGAATGCTGTGGTCTTCTTCACATGGTTGATAATGTATCTAATTCCTGACATTCCAAGACATGTCAAGTTGATGATGTTGAGAGAAACCTACCTTTCAAAAGAGGCTCTCTTTATTTCTGACAGAAAAGAGGAGGAAAGAGAACGGGAAAGGCATGCATCTGCTAGTAATGCAGTGTAAATTGTACTGAGAGTAAAATGCTGTAGAAATTTCGGTGCAATCTAAGGAATATATTTAACAACATTTTTACCCCACAATAACCCTGGAATGATATCTTCTTTGGGTACTGATTTAAACCTTAAGAAGCCAACAACCCTTTCAACAAGAGAGGTAACATTTGAATGGGTGTCTGAAACATTTCACAATTGGTTTGACCACCTAAGACTGAAATGGATTGTTATGGTGTAAATCTTCCCCAGGGAAAACAGATAATGTCCTTGTCATACTGCCTTCTGATGGTACTAGGTTATTATTATAAATATCTATTTTTAAAATGAATACAGCTACTTTCTAATCATCGTAGTGCAAGTTAACACAACCGATATATGCAAATTTCCCCTGAAATTTTTCTGTTATTTTCTCTTCATGTCTAATTTATGAACTTGTGTTAGAGTGTTCTCATCAGACTTGTTTCTGTTAGGTATCATTATCCAGGGCTGAAAGAATGTTATTTTATTTTTATATTTTAATGAGCACCGATAAATACAGTTTTCTGATATTACCCGTATCTTCATTCAGGGAGGGAGATTTACTGAAACAACAGCCACTGGATAATAACATTTCAATCCAGACACAAACTGTATGAAATTATAACTGGTAGAGTACTAAATTATTATGGGTCATCAAAATTTGTTCACAAGACTTTGTCTTATAACAATTTAAGGGAGATAGGCACTCTCCCGTAAATTATAACAAGGCAAATCTCTACAGATTGAATAATTTCACTTCAAAGATAATATGAAGCACATCCACAGACTATGAAGGCCCTCAGTTGTGATACCTGCACTTTAGAACAAAGCCCAAAGATGGGATTTCAGCACCCAGCCAGTCAATCCTTTACTTAATGTAACAGCCGTGCCCACCCAGTACTATTTCTGAATAAATGTTCATGAACATTTTATGATTATATTGTGTAAGTTTTCAGTTATTCATTAACTTTTTTTGCAGCAGTCTTGATCAGTGAGCTTGATCCAATTTAATTAGTGATCATAAGCTACATTAGATAAAGGGTTAATACCTACACAGAGCTGAACTAGAGCTTTGATTGATCTTTCTAAGCCTTGTCCATCAAACTAAAATCAGAAATTAAGCTCCAGATTCTGTAGGTTTCATATCTTTCGATAGACTGACAAGAATCTCTATGGCTTACTTCACTCAATTTCTTGCCTCTTATTTTATACTTATTTTTCGAAAATTTTCATTATTTTTTTTTGGTTATTTATTATACAGTTTTGCTTCAGGTATAGGCTAAATTAATGTATTAAGTCATTACAATTGCTCTTTATTTGCTGTGAGCTTGGAACAAAAGGTTTTGATAACTTTTTTTAAGCTTCCATTTTGTGAAATACATCTCCATCATTAACAAGTTATTTTAACTGGGTATAATAAACATTGCGTGACTATTATAATAAATATTATTATTATCACAGTTGAAAAGTATTTTCTGTATTATTAAACATTGTTGCATGTTGATTACTAGAAGTATATTATTTATTGATTATTGGATATTTTATATAGCATGGTTATGTTTGCCATGGTTAATGGTTAACCACTCATAAATCACAGAGAAAGTGAAGTCAGAGTGTCTTTGTGGTTAAGTTTATGGTTAGAGGATTCACTTACCCCCTCCCTCCCCCACCCACCCACACACACTTGTGAAAAATTTACAAAATGTTTTCCCATAATGAAACAATGAATTTAATCAGTTCAATCTTGTTTGACAGTACACATTCAGCTCTGTCTAACAAGATTGAAAAATTTACAAAATGTTTTCCCATAATGAAACTATGAATTTAATCAGTTCAATCTTGTTTGACAGTGCACATTGAGCTCTGTCCAACAAGATTTAATTGACTAAATTCCGAGTTGCATGTGAAATTTTGATATATCCTCATCAGTGTGCTAGGATTTAACTGATAAAAATTGGACAAGTTATATGAAAATTTTCATTAGAATTTTCATGTAAGTAACGAGTTGCAATAATGTCTTAAAATTTCACAATGTTTGACTCATGTACTTGAGTTTATAGTGCAACAAGGGGATTTGTTACTCTGCTATCTGTGATCTTACTTACTTGATTTGTAGCAACATCAAGGCCCCTTACAATCAAATTTACAGTAATTTGAACAGTCTGGCAGGGTTCATATGGGGCCTTGATAGTGTTTGAATTTCAAAATTAGAATTCTTGGACTAAGAGAATGCTTGAAAATTGAGCACTTTTGGAAAAGGCCACAGAAAAATACTTCTTGGCCTATTTTGGATAGAGTGTGTTTGTAAATTGCAACAAATATATTTTTTTGCATTTCTGTAACCAAGGTTGGTCTAGCTTACTAGACATCATTTTAGAGAGCTTCCCAAGAAATGATGTCAAAGGTTTTGATTATCAACAAAGGTAAAAAGTAAGAGGTCTACAACTTTTTTTGGCTGATGCTATAGTATATACATGAACATCAGAGATGCTTCAAATACTTGCTGGTTGAGACTTGAAAAGTCCTCAAACTCAAAGATGTATGAATCCTCCCTTGTATATTTCAAAACTTCAAGCTGCAAATGTTTCCCACAATGCAACTAGGAACTTAACCAAACCAATCTTGTTGTAACATAGCTTACAGAACTCTGTTAAACAAGATTAAAAAATTGTTAAATTCCAAATTGCAGTTTGGGGGAAAATTTGCTACTCGATATTTTTCATCAGTGTGCAGAGGATTAATTGGGAGGTCTAAAGAAACCTGAGCTGAGGATCCAACAATGAAATTTTCAGGTAGTGACTAACCAAATTGTGGTCATTATAATTATGGCCAAAGATGCTGAAAGTGACCTTAAACATTAATAAACAAGTAAATAAGGGTGATCATCCTCATCCATGTTCTCTCCAGCTTGAACATGCAATTGTCCATGTGTGACTGTTATACTGTGCAGAATATTAATTTATTACATGCCTGTTCTATGAAATCCCCATCTACAGCAACACTGAACCATACGGAAAATGAAAATCCATTCTGCACATATGTGCGGAATGGAAATTGTTGACGGACTATTTTTATAAAGAAGTGAAATTTCACTGGAATTTTCTACAAATCGTGCAATGCAATTACAATTTGACTCGCTAGTGAAAAATCGTCCCCTGAGTTCAAATGTGTTCTATGTGCCAGTAGGCACATAGAACACATTGGAACTCAGAGGATGAAATGGTAACACGGGTTCCCCTCACAGATTTTGTTGGCGATAAAATGTGTTCTTTTTGTTGATAGTTGTCAAATGAATTGCTGAGTGTCCTTCTAATAATTATTTTTATAGACGTGAAGGCTTTTAATAAACACAGAATGGCATGCGTGTGTGAATGGGTTAATCGATATGGCCCTGGAGCCATCGCAGAAGGATAAAACTCGAGGCATGCAGCCTCTCATTCTATCCTTTTGCACTGGCACTCGTGCCATATCGATTAACCCATTCACACACATGTGTCATTCAGTGTTTTGTCTTTTTACAAAATCTTGGCATTGCTAATGATGCATGTAGTGTAATGACACCATTGTGCCCTACAGCACTTTTTAGCAGATTTTGTATAATGGCTTTCTGTATCAAGGCAATTAAATATGAGAATATGACCCATCGTATTTTGTTTTTATGAAACAATTGATGTGGATAATACAATGTATATATGTTCACCTATTATTCATGGGTTATGACATTTATTTATATCCATTATTTGTTTATCTTTGTGTTTGTCTTTTGATAAAAGAACGTTATTTATATTCCTTTTGTCTTGTTTGTTGTAAATGAAGGTAGTCTAGCTGTAGAGGTAGAAATCATTGTGAGATACTTGATCCTTTTCTTTCTGTCAGGTTTCTTGCAGGGATATGAAAATGCACTTGTTCTAAATTACTTATTTTTTAGTCCGTCTGGGAAGCCCAAAAAGTAAAGCAGTGCTTGTTTACTCTGGTATTAAAGATGTGCATTTTACGAGTGTGAGCTGTGCCTGGGGTGTGACTCCTCTAAATAGGGCAACATAATAAAAAATGATGTGTTGAATGATTTCAAACTCGTTTTGTGGATATAAAACATCCACATTAAAATGTCACCTTCATAAACAGGGATGGCGGAGCTAGGGGGTTTCAGCCCCTCAACTTTTTTGCTGGGCCATGTTTTTTTGTATGCATATATTTTAACGCAACCAATGACTGGTGAAACAAGAGGCGGGTCCAGAGCCTCCCCCATATTTTCGCCAACTATGTTTCTCTCATATTGGTTCAGTTTTGATGGATTTCAGATCATTTTTTGCAGTAAGAGGCAGAAAACACTAAAATGTATACAGTCTATTAAAAAATTGGTTAACTGAAGTTCATCATAATCTTACAGACATACAAGTACCAAATCCACCCCCGACAAGATAATCCACAGACAGTATAATTGCTGTAAACATCTGGTAAAGCATACAGGTGAGGTCTATTTATCAGCTTTGGTCGTTACGACCAAAGCTGATAAATAGACCTCACCTGTATGCTTTACCGACGTTTTTAATGGCTCTCAAAGTGTGAAATGTTTCAAATACATCTCCTCAAAAATCTCAAAATATCCACTCAGATGCATGGAAATGGGGGTTTGGGGACCCTGGAATTTAAAATGTTCATTCTGACGACCATCCACCACCCGATTCAGCCTCCCCCCCCCCCCTCCCTCCCCCCCCCCCCCCCCCCCCACACACACACACGCTTTGAAAATTGTTCCGCCGTCCCTGATAAAGACTCTCCCTTCGTGTGCATAGTATTGTATTCAAGGTTGGAGGGCCTAATGAAAATGTGCATGTACTTTTTTGGATCAATAGCAGAGATTAGAAGGTTGTCATGAAATTTTATAATCTCGAACTGCTCTTCACTCTGATGACAAAATAATGAAATTTCAAGCAGCAAATATTTTCCATCATATAACTAGGAATTTATCCAATTATGTATTGATTGAATTGACAGAGCTTAATAATCTCTGCCAAACAAGATTGATTTGGTTTAATTTCTTGTTTTATGGGAAAAATATGGATATTGAAAATTTGACATTTTGACTTCTTTGTGTATGATGTTAAAAGTCTGAACAATATTTAAGATATTCAGTCATGTAGAAGCTTAAGTTTAGTTAGCACTGAGTTTTAGTTGATGTTAGCTGATGATAAAAATGGCCAAGATTTTGATGAGAAAGCACCGTGAGTGCAGTTAGTTATATCTGGAATGCATTATTATTGCATGGGAACCAAATCAGAGATGAGAAATTGGCCTAGCCTTGAAGTGTAATTATTTTATTTCTGTTCTTTGGTTGTCAAAAGCTGATTTTGTTAACCCTTTGAACCCTGGTGGTATCTTCCATGTCAGTTCAATGGCAGCAATTGGAAGAGTTCATATTTATTATCTGGGGTTAGACCAATTAATATTTTCAACGTGCAGTCTTAGGGCTGCGCGTTGAAAATTTTGATTGGTCTACACCACGCATTTACTTTGTAGCCATCCTCCTTAATTACATTTTGACGTAGCTTATGACCCGGTCAGAAAAAGGCCTCTGGTGTTCAAAGGGTTAATGAAGAGAATGTTGTATTATAACTGACCTAAGTGGGGCAGACTGGCCAAAACAAAGTTTCCTGGATGCATAACTGGGTGTTGGGGAGAGCCACTGTAAGGTTCTGTAGTCTTTTTGGGTTAAAATGACCAGGTTTCCTCCACTGGGCTGACTATGGGTTTGGGCCAGTGTGAGAAATCTTGGAATGTCATCTTTAAAAGATGCAAAATTCTTGCATCTCAGAGTGAGTGATTACATGAGGCCCCTGGGTGTATATACCAAGGTGCATAAATTGTGAACGAAGTAAATGAAATTTGATTTTGAGCTGCCATGTTTACTTTCAACAAGAGAACACTTGATAATCAGGTATATCTTTGAATACATTCAGTGGTTCATTAGGCCACACAAAGTAGATCTTCTTTCTCAGGCCATTTTTTGTAAAATTGCATGTGGGCGGGAAGTTTTTTATTTTATTTTTGATTTTTGTAATCATTTCTTTGCCATCAAAATTTCATATTCTTGGTTTGTTCTGTGTTTTAGGCCTCATAATCTACAAATAGAATGGGTAGTAGTGTATTTTGGCGCTTGACTGCAAGAAGGCTTTGCAATGCAAAGCATTGCAAAGCCTTGTTGTACTCAAGGGACAAACTTATCAATTTTATTAACTTGGGTAAAATATCCGACATAAACCATTTAATTTTTATGTTTTTAAGTTTCCTTTGGTTGTATATGCAGTGGCCAAAATGACTATTTGAGAGGACCTGAGAAACAGATTTTTAACTTTTTTAGGCCTCACAATCAAATCAGTTTTGATAATATTAATTATATCTATTCTCAGGGATGTAGAATTTCAGCGAATTCATGCCCCAAGTGCTGAAGTTTTGTTTCTATAAATTTGCATGAAAATGGTCTCAAAAAAACATTTTCATTTAAATGTATAGAAATGAAATATCTGTCAACTAATGGGTTTGCTCTGTGCTCTTTGTTTCAAAAGAAACATAAAGATTTCACACCTTTGTCCAAGAAATGTGACAATGTTAGCTCATTTCAGATAATTAAATTCATTGCCATTTTCATCTCTACTGTTTTTCATCTCGGTGATTTAAAACACTATGCTAATGCAAGAAACACAGCTGGGGCAATTACAGCAAACATCAATTGATCAACAGCCTCATTGGTTACATTGAGTGATCTATCTTTCCCTTATCTGGTTGGTGTGTGGCCTTCAGAAGGGAAGCCTACCAGGAAATTCACTGTTTGCATATATGGTCAGCCTGCCTCTGGACCCCAATGTGTTTTTCATTGTATAATTTATACATTTTATAATTTTGTAAACTTTGATCATCTTTAGACTTAGAGTTTAGGGTGTCGCATTTAAATTCCAAAGATATTCCAAACATGACCAAAGTTGTCATAAGAATGTATGACAGCAAAACCAGCTCTGCAACATTTTTTTATTGTTAACACAGAGAATTTTTTTTGTCACTCAAAAAACTCAAAAATTTAAATTCCAGAGATGTTGAGAGTATTGGAGAATGTTAATCTTTTTCGCACTGCACTATTTAACTCTTTTCATGGTGAGTCCAAGTAGATTTTTTTGATTATCCTTTTTGCCTTGTCTTCCTGTGTGGTATCATCTCCAATATTATTTCCCCATAAACAGGCTGAACCAATTTCAAATTTGTAGAGAGTGAGAGAGAGAGAAAGCAATAGGGAGCAGTCACTCACTGGTTATCATATCAGATTTTGATCAAGAGGCTGCAGTTTACTCCTGAGCTTGTTCATTTGCACTGTGCCCTTGAAGAAGAAACTTTCTCATCAGAAGTATAGCTTATGACCATTCATTGGAGCACACTTGATGAGCTCATTGCAATGAGAGTTCAGAGGTTATGTTTTGGAGGCAAAAATTGGAAAGCCACTAAAAAAAGAATGAATAGTATTTTTGTGTAAATAGTACTAGAGGATAAGACTGTTACCCAAGACAGAGCATGAACAGTTTTCATGTAGGTCAATCGAAAAATATTGTTTTGGTATCAGTGCAGGGAGAAGTGAGTAACGTCCCTCCGAAGCTTCAAAATTGGAATCAATTCCAAGTTGTTTTGACGATTCAATTTGAATCACCCTAATTTAAACGTTTTTTAATCACGAACATGTTTCTCAAAATCCTACCAAGTGTCTCTGCTTGAAGTCTTCTATCATCAGGTCTCCTGTACAGGAGACCTCATGATAAAAGACGACTTCGAGGAGCTTACAATTATAAATCTACTTTAGGCCACACAAAGAAGATCTTCTGTTTCTCGGGCCATTATTTGTGAAATTGCATGCGGGCGAGCGGTTTTTTATTTTATTTTTTATTTCAGTAATTAATTCTTTGCCATCAAAAGTTCATGTTCTTGGTTCAAGTTTTAGGCCTCATAATCTACAGAATAGCATGGGTGGTGGTGTATTTCATCCCTTGAGTGCAAGAAGGCTTTGCAATGCTAAAGCATTGCAAAGCCTTCTTGCACTCAAGGGACAAATTCATCAATTTTTTTAACTTGGGTAAAATATCAGACATAAACCATTTAATTTTAATTTTTTTTAAGTTTAAATCGGTTATAAAAAGAGAGCATGAGGCAGCCAAAAGGACTATGCGGGAGGGCCTGAGAAACAGATTTTTTATTTTTTAGGGCTTAATTCTATTTTGGAATATTATACATTTTTGTATTGATTTGCCTGAACAGACTAGTCGCCATTGATGGAATACTTGAGTGGAAACCGACAATATTTACGGTTGTAAGAAGGTGCAAGATCAGCAATTTGAAGAACGGTGAGATTCAAGCAAGATTCTATTCAATTTGAAATCCTCTGCCTGATTGGATTCAACCAAAAATTTGAGATTTGTATGGCTTTTGTGTGAGTCTTCTAAAACTGGTAGAACAAGTGTAAATGATATGGACAAATATGAGTTTACCCTTGTGTTTTGTCATAATGTAGCCAAAGAATAGGTGGAAAAGGACCAGGAGCACTGAATAAACCAAAAATACATTTTGGTGATTTTTTCCGGAAGCTGTTGTCAATCAAAGGAGGAACTACTGTCCAAATTGAGTTAAGAATACAACCAACTTCTAATCCCAGCTGCGGCAACCGTGTTGTGTCCTTTGGCAAGACACTTCACCCCCATTGCCCACATGGGGGCACTGTGGAGTTGTGTACTAAGGCATACTGCATGTCGATGATGCACTTGTCTTCAACCAATGCTAACCCTGCTTGTGTGGAGTTAGTATGTTGGGGAGCTAGACAGTTGCTTGCTGTTGCTCGACGGTTCTCTCCGGGTACTCCGGCTTCCTGCACCCGTAAAACTGTCATGGTCATGATTAGCCATTGTGCAGAATATGTGACCTTAAACACCAATAAATAAATAAATAATATACAACCAACTTCTATGTATCACATGTACTCTGTTAAAATAGAATGTCGATGTATTACAAGTGAAATTTTTTTTTCAAAGCTTATGATTGATTTTGAGAGCTCGAAAAACATCTCTCCTAATAATGATTGTTTGAGGTTTACCACTGAAAAAAATGAAATCATTTTTGGAGTACACTTTACACTGTACTGATTCTGAGTGGTATCTTATGTGAGTAGAAGGATTAAAGTTGTTGTGTACTTTATCTGGATGTATCAGTACATTGTAGAGCTGGGCATTCTTTTTTAGGTTTTCTGGTTTTACCGCAAACCGAAAAACCAAACAGTTTTATTGTATTTGTGCTTAAACCGATCAAATTATCTTACTGGGTGGGTACAGGACTATTGGCTCCTATCAATATATTACTTAGTCAATCTGACAAGGGGCAAATACGTCATGTTTTCATTGTCACATTCTCTCCCTTATTGACTCATCCATTGAACTAGTCAATAAGGATGAAAATGTGACAATGAGAACACAACATAGATGAGTTAAACTTTATCCATTTATTACCCTAATTTATGTTCTTTTCAAACTCAATAGGCTTAACCCTTTACCTAACATGAAAAGCAGACGACACTTGCAAAAAAAATTCTTGAATAACTAATTTTTTTCATTTTTTGTCTCAAAAACATAGGTTATGACCCCTCGTTGGAACGTGCTCGACGAGCTCATTCCAACGAGGGGTCATAACCTTTGTTTTTGGGACAAAAAAATGAAAATATTTTGAAAATTAATTGGCGATTTTTGAGAATAGCGCTTGCCGGTTTTGGCCGTTACGTTGGGTAAAGGGTTAACAACTGAACCCCTAAGAATGATCAAAGGGACGTTAGGCTGAACCCAGTGGAGATACTTACAGACTGGGCATTTTGTGGTGAGTGATATCATACACACTCTTCAAGATTTTTTACAAGTTAGGAAGCCCAAAGTGTAATTTACTAATATGTTTTAACCCATAGAAAAACTGAACCGAAATCAAATTTTTTTCCTAAAACCGAACCAACACCGAAACTAAAAATGCAAAACCTCCTTGCTCTAGTTCTGATATTTGTCTGCTTGTTCTCGTGTTGAAATGAAGCAATAAGCTTGTTCTGGTGGTAGGACAGAGATTCTGATGAGCATGTTGAAAGTTACTCTATGAAATATTTCTGCGAATAAAAAAAAACTGAGAACAGTATACAATTCCATGACAGGAATACAATGTATCTAGTGATTACAAAGTCAATTTTGGACAAGAGGGGTTTTTTTTATTATGTTTTTTTTGCTGGAAATTCTAGTAGGCTGATCATTACATGTATGAGTTTTTATTCAATTTTGCAACCCAATTTGCTCAAAAATTGCATGTCCAAAACTTTTGTACATCATCTGAATTTGAAATGTACTATTTTATTAAACATGTATTGCTAAAAGACTTTGCCTTGTCTCTAGATTGCTTTGTTCTAACACCCAAACTTATCCAGGAATTACTGTTTTAGAACAGAAAGTCTACTTGTGCTTCATGTGTCATAAGAAAGATCTGTCTTGCTGCTTTGTCAAAAGTAGATCATTATTACCACATTACTCTGTTATTGTCCCCCACTGAAAGAATCTGGGGACTAAAATGGTGGACATCTGTTAGTTTGTGCATCCATAATTCTATGTTTCCATGTGTCCATACATTTATTACCTTTTGAGGTGGGCGATCGCCCAGGGCCGCAGTCACCCATCTGAATTCAAAATTCTGTGGACGGTAAACGTCCGCCTAACCCCGATTTCTGCGGCCCATTAATTCAGTCGAAGGCACCTCAAAATCGGCCACCTCAAAACGGCCATTTTCGCTGATTTAAGGAGTACATGTTACAAAAGTGCAGTTTGTGAAGTTTGTAGTGTGTCGTCAACGCTGTCACCCAGAGACAGTAAATCACTTTCCAAATATACATTACGTGATGACGTACATCATAATTACACAAACCATATACATGTACCTTAACCCTTTACCTAACATGAAAAGCAAAATTCTTGAATTACTGATTTTTTTCATTTTATGTCTCAAAAACATAGGTTATGACCCCTCATTGGAACGAGCTCGTTCCAAAGAGGGGTCATAAGCTATGTTTTTGAGACAAAAATGAAAAAATAATGGAAATTAATTGGCAATTTTTGTGAATAGTGCTGGCCGGTTTTGGCCATTACGTTGGGTAAAGGGTTAAAATGATATTAGTTGTCTACCCATCAGGCTGAAACAAAATGGCCCCCGCAAATCATAAATGACCCTCTTGCGGTCATTTTATGTGAACCCAAAATGGCCCTCCTGTGGAGATTTGAGGTGAACCATAATGGTCCTCCTGCAATTTTCAAAATGACAAGCCTGCCTTTTTGTGACTATTGTAAATCCTACAATTTTTCACCCAATTAATTTCAAACTTGACTAAGTCACAGACTTTGGCAAGATTTTCCCTGATCATATCTGATTATAATTATTGCAGTTTGGCCCCCTTGTTAAATTACTTTATCATATTTCCATCACCTTCTCTTTATAATAAATTCTTTTCAAACTTGAAAGTGATATAGATTAGCATGATTTTCATGAAGTTTCACTATCATCCATATGAAACTATGGATGTTATGGCCCTTGTTAGTTAAATTTATCATCATTCCTGTAAGCATGTTGCGAACAGTGTCATTAGCTCACCTGAAAGTCGGGGAGGGGGTGGGGGGGGGGGGGGGGGGGGGGCTATAGTAATATCATTCTCCATCTGCTGTTCTTCTGTGATCATGCTATTCACAACTTCTCCAAAACTACTGAACCAATTTCGAGGAAATTTTGACCAAATTTGGTATGTGGCATTATTGGGTCATAGGTACTTGATTTATGCTAAATATTTGTCCTGCATCCCCATGGGAACCCCAGCAGCAAAAAATATATATATTTTTAAATACCTATATTTCCCAAACTGATGGAACAGAGAACAGTTATTCAGCATCATGCATCTTTTGGACCAGTAGAAATCGAATGTGCTGTCAAAGGGTACCGAAAGGGAATCAAAATCCAAAAATGCTGAGTCAGCATATTATCCAAAATTAAAAAAAATTGTCTCCAGAGTCTTTTGATATTGGGTATACAGCATCTGTATGGGCATCAGATTCAAGTTTCTTCAAATCAAGTCTCTGGGGTCATATTTTAACTTAGTGGAATATTCTTCAAAAATCTTCAGATCCACTTGTCATAATTTTTTGATATTTAATTCACAGCATCCCTGGATAGGGGGGGGGGGGGGTCAGATTTAAGTTTGTTCAAATCACATCCCTGGGTTAATAGTTAGGCTCTGAATTTTAACTTGATCCAATGTGAGGAGAAATCTTTCTTCAGCTCCACTGGTTGAAATATAACAATATTCAGTATACAGCATCCTTAGGGAGGTCAGATTCATGTTTGTTCAAATCAAGTCAAATTTGAACTCACTGTGTGAGCAAGAAATTTAACAGTTTAATATTATCAGTAATAACCTTTAAAAAATTTTCTTGCGATCCACCAGTCAGAATCTTTTGATATTTGGTATACAGCATCTATATTGGGAGGGGGCAGATTCAATTTTTTAAAACGCAAGTCCGTGGGTTTATTTGCGTCCGAATTTTTACTTGTTACAATATGAGGAATATCAGTTTTTTAAATTTCTTTATTCAGAACCATCACTCAGAATCTTGATGTTTGATATACAGCATCTTTATAAGGGGCAGATTCAATTGCTCACATCAAGTCCTCAGGTTCACATTAAAGCTCCTCACAGGAACCTAAATTTCAACTTTGTGCGAAATGAGCAAATTCTTTAAAAAATATTCTTCAGATCCACCTGTCAGAATCTTTTGATATGTGGTATTCATCACCTTAACCCTTTACCTAACATGAAAAGCAAACGACATTTGTAAAAAAAATTCTTGAATAACTAATTTTTTTCATTTTTCGTCTCAAAAACATAGGTCATAACCTATGTTTCTGAGACATAAAAAACATAGGTCATAACCTATATCTTTGAGAGAAAGAAGAACGAGGGGTCATAAACTATGTTTTTGAGACAAAAAATAAAAAAATAATGAAAATTAATTGGCGATTTTTGAGAATAGCGCTGGCCAGTTTTGGCAGTTAAGTTGGGTAAAGGGTTAAGAGGGGTCTGATTCAAGTTTTTGAAGATCAAGTCCCCGTGTTTGTACGTGACCTCCTCATGGGGACCCAAATTTTAACTAAGTGCAATAGAAGGAATATTATTCAAAGATCTTATTCTTCAGACACACCAGGCAGAGTCTTTCGATACTTCGTAATAGCATTCCTATAGCTTGTAGATTAACGATAAGTTTGTTCAAGGCGTTATACTCGACCGAAGGGCACCAGAAGGGATTGAAATTTATCATAGAACGCGATGAAGATAAGTAAACATAAGTAACCCCTGCAGAAACCCCGGGAAGTTAGGCAGTGCTTGTTTACTGTGGTAAACAAGCACCCTTTTATTGGCAAAATAGGACCCAGTCACTAATGCTTGGGGGTGCAAGTCCTCAAAAATAGGCAACATTGGGCAAAAACGATTGACTGACCCTGACTTTATCTGGGACATACTTTTTGCCGGTAAAAAGTGTATTAAACAATTTAAACTACGTTTTAAAGTACTAAATGTACCTCTGAATGTGTGAAAAGTGCCAATTTAATAAAGCGTACGCAATAATAAATATCTTTATTGTAGACTATTTTCAAATTATAAATGGTTTCTCTCCAAAAAACTTTGTTAAATCCCCTCGCAGTGAACAGAAAGATCTAAATGTTACGTGGGGAGATGAACAGATACTCATGCAGCAAGTAGTCAGAGAAAGGGTCATGGAGGATTGTAACCGTAATTGGCGAGAGGGGGTCAAATCAAAGAGGTGTTTGGGTGGCCTGCGTGATAAAGAGAAGCCAGGTTTTGAAGAGTACCTTGATGGCACCTTTGGGGGGTCACTGTTGTTCAAGCTGAGGTCGCAATCCCTGGAGCTGAGGAGAAAAATTGGGAAAGACGGTGAAAGGGAGTGCCAGATGTGTAACATGGACATGGTGGAGACCCTGGAACACTTTCTTCTAGAATGCCCCAAGTATCAGTCTAAAAGAATGAGATTAACTGGGAGTATAATGGGGAAGTGGGATGGGAGAATGAAGGACATGTGGTTAGGGAGAGACTCAAAGGAGTGGGTTAATATGCTAATTGGAGAGATTGGGAAGAATGGGACAAGGGATATCACCAAGCAGTTCGTCTCTGAGTGTTGGGAGGAGAGGAGAAGCGTGGGAATAGGGAGGCAGCTGGGAGTACAGGGGTAACCATGGCCTTCTCGTACGAGAACCGCGACAAATCAGCGGCTGGCCAAAGTGTTATTATATTATTATAGTTTGTGCCTCTCCGTGTTCACTCTGGGTGTTTGCAGGAGTGTGCCTGTAACTGCTATGGTTTCGCTGTCGACGTGTACCGAATGTGTGTAAAATGGTGGTATTAGTGCTGAGTTTTCCGGACAGGGTCAAACTATGAGCGGCACCCAGCACGACGATGCTGGCGTCTTTTCTGGGGAGCGCGATGAACAATACTTACGCAGCAGGTAGTTTCCTCTCTGTCGTGATTGCGTGAGTTTGGTGATCGAAAAGGAGTCGGTGTTGTCGAATTGTACGCGGCAGTGGTTAGTATTGTTTTTGGCTAAGGCTCTGTAGTTGTACTACATATTATCAGCAAAAAGAAGTGACCTCAAGCACTACCAAATTAATATTAAATAATTGGGCTTAATTCTGAACTCCGTGGCCAGTAGTTTAAAGACTGAAAATATTATGCCTCTAGGGGTTTGTTCTGTTACAAATTTTGGAAGAGTGCCAAATGGGACTAGCCTATGGATTTGTAACACGACAAAACATGAACCTTTCCTGGCTGCAGAAAGTTACCAATAAACATCAACATATGAATATCAAGTATCTGAGATTTATTCTGAAATACAGGTTCAGTATAGCAACTATTTTAAGGCTAATGGTTGTGGTGTTGTATTCCATTGTATCATCAAAGTGAAATTATTATATACCTATGGGTTTATTTATTTAGAACTAAAGGCTTCAGAAATTTGAAGGCTAAAAGTTCTGTAGTTGCACTACATATTATCAGCAAAAAGAAGTGACTTTAAGCACTACCAAATTAATATTAAATAACTGGGCTTAATTCTGAACTCAATGGCCAGCAGTTTGAAGGCTGAAAATATTATACCTTTAGGAGTTTGTTTTGTTACCAATTTTGGAAGAGTGTCATATGGGACAAGCCTATGGATTTGTAACAAAACAAAACATGATCTTTCATGGCTACAGAAGGGGACCATAAACACCAGCAAATGAATATCAAATATTTGGGCTTTATTCTGAAATGCAGGTTCAGTAATTTGAATACTGAAGGTCTGCATTTATGCCACTTGCAGGAAATAAACTGAAATTGTTCTATTTCTACAAAATATGAGGGCTTTACTCTGAAGTGTTGAATATAATTTGAATGCTAAATGCCCTTTAGTTGTGCTCAATTCTATCTTCAAAGTGAAGCCTTCTGTTCTTATGAAGCTTCTTGTCACATTTTTTTGCGAAACGGCCACGTAGTTGTACTACATTATCAACAAAAAGAAGTGACCTTAAGTACTAACAAATTAATATTTAATAATTTGGGCTTAATACTGAACTCCATCGCCAGCAGTTGGAAGGCTGAAAGTATTATATCGCTAGGGGTTTGTTTTGTTACAAAGTTTGGGAGAGGGCCAAATGGGACTAGCCTATGGATTGTAACAAGACAAAACATGAACCTTTCATGGCTGCAAAAAGGGACCATAAACACCAAAAAATGAATATCAGATATCTGGGATTTATTCTGAAATACAAGTTGAGTAATTTGAATACTGAAGGTTTGCATTTATGCCACTTTCAAGAAATAAAGTGAAATTGTTCTATTTCTACAAATTCGTATAATGGGTAAGTTTTTTAATTAGTTTGAACTAAAGGTATGGCAATCTGTTATTAAGCGTACATGTTTTTTTAATTAATTTGAACTACATGTATAGCAATCTGTTATCACAAGACAAAACATGAATTAAACCATTATACCTCACGCCTTCAAGTAACACAAAAGTTTGTCAGGGTGAATGCTGTATTATTGGTTTGGATCTGTGAACATCGAGTTATACTGCAATAACCGCTTTGACCTGATTTAGATAAATGGTGAAAACAAAAGTTCTTTAGAAGTAAATGAACGACTATGAATTAAATCCACTTCTCAGTTAGTATTGCTGATTTCTTATCCAAACCCAGTGAATACTGTATGTCGAAGAACTATATTTATTATCTAGACTTGAGAATTAACTCACATTTTTCGCTGCGCAGTGAAAAGTTCAATACGGCACATTGTGCCCAATGTTTGAATATAACAAACAAAGGAATCAGGTGCAATGTCCGTTTGATCAGCCTCACAAAACATGCGTAATCATATTACTGCTGAATTCCCACCATCACATGAGCCAATACGAGTTAAGGTTTACAGTTCTGAACGCGATCTCATAATAATAACAGTAATAATAAAACACGTAAGGAAAATTGTTCACTAATTATATCAATGTCTCCTACAGGTTACACACCTGTAATTATTCTCGACCGCAGATCTCTATTTACTCATTTATGTCTCAACATTAAGCACTTTCTTCTTATGTTTAAATACAAAATGCCAAGCAATTATCTGTCAATGGATGAAGCAGAAACCAAATCTACAATTGATTATCAGTTTGACCATGGCTAACTCAGTAAGCCTCGATGAGGTTCAGAGTGAAGATGCGTATGATTTTATTGTAACTTACAACAACACCATTGGCAACAACGACGATTCGCCACGCTCCCCTTTTCTGATTGAAAACCAGAGTTGTGATTATTATTCCACAGAAAGTTTCAAAGAACTTCTGCCATTAAATAACAAAAAATTGACTTTATTGAATCTAAATTGTAGAAGCATAAATGCCAACTGGGACAAATTCCGTAATTTGCTCTGTGATATACAGGTCAATGACAATCTTTTTGATTACATTGGCCTGACGAAAACGTTCTTTGTTCATGATAATATTGCCTATGAACTCGAAGGTTATCATCCTTTAATGACTCGCTGTCGACCCGTTGATGATGACGCTAGGGGTGGGGTAGGTTTACTTGTTAAAAATAACATCAACTTCCAAATTAGGGAAGAGTTGTCACTTTTTGTCCCGCATGTATTTGAATCTTTGTTCATAGAAACATCTTCAAAGTCCAAAAATATAATTGGGGTAATCTACCGGCCCAACACAGCACCCAAAGCAGACCTTGATCTGTTTTTATCCACACTATTAAAACTCACTGAAAAACTGAACCAGGAAAATAGGAGCGTGTACATCATGGGAGAGTTCAACATAAACCTTCTAAAATTTGAAAGCCACAATAAAACAAACCAATACGTAGACCTTATGTTTAGTGCCGGTTTTATGCCCATTATCACCAGGCCGACAAGACTCAGACACATCTGCGACATTAATAGATCATATTTCTTATCAACCTACCTTACAATTGTTTACTACAGGCTTGCACTACAGTGGAAGAACCTAACTCGGATAAAATACTCTCTATTTTAATCTTTCCCAAGAGATTTGGGAAAGAAAAGTGGTGTAAAAACACCACGAAAAAATAAGCCAAAACTGGGTCGAGTGCCATCGGCGCATACCCAGTAAGGGACGCTCTTCTCTTAGTACAGTTCCACGACTTCCGTTAACCAGTGCGCAAGCAGTCATGAAAACCATTCTTCTTTTGTCCGTGCAACGTGGTTGACGTGTTGCCATCTTTGCATTATGATACAGTGATAATTCAACTCGTCGATAATGGTTTTCCTGTGACTGGATTTTGGATCTGAAGATCGTATAATAACGGGACTGTGTTTTATATATTCTCGTTAATATTTTCAACCACATTCCCATTGTATATTATTTATATATTCCGTTTCCGCGAATGTTTTTTCGACATCGTGTCAACGCGGTTCGACAATGAAATTTTTCGGTTGATAAATTTAAATTGTTATTGGAGTTAGGTGTCAATGAGGGACTGTCTGGACCGGATTTCTTCACTCGGTTGGGGGCCGAATTTCTGTTTTTTCGGTCCATGTCGGTCGTCTGGGTTCTGTCGTGTACCCACCGTGTTTTTTTCTGCCACCTTCTCTCGTAGTTCCCCCGTGGGAACCCCGGGAAGTGAAGCAGTGCTTGTTTACTGTGGTAAACAAGCTCTGTTTCACATGGTAAAATAGGACCCAGTCACTAATGCTTGGGGTGCAAGTCCTCTAAAATAGGCAACATGGGGTATAAGCGATTGACTGACCTTGACTTTATCTCCATGTTGTGGTCATGATTAGCCATTGTGCAGAAGTATGTGACCTTAAACACCAATAAATAATAAATAAATTCTCTCGTAGTTGAGGGTGTTCTTCTACTTTCTGTATCTGTTGAGTTCACCTTTTTCTTCTACTGCTCTCACCTCTGTTATTAACAGTTCGGTTCCTTTAGGGCAATTCCTTTTGCCCTCGCCTTTGGTGCGTTCTCGCACCGCGGTGGGTGTGGACCGCTGTCGTTTCGGGGCCTCCCGACTCGACCGTCTGGTGTGAGTTATACCCCCTCCGTGAGGGATGTGCAACTCCTTCCGCACCCGCGGGGGGGGGGGCGCTGTCGTTTCGGGGCCTCCCGACTCGACCACGTCTTGTGTGAGTTATACCCCCTCCGTGGGGGATGTACAGCTCCTCCCGCACCCGCGGGGGGTGGGGAACGCTGTCGTTTCGGGGCCTCCCAACTCGACCACGTCTGACGAGAGTTACACCCCCTCCGTGGGTGATGTGCAGCTCCTACCGCACCCGCGGTGGGTATGGAACGCTGTCGTTTCGGGGCCTCCCGACTCGACCACGTCTGGTGAGAGTTATTCCCCAACCGTGGGGGGATGTGCAGTTTTTTTTACCGTGGTGGATACTGCGGGAGCTGTTGGTTTTCTGGTGAAGAGATGCCTGGTCCCGGGTCTATGCGCCCTCTCCAGTCGACATCTGAGGCTGTCACTAGGATTGTGACTCCTCCTTTGGAGGCCGAGCTAGGTGGCTCTCTCCCCTTTTCCGGCAGTTCCAACAGCTCCCGTCGTATCTGCTGCTACTGCTGTTCCGTCTACTACGTCATCGGGCACCGTTTTTAGCCGGCCTCGGCTTATCCCTGCAAGGAGGGTCTACAGGGATGTCTGTTGTGTGGTTGTGGGGTATCGGCATCAGCCTTCCCCGACTTCAACTCGGCGAAGTCGGAAGTGGCTGCCGACTGAACCCCCCGCTGTGTCCTCTCAGCCGTTGAGCACAGCAGTTTTACACCTGTAATGGTCTGCAGCGGTGTCTGGTAGTGTAGATGTGGGGTATTGGCCTCAGTCTTCCCTGACTTCAACTCGGCGAAGTTGGAAGTCGCTGTCGGCCGAACCCTCTACTGTGGTCTCTGCGCCGTCGAGTACCACAGTTTTGTCATTGGCGTTTTCCGTCCACTCATTCTGGTCACACGGCCAGTTTTGCGGGACCAACGCCTTCTGTGCAGCCTGGACCTTCTGCCCCGCAGAGGTCCACGGCAACTCTCCCGAGTTCCCGCTATGTTGATCCTCGGGGTGTGAAGTACCCCTATACACGTCTGCCCTCAGATGTTTCGGCTGCCGCCCGTCGCCCCGCTTCGAGTGTATTGGAGGATCGTGACCCTTCGCTGGTTAAGAGGGTCCGGTGTGAAGCCACTTTGCTGGTTCGTCCCCATGTCGAACCGGCCGGTACGGGCAGTGAGCTTAGGGAGGCCCTCTCCTTACTCACTCAGGTTCTGTCCAAGAGCCTTCCCGTTGATTCCAGCGAGGCAGCGAGTTGTTTCCAGGCGACTCCTATGGCGCCGCCTCCCGGGATTGGAAACAGGCCGCTTTCTGACCCCCTTGGTGTGCCTACTCCATGGGAGGCGTCGGCTGGTTTGCCCACGATGGGCTATGTGTCTTCCGACTCCGGGGAGGAGTCAGACATCCTTGATGTCGAGAGCCAGCAGTCTTCTGACTTGGGGGCAGCTCTTGACTTTGTGTTTGGGTTCCTTCCGGATCCCAAACCATCAAACCAGCCGAGTGTCAGCCAGGCAGCGATCATCGGTCGCGCGCCTACAGCCTGTGAAGCAACCTGCTTCTGGGCGTCTTCGACCGTGCCAGTCAGTACAGGTGATTGAAGCATTTCCAGCCTTGGACTCTAAGCTGAGTTCTAAGGCTATGAAGGCTCCGTTCTTCACCAGGGTTGACACCTTTTTGCCTCCGGTGCTTTATCGTTACTACGATTTCGCCAATCCGTCAGTCTGCCAGACTTTGACAGTTTTGGATCAGGACTCCAATTCCCTCGGGCTTTACAAGCCCAAGTCTGCCGTCATTCCTATGACGACTCTGGAGTCCATGTTGGGCTTATCGAGAGAAATGCTGGGTATGCTTTCTCTCTCCGATCACGTCGTCTCTGCCTTAGCTGCCTCTCTGCCTCCAGATTGGTTTGACTATGTACAGGCTCTGCGTGTGCTGTCCAAGGCGTCCATGCATCTTACTCACACGCATGCCTGTGACACGGCTATTTTGGAACTAGATCGAAGGGACTCTGTGCTGGACACAGGCCGATCCCTTCCTGAGGGACAGCGCGCTGCTCTTCGATCTGCTTCTTTGGCAGGTCCGCTACTGTTCCATAGGTTCCGTGTCGACGGTCAGGGATGACGTCCTACGTCATTCCAAAGATCAGCTGCTGCTTCGTCAGCTTGATCAGCCTTCTAGGGGAGGCAGGGACCGTTCAAAGCCTAACAAGTACCCTTCTGCTTTCCTCTGCGAAGCAAAGGGCTGATCCTTCTGCCACCGCTTCTACTTCTACTTCTTACTCACGGGGTAAGGGTAAGCGTCGGCAGGCTAGAGGGAAGTCTCAGGATTCTTCATTCAGTAGAGGAAGTGGTTTCTCCTCTCGCGGGCCTCGTCGGGGCTCGAACTGAAGGTCCTCACCTCGATTCGTCCCAGGTTGGAGGAAGGATAGCAGAATTCGCAGACCGTTGGGCCACCATCACATCCGATCCTTGGGTGTTAGATGTTGTTCGGTCCGGGCTGCGAATATCCTTCCGAAGGCACCCCACTCTGTCCAGAGTGCCTCTTCCAACCACAGTTCCTTCAGACGTTTTACGTCGGGAGCTTTTGTCCACGGAGATAGACAATCTCCTGGCCAAGGGGGCGATCGAGGTCGTCAAGAATATTCAGTCAGTGGGGTTTTATTCCCGCCTGTTCTTGGTGCCGAAGAAGGACGGCCGACTCCGACCGGTTATCGATCTGAGTATCCTGAACCAGTCTAACATTGCTCCCAAGTTCAGCATGGAGACTCTCAGGTCGGTCCGCCGTTCCATTCACCAGGGAGATTTCGCTTCCAGCATCGACCTGCGAGACGCTTACTTTCACGTTCCGATTCATCGGGAGTAGTGAGGGGTGTCACTCTGGGGACAAGCATTTAACACTGAATTCCCCATACCCCAATGTTGTCACTTGAGGGACAAAATTAACATATGATAGGGTTTTGTCCCTCAAGTGACATATTTGTCCCCAGAGTGACATTTTTGAAGCCAGGAAAAAGATTTTAAAGTCTTTTTCCTGGCTTCAAAAATGTCACTCTGGGGACAAAAATGTCACTTGAGGGACAAAACCCTATGGAGAATCCTATGTTAATTTTGTCCCGCAAGTGACAACATTGGGGTATGGGGAATTCAGTGTTAAATGCTTGTACCCAGAGTGACACCCCCTGGGTAAAAAGCCTATGGAGAATCCTATGTTAATTTTGTCCCTACAGTGGCAGTCCTGGGGTATGAGGAATTCAGTGTTAAATGCTTGTCCCTATACGTGGCAGTCATGGGGTAGGTTGTTCCAAACATTTTTATACTGACAAAAAATTTGTGTTAAATGCTATACTGGTAGACTTAGGGGGGTTTGTCTTCCATACACTTTATATACCGACAAAATGTTCTGCTTTTTTAAAACTTGCTACCTAATATATACTCTCCCAAAAAAGAAAGTGTGCATGCTAAAAAATAACACTAAAAAAAGATATATATCATTTTCATTCATGGAAATTGTATTCAATCACAGATGAATCAATTTGTGATCAACACAAGAAATTTCATCACGCTACGACGAATACTCATGGTGCCATGGAGAGTCAAAGACACTAAGGGTCAAACACAAAAGTCACACACTCAATATCTAGTATGACCTCCGTCTGCATCGACTACTGCTGTGCATCTACGCCTCGTGGAAGCGAACAAGTTAGCATGGAAGTGTTGTAGGATGTTGTTCCATATTCTGATAAGCTGTCTTTGGAGTTCCACAAGCGTTGACGGTGCATGGGGAAGCCGGCGTAGCTGACGTTTCATTTCGTCCCATACGTGCTCAATGGGTGAGACATCGAGCGAATTTGCGGGCCAGAGAAGAACATCCACTTGTTGTTGCTGCATATACTGTTGAACAACACGAGCTGCGTGGGGTCGGGCGTTGTCCTGCTGTAGAATGACGCCGGGGCCGTGACGTTGCAGAAATGGGACAACAACAGGTGTAAGCACTTCATCACGATATCTGGTTGCATTGAGATTGCCATCAATAATGACCAGCTCAGTTCTGTTACGGGCAGTGATGCCACCCCACACCATGAGAGACCCTCCCCCATAACGGTTTCGCTCCACGACACATGGATCTGCGTAGCGTTCGTTTCGACGTCTGTACACTCTCTGGCGGCCATCTGATGATGAAAGATGGAAACGACATTCATCTGTGAATAAAACACGTCGCCACCAGTGTAAGGGATGCCTGAGATGTTGTCTACACCACTGCAGTCGAGCACGACGATGACTTAACGTCAAAATCGGACGAATTGCAGGTCTTCGAGGACGTAAACCGTATTCTCTCAGCCGGTTGATTACTGTTTGAGGATATATCCGTCTCAGGTTAGGGATGTTCCTGGCTGTCGTCGTTGCCGTTTGTTGCCGGTTCCGGAGATGGACGACACGGATATACCGATCTTGTGCAGGGGTGGTAACTCGAGGTCTCCCGGAGCGAGGTCGGTCTCGAACGTCATCATGTTGTGCATGTCGATGGACTAGCCTGTCTACAGTGTTACGGTGGCAGTTCAAATGCTAGGCAACCTCTCTGTGTGTTCTGCCAGCTCTGATCATACCCAGGGCAAGGAGACGTTGATTCATTGTCAATCTTGGCATGCTAATGTGGAGTCGTTTTAACAGCAGCGCAAGTTTGAATGTGAACGATAGGAAGACCTTACTTTAGTGTTTAAATACCCAAGGATTCACACTGCTGCATGAATTTTCAGACTCTCCACGTGCAAAACATGCCATTTCACAAACGTGCAGCACGTCATTTAACGTTAATGCAATTTTAACGGGGAAAGCTGTTTTTGTGTTCAATTTTACTTATTCATGAACAGGTTAACACTCTTTACACCTACGAAATTATGTTTTTGGAGTTTGATCAGTTTCTGCAATGCACTCTTTCTTTTTTGGGCGAGTATACATCGCCCGACTGGTGAAGTTTTTTTTTTCTATTTATTACTGGAAGACACGACATATAAAAATACTGTCAAATTTAGACTGGATCAGTGTTTTTCACATTTTTTACGGAAGGAAAATATCAATATCACGTCTTTCAGTCTTGTTAACTCAAAAGCATGTGTGTCTTGCAGTCAATTTGTAATACAACACTCCGCCACTCAGAGAAAAAACATATCTCTCATTACGGCTGAAAATATTCTACAAATAGCTCATGTAAGAGATACATTTTTTTTCAAACACATGTTTAAAATAATTCACTAAATGCAACTGTGGAGAAAAAAAAACCGTACTCGTTCACGGAAGCGTATAATTGCAGACTGTTTGGTGACAGTATTGCCCTTGGGATTGTGTACTGTGCGGTGGAGGGAAGTAAAATCCTAGTGGAATGACTCGATATACTCAACACCAAGGTCCAATATCACAGAACTAGAAAACAGGGGCTCTCGGTATAATACTGATGGGCGACTATAATGGACACATAGCTGATAAGGAAGAAGGCATAGAGGGTGGGGGCAAGAAAGTCATCAGGAATGGGAGGAAGCTGTTGAACTTCACAAATGAGCTCGGTCTGAAGGTTCTGAACAGGAACGCGAGGTGTAAGGGGACATGGACCTGGGAGAGAAACGACAGAAAATCAATAATTGACTACATTCTCACAGATATTAATTTATGGAGGGAGGTGATAGGGGTAGAAGTTGATGATGAGGGCAAAATGGAGATGGCTAGTGATCACAACTTGATTACAGTGACGATCAGGGCCAAAAACCTAGATAAAAGCAAAGGAAGCTTCAAGGAGGTTTGGGAAGTCAAAAAGGATGTCGACTGGGCGAAGTTCGAAGAAAAAATGAAACCAAAGCTTGCTACCATACACAAGGGGCAGTGTCCAGAAGATGGCCGACGCCATAGTTGCGAGCCTAGTGGAGGCAGGGAAGGAAAGTGTAGGAAAGATTAGGGTGCCAACACGGGAACGTGGGTACAGAGTGAACGAAGAACTGAAAAGGGCCATAAAAGGTAGAAAAGCTAAATGTGCTGCATACAGGAGAAGTAAAAAAAAACTTAAGGGGTGGAAAGCAATGAGGCCATGGTAGCAAAGGAAGAATACCAACAACCACGAAATAAAGTAAATAAGATTAAAGACGACAACCGGAGAGTGCGAAATAGCAGTTTTATTAGGACGATAAGAAGGACGGGGGGGGGGGGGGGGGGGGGGGTCGAGTTCAAACGTATTTTGGAAATGGATGAACAAACGTAGCAAAGGAAGTAACCCACAGAGTATTAAAGTAGATGGTAGAGTTACAGAAGAGCGAGACCACATCGCATAAGAACTAGTCAAGCAGTGGGGTGGGAAAAGGTGAACGATAGGCGATGGGGCATGGGGAACCCACCAGAGTGTCCGAACCAGGTCGAGGAAAATCTATCGATCTTCGTGTGCAGCGAATTCAAAACTGAGGAGATGCGAAGGGTGATCTCAAAATTAAGGAATGGAAAAGCGGGAGGGGTGGACGAAATTCCTAATGAGTTTATCAAAAAAGGGAGAGAGGAACTCTTGGAAAGCCTAACAATGGGGAAGTGGGATGGGAGAATGAAGGAGATGTGGCTAGTGGGAGACTCAATGGAGAGAGTTAATATGCTAATCGGAGAGATTGGGAAGAATGGGGCAAGGGATGTCATCAAGCAGTTTGTCTCTGAGTGTTGGGAGGAGAGAAGCGGCGTAGGAATAGGGAGGCCTTCTCATACGAGAACCGAGACAAATCAGCGGCCGGCCAAAGTGTTATTATTTTTAGTTAGGATCATTTTACTATTTCCACAGATGTTTTTGCTACACAATGTCAGTCTTTCCCTCCAAATTATTTTTTGGGGGAAAGAGTGACATTCTGGATCATCTAAGTGTGGAAAGGCATTGAAAACTAATACACTGAGTATTTCATCACCCATCATCTGGCCAGTGGGGGGGGGGGGGGGGGGGGGAGGGGGGAGGCGCGTGAAATACTCATTGCATTATTTTCTGGCGCCTTTTGCTCTCCCTAAATGACTGTAAATACACTTTGGCGGGGTCATAACCACAATTTTCTTATGGTTATGAAACTTGAAACATCTATCGGAATAGAATTTCTACCACAAGACTGCGGGTGTAAGGGGGGAAAAAAACAATGATCACGCTGTTATCCCAAGAAAATAATCTGTGGCAAATAAGCATGACGGTCCGAGGGTAGAGATGTCTTTGAGTTATTTCTCAAAAGCTTAATATTTGGTAGTTGATGGTATGCCGTTTCCAGATGCGGTGAATTACAAAACACCCCTTTTCAGACACACCTTGGTGTCAGACTTTCGCTCTGAAAAGTAACAAATCTTAACCACATTGAAACAATTACCAAGAAGGAATAATTATCCCCCTGCATTTTCGCTTGATCAATCAATGAATCAATACGCAAGAGACAACACGCATTTTAAGTAAAAAAAAACAAAAAACAAAACATTTCAACCCTCACTATTAATAGAGCTGAGATGTTTTTTTCAGGATTGGGGCATTATTAGAGCTGTTTTTTTTACAATGAATAGTGGTAGGGGTTGGTTCTATTGGAGATCCTCAACAAACTATCCTTATTTTGGAGTACATGACCGTATTCTTTGATTCTGATTGGTGGATTCTGAAAAAAACTTCTAGTCTGAAACTACAAGGGAACATGTTTTGAAACTTCACATTATTGATGACTGGGACACCCTCTACCAATAATCCTCATGCAATGTTGATCAGATTGCAAACATGGCCGCCATTGCTTCTCATAGTTCTCATGGAAACCCTATGAGAAATCACATTTTTATCTTCATATCTGAAACTCCTTGGTCAGTATGAACCAAACTTGGCAAAAATAATGTACGGAAAGTCTTTAGCAAACCATCATCCTGTTTCGCACAGATGAAGTAGCATTGCGGCCTTTGATTTTGGTTAGAATAACTGATGGATATGTAGTTCTGCCAGGTGAGTTATTACAGGCCTTTGAGAGCCTCTTGTTCTAACTTGACAGTTCACTATAATTCTTTGTCAGCAAGGTAAGTTTTCAAAACTTGATATAACAGCTTGGCAGCTCGTTATATCGATTTTTCAATCATTATATTGTGTCCACAACACACCAAAGCGTCAGCTCTACTCGTTAAAACGACCACACAACTCCTCGTAATGACATGACAACTCGTTATAACAACTTCACAATTCCTCTTTATAACTTGGCAACTCGTTTTAATAAGATTGCAATTTATCATCAATTTACACTTCGTTATAACGTCTTCTAATCTGTTATAAAGACTTATTTATTCGTTGTTATTTTATTGTTATATCAGAAAATGCTGGAAAAATAACCACAAAATAATACAGACTATTTTTAATTTTCCTTTTGATGTTTCACAACCCATGTGGCGAAACATTTTGACCACGACCTTATCTACATATATAAACATGAAGCATTAAACAAGCATTTATGGAACATTGGACCCTGTGAAAATCAGCGGCCCAAATAATAGTCATTTAGTACGTGTTCGCCTAATCCGCCTGTAGATGAAGGTCGCGTCGGTAGTCGTCTCTGATATCAACATGACACTTCACATGCACATCATAGTGTGAGAAGAAAGACACCTCAAATCACAAACATCATCAGTCTGGCACGTGCTGAAAAACAAACAAAAAACCCGCAGCAGAAAAAGTCTAAACAGGGAGAGGGGGTGGGAAATGATGATTTAAATTCACTGTCATTGCCCTGTAAAACAACATGTTGATGAATTGTTTCAGCAAAACAAATTCCCACCGTTCCGAAATTCTATGAAAATTAGGAATGAAAGCGTTGCATGTAAAGGGAAGTAACCTAAAATTGTTACCCGCTAACGGAACTGCCAATCAGATACACAGAGTTCGCATTCCGTGATATAACGTAGGTTTATGGTTTAATACATAAACCCTATTATATCAGAAAATGCTGGAAAAATAACCACAAAATAATACAGACTATTTTTAATTTTCCTTTTGATGTTTTACAACCCATGTGGCGAAACATTCTGACCACGACCTTATCTACATATATAAACATGAAGCATTAAACAAGCATTTATAGAACATTGGACCCTGTGAAAATCAGCGGCCCAAATAATAATCATTTAGTACGTGTTCGCCTAATCCGCCACAAGATCAGTCAGACTGATCTCCGCCACAAAAGTGGAGGGGCGAACACCAACCACTAAGGCCGCAGTCAAAATGAACAAAATAACCACTAACGCAACGCTATCACCTACCCCCACCCAGACAAGGTACCCGAAATTCAGTAACAATGTTCACAAAAATACTCGGGCCAAAAAGTTGGCAATGTCTGATAAAAATAAGGCGTTACCCCGTTCCGACAGATGTACCCCGTCCGAACAAAAATACATGTGATCCAAAGTTATGCCAGGATGCTTCAAATACGCCCCGCCCGAAGCAATGACAAATTTGGCAACAGCTGAGTTAACGCGGACACGAGCCTGATTCAATTTCCGAGAAGCCCTGCCAGACATATCCGACCGCCACGAAAACCTCGGTAACATTTGCGACCAAACCAACACGGTCGAAGGCAAAATAGTTTGCAACTCGAACACAATAGATTGCAATAGCTTTCTCAGATCCCAGGCAGGAATGTAACCAATGTCGTTGGCACCTACATGAATTACGAGAAACTTTGGTGCATTTTCATAACGAAGAAGTTGCCGAATTTTAGGCACCAGTTGCCTGCTAGCCATACCACGTTGCCCCTGCCACCATATGGACACCCCGTTTGTGCGCAAGTTCAAATGTATACCCGATGGATTACTTCTGGCCGAAATGAAGGCGTACTTGATAATGGAGGATCCAACAATCCAAACGTGTGTCTTGACATCTGTAATGGGATAACATATTTTAGGAATTAAAACGATTTAACGTCGTGCCAATAAACTTGAAGGTATTCGAATGTACTGTTTTGATAAGTTAGATGACCACCGGCCAAGGTTTTTAATTTCCTCATCAGATATGCCCACCAAACTAGCAGTGGTCGCCGCTCCAATCCTGAAGGAATGAGATTTGAAAACCTTTTTATTTAAACCAATATGCCCAACTGCCTTACTTAAAACTGCTGAAAATTGAAAGCGAGTCAATGGTTTACCGCCAAAATGACAGAACAATGGTCCCGGCAGTTGTGGACGCACAGAGAGATACGATTTCATCGTTTTGAACGGACGAATCGGCAAAGAAGTTGCCTGAATAACAAGAAGTTGACCCTTGCAACACTGATCCGTTTTAGAATGTGTCAAACGTAAACTGAATTTGGATCCGTCATCGTGCAGTGCGATATCGTTGATGGTCAGAACATGACCACCTGGCACCGTGGGTTTTGTCGCTACTTCACCAACCCTCAAAAAACCAAAAAATGCAATAGAAAAAGCTGCTGCAAATAATTTGTTTTCAAACGTAGAATTGCAAATAAAAGGCAACGCGGAAATCAGTTTCTGTAAAATATCAAATGTAATGGGTAAACGACTATCTTTAGTACTTTTCAATCTATTTAACCCTTCCAACATTTTTGTGACTACGAAGCATTTTGTCGTATCATGAACATTAAGTATTTTACACTGGTAAGCCACGGAAGCAACGTAAAGACGAATCGTTTGTGCTGCTTTGCCTTCCAAAGACATGTGAGCAATAAACTTGGTTAGGTGATCAACTGGAGGTGGCCAGATAATACCAATCAGTAGGTATAAAAGGCGGATGTACTATCACTTGTACATGTACGTGTACAACATACGTTCACGATGCGTTCACCAACGTGGAATTCGGTGTTAAATCACACGCTTGTTCACAAAAACTGTACATGATCTTGAATCCGCCCATGTACAGTCAGGGACTCCTAGATCGCGCTTTTAGCGCTCAAATACTCGTGGTGAACGCGCGTTTTTTTAAAAAAGGGTGAAATCGTACATCTTCAGTTGTATCTTGTACGTGATTTCGTCGACGTTCGAATCGCAGATCAGACCACCGATCCATCGTCGGCGAACGCATGCGAAGGCAAAAGATTCTGGCTCATCATCAAAAAACAGTTTTGGGGACTCTAAATCAGCGATTCACAACCCGCAATTGCGTTGGTACAGATGGTCCAGAACTCTCCCTTGTTTTTGAGGCGGTGGTGAGGTTTTTTTATTCAAAAAGAGTCGATTGTGAATATATAGTCTGTATTATAGACATTGATGTTTTCTGTTGATGGGACGGATAAAAATTGAGTTTTGGGTTTTTTTTTAGAATTCCTCCACTATGAGAAATTCTCAAAAAAAAACCACTCAGCTGATCGAGCGATCTGATCGCTCGATTCTCGTAATAAAACTCGATCTGAACGAAGAGTGTCGTTGTCGTCGGTGTGTTGGAAATTTGCAAACCCAGTCACGTCTTCCTAAAGTAAACAACTAACACACGTTATCGTAATGAGTGAATGAGGTTTTTTTTGTTCAAAAAGAGTCGATTGTGAATATATAGTCTGTATTATAGACATTGATGTTTTCTGTTGATGGGATGGATAAAAATTGAGTTTTGGGTTTTTTTTGAGAATTCCTCCACTATGAGAAATTCTAAAAAAAACCCCACTCAGCTGATCGAGCGATCGGATCGCTCGATTCTCGTAATAAAACTCGATCTGAATGAAGAGTGTCGTTGTCGTCGGTGTGTGTTGGAAATTTGCAAACCCAGTCACGTCTTCCTGAAGTAAACAACTAACACACGTTATCGTAATGAGTGAATGAGGTTTTTTTGTTCAAAAAGAGTCGATTGTGAATATATAGTCTGTATTATAAACATTGATGTTTTCTGTTGATGGGACGGATAAAAATTGAGTTTTGGGGTTTTTTTTTTTCGAAGGGAGTTGATCTGTAATAGATAATTTGTGTTTTGCCTTGATTGAGAGATTGACTGTTAAGCGTTCGTTGAATAAAGTCAAAAAACACTTATCGGAATGTTTAAAACGCATTTTCCGCTCAATTAGGTTTCGAGTGGTAAAATTTTTTCACGATAGCAATCAAAGAGAGATTTGTTAAAATCAGTTTTCCATTGTGTGTTGAAACTGTCTAACAGTCATCAAAAAAAGGATTCTCTCTTAATTCGACACTCGATGAATTGATGTGTGAATGAATGAAGATCTTTTGACAAAATGTAAACACCACTGTCAAAAAATGCGTTAAATCAGAAACCGGTTTGTCATGTACTGTTTAAACGTATTTTTTAAACATCAATTAACACAATCAGTTTGAGATGTGAATATTTTCAGATAATTATATTATATTAAGACGGAAAGAGTTAAAACACAAAAACATAAAAAATATAATTAAACATTTAATTTTGAAAAATAAATAAAAACAATTAAAACGAAAGATGTTTTTCCAGATGGATGCTAGACGCCGAGATCGAATTTTAGACGAGTATTTACGCTCTAAGAAGGCGATTCAGGCTGCTGATAGGAGCAGACGTCTCGGTGAGATGGAACTCAAATGCGAAGCCACAAAAATATTTAAACCCGTGACAAAGGGGCAAGAGTGAAGCAGGAAGGAGATAGTCGAAGAATTGAGACCCATAAAGGAGAGTTCTTTGAGAATGGGTTCGTTGCCTCCTAGTTTTGGAAGTCGGTATTCCGTTCAATCTACACCGGATTACGTTCCCACGAGAATCGAAACCGACGTGAGTGAGAGCGATGATACAGCTTCGACTATCACCACTGATAGCATCGCATCCTCCGATGATGATGGTGGCGGTAAGAGAGATCTGTTGTATGGAATTCGCGAGGATTCGAGTGGTAGGAAATTCGTGGGCGACACTGAAGTGGAAATGGATGATGACGAATTGATCGTGGGTTCAAATAAATATAAAGTAACTGATGGTCTGCAGAGATTGCTCCTTTTCGACAAGCCTGGCGATTACACGGATCAGGATTTTGACAATTACGGAGACATTCTGGTTCAGACCCACGCCATGAAGAGAAATAACGATGCCAGAGAGACGAGACCCAAAGCCAACAGAGGTTACAAGTGGACGAAAGTGGTGAAACCCATATGGGAGATGAACAAGAAGTTCGTCGAATCGGTGACTGGCAAAGGGGTGAAAACCACTTTTCTTCCGAGCGATCCCGACGCTCTGTCTCAGAGATTGAGTTTGTTGATGGGGAGCAGACGGGCTGGTAACACGGGATTAGATAATCAGATAGTTGCCATATCTGACGAATTGTTAAGACAGAAGGTTTTGAATAAAAACCAGTATAAAAGGCTGATGAACGAATTGAAGGATTGATGTGAATATAATAATAAGTAGAGAGAGAGAAACAAACAAACAAACAAACAAAAAAAACCCAGTAAATTCTTACACTAGAATAATAAAAGTATTTAAAAACGACAAAACTATTTACCAGTGAAAAAAACAAAACAAAAATATATCATAAAAATAAAATATGTTGGTGATAAAGAACAGGGGATACGTCAGGACTTACGTTCAAGGCGGTTCTGGCATCGTCGATTCTATAATGCGAGCGTTCACGAGCAATGCGGGTAGAAAACTCGCATCGACCGCATTTGAGGTCGGTAAGAAGATGGCTTTGGGTGCTGGTAAGAAAACCGCTTCCGAAGCCAGTGGTAGGATAGCTTCTGTGGCTGGCAAGAGTGCAGCCGATGCGTTGATCGACAAGTTTATCAGTCCGCCGGTGAAGCGAGCTGCGTTAGAGCGAACGCCGAAAAGTTGGAAAGATTTTAAGGATGCCGTGGTGCCCATACAAGATTCAGCCAAAATGACGAGTGGATCTGGATTGAAGAGAACTCGCGACGGTGCGATATAAATAAATAATAATAATAACAACATTAAAAAACAGAGTTTGAAAAACATAAACAATTTGTGTTTGAAAAGAATCTAAAATAACAGAAAAAAAAATAAAACAAAGATGAACATTAAAGATATGTCTTGGAACGACGCCGCAACCAAGAGGTCGAATAACGAGTACTTTCCCAAGAGCATAAGAGGTTTGATAGTGGGAAAATCAAATTGTGGAAAGACCAATCTGTTGATGAATCTGTTGTCCCGACCCGACTGGTTGGATTACGACAGATTGTTCATGTCTGGCAAGAGCTTGTTTCAACCCGAATACAGATTGCTTCGAGAGTGCATGGATCGCAGATTGCCCAAGGACGTCATAGCCAGAATCTTTGACAGTAGGGAGGAATTTGACAAGTGTGGAGCTCCGCTCTCGACCATTTTGGACGGCGCGGCGATGGAGCTGATGAAGAGAAATGCATCTTCGAATGTCGAGTGTCGATTTTATGAGAATGCTAGCGACGTTCCGGATCCTAGGGAACTGAAATCGGAAGATAAGAATCTCATGATTTTCGACGATCTGCTTTTGGAGAGACAGAACCGATGCGAATCGTATTACGTTAGGGGTCGACACAGCAACGTGGACTGTTTCTACCTGTCACAGAATTATTTTCGATTGCCCAGACAGACGATAAGGGAGAACGCTAATTTTCTATGTCTCTTTCGCCAAGATCTCAAGAATCTCAATCACATCTACGGCGATCACGTCGCAAACGACATGAGCGCTGTCGAATTCAGGAGATTCTGCAAGAGGGTTTGGGATGGTGGACTTTACAATTTCGTCGTGATCGATTTGACGAGCGAATTTAATCGCGGAAAATATCGGTGCGGATTCGACAAGTTTTATGTTCCTGATGGTGATAATAATAAGATAGAGCGTTAAAATAAAAATTAGAAAAATAATAAATCTTCAAATAATTAGTTTTGAATAAAAAAAAAAAAAAATAAAATTAAAATATAATGTTCGAACATGGAGAATTGTTAGAACGGATAGGTGAGAATACGGCTACGAAACAATCCATTCAAATCGTGGTGAGTGGCGATTCAACTCGATTCGCTACGAAATTCGAACCTTCCATCGAATTGAATAGAGAGAAAAGTTACGAGATGGCGTTGGTGAATCTGGAGACTTATTATTCCTTTCCCAACATCACCGAAAAGAATAACTCGTTCAAGTATTCCGATGGAGTGGATTGGTTGGAGATTCGAATTCCCAAAGGGAGTTACGACATAGACGATTTGAACAATTACATTCAGACGCGAATGAAGACGGATGGAAAGGGAAGCAACAAGATCAGACTCGCTCCCAATCCTAATACCTTACAGACGATGTTGGATTTGGAAGATAATTTTCGTGTGGATTTCAACACGGACGATTCTATAGGCAAGATGTTGGGATTCGATCGAAAGATGTATCGAGGCCACGCGGCATCTGAAAATACGGTCAACATTCTCGCTGTCAATAGCATTCTGGTGAACGTGGACATGATTGCTGGAGCTATGTGAATGGTAGCGCTCAGCCGACGATCTATTCCTTCTTTCCAAACATGTCGCCGGGTTATAAGATCGTGGAGCGACCTCGAAATTTAGTTTATCTACCAGTGATTTTAGACACATTGTATAGTCTCAAAACCACGTTGACGGATCAAAATGGTGAACTGTTAGATCTTCGCGGAGAGAGAGTGACGATACGATTTCACATAAGAGAAATATAAAAAGCAAAAAAAAAGAAATATTATATATATAGATAACAAAAATAAAATAAACGGTAATATTAATTTTTACAAAATTATTTTAATATAATTATTAAACAAGAAACAATTGAAGTAAATATATTTAAAAAAAAACAAACAGAATTATGACACAATACGTGGTTAAAAACGTGAACATATCCGCAGGACAGAGGAAGAAACTTAAGAGAGCATTAACAACTCGAGGCGAGGCGGTGAGATTCAAATTCACTCACGAAGATCTGATGAGAGGCGGACAGGATTCGATCGCCTGGACCAGAAGTCAAATCAAAAGGATGGAGAAAGCGATTCGCGATGGAAGAGGGTTGGCGGTGAGATTGAGTCCCGCTCAATTGAGATACAATTTGAGAATGAAAGGCGGTTTCCTACCGCTATTGGCAGGAATCGCCACAAAAGCATTACCCTTCGCCACAAAGGTGCTACCCTTTCTCAGAAAGACTCTCGGCGTGGGAGCTCTCACGGGACTCGCTAGTTCGGGAATTGAGAAATTAATGGCGACGGACTGTTTTTGAAGAAGGGAGGAGCTGTGTGACACGTTCATGTAGACGACAGCGGTAAAGGATTGTATCTAGAACCCGTTAGAGGTGGCAACTCTCTGAGAGGAAACGGTCTCTATGTGAAGAGTGGACGGAACGTCAAGCGATATGGCAAGGGTTTGTTGCTCGGTGAGAATTCGCCATTTAAGAACATACCGATTTTGAATATGTTATTATAAATATAAAATTATATAAAATATATAAAATCATAGAAAGTATAAAATAATATATTTAAAATGGGTGAAAAGGTGGAGAAACAAATTTATCACCTGGATGAAAAGGTGGAGAAACAATTTGACGATAATGACAAACATCGCGAGCCAGAGAGCGAAGAAATAAAAAAATGGTTAGATGCTAATGATGGATATCTAAGGAAAGAGATAGATAAAGCGCGGGATATACGGTTGAGAATGAGACGGTGCTTTCCATGGTCACCACTACCTTCTGAAGTGAATGGTAATGATGCGAGTGTTACCAAGAGATGCACAACATTCGTTCATAATTATGATTCGGATAAACAAAAATGTTACCATGAACGTATCACATCACAAAGAAAAAGAAAAAAAAAAAAAGAAAAAGAAGAATCGACGCTGAAATTTGAGAGAAAAGGAAACGTTATTATAATATATCATGATGATAGTGAAGAAGAAGGAAAACAAAAAAAAAAAAAGTAAATGAGATCTAAAGATGATCTCATTACTTTTTTTTTTTTCATTTTTTCTTCGCTAAAAATCAATCACTCTATTGTTTATATTTCCAAGTCCGTTATTAGCATGTTGACGCTCGTGTCTTCTCCTTTTTCGAAAATGTGTTGAATGTTTATCTTTACTCTTTTGAGTTTTTTTTACATCGGTCAACTCGCTCTCACCACCCAATTTCTTCACGAGTTGGAATGAGATGTTTGGAAATATGTAATTTCCATAGGGCAATGACAAATCGTCCTTGTCGAATTCCCTATCTTCGGCGATGACGATGTTCTGCAGTTCGCTTTGGTACTCGTAAATCAAATCGAGCGCGGCTTCATTCAATTTCAGAGGCATCTTATATTTCTCGTATTTGTGCTCTAAGCCCTTCGTCTCGACATCGTTCAATTCGATGGGATCATGTCGTTGTAATCTATAGATTTTATGACCGAATTTCTTATACGTTTCGACTCGTTTCAATTTCAATTCGCATCTTTTAGGTGTTGTTGTCTTCATGATCGATTATTTGTTTTTTTTGTTTTTACGAATTCTTGCAAATAATGTATATTTTAAATTTTGTATTTAAATAATAATTTGTTAAAAAAAAGTTTGTTATTTTTTTTTTGCTCTTTATATATATATAAAAAAGTTGTTTTTTTAATTTTAATTTTCTTTTAATGTAAAAATTTTTTTAGTAAAAGTTTTTTTCTCTTTATATATATATAAAAAGTTAAATTTTTTTAATTTCAATCTCTCTATTGTTTATATTTCCAAGTCCGTTATTAGCAAGTTGACATTCGTCATTTTTCCACATACGAAAATGGTGTGAATGTTCATCTTTACTCTTTTGAGTTTTTTTACATCGGTGAATGCGCTCTCACCACCTGATTTGTCCACGAGTTCGAGTGAGATTATTGGATATATGTAACTTCCATAGGACAACAATAAATCACCCCTGTCGAATTCTCTGTCTTCGGCGACGATGATATTAATCAACAGTTCGCTTTGGTACTCGTAAAACAAATCGAGCATGGCTTCATCCACTTTCAAACACATTCGATATTTGTGGTAGTAGCGCTCTAAGTCCACCATCTCGACCTCATTCAATTCGATGGGATCGTGTGGTTGTAATGTATAGATATTAAAACTAGATTTCTCATACCCTTCGTCTCATTTCAATTCGCATCTTTTAGGTGTTGTTGTCATGATTGATTATTTGGGTTTTTTTTATGAATTCTTACAAATAATGTTTATTTTAAATTTTGTATTAAAAAAAATTGAATTTTTAAATTCAACTTTTTTTTTTTTCTATTGTATATAAAGAGTAAAAAAGCAAAACTTTTTTAACAAATTATTTAATACAAAATTCAAAAAAAAAATATTCTTACAAATGAAGCAAACAGATAAAACAATGGTAAATTTAAATGAGAAAACCATACCTCAGTTAAACGAGATTTGTAATCTATTACAAATTTCAGATTTCAGAAAGCATAGAACTAAATAAAAAAAAATTGAAGTCATACAAGAATATTTGCGAAACGCTAGAAAGGCAAACGAAATGTCAATAGCAACAACGTCAAAAGATGCACCAGTTGTGAAAAATAAGAAAACGACTAAACGAAAAGCCGTTGAAAAACATCAAGTTTCCAAAGAAAAGAAAAGAAAAACTAAAACGAAAATGAGTGATGCACTTCAGATTCAAGACAAACGAGATATATCGAGCGAAATTCAACGAGCAATCGACGAAGAGAAAGGAGAAGAATATGTAACACGACTCGTTGCGGAACTATTCCAATCGAAACCTGTAGAACGGGAGAGGGCGATCAAAGACATTTTTAAAACTTTCGACGTGTTTCCCTCGTTGAAGAAAGTCAATCCGAAATTGTTCATGGAATGGGTGAAGAAAAAAGTATTGGATTTGTTTCGCGAATACACGAACTTGGGATTAAAAATTAAGATGATACTCCATTGCGTAATGAATAAAATCGACGTGAAGTCCGGCGAGAGCATCGTGAAAAATGCATATTTCAGATCTAACGTCGAACCCGTATTTCGAGGTTCAGATCTATCGGACGTTTTCGAAAAGATGAAAGACAAGATGTTGACGTCTCTCGCGAATTATCAAAATGAAGGTAGTAATTGGACGTTCGGCGAGGTGTTGAAACTTGAAATTCACATGACTAAAAACGAACCGTTGAAAGGATCTTCCTATTTGGAATTACCGTATTTCTTGACTAAGAAACACGCCGTGGTCAACGTGAGAAATAAAGATGATCAGTGTTTTAAATGGGCAGTCACCTCTGCTTTATACCCTGTCGAAATAAACTCCAATAGAGTTTCTCGTTACGAGGAAACTTCTAAAAATCTCGATTGGACCGGAGTGACTTTTCCAACAGAGTTAAAACACATCGAACGTTTCGAGGTTCAAAATCCCACCGTAGCGGTGAACGTCCTAGGATACGACGATGAAAATCAAAAGATGTATCCTCTCAGACGGACTTCGTATCACAGAAGAGAAAAGACGATTATTTTATTATCGATTTCGAATGGTGACAATCGTCATTATTGTTGGGTTAAACATCCGAGCCGATTACTGTCGAGACAAAATAATAAACATAAAGGAAAGATATCTTTATGTTGCAACTGCATGAACATGTTTAAGAGCGAAAAATCATTAGCGAAACATCAGGAATATTGCAACGAAAATCAAGGTGTCACCGTCGAAATGCCCAAACCCAACACCATCGTGAAGTTTGAAAATCACAACAGGTTAAAAGTACCATTCGTCGTGTACGCTGATTTCGAATGTTTCACCACGAAAATGAGTTCCTGTCAACCCAACGCTCTTCAAAGTTACGTCGAAAGATATCAAAAACACATACCTTTGGGCTATTGCATTTACGTGAATTGCGCTTTCGACTCGCAACACGACATGGGTCCCTTCACCTACACGAAACAGCGCGAAGACGACGACGTGGCTCAAAGGTTCGTGGAAGAGTTAGAATTGAAAATTCAAATGTTATACGATAAATTCAAAATTCCGGCGAAAATGATCATCACGCGAGAGCAGCAGGACGAAAATAACAGAGCCACCGAATGTCACATATGCAGACAATCGTTCGACGAGAATTCGGAGGAAAATAAGAAGGTCAGAGACCATGATCATTACACGGGTCTGTATCGCGTTCCGGCTCACAGCAAGTGTAATTTAAAATTTTGAGACGCCGCTTTCTATCTGGTGATGTTTCACAATCTCTCAGGTTACGACAGTCATCTGTTCATGAAAAATCTCGGCACCTCACACGAAGAATTAAATTGCATCGCGAACAGCGAAGAAAGATACATTTCCTTCACGAAATGGAAGCTCATGGAGAGGAAAAGAGTAATCGACGGAAATACGTTGAAAGAAAAAACGAAATCCATTCGTAGATGCATACGTTTCATCGACACTTTTAAATTCATGTCAACCGCTCTGGAAGAAATTAGTCGATAACATGAGCAAGGATAAATTTAAAATCACGAGCGAACATTTCGGAGAACGAGTAGACGTCATGTTGAGGAAAGGAGTCTATTCTTACGATTACATGAACGATCTAAAGAGATTCGAAGACACTGCACTACCTTCGAAAGATGATTTTTATTCAAAATTATACGAATCCGACATTTCCGACGAGAATTACGAACACGCCAAAAACGTGTGGAAATCATTCGATATGAAAACCATGAGAGATTATCACGATCTCTATCTGAAGACCGACGTTCTGCTCTTGGCAGACGTGTTCGAAAATTTTCGAGACGTCTGTCATCGAAATTACGATCTGGATCCCGCTTGGTATTTCACCGCACCCGGTCTGGCGTGGGACGCTCTGTTGAAGACCACCCAAGTCCAATTGGAATTATTATCCGATGTGGACATGTTGCTCATGTTCGAAAGGGCTGCGAGAGGTGGCGTCTCGATGATCTCTCACAGACATTCTGAGGCTAACAATCCCTACATGAAAGAAGGTTTCGATTCAAAACGGTCAACTAAATACATACAGTATTGGGACGCCAATAATCTGTATGGTTGGGCTATGAGTCATCCTTTACCGATTGGAAATTTCGAATGGGTGAAAGAACTGGAAGAGATGCAAAAATGGAGAGACTATCCTTGCATTTTAGAAGTCGATTTGAACTATCTGGAAGAATTACACGATCCACACAACGATTATCCGCTGGCTCCCGAACGAATGGAACCGAACAAAGGAGACGAGGAAAAACTCATTCCCAATTTATTTAACAAACGTAACTACGTCGTCTACAGCGAGAGTTTGAAACAGTATGTCGATTACGGGATGAAATTAGTCGACATACATCGCATCATTCGATTCGACGAAGAGCCTTGGATGAAAAAATACATCGATCTCAACACGAATCTCAGAACTCGAGCTGAGAACGATTTCGAAAAAGATTTCTTCAAACTCATGAACAACTGCGTGTATGGCAAATTGATGGAAAACATCAGGAAGAGAACCGACGTTTGACTCGTCACGTCTGAGAAAAAAGCTAAAAAATTAGTGGCGAAACCCAATTACAAACACCGAACCATATTCGGCAAAAATCTAGTGGCCGTTCACATGCAAAAGACGCACCTGAAGTTCGACAAACCGTATTATCTCGGACCGATCATCTTAGATGTCAGCAAGCGATTGATGTACGAGTTTCACTACGATTACGTCAAACGAAAATTTGGCGACAAAGCCAAACTACTGTTCACCGACACGGACAGTTTAGTTTACGAGATAGAGACGAAAGACGTCTACCGAGACATATCTCCGGACGTGGACGATTGGTTCGACACGAGCAATTATCCCATCGATCACCCGTCCAACATTCAATCGAACGACAACAAGAAGGTGTTGGGTAAATTTAAGGACGAGAGCAGCGGTAAACAGATCATCGAATTCGTGGGTTTGAGACCCAAACTCTATGCTTATTGTCTAGAAGATGATGAAGAGATCAAGAAGTGCAAAGGAGTTAAAGCGTGCGTGGTGAAGAAAAACATCTCTTTCCAAGAGTATAAAGATTGTCTGTTAGGAAGTGGTCCGGTGTATAAGACTATGAAATCGATTCGAAGCGAAAATCACGACTTGTATACCGAAATAGTCAACAAGATTTCGCTGACGGCCGACGACGACAAGAGATTCGTGTTAGACAATAAAATAAGCACTTTGGCGCTCGGACATTGGACTGTGGATCTAATTAGAGACTATATGAATGTGGATGATTGGATTCCAGATATGAATGTGGATGACTGGATTCCAGATATGGTTGTGGATGATAAGATTCCAGATATGATTGTAGATGATAGGATTCCAGAAAATCAAGAGGAATTAGATGGATTCAAAATTATGGAAGTCGATAGAGTTAGTTTAAAAAGAAAAAGAAAAAAAATAGAAAAAAAATAACGTCATTTTTAGTGAATTATAATAAAATAAAAAAAAAAATATATACGCATCTATGAATAAGAAAATAAAGATATCCGTAGAAGGTGTCGTCTTACCCAACGAACCCCTATCCAACATCGATCTGTTGAATGCGGCAAAAGATTTGAAAATCAAAGATTTTCTAGGTGTGTTTTCCAGAGATGCCTTGCCAAAGAGAAGACCTCGACAATCGGAATGCAGAATTTTAAATCGAGACGATTCATCGGGTGAAGGCACTCACTGGGTGGCGTGGTTCAAGAACGGGAAGAAGAAGAATTATTATTTCGACAGCTACGGAATCTCGCCGCTGAAAGAAATAAAGAACTATTTCAACAAATCGATGGTTCTTTACAACACGGATCAAGTGCAATCACCAGATCAAGTGTTTTGCGGTCACCTGTGTCTCTACGCTCTCAAGAGATGGTCTGAAGGAGATGAATTTCAAGACATTCTCAATCACTTACATTAGAGAGAGATTTTTTTTTTTTTTATAGTATATATAAAGATAAAAAATTATTTTAAAAAAATTTTAATCGAATAAAAAACAAAAAATAAAATAACATAGTTCATTTTTAATAAACTGCATTTGAACATATTTTTTCTAAAAAACAGAAAAAAAATCCCACAACAACATGCCAGTCGATAAATTTGGTAGAAGTGACGATGAAAAAGTCAACCCGAGAAAGAAGAGGAAGACGTTCGAAGTCGACGATGGTTACAACGTTGCCAACTTGGACGAGCGTTACGTTCGGAGATACGAACCTTGAGAAGAACCTTTGAACATGAACGATAAGAAGCTCTACAATCTTTCCGAGCCGATAGATCTCGCAGATGGTGCGACTAAAAAATACGTCGACAGGGGGAATGCCGATTTTGAACGAATCCTGCTGGATAATTACGTGGATAAAACCATGACCGACGACCTCGATCTGAAATCCAAACGTTTGGTGAACGTCGCGAATCCCGTAGATCCCACCGATGCTGTGACCAAGAGATATGCGAACGACTCTCATGCGAGATTCAGCGAACACCTGAGAAAAAAATATGTTACGAAAACGATGCACTCGGAATTGAACGCCAATTCTTACAAGATAATGAACGTGGCCGCTCCCACAAATCCCAAGGACGTGGCGACCAAACACGACGTAGATCTGGAACAGAGAAAGTCTGACGGACGTGAAATGAAATCGGATCTGAATGCAGGATTCCACAAGATATTGAATCTGTCGAAGATCGACAACATGGATGCGGACTCAACCGCGGTCAACAAGGGCTACGTGGATTCTTCCATGATACAATCGCAAGAATACCTACAATCGCAAGTGGACGATCTCTACCTGAACAAAGAATCTGGCAGAACCATGGAGGGTGGCATCAACATGAAAGGTCACAATTTATTCGGTCTCGATCACGATCCCGAATTCGATTCCAGCGCTGTCAGCAGAAAGTACGTGGACGACAACTCGGTCTGGAGAAAGGGCGACATCATGGACGGTAAACTAGACATGGGTGGACACACGCTCACGAAACCACCGGAACCTGTGCACATGATGGACGCCTGCACTCTGATTTCGGTGGTGGAGAAAGTCAAATATGCCAGACAATTGATCACCGTGTGGGCCAAAGAGTCCGACGCCTTAGAGGAGGAAAAAGCCGAGTGGTCTTTCGGAAATGGAGGTAGCGGATCGAAATACGGTCAGATGGGATATCCCATGCCACTGGGAGGTGAAATCCTTCGAATGAGTCTGGCTTCCTTGGATTTGAATAACAGAGTGGTCGTCAATCTCATGGTGAATGGTGTGGAGAGCGATAAGAGATACAGCGTTGAAAAGACTGAGAATCAACATGCGAATGTTAGCACGTTCGGCACGCCTCTCAAAGTGAACGCCGGAGACAGGATTAATTTCGTCACGAAAACCAATAATCCCGAAGCCGCCACTTCCGTGGTGAGTCTACTGATCGAACTAGATCCTTTGAACAAACAGTGAACGCGTGGAAAATAATGAATTAAGAAAAAAAATAATGTGTGATTATTAAAAACAAAAAAAAAAAACTAATGAGATATAGAGAGATTTTCTCTATATCTCATTAGTTTTTTTTTTTTTTTAATTTTCTATCCATTTATGATTACAATTTATACACTTCGCGAATACGGTTGTTGGTTCATCACCAGATCTAGTTTGTTGAGATTCGATTTTTATTTGACGTTTCTTACATTTGCGACATTTTAAAATTGTATTTTTTATAATTTCTTCGTTAGATCTTATGAGATCAAACTCTTCTTTTTCTTTTAAACGATATTCGTTAAAATCACAACTATTCCATCCTTTTTTTGTGTTACGTTCTTCATATTCAATTTGAATCCATTTTTCCAAGTATTTTATTTTAACGTCGTAGTAATCTGAAGTGAACAGATGATTTGTTGTTTTCGTGTCAAAAACACCCATTTTGTTTTCGAGATTTTAGTTTTTAATTAATCTTACATCCACATTTTTAACGTTTATTAATTTTTTTTTCACACACTCGTCTCTCATCGAATGATCGACATCTTATTTCCGTCCGATTCGAATTGTAATTCTCTATCCGACAGGACCAGGGCGAAGGCTTCGGTTTTTCTCGGCACGTTCCTATCGAATTGCATCTTGATCTGAATGTCTAACACGCTACTCTTGAGTCGTTCACTCTGTTTACTGACGTCGAACACGAACATGGGATACATCGACTTGTATTTGCCGGGAGATATGTTGGGATTGCTCATCAATTCGTCTAGACCGTGATACTTCTTTCTAAAATCAGCAGCGTCGCCGTACAGTCTGCAGAAATCATTCTTGTCGAACGACGCGTTGTAATCGATTGCCGGATATCTCATGGCGTTCAGAAACACTTGCATGTTTCTCAAATGGCAGTGATCGAACAGCGACGCATTCTTTTCCTGAGACCCGTCCCTATCAGTCTGAAACACAACCACGATGAAATGCGGTCTCTCGGAAGCGGATTTCACCGTCAATCTCCAATCGAAGTGATTCGTGGAGGGAGGAATGCTAGCCGTGTCGCACTGTCTCATTCTAAATCCCACGGGTAATTTACTCTTGGATTGTATGATCTCGTAGAGATGCATTTTCTCATCCATCGAAGGCTCCAAGTGTGGAACGAACCACGATATCTTGTGTAGAGTTATCTTACCCGCATCGGTCGCGGTGAGTCTCACTATTGCGTCGTCATTTCCTTTTCGAATCAATGTCAGATTGTGTTTGAATCCGTACATGACCTTGTTGTAATCGTCGGCGAATCTGAAGATGTGTTTCAAAGGTATCCTGAACGAAAACGTTCCTTTAGGTCTGGACGTCTTGATGACGTAGTTGAATATCGTGGCGGCGCCTGCGCTAGCAGGACCTATGGTGTCTTTCACCCACAACTGATTAAGTCCTCTGGATTTCGAAAAATCATCAGGATATGTCAAGAGTCCGAACATCGTGGTGGCCTGACCGGGATGAAAAACAGATTCTATCTCTTGTCCAGATAGCATGTATTTTATGTTACTGAATAGATGCATGATGCCATTATTGGCTAGAGTGACCGTGTCGTCGTCGGCGTAGTCGCTCCCATCTTCCTTGGTGAGACGTCCCTGCACCACTATGTAACTCTCGCTAGGATGTATGAATAGATCTTGAGTTTCGACGTTGATTCTTATCTCTCTCGCATTGTTCAAACTCGTTCCGGTTACCGGTTCGTATTCGTGAACCTCATATTCTTGAATACTTTCATCTTTCACTATGCTTTGTGCTATATCTAGTATATTTGTCATTTTAAAGGATTTTTAGTTAGTTTTTTTTTTTTGTTTATTAATTCACTTGCTTTTCTTTATCTAAAAATAGTTTTTAATTATTTTTTATTATTATTTTTCTCTCTCTCTTATATATATGTGTATAAACAAGAAAATGTCAAAGAGAGTAAATAAAAAAAAATTTTGTGTTCTTCATCAAAACTTCGTCTTCTGTAATTGTTGTTCGTAAAACTTTCCGATGATCTCTTCTCCATCCAAAGCTTCGATTTCGTAAGTCACCGGATCGGTGTGAAATATTTTGATGATCACGAAGATTTCCGAGGTCCATCGAGGAGTATAACCCTTTTCGAAGTGCTTCTTATAAGCGTAGATTCTCACTCAATCGCCGACCGCAAATTTCGGCGTTCTAGACTTCTTCCCGATCTTAGATCTCTCAGGATATAGATTCGCGTAGACCCGTTTTTTGTTTCGAGGATCGCTAGCTTCCGCGGGAGTCATCTTGATCGATCTGTGTCGCGTGTTGTTGTAATCTTTCACCAGACCATTCAGAGTGTATATGTATTTCTTGGTCGAATTCACTGTGAAGTATCTGTGCATCTTCTCCTTCATCGTTCGATTCCAGCGTTCCACCACGCTGGCTTTCTCTTCGTTTTCGATCGAGTATAGGTCTACCAATCGACGAACGTCCTTGTTGTAGAATTCCTTTCCCTTGTCCACCCACAATTTACTCGGTTTTCGAGAAGATGAGTCGAACACGCTCTTCAGAGCCTCGGCGACGCAAGGTCCCGATTTATTCTTCAAAGCTCTGATCCAACCGTATTTGGAAAACACGTCGATGACCGTCAATAGATATTTGACGCCCTCGTTCCACCTCGAAAACGATCTCATGTCGACCAAGTCGGCAGACCAAATGTCGTCCAGACCCTTCACGAACACCCTTCTCTTTCGAAATTTATGCACTATGGGTTTGTGTAACTCCTCGGCCAATTCGCTCGTCAATAATCTTTTCTTCTTCTTTTCAGATGCGCTTTTTTTTTTTGAATGCCCCATCCGAATCGACATTTCGCACCGATCAGATTGCTGACCAGCGAACGTTCCATCTTCTCTCTCCTGGTCGGATTCGATATGCCTCTCAATCTCCGCAACATGTTTTTGTCGCAGACGTCGTTACGAGTCTTGGTGTCGGGATGTCCGGCGTAGCACAGATCATGATCGTACGTGGCCGCATCCACTCTATTCACGGGTTTGCTCCAAGATTTGGGTGTCAGATCGGCGTTGAGTCTCTTGTTCAATTTCGTTCCGGGTCCCGTGAAACTGTGACCGGGCAGATGCATTTCGAAAGATAGATTGTTGATCATTTTATTCACGATGCCTTTACCTTTGCTTGCATTCTTTTGTTTGACGAATCGAGTCTTGATAGAACCACACACGTCACAAATTCCGTGAAGCATCCGTCTGTCGTTTTTAGTTTGCACTTCTCTAGAATTACTCGTCTCGGTAACTCTCTTACACTTTATGCAAAACATTTTTTTAAGAGTTATTTAAATTAATTTCGTTTTTTTTTTATTTTATTTATAAATTTAATATTTTTTTTTTTTAAATTCTGTTCTTATTATATATATATATATTTTTTTTTTTCAATCGCTGCTCTTGAGTTCTATCATTTTACTGAATTCCTCCCTGGCCTCTTTCCTCCCCTTTTGCATGAGAGAATCCTTCATCTCTTCCTTGATGATCTGACGAGTCTTGATTCTCACGGCTTCTTTCATGGCATCGTATTTCGTTTTCTCGCTCAATATTCTCCATCCGATATCCTACCGTCTTTCAACGCCATAGAGATCATTTCGGATATCGTGTCTATCTTGGAGTCGGCCAAGACACGACTCTTGTTGTGTTTGCCAGCCTTTAGATATAATTTCCTACTCAAAAAGTTTCCAACCGTGCTAAACAATCCGGCGGCGAGGGCCACTCCTTCCACGGTCAACACGATCGGAATGCCGACTGTGGTCGACAACAATCCGATGCCGGCCACGTGTAAACCCATAGAAATCGTGATGAGTGTCGTGTCGATCGCGTTGACGAATTTCACGAAACGCGAATACTTCTTCTTGAGGGAACGACGAGAATCTCTCTCTCGAGTCAGATACGATTGGATTCTACTGATTTGATCGATGCGATACCTCTCTCCTCTTTCTCTTTCTTCTAACGACGGCGCCGTCGGCAAAACGCCGTTCGGCTTCTCGTCCTCGTCGTCCACTAACGTCGGATACAATTTATTTCTGGTTCTCATTTTATGTTTTTTTTTTCTTTCTTTCTAATATTAGATAAAAAATTTATGTGTATTTATTTTTATTTTCTATTCTCCCTTATTTTATATCAACGAGAAAACTTAGACGTATGCTTCGTTCAGCAATAATTTCTTGATGCATCCCTTGTCTTCTAAAGTCAAACTTCTAAGCGCCAATTTCAGTTCTTCCGAATCTGTGGGCCTGTCTCGATTCTTACAGAAGACTAATCTCTTCCAAAACGTGATCACATCGTTGAATTTAACGCGTTCGAACGCCGGTTCGAAATACATGACAACCATATCTTCCCTTTCCATCGTCAGACACGAATGATCCTCGTGATCGAAGTCTAGATGATCCCGACATCCGACGCATCATTCTAACAAGATGGGACGTAGTTCTTCGTTCACGCAGATTGCGTATGCTCTCATCAGCATGTTTAAAAGAAACCTCACTCTAATAGTCTGAGAATTGCTCATGATTTACGTATTTTTTTATTTATTATCTATTCGATTTGATATATTTAATTTTCTAAATAACTATTTATTTATATTTTTTTCTCCCCTATATATATCAATCAAAAACGTGACCGCCTCAAAAACAAGGGAGAGTTCTGGACCATCTGTACCAACGCAATTGCGGGTTCTGAATCGCTGATTTAGAGTCCCCAAAACTGTTTTTTTGATGATGAGCCAGAATCTTTTGCCTTCGCTCGCGTTCGCCGACGATGGATCGGTGGTCTGATCTGCGATTCGAACGTCGACGAAAATCACGTACAAGATACAACTGAAGATGTATGATTTCACCCTTTTTTTTAAAAACGCGCGTTCACCACGAGTATTTGAACGCTAAAAGCGCGATCTAGGAGTCCCTGACTGTACATGGGCGGATTCAAGATCATGTACAGTTTTTGTGAACAAGCGTGTGATTTAACACCGAATTCCACGTTGGTGAACGCATCGTGAACGTATGTTGTACACGTACATGTACAAGTGATAGTACATCCGCCTTTTTTCCAATCTTGTAAGCCTGCAGAAAAGTTTGGAACGCCGTAAGACCTCTATTGTATGCAATATGCGTGTTCGCTGCCATAGAAGCCTGGACTAATCTCTCTCGCTCACCTTCACGAGTAGCTGCTGGAAAGACTGTGGTACGGGCGTGGATATCTGGTCCGCGTCTGGTGCAAGGAGTCGAAATCGGTGCCAATCCTTCCTCGAAATAGAATCAGAAATCTGATTATGAAAACCAGGAATATGCTTAGAGTTAAAACTTATATGCTTTTGCATGCAAATGAGGACTAAATGACGAACAAGGACCATAACAGACTGAGATTTACAGGTTTTCTTATTCAAAACTGTCACTAATGCTTTATTGTCGGTATAAAACAATATCTTTTTTATTTTTCATTTGATCACCCCAAATGGTTATCCCTAAAACTATGGGAACAAGCTCCAAAAAAGTAATGTCTCTTAAAAGTGACGAATCAGCCCAGGTTGGTGGCCATCCCCAAAATGCCCAATGTTTTCCAAAGCAACACCCACAACCAAGGGACGCACTGCCAGCGCTGTCGGTAAATAATTCAAGTACTGCATTGGTCGACCAAGTGCTGTCAGGAAAATAGCAAGTGCCATTAAATGTTTCTAAAAAATAAAGCCACATATGTAAGTCCTCGCGCATACCGCGATTAATACGAACAAAATGATGAGTTCGTTTTGCCCCTTTCATGGCATCATAAAATCTCCTATTAAAAGCACGGCCGATCAGTATCACACGGGTACAAAAGTTCAGAAGCCCTACTAACGACTGTAGTCGCTTCAAAGTGACGGATTTTCGAGCCAAAACATCAGCTAACAACTCACGTAATTCGTTGATTTTAGAGCAGGGAATGCGGATCTCCATTGACAAAGTATCAATTTCCAAACCTAAATATGTTAGCTTACACGAGGGGCCCGAAGTTTTTTCAGATGCAAGCGGAACACCGAGCCGAGAACACACAGTTTCAAAAGATCGCATCCCGGTAACACAATCATTTGTATCAACCGCACCGGCAAAAAGAAAATCATCAAGATAATGTTTTACCCAGTCCAACCCACTCTCGCGCTTCACAGCCCATTCTAAAAAGCAGGCAAAAGATTCAAACAAAGAGCAAGAAATTTTACACCCCATTGGCAAGCATTTATCAACGAAATAACTATCGTCCACCTTGTAACCCAGTAAATTAAAATCCTGAGGGTGAATCGGCACAAGTCTAAAGGCTAATTTGACGTCCATTTTTCCAAGAAGGGTTCCCCTCCCCAGACGAGCGATCAAACTGGCCACAGAATCAAACGTTGAATATTGCACAGAGCAAATGTCGTCATCAATAAAACCATTTACACAGGAGTTCTCAGGGTAGGAAAGATGTGTGATTAATCGGAAACGTCCATCTGATTTTGGGACTAGGCCCAATGGCGATATTCGGAAATTATCAAAAGGTAGAGCAGAGAAAGGCCCAGAAATTCGTCCCAATTCAATTTCTTTGAACAATTTGCTTAGTAGGTCATTTTTATGATCGGAAGCAGATTTAAGATTCCGACTGGAGAAAAATACTCGGGGGCCCTTGTAATGTAATTTAAATCCCCCGAAAATCCAGCAAGGAGCTGATCAGCTGCACTTTTATTTGGATAATCCACCAACAATTCTCGCAAAACATTAACGTCTACCGGACACGAACCGAGGTGAAGCAAATCTAGACTGGCCTGACTGGCGAAAAGCAGGCACCGAAGGCCTCTGAGGGCGTAATGAACTCTGAAAATTCCCACCTCCACTCAACTGGTTGGTGAAATGCTGGGCAGCTGGCGCACGAGACTTTACACAAGACAAGAAGGGGTGGCCAGAATTACAATTCAGACAGGTATGCCTGTACTGACAAGGGTTGCGAGCACAGACCCCTTTATAATTAAAATCAAAACATTTTCTACTTGTCAGGGACTCATTTTTTTTGGGGGGGGGGGGGGTTGGGGGGGGCAGCAGGAGTATTCATATAAAGCAGCCATAACTCTGCGTCAACACTACTCCATGATAAATCTAAGCATCGTGAACGCTTTAATCTGAATTGCTCATCATAAGACTTCCAACCCAGACCTTGCATCCTACTTGCCCCAAGACGAACCATGGAAATATACTTTATCAGACCCTGTGTTTCATTGGGGTGAGCAGTCAAATAGACGGACGCGAAAACCAACATTGCATCTGTCCATTTATTGATATCTGTTAATGTTGGCCGCTTTTTACTCGAGCCAACTACGATTTTCCCGTCTATAAGACGTAAACACTGCTCTTCGTGGTCAGCCTCAGCTGTCACGTTTAATAAATTGGACAATTCAATGTACTCTCCATTACAGATTTTTGTGCGTTGGAGGGCAGAAAGGTGAACCCCCAGCGAATCTGAAACAGAAGGTATCGCCAGATTATCATTTATGAAGTCAAACTCACCCAACCCACCTCTTTCATCAAACTGAGAATCTTGGTGAAGTGAAGATCCTGCGGACAAAACATCTGTTTGAATGGCTACTGTGCTGGTGTCAACATCCTGCCGATGGATCGTATCCTGATCATGATCAGTTGTGGACGTACCGGAAACCGGAAACTACCCTACGGCCTCTCGCATACTAGCTGGTGCTCTTCCTCTTACTTCGTCGATCTCTAGGCATACTCAGTGATAAAACTGAAATGAAAACGTAATACAGATGAATGAATGACGAGCCCCCCCCCCCCCCCCCCCCCCCCCCAAAAAAAAAAAATACATAGACAGACGTGTCGTTAAATGACAGTCTAAATTCGAACTTGAATCATCATGTTATTTATGCTTTATAATCCAAAATCTTCCCATTGCAATTTTAGGCTGCGGCATTTACCAAGGCATTGTCCATTGCTATAGCTACCTCAACCCCACATCAGCAACAGGCAATGTCTTAGCATACGGGGCCACGGTTGTTATCATTGGCCAGAGGTTACAGGCTCGAAACACAAATTAAAATTAAAACATAAATAAAATAAAACAACGAGCCGCCGACCATTACAATAGGTGAAAAATGGCAAGCTCAAAAAAGTTGCGTCAACAACGAAATACACTAGACACACGGACACAACAAAATAAATTTATTCACAAGACAAACACACCGCCGACCATTACAATAGGCAAATTGGCGGACCAAAATTGACGAGACAGCGACAACACACCGAGCCGCCGGCCATTACAATAAGCCACAATGGCGAGCCCACATCAACACAGACAATGAAACAATGTACAATGAAAGCCAATACAATTTCAAAATGTGTTGAGCCGCCGGCCCTTACAATACGCAGAATGGCAGGCCCAAATTAATTAACGAAGAAAAATTAAACAAACTAAAAGAAACATTTATACTGTTGAGCCGCCAAACGTGCTACACAATTATTCCGGTTCCCGATTCCATTTTTTTAAAATGGCCTGAACCGAACGCGGCATGCATGCTAGCCGAATCAAATCCATCCCAAATTAGAAACATCATAAAACATGTGAAAATATCAACCCCCACCTAGTCGAAATTAACAACCCATAAAATAAAATGATGATTTAAATTCACTGTCATTGCCCTGTAAAACAACATGTTGATGAATTGTTTCAGCAAAACAAATTCCCACCGTTCCGAAATTCGATGAAAATTAGGAATGAAAGCGTTGCATGTAAAGGGAAGTAACCTAAAATTGTTACCCGCTAACGGAACTGCCAATCAGATACACAAAGTTCGCATTCCGTGATATAACGTGGGTTTATGGTTTAATACATAAACCCTATTATGTTTTTATCCTACTCCTTGAAATGACTTGTCAATTCGTTTTGTTCGCTAAAACGACATTTGAGACTCGTTATAACGACTTGTCAGCTCATTATAATGACTTCACAACTCATTATAACGATTTATAACCCCGTTGTAACGACTGAACAGTTCATTAGAATGACATTACAATTCATCATCGATATACAATTTGAAATAACTTCCAACTTGTTATACAAGTTAATGATTCCTCAGCTCGTACAACATATTGTTAAGCTATGCCAAATCATCATAATAACATCACAACTCATTATAATGAATACTCTTTAGAACAACTTGTCAACTTGTTATAACAGCTTCACACTTCTTTATAACATGAAATCTTTATAAAGCCAACACAATTCAATGTAACGACTTCACAACTCGTTATAAAATAGTGTCGACTTATTAATTCTTGACCACTCATTGTACTACTAATAACTTGTCAACTTGTTATATCGTATACTAAGTATACTAACTTGACAACTCACTGTAATGCTTTTCAACAAGGTTTGTTTTCACAACTTGTTATAACGACTTTTCCAATCATTATAGTGTGTCCAAAAACACGTCATAACGTTAGATGTACTCATTAAAAGGACTCCACAAATCATTGTAATGGCACAACACATCGTTTTAACAACTTCACGATTCCTCCTAATAATTTGGCAACTCATTATAACGTTGTCTGGGGCTCGCTATGATGATGTGTCAGATCATTTTAACGACTTTTCACTCATTATAGCGCCTATCCAACTCGTTATAGCTACATGCCAAATCGTTATAAAGACGCTGCAACTCGTTAAAATGACACCCCAACTCTATGTAATGACATCATAACTCTGTTCATAATAACCTGCGAACTCGCTAAAACAAAGTCTGGGACTCACAATAATGTGTCAACTACTTATAATGACGTCACGTCTTGTTATAACTATGTGTGAACAAACTTGTGAACTCATTAAAAATGACTTTCAACTCTTTATAACGGATTCAGAACTCATTACAACGATTTAGCAATCTATGGCTTTTCAACTCATTATACTGATCTTCCAACTCGTATAACATCACAACGCATTCGCAACTCATTGTCATGACTTCACTTCTTGTTATAGCGACCTGGGAAATTGATATACTGACATAACAATTCGTTATAATGATTTCACATCTCGTAATAATGACTTGCCAACTCGTTATAACGACTTGCACATTCGTTATTATGGCTTTTCCCCTCGTATTAACTAACTATAAATTCATTATGGCAGCCATTATAATAACATCACGATTCGCCAAGGTCTTTCAAATCGTTATGGCGACGTTCGTTATAATGACTTGACAACTCGTTATAATGACATGACTTTACAGCACATAAGTACTTCTATATCGGTTATAAAGACTCGTCAGCACATTATAACGACTTTATATATAACAACATTGCAAGGCATTATAAAACTTGTCAACATTAACCGACTTGTTATGTCGACATCATAACTCATTATAACAATTTTACAGTTATTTTTAATAATTTTTTCAAACCGTTTTAATGACATCACAACTCATTATAAAGATTTCATAACTAGTTATAACAGCTTGTCTTGTCCTCTAAATGATATTACAACTCATCACGAATTTACAATTCTTTATAACGACTTGCCAACTCGTTATAAAGACTTTTTGACCTGCTATAACATCAGTGCAACTCATCGCAATGATTAAACATCTTGTTATAGCGGGTTGTCATTATAAAGGATTGTTATTATAACAGGTTGTTTGCTTATTATACTGATTTATCAACTTGTTATAATTATTTCGCGACTGATTATCCTTTAGTTATATTATTTCAGCTCATAATAATGACATGACAACTTATAACAACTTTGAAAACTCGTTATAACGACAAAGCAAACACTTATAATAATTTGGTAATTAGTTATAATGACTGATCAACTCGTTATAATAATTTAACGACTGGGTTTTCATTGGTTATATTATTTCAACTCATTATAATAACATGGCAACTCATTATAATGACTTTGAAAACTCGCTATAACGACAAAGCAACCCCTTATAATGATTTGTCAATTAGTTATAATGACTGGTCAACTCACTGTAACTACTTGTAAATTCGTTATAACTACTTTACGATTCGTCAAGACTTCCCAACTCGTTAACATTACTTGTCAACACATTATAACTAATTGCCAATTTGGTATAATGACTTTACAGCTCATTATATCTCTTTGTCAAGTCAGTATAACCGTTTACCTACTAGTTATGGGGACTTCCAAACTTGTTATAATAACTTCAATACTTTCTGCCTTATCATAATGGCATCACAACACGATTTAACAACTGGTCAACTCATAACTATGACTACTCAGTTCATTATTACTTTTGGAACTCGTTATAACTTGCTAACTCGTTATAACGACTTATCAGCTAGCTATAACAACTTTACGTATTATTATAATGACCCTTCAACTCATTACAATGACCTGGCAACTCATTATAATTATTTCACATTATATAACAACGGCTTGTGAACTCGTTGTAACAGCATATTAGCACGTCATAGTCACTTCACAACCCGGAATAACGACTTTCAACTGGTCATAACGATTCCGCTTGTTATGATAACTTGCCAACTCGCCATCATGATCTTTTGACGGCCAAATTTCTTGAAGAAGAGACGATTTTGAAGTTACTGCACAAAGACATTGATATTACGCATGCGAATTCGTTGCATTATAACTGAATGAGAGCCGAACACTCCAGACACCAAACGCGTTTGACAAAAAATTCAAACAATCGAGCTCTCTCTCTCTCTCTCTCTCTCTCTCTCTCTCTCTCTCTCTCTCTCTCTCTCTCAGAGTAAAAAAGGTGCAAACTATCAGTAATATCCGTGCTTACAAAAATTGCAAACAATTACAAGATTAGCCCAGACATTTGTCTAATAAATTCGCCCTTAATGAAGATTAGGTGAGTGTAGAAGATCAAAATAAGGTTAAACTTATTTCATACGACTGACAGTTACTGATGCAGATTTTGAAGTGCGTCACGCCTTTCCTTTCGCGGTAACGGCTTTCTATGCATTTCAAATTTACTAACACAAAAAACCCTCAAAAACAATGACAGCATTCTGGATTTGTATTATCTGAACGTTTTGAGAATGTATAACTCCTTTTTCTCTGATAACAGCTTTTTAGATTTGTGAGTCCAAATCGTCTCAGAAGTAGAAATTTAATATTCTTAATAAAATACACTTAGGGAATTTAAAATGCTTTACTTGTGTGATTTCAAACTGAATATATGTTAGATTTTACAAATGACCTTGTTTGGTACTTATGAAAAGGATTGGTTAGGGGTCCCCGCTTAAATGCTTAACTAGCATCTCTTTGTTACTTGTTAATTTGAATCTTGGCCAGTCATTCCATTCCTGGACTCTGCCGTGCGTGCGCTTCCATGTTTCAGCGAACTGGAACCGGTTTGTCTTCTCATTTATTTAGTACACGGACACAGAAGTGTTGGTTAAATTAGCAAGATAAGAATCTATGGAGTATACTTAAAAGATAAGACAAGAACCGGTTTGTCTTCTCATTTATTTAGTACAAAGACACAGAAGTGTTGGTTAGATTCGCAAGATAAGAGTCCATGGAGTAGATTTAAAAGATAAGTGAATACGCACGATCGGCCGAATGCACAAATGGACGACCGCACAAGTCGATAATATGTACGACTTTTTGTGGATATGTACAATCTGGTAGGATTCGTTAAAGCTGCAGAAGTTGGTTTGGAACCTAATTGGGTATACATTATTTATTTTTTAATGAACGTGGGCGGTCGTCTAAGTGCACAAATGAACGCTTAACAAGTAGATGGTATTCACAGTTTTTGTGGATATATATCGGAGTGGTCTTGTGAGAACTGAAAAGGTTTCCCTCAGTCACAATCTGTATATCGTATTGAATGAAGGAGTGACCAAACAAATGAGTGAATGAATTAACGAGGTGAAGATAGACGATCAACTAAATAAATAAATTACTGAACAATGAGACAAATTACTTGGAGAAGTGAACGATGACCGAATGAATGGATAACCGGACAAATGGAGGAGCGAACAAGTGAACAAATGAATGAATGAGTGAAAAAGGTTGATAATGAATGAAAATGAATGAATGGATGAATGAATGAATGAATGAATGAGATAAACAAAGAAAGAGAGAAAGAAAGAAAAAAAGAAAGAAGGAAATTTTAATATACAATTTAGGCCGCGATCGACCTTGCCATGATTCCAAATACAAAAAGGCAACCTCTGAATCACAGAGAAAGACTTGTAATGTTTCGTTTCGGTGTTTTCTATTTTTCTTGATCATAAATGGTGCTCTTGTAAATGTATATCGTTAACAGTTGCTGTTGTTGCCTTCAGTATGCAATTTAGAATGCAATTTTAGTTGCAATTTAAGCCAAGGCCGACCTGTCCATGATTCCGAATATAAAGAGGCCATTCTTGTATCACAGAGAAAGACTTGTGATTGTTTCGTGCCGAATGTTCCTTTTCTTTCTTAATCAGAAAGGGTGCTCTTGTACGTGTATATCATTAACAGTTACTCTTGTTGTCGAGTGGATTAAAGCTTCAAGTCGCAGCCACCAAATATCATTCCTCACAGTGGCTTCCGATCAAGTCTTGGTTTGGCAGCCAAGATCCGATCAGACACCACTGCGAGATCCAACGGTCGCCATGATGTATTAAAGCATAAATTAGAAGAGTTCTCAAAACAGTACTGCAGATTTTTTTTCTTAATAATAAAGGGTGCTCTTGCACGTGTGTATCATTAACAGTTACTGTTGATGCCGAGTGGTTAAAACTTGAAGTCGCAGCCACTAAATATCATTCCTCACATTGGCTTCCGATCAAGTTTTGACTTGGCAGCCAAGACCTGAACAGACACCACTGCGAGGTCCAACGCTCGCCATGGTGCATTAAAGCATAGATTAGAAGAGTTCTTAAGACACTACTGCAGACTGGAGCATTGATCAGATCAATTCTTAACTCTCACTTTGCTTCATCCACCCAACCATCCCTTCCTTCAACACACCCAGCCACTCGAAATGAATGAATGAGTTTTCCTATTTGTTCTTAATCATAGAGGGTGCTTCTGTTAACGCAGATCATTAATAGTTACTGTTATTGCCAAGTATCATTCCTCACAACGGCCTCCGATCAAGTCTTTGGAGTCCATGTTAAGAACATCAGTACAGCAGATCGGAGCACCGATTAAATCAATTCTTAACTCTCACTTTGACTCATCCACTCAATCATCCATCCATCCACCCAGTCATTCGGAATGAATGAATGAATGAATGAATGAATGAATGAATGAGCCCAAGCATCCATCCTATTCGTTCTTAATCATTAAGGGTGCACATGTTAACGCATATCATTAACAGTTACTGTTGTTGTCGAGTGCATCAACAAGTCGCAGCCATTAAACATCGTTCCTCACAGAGGCCTCCGATCAAGACTTTGCAGTCCATGTTAAGAACATCAGTACTGCGGATCGGAGCACCGATTAAAGCAACTCTTAACTCTCACTTTGACTCGTCCACTCAATCATCCATCCATCCACCCAGCCATTCGAAATGAATGAATGAATGGATGAATGATTGAATGACTGAAAGAATGAACGAGTGAATGGGTGAATTAGTGGGAACTCAATCATCCATCCATCCACCCAGCCATTCGAAATGAATGGATGGATGTATGAACGATTGAATGAATGAATGAATGATTGAATGACTGAACGACTAAATGAGTGAACGAATGAAAGGGTGAATTAGTGGAAACACAAATAGATAAACTGATAGCTGAGAAATCAAATAAATAAACAGACGAATGAATGAATGAATGAATGAATGAATGAATGAATGAATGAATGAATGAATGAATGAATGAATGAATGAACGAATGAATGAATGAATGAATGAATAATTGAATGATTGAACGACCGACAGAATGAATGGATAAATGGGTGAATTAGAATTAGTGGAAACACAAACAGATAAACAGATGGCTGAGAAGTCAAATAAATAAACAGACGAGGGAGTGAATGGATGAATGAAAGAATGATTGACTTAACTGACTTTGAAACATGTGCAAAGGAGCAGCTTGAGCGTTGTGTGGAGGACATTAAATCCTGGATGACTGAAAATTGTCTTACCCCAACAATTATCAAAAACATCTAAACACTCTCTTAGCATTGACTCAAACACCGTTTCTCCGTCCGCCACTGTTCGTAACTTGGGATATTTCATGGACGAACAGTTGTCGGCGGAAAGCATGTCAATATGATTTGTAAATCTGCATTCTTCCATCTTAGAAATATCGGCAGGGTGGGTCCAGTGATGGACGAGGGGACGGCTAAACAACTAGTCCATGCTTTTGTAACCAGTCGTTTGGATTATTGCAACTCCCTACTTTTCGGATGTAAACGATCACTATTGCGGCGTCTGCAACTTATTCAGAATTGCGCAGCAAGGATAGTCACACGACGAAAAAAATTCTGCCACATAACCCCCGTGCTGCTTGAATTGCACTGGCTCTCTGTAGAAGAGAGGGTGGAATTCAAAATCCTTCTCGTCACATATAAAGCTCTTAACGGCATGGTACCGTCCTATGTGACAACTCCTATCACGAGATACACACCTGCAAGATCTTTAAAGATCACGTGCGTCCAACAACTTGACTCACACTTTTCGAAATGCCACGGCAGTAGGCAAACGGCCCTTCTCGGTTGCGGCACCATTTTTATGGAACCGTCTCCCTGATCACCTGAAGGCACCTCAATCTCTTACGAAATTTAAATCGTCACTAAAGACCCACCTCTTTACGCGATCTCCTGTATATAACTAATAGACAGCTCACACAACACATTTGTTTATTTATCAGTGTAAAGCCTGAGAGCACCTTGGTGGATTCACGGCTATAAACTATATTATTATTATTATTATTATTATTATTATTATTATTATTATTATTATTATTATTATTATTATTATTATGACTGAACGACTGAACGAACGAATGAATGGGTGAGTTAATGGAAACTCAATCATCCATCCATCCACCCAGTCACTCGAAATGAATGAATGGATAAATGAATGATTGAATGAATGAATGAATAAATGATTGAACGACCGACAGGATGAATGAATGAATGGGTGAATTAGAATTAGTGGAAACACAAATAGATAAACAGATGGCTGAGAAGTCAAATAAACAGACGAACGACTAAATGAATGAATGAATGAATGAATGAATGAATGAATGAATGAATGAATGAATGAATGAATGAATGAATGAATGAATGAATGAATGAATGAATGAATGAATGAACGAATGAATGAATGAATGAATAAGAACGAATGAATGGGTGAGTTAATGGAAACTCAATCATCCATCCATCCATCCAGAATTAGATAGATATATGGCTGAGAAGTTAAATAAACATACGAAAGGTATGACCAGTGCCTGAATCAATTGAGTCGACGAAGCTTGCAAGGTAGTTTATTTATATTTTTGCTATAAAATGTTTCGTGACGCTCTCATTACAAAGAAAGAAGAAAGAAAGAATGAAAGAAAGAATGAAAAAGAAAGTATGAAAGAATGAATGATTGAATAATTGAATGACTGAACGGTTGAACGAATGAATGGGTGAGTTGATGGAAACTCAATCATCCACTCATCCATCCTGAATTAGATAGATAGATGGCTGAGAAGTCAAATAAATAAACAGACGAATGTAGGACCAGTGCCTGAATCAAATGAGTCGACGAAGCTTGCAAGGTAGTTTATTTATATTTTTGCTATAAAATTTTGCGTGACGTTCTCGTTACAAAGAAAAAAGAAGGAACGAATGAAAGAAAGAATGAAAAAGAAAGTATGCAATTTAAGAATGCAATTTTAGTTAATTTTCGTGACGCTCTCATTACAAATTAGTCATGGACTTCCACCCAGATTCATCCACCTACCCGCCCAGCCGCACACCCATCCACCCACCCAACATTCGATAGTTAGAGTGCCAAATAAATAAAAGGATCAACGAATGAATGAAAGAATGAGCGAATGGACGAGCAAATGCGCGAATGAACTAGAGAAAGAGAATTTACTGCCACCAGTAAATTCAAGTCTGTGTGAAAAGGGTTAAGATATAAGGAATAAACTATAAAGAAAGAGAATTCATGTAGGCTTATTTTTCGGGAGTAAAATATTTTTGAACAAATCAGAAATGGGTTTTCGTTAGCAGTATTTACTTTATTCATACAGGAATCAGAACATTTTTATAAGAAACCAGAAATGGCATATATGTGACCAGCACTCAAAGGGTTTGATACACGAATCAGAAATGGACATTTTTGGCTCTGCCCACTAATTTGAATGATGAAATGCATTCATAAACTTTAGAAATGCATTAAGGTGTAATAAAATGCATTTCCCAGTCTTTCTGAATAATGCCCCCATATTAAGATCTTCAGAGGGTTAAAATATTCCCTTTAAATACTGCATTTTAATCCTTTAAATGGGGGCGCAGTGGCTCAGTTGGGAGAGGTGCAGGTTGCAAGGCATGAGGTCCTCACTCTGTCCTTGGGCAAGGCACTTCACCCCATTGCCTACGTGGATGGCGCTGTGTACTAAAGAGTACTGCACATAGATGGTGCACACGTCTTCAACCAATGCTAACCCTGCTTGTGTGGAGTTAGTATGTGGGGGATCTGACAGTTGCTCGTTGTTGCCCGGTGGTTCTTCCCGGGTACTCCGACTTCCTCCACCTGAAAAAAACTGTCGTGGTCATGATTAGCCACTGTACAGAAATATGTGACATTAAACACCAATAAATAAATACTCCTTTAAAAAATGAGCTCAATCCAATAAAGGGCCATAAGCTATGTTTTTCAAGCAAAAATGAAAAGGTAATTAAAACTGAATAGACGTTTCTGCGAATAATGTTGACCGATTTTCACCGTTATGTTGGCTAAAGGGTTAAGAATCCCTTACTTTGGGAGGCACACTGAAAGGGTGTCCCATTCCACATAGAATTAAATGTTAAGAAAATAAAGCGAAAAACATGAAGTTTCTCAGCTGACAGTACCTGCTTTTGCACTCCGGAGGGATGGAACGGCACAAATCAGAGACATTCTCTTAATGGAACATTGGCACCAAAGGTTTCTGCACTCTCGATGAGACTGAGCCGAGCGCAATGAAAGACTATAGAACTCCTCTAACAAATGAGTTTTAAACAGTCATAGCACTAACACAGTTAATAGTACAGTCGACCATGTCAGTATTGCATTGTTACCGGCACCCTGACAGTTTTGTGATAGGTTTCAACAATTATTCAGTGCAGTTTTATGGAAAGGGTTAAGTTTATTCTGCCTGAAATAAAATATGTGCAATCCACATTGAAGTCTTGAGAGGGTTAAAAGCATTGAACTCAATAAGATAGGTTTCAACAAATTTTACAATTATTCAGTGCAGTTTTATGGAAAGGGTTAACTTTATTCTGCCCGAAATAAAATATGTGCAATCCACATTGAAGTCTTGAGAGGGTTAAAAGCATTGAACTGAATAATTTATAATTTATTTCCTCCCGAAAAAAAATCGAATTGTCCTTTCAAATGATGAAGCATTTGTTCTCCATTTTATACATCTGTGGCATCGCATTCTGAGTAGATGCTTAATGCTCCGGTTTTGGAGAAATTTTACTAGCTGTTAAGTCTTCCTCTAGTATTTAGCATGGCGTCCCCTGGTACTGGGGCGGCGGAACGATTTTTAAAGTGGGGGTGGGGGTGGGGGGGGGCAGGATTGGGCGATGGATTGTCGTCGGTATGACGGCCGACCATGGTTCAGCCCGTGATACGAAAATTTTAAATTCCAGGGTCCGAAACCCATTTCCTTGCATCTGAGCGGATATTTTGAGATTTTTCAGATGTATTTAAAAGATTTCACACTTTGAGAGCCGTTAAAAAACGTCGGTAAAGTATACAGGTGAGGTCTGTTTATCAGATTTGGTCGTAACGACCAAAGCTGATAAATAGACATCACCTGTATGCGTTACCAGACGTTAACAGCAATTATACTGTCTGTGGATTATCTTGTCGGCATGGGGATGGCTTTTGTGCTTGTATGTCTGTAAGATTACGATCTATTTCAGTTAATCGTTTTTTAACAGACTGTATACATTTTAGCATTTGCTGCCACTTACTGCAAAAAAATGATCCGAAATCCACCGAAACTGAACCAGTACGAGAGAAACATAGCTGGTGGTGAAAATATGGGTGAGGCTCTGGATCCGCTCCTTGTTTCACCAGTCATTGGTTGTGTTAAAATATATGCATACAAAAAAACATGGCCCGGCCAGGCCCGGCAAAAAAAGTGGGTGTGGGGGGGGGGGGAGGTGGGGTGGGTGGGTGGGTGGCTGAAGCACCCCCAGGTTTCGCCGCCCCTGTGGTAGGATTGACGGATACCCTACCATGGCGCCTATTGTCGCCATGCTGTATATTCCACTCTGCAGTATGAACCAACTACTGATTAGGGTTCGTTAAAATAAATATATCTGCAGTGTGTATACATGGGGGGGGGGGGGGGGAGGAGGGGTTAGATGGGTATGTGCATATGTGGTGGACTGGTGGGGGCAAAGGCTATGTTTGGGGCAAATCCCCCTCCACTGTAGCGCCGCCACTGATTTGATTACAGACAGCTGCTCCAAGGCCATATGCTATAATTGTCTGTCGCATTATTCACTTGCCTACCATCACCTTAGTTCCAAAGAGATAGGGTATTGCACCTGAAGTGGCCTGGCTCAATGTAAGGGTGGCGTCAAGATTTGGGGAGGATTTTTTGGCACCAAGAAGGGTGTCTTTCCTTTCCTACAGGAGTCTATGGAGTTTATGCTACGGCATTCTCTAACAAACTCAAACCAACAATAAAGGAGAAAGTTCTCCCGACTGGGGGGGGGGGGGGGGTAGACCTCCCGTACACGGAGGCGCCACCTCTGAATCAATGGTTGACGTATTGGACTCCATGTCGAAAATCGTAGATTTGATCCTGACCCGAGTCATCAGCCTTGGGCAAGAGAGTTAACTCTAATTGTCTGGGTGTAAGCTGCAATGCTGACCCTTTGTGCTGATTAACAAATTGGAGAATCGGTATTTACTCAGCGTAGCAAGATACTTTTCCCCTAGTATAGTGTCCCCCCCCCCCCCCCCCCACACACACACATACACACACGTACACCTGTAAGGTTGCCAGGCCCGATAAGATCCTCCCTGTTCAAGATTTTGTTCAACGCCAACAGTCAGAAACAGATATTTCACGATATGCCTTCATTTAGACACAATCTACACTTTTAATCGGTGGAGTGTAGAATAATTTTGGCAAGTAAAAACGTCTTGATTTATAATTTTTCTGTTGCAGTTCATCGGAGAGTTACCCTCGGCACTCTCCGATAAATTGTAACAAAACAAATCCATTTTAATAAAATATCGCGAGATAGTAGTAGAGTATGAACAGTATGAGAAGAAAAAGAAACTTTATAAGATACGAAAACTTTTTAATCAAGCCCAAGGATAAGCATATATTGCACTGACCCATAATTTATTATTTATTTATCTATTGGTGTTTAAGATCACATACTTGTTGTGGTCATGACTTATCATGTTCCTGGCCAGGAAATCGGCCGCTTGTGTTCAAAGGGTTAAACTGCTTGGAGTAGAGAAATTTTTGGGGTGTGAAGAATCCGTAGGACCAGTAGAATGGAATGGGCCAAACAACTGCAATCAATTCGGTCACATGGTACGATATGGAGACGCCCACTATAACACTGTCGGTAATGGGAAAACACAGATTCCAAATTTAAAAAATGAAAAAAAAAAAAATCTTCTCCAGAACTACCGGTCAGAATGTTTTGATATTTGGTATACACTATCCTAAAATGGATCCGATTCAGATTTGTTCAACTCATGTGCTCAACTGATTTGGAGGGGTGGGTGGGGGCAACAGAGGTACGAAGGCCCAAATTTTTAACTTGTGCAATATGAGGAAAATTCTTCAATAATCTTAAGATCTACCAGTCAGGCATTTTATGTTAAATATACATCATCATAGGCGGAGAGATTCATGTTTGTTCAAATAATGTCACTGGGTTCCCATTTGGACTGTTTGTTGTTGTGTCCTCTTCTGTGTCGAACTCCAGTGTCAGATGGACACTCTTTCCTCTTGCCCGGAGAGTCCAGTTAAGAGTGCAAGGGACGCCCTGAGCTGCCAAAGCTTTCTGTAGCTTAGTTGGGATATCCAAACTCGTCATGGCGATTTCACGTCTTTACACTTCAAAGTCAAGAGTGAGAGTGAAAGAGTAGGCAGTCCCAGTTCAATGCCTTTGTTCTCGAAACATATCATTCACCGCCCAAGTGTTGCAGAGCTTAAGGTGATATTTGTTGAATAAAATACAGCATATGTTCTTATCAACTCTTCGAAATATATCACTTCTTTTAAACAAAGGGGTTCCCCGCGGGAACCCCGGGACGTGAAGCAGTGCCTGTTCACTTCAGTAAACAGACTCTGTTTTATTGGTAAAATGGGACTCAGTTACCAATGCTTGGGAGGTGCAAACCCTCTCTAAAATGGGCAACATGGCTTATTAACACTCACCCCTGATCTTGAGTTGATACTCATGTTGTGGTCATGGTTAGCCAGGCTTGGCATTCTTAAAAATGCAGGAGGGCTAAAAATTGCTCTCCTCACATGGACTAGGGGAGCGATAGGGGAGCGATTGCCTCACCAAGCTTACATAAGCTAAAAGTGGCAAAATGAAGTTGTACTATTAATGAATTCTGTCTAGTGGACTTTGTACAGTTTATTTGGTGCTGCTAACATGGTAGTCTCTGTGAGACGGCTACACTGCCCCTACCACACCTCCGGGCCTTGGGAGGGGCAATGTGGCCATCTCGCAGAGACCACTAACTAGCAGAGATCTGAAAAGCTGTGGGTTCTAGAAATAGGCTGTTGTGGTAATCATTATTTTCTAAGGTTAGGAGAGCTAATTTTCGCCCTGCTCAATTTTTTTAAGGCGAGCAGTAGGCGAGTGAATAAATCGCTCTCCTGAAAATACCAGGCCTGATTAGCTATTGTGCAAAAATATGTGACCTTAAACATCAATAAATAAATAAATAAACAAACAAGGGAGTGACATCATAACTATGTCGTTCCCGTCCAGTAGGCGCATAGAACACATTGGAACTCATGGGACGATGTGGCAAAGATAAATACATTGTACCGGATCCTGTGCATTCATTGATCTCACTTTCACCGTTGACTTCAAAGCATGCAGACCTGCTAATTACCATGACAGCTAACCTGGAAATCCAAATTAAACTTCAGAAGGCTCTGTCGGCCCTGGCCGCCTCTTGTCCCATCAACTGGACTCTCCAGACGATAGGCAAGGCCGTCATCTGACGCTGGAATTTAATAATGCAGTAGAGGAAATCACCACCACACCACCTTCGTCGGGGAAAGGTAACACCCTTTGTGAGAGGATTCTCTCTCACACTGGTCCTCACCCGAGGGAGTCCGTAGGCCCTGGAAAGAGGAAGAAGAAGAGCCCATCGACCAGACGCTGAGATACCCGACGACTGGAAGATTTTCTGAGAAGGAAGAAGGAAGAGATGTAGGAGAAGAAGAATTTCCCCACCTGTATCTCCCATACACACCCAGCCCCCTCCCCTCGGGGACAACCTGGAGGATGGTGACGTTTTCAGTGAGGCAGAGGCGGAGATGGATACTGGATCTCCGAAGCCCTCTACTCCAATCTCTCCCCATCCTCGGGAACCAGGATTTCAGGACCTCATGAAGGCCTTGGAAAGCTTGAGAGTGGAAGTCAGAGAAGCCACCAGAGAGGCAAAGGAAGGCACCGACAGATCGGAAGCATTGTTGGCAGAGCTCCACACCCAGAAAACTCTCGAGGTAGATAGGACTAGACCCTTCCACCTAAGTCAATCCTCTAACGCCAACAGCTCAACAACACGAACAGTCACTACAGTCTCACCATCACAACCTCCTCCACCACAAAAAGAAAAACAAGAGACATTAATGCCGCTAAACAGCCAAAGAGGGTCGAAGGGGGCTTGTCCCAAACCGTGCCCTCGGCGCGCGAAATCATCAATTCATCAACTCAAGTGAAAGATTGGGTAAGCAGACCTGGCATTCTTTAGGAGCACAGGGGTGCTGCACGCCTACTGCACGCCTAGAAGAAAAAAAAACTGAGGAGGGCAATTTTTTGCACCGCTTGATTTTCTGGAATGCCAGACCTGTTTGGGATTGCCTTTAAACTCTATTATCATTTCGTCCCCTGAGTTTCAATGTGTTCTCTGTGCCAGTAGGCACAGAGAAGACATTGAAACTCGGGGGACGATTTGTCAATAATAATATTAATAATTCAATGTTAACGTCTAGGATCCACTGCAGTGCTCTCTGACTTACATTATTACCCCGTATCAAGGTGTTCACACCCTTTGTTGCATTGATTTGCAATAATTCATGATCCATTGTGTGTCGCATTTCGAGTGAAAGAATTGAATGCAATATTTTGAATAAGGAGAAGATGTGTGTGCCAATGTTTCCACTATGTAGCTGAATGCAGTACAATTTTTCAGTCACAATATTAATACCTTGAAGTGAATTTTACCAAAATAGTTTTTGCATTGAAAATTTCAGGTGCAATTGCACTCCCAAGCAATCTGAGGAGGGCAACTGTTTTGCACTCTTTGATTTTCTAGATTGTCAGGCCTGGGTAAGAGAGAAAGAACACACATGTTATGTAAACCCAATCATGAAAAGTTTTCAGGATTTAAAACTTTAGTGGAGAAGTACTGATTGGGTAGATTTACGGACTTTATAGTGGCACAATGAAGAAAATAGTTATTTATATTGTTTTGTGTAATTAATGTACTTTCAAAGAATGCATGTTTTCCGAATTCAAAAACAAAAACAAAAATTTTCGATGAGACAAAAAATTAATCCGAAAATATCGAAACCAAATCAAGTATTGTTGAAAGCTTTCATTGAACATGAAAAACTCGTATGCTGAAAGGCTTCACACACGGACTCGCTTTACAAAATTTAGAAGATGGTTACAGTCTAGAATTCAAAGAAAGACAGCTTCTGTATCTTTAGAAAATGAAGTTGACTTGTCACAGTATTTGTAAATTTAAAATGAAAATATAAAAATTTTAGATTGGTGGTATATCGTGTATCAACAAAACGAAGCTTACTTTTGAACACGGATGCTTACCAAATAAGACAAATGAAGAACTGTTTAACCCTCAACCCTTTACCCAACGAATCGGCCGCATCCGCCTGCGTAGTATGCAAATTCAGCAGTTGAAAAAATATCATTTTTTAAAAAAAATTCAACAAAACCATATCATGTGACCCCTCGCTGGAACGAGCTCATCGAGCTCGTTCCAACGAGGGGTCACATGATATGGTTTTGTTGAAATTTTTTGAACAAACTGAAAAAAATGATATTTTAAATAATAAATTTTGATATCGTCTGCGTTGGGTAAAGGGTTAAGCCCTCAGGTTAATTAATGATGTAAAAACACTATCAAGATAAATGCACCAACCAGTCAAGTTCGTTTTACCTAACATTATAAAAAACAGTTTGAGGATAACTGGAGGTGGGGTGAGTTTACTATAAAAAAGCAAGATATATTGCTGATGAAAAAAGAATATTTAAAATAACTCTAAGAGATGTCAAAATGACTTCTTGTATTAGTTTTGTTGGTATATTTTAAAACACGTGTTTCACAGGGATATAGCAGCTGTTGTCCCAGTATTTGCCAGATGATTATGCAAATGCTGGCCGTGTCATAGATGAAATACTTGTATCATTCACGAAACACATGCGTAATTTCTAATGAACTCCGTGCATTACTTAGTTGTTTATCTCAGGGATTACGTGCGGAATAAACAGGTAATTGTGTTGCAAATACACAGAAAGTCACACGCGTGTGTCGTTCTGTGTTCATTACGCACGTTCACTGCTATAAAAACAATTATCAGAAGGACACTCAGCAATTCATTTAACAACTGTCAACACAAAGAACGCATTTTATCGCCAACCAAATTTGCGAGGGGAACCCGTGTTACTATTTCGTCCTCTTAGTTCCAATGTGTGCTATGTGCCTTCTGGCACATAGAACACCTTGGAACTCAGGGGACGATTTCAGCTATCGCTGGCGATTCAAATTGTAATTGTGTTATACGGTGTCTTGGCCGATATTTTTTCCCTTAGATTCTACCACGGGAATTGTGAGACTTTAGGGCCCGAAACATCACACAACACGAATTTCGCCTTTATTGTGACACTGGGGAATTAGTTCTCATGCTTGGCTTGTGACTGGGGCATCCATGGACTGATGGTTGACCCGGAGAGAGAGGAAATACTTCCTTTAAAACTTTAATCACAAATTTATGCACACAAATTTATAGAAGACTTCGCGACTCTCCATTACCAATGTTTTAGTTTAAACAATATTTATTCAAGATGATGTTATATGTATACATTACATAGCAATACAATATATTATCAAAAAACAAAAAGAAAAAAAGAAGTTTTGCTAGCAGTATACGAGATAACAATGACATTGATAATTAGATTTATAGATAAACTAGGATTCGACAGGAAGCCTTAGGCTTATGTGAGTCGTCTCCTACGTTTTATGGAACTTTTCGTAAAGATGATGGCAATGATAGGTAGTAACAGGTGAAACATGTATATCGCAGCCCAGTGGGTGAGCACTAGCGGGCCAATGAATCTGGTTGAGTCTCTGACCTTGAACAAGCGCACCACCGGCCCGCATCATACTACGTGAGCATTCTAGATGCGTACGTACAGTCACCTGCAACTACATAATGGCTCAATTTCCTTTACATCAGCAAGTGCAGCTGGGGAGTGCCGGCAGCTCTTCAGAGAAAAAAAATTGAAAAAAACGATTTATACTAATTTCATGATTAGAATAAGTTGACCAACAAGCTCAGTCCCTTAGGCAGCGATATACGCGATTGTCTAAACTACACATACGGGAAATCAGAAGTGGTCTAACCGATAAAAAAATAGATGAATAAAAAGATGAAGTCAAAGAGTAAAAAGATACAAGAAGAAGAAGTAAAATAAAGAAGAAGGAGAAGAAGAAGAAGCCATCCCGAATACATGGTGCATTGTCTTTCGATAAAGTTGAATAGAAAATAAGATCTTGAATTTAAGATACTCTATCAGTAACTAGATAGTAAAATTATGGTACATTGCCTTAATCGCGCGGACACCTAGAGAGGAATTGTTAATGAAGGTTAAGCATCTTCAAGAAAAAAACAAAAAAAAAACAAAAACAGGTGTCATCACTCGTCAGAGGAACCGGCCACTCTGTAAGATGAAGTCTTGCACTATATCAAAAATTAGCCTATTCTCCTCGTTACTGAAAAATTCTGAGCCAAAAAGAAGTGTAGTAGTATCTATAGTGAAAGGGAGTAAATTGATGGTTCTATTGCGTGCGTTAGGAAACAATGGACAATGAAGAAGGAAGTGTTCTGGAGTCTCAAGTTCACCACACTGACAAAAAGGACTAGGTGCGAGATGATTATCGTATAAGTGGGCATTAAGGCTGCTGCAGTGTAACCGCAGTCTACAGTGGTAAATTTTAGCTGTGCGAGATTTCGCGCCATTGTAAAATGATGGTGATCGGAGTTTGCCACAATTCAAGAAGGTCTTAAAAATACTCAGTGACGAATTCTCGCGAACAGATAAAGGCAGGTTATTCCACTGATCAGTTACATTAGGAATGAAAGAGGATTGGTATAACTGTGTGCGACAAAATGGAACCCTGAGGTTATGGCGCGTTCGAATATTGAGTGATGGGTTTATTGAGGATATGAGAGGTGGAACTTTATTGGCAATATGAGGAGGTATTAAGTGGTGATGCATTTTAAAAAACTGCACGAGCTTATGTTTTCGGCGTCTTTCTTGTAAAGTGTCCCAACATGTTTCGGAGTATACTGAAGACTTACCAGCACTAATTGTTGCTCCTGTAACTATTCTTGCTGCACCGATCTGGATTTTTTCCAAGTCGGCTACTTGTCCTGACGAGCAATTATCCCAAATAGTATCAAAATATTCCAGTAAAGGTCTGACAAAGGCAAAGTATATCTCTTCTAAAACATATCTATCAAGCTCGAATTTGTGTTTCCGCAACAGTCTAGTCGAGACCAGGCTTTGGAACAGATATATTCAATGTGATTAGTCCAAGTACATGTTGTATTTAGTACAACCCTTAGGTGCTTATGAGAATTGACTTCACTTATTTGAGCACCACCTAAAAATAAGGGTGGATGGGCAGTTGTGTTCATTTTGCACGATATAACCATACTCTCAGTTTTTTGGGGATTAAATTCGACTAACCATGTTTTTGCCCAGTGCTCAATTAAAGCTAGATCATGGTTAATTAAATTGGAGGCTTGATTTGGATTTTCTACAATTAGATATAACGAGGTATCCTCTGCAAAAAGGCGTATGCTACTGAGTAAATTTTCGGTTATGTTGTTAATGTAGATAAGAAATAGTAATGGTCCTCGTATAGAACCTTGAGGGACTCCGGCATTTATAGGGCGCCGCGGGGAAGCCTCTGAACCCACAACTACGCGTTGGGATCTATCTGAGAGGTACGATTTTAAGAACAGCAACAAATCACCCGAGACACCAATACTCTCCAACTTATGAACGAGACCAACATGCCATACCTTGTCAAAGGCCTTACTGACATAACAAAAAAACAACCCTAACTTCTTTTCCTTCATCGAGAGCTTTACACAATTCATCATATATATCAGTTAGCTGAAGGACCATAGAATCACCTGGTGTAAAACCTGACTAAAATTGGCTAAGAGCGCTCGAGTCTTCCAGGAATTGCCATAATCGTTTAAAGATACATTTTTCAAAGACTTTACCAAGGCAACTAATCAGAGATATGGGACGATAGTTACTGACTACGTTCGCGGGTGGTTTTTTCAAAACTGGTGAGACATTAGCCCTTTTCCACAATGACGGAAAATACGAATTGTTTAGCAATATAGTGAATAAAATCGATAGTGGTTCGCATAAAGAGACTTTACATTCTTTAAGAAGACGTGGGCTGACAAGATCAGGACCCGATGCTTTGGACACCTTCAGTGTGACTGGGGCATCCACGGACTGATGGTTGACCTGGAGAGAGAGGAAAAACTTCCTTTAAAATTTTAATCACATAACTGGAGTGTCGCTTTCCAGCTATGCACACAAATTTATAGAAGATTTCGCGACTCTCCATTACCAATGTTTTCCATTGACAACACGGACAATTTAACCAGCTATTGTTTGGAGCCGGTTCCAACATATCAATAGTCTTAGAAACAATTGCTTTATATCTAATACGCTATTAATACTAACCAAGACCCGCTATAGAAAGTATACATTTAATCCCAACTCTACAATGTGATTGTGAACAATTAATATAGCTATAATACACTGCTGACAATAAATGGAGATTAACCTATTATTCATAAAACCATACGACTTAAAGATTCGCAATAATAAACTATATGCAATTCAATGTGGTGATTAATCTCCTGTTTTCGTAACATTTCTGTACACCGTAGCTCAAAATTAAAAGAAATAAAACACTTTATATTTTTACATATCTTACACCGAGTCACCCTATAACAATACCCTCCGATCTGAAAACCTTTGCTCCATCAAAGAAGCATATTTTATCAACTTGTACCTTTTACTCAAGTACATTGTATTTCGAACAACAATACCATCAACTCATACCTGAAACTTTGTTTCCGAACGTGAAAGCCATATCACATTTCATTACACTCACATACCAAGTACTGTACTGCTCTTTCTTAACTGACCACTATGTATCTAATATTTGAAGGAGTGGGTGGTAGTGGGTGGTACAGATCTTACCTTTGAACAAACAACATAAGCTACAAAATTTTACTGTTGTATACCTTTATTCAAGTAACATCAACATTGCACTTATTACAAAATAAACCATCACGTTCATCATAACCTAATAAGCACAAACACGGAAAACTTTCTAAAATTTAAAGGGCAATTTACACAAGTATAATTACATTAAGAGTTTTAAAGGGCGTCGTCGTCTCTTACCAGTCTGTGTCCTGTAAATGTGAAATTCTCTTATAAGTGCTGGAGAAATATTGTCTTCTGGTTCTTATGTTTTCTCCTTACAGTCAACCCATTTCACCCAATACTGCTTCTTGCCATTTATGTATTTGACCTTGATTAATTTCTCCACTGGAAACATTTTTCTAGTGGGCTTAGTGGACCATTTCTGCCATCATTGCTGCTGTCATTAACTGGCTGTGGCCTTTTATGTACTGGTTGTTGTACTGGTAATTGTGATGCATGTATCAGATCATTACTGGACTTTGGTTTTTGTACCGTAGTGGTTCTACTATCTTCCAGATCCCTGTATGGTTTCAATCAGTTAGCATGACATGGACCATAAACCCCTTAGTTGTTGTCAGCATTCCTTATATAGTAGGTGTTGTTTGGTCCAACATTAGTTATGTAAAATGGACCATGTCATTTATTGTATAGCTTTTCGGAGAGTCCTTTGGGTGTCAGTGGTGTGTATTTCAAAACCATATCTCCCACTTTGAATTTCGGTTCTGCTGTGTTTTTGTCATGGTAGCTCTTACTCCTTTCCTGGGCCTGTTTTACATTTTCCTGTGCAATTTTTCTAACTGCTTGCAACTTCTCTCTATTATCTTCAATATAGTGCTGAATACCCTTGGGCAGTTTATCTTTTGGTATAGCAGATGCATCAAATGGCAAGTTCATTTCCTGTCCAAATAGCATTTTGAATGGAGAAAATCCAGTGTTCTGAGTGGAAGGACTCATCCGAAAGGCCATCATAATGCCAGGAAGAAAAGTATGCCAGTTGTTCTGCTGTTTATTCACATACGCCCTTAATGACAGCTATTGTGCTGTTCCATCTTTCACACGACGAATTTGTTTGAGAATGGTATGCTGAATTGAAGTGTCTGGTAACTTTGAAAAGTTGGCAAATTGCATGCACCAGTTTGCTCATAAAATTTGCACCTCGGTCAGACAGTATAGTATGTGGTGCACCATACCTGCAGAAAATTTCGGTGTACAAAGTATTGGCAATCTCCGTAGCTTCTTGAGACTTTCATGGGACTGCCTCGCACCATTTTGATAAACTTTCCACTGTTAAGAGATTGTACTAATGTCCTTATGTTGTTGTAGTTATTGGACCTAAGATATCGATGTGCCATCTGTCAAACAAGTTTTCCACTGGAAGTGAATTGAGTGGCGCATCTTTACCATGAAATTTTCTCTTGCTGCGCTGACATGCATCACACGATCGAACATAATCAGCTATGTCTTGATACATCTTAGGCCAGTAATATTTAAGCCGCATTGCATGGTGCGTTCTTTCTAAGCCTAAATGAGCTCCATCAGCCTTCCTATCATGAAACGAGATTATGGCCTCTTCTCTCAACCCCTTTGGCAAGGCAGTCTGCTTTATAAAACTGAGGTCTTGTGGCATGCGTTTTGTTCTTTGCTGAAATATGTGGTATAATAAGCCATCTAATAATTCATACTGGCTAGATTCTATGACGATCCGCTCTGCTGTTTTGTCATTTCCGGGTAGTTCTTTGTCACGCAAATATTTTATGATGGGCATAAAATCTGAACATTCTTCCTGCAATTTACCAATGTCAACTTCCTGTGTGTCACCCACTGCATCATCGTCTAAGTCAGTAGCATTGATATCTGGCAAACTTGAAGATTTTCCAAATAAAAATGTAGCCTGCAATAAACTTGTTGATGGCTCATCAAATTGCTCTGTCTCTCTACTCAAGCCAAGAGTTTCATTTACACCAGTACTTTGGATATTATCAAGAATATCATTTTCAATATCTCCTGCATTATCATCATATGGTCTTCTTGACAAGGCATCTGCATTGGTGTTTTGTTTACCTGGCCTGTGTTTAACCCTTAAGTCCTCAGATTAATTTTAAAGTACTTATGGCCTTTTTCTGCTTACATAGTTATTGATGACTTGGCAATGGTTCCACATCACTGCTGGCTGCCTATACAGGCAGCCAGCAGTGATGTAGAACCACTGCCAGGGAAAATTCAGTCTTCATACAAGAGTAATAATAAAGATTACACAAGGGAGCACCTGATTCAGTGCAATATAAAAGTGGCGGTTTGGGGCTATATGGGGGCTTAAGGGTTAATGTCGTAGTTGTAGCCTTCCAGGAGTATAGACCATCTAACCAATCTCCCTGTTGAATGTTTCACTTTCTGAAGGTATGCCAGTGCTTTTTGATCAGTATAAATGGTAAACTTCCTGTTAGCTAAATAAACATGATATGCCTTTATTCCCTCAAATACAGCTAAACATTCTAATTCTGAAATTGACCATCTCTTTTCTCCAACCTTTAATGATCTACCGCCATATGCTACCACATGTTCTCTGCCCTCACTATCCAACTGTCCTAAGATATAACCAATAGCTGAAGTGGACGCATCAGTACTCAGAATGAATGGTTTGTTCATATCTAGAAATGTCTGTACAGGAAAGGGAAACCAGACAACCCTTCAACTTTTGAAATGCTATTTGACATTCTTCTGTCCCATCAAATTTCTTATCCTTCTGTAGAAGTATTGTCGAGCGAGCTGCAATTCCTGCGTAACCTTTTACAAAACGCCGATAATAATTATACAGTCCAAGATATGAACGGACATCATGTTGGGACTTTGGTTCTGGATATTTTTTAACAACTTCAGCCTTGGCTGCATCCATTTTTACTCCATGCTTGCTGAGAACATGACCGAGATATACTACCTTCTTAGCAGCAAATTGCATTCACCTGGTTTCAACGTTAAATTTGCTTTTCTGAGTTGTTCAAAAATAAAATTAAGATGTATATGTTGTTCAAAATCGCGACTGAAAACTAATATGTCATCTACATAGACCAGTGCATATTTATAATTCATTTTTCGTAGCACTTGACACATCAGACGCTGAAATGTGGATAGGCTACCCATTGCGCCAAAGGGCATCCGCTTCCACTGGTATACCCCGTTATGGGTCACAAATGCTGATTTATGGGCCGTTTCTTTGTCCATGGGGATTTTCCAGAACCCACTGGCTAAGTCTAGGACTGAAAATATGTTTGCCTGACCTTTTCCCAAAGCGTCAAACACACTGTCAAGCCTAGGAAGAGGAAAGGAAACTGGCTTGGTCACCTTATTTAATTGCCTGTAGTCCACGGCAAACCTGTATTCTCCACTTTTCCTTTTCATCATAGCGACAGGGGATTGCCACATAGAAACGCTGGGCTCAACAATACCAGCCTTCCATATTTCATCCAACTGTCTTTCCATTTCCTGTTTAACATCAGGCGATTGCATGTAAAACCTTTGACAGACAGGCAGGGCGTCCCCCGTGTCTATCCTATGTGATGCTACTTTTGTTGCACTCAATTCAGTTAATCTTGTGGCAAAAATACCCGATTTTTATTTAGAAACCCCTTTAAAACACCCTTTTGATCCTCGGTAAGATCCGAGTTATCAAAAGTAAACTCAATTGGCTCCATTTTGGAACCCTTCCTACGTGAGTCGAATTTATAGATGCTGTGCACATCAACATCTGAAAATACCCTTAGGTACACATATTTCAGCATTTGAGGGGTTAATCACTGACATATATGCTACGTTATCTTTTACATTCACCAGTGACTTACCACCGACAATTCCCATTTTTACAACACACTGAGATGGTTCTATCAAACCAATGGCACCACCTTGACGGTTTGACACTTCAACATGAATTTGGGTTTCAGATATGGGAGGCAATTTGAGTGCCGAACTTGACCGAACCAAACAAACATTGGTTTGTGTCAGAAATACCTCTGACTTATCTTTACTCAGCTGCAGGGTTTGGGGGGGGGGGGGGGGGGGGGCAAGATCTATTATGGCCTTGTGCTTTTGCATAAAATCATTACCAATAGTTAGGGGCCTATGAAGGGTTTCAAACACATAAAATTTATGTTCCAGTTTTATCTCATTAAAGGATGCAGGTTGCAGTATAGAACCTAATATCTTGTGAGTTTCACCACCAACAAAAATAACATTTTTAATTGTAGACTTTTCTAAGTTAGTCTGACCACATCCGGTCTTTTTTAAATAATGTAATGCTATACAGCTTACAGAGGCCCCTGTATCAATCAATGCACTTGTCCTGGCACCATGTATGTGAATTAAATCATAATTTGTTTCCACTGGCAGTGAAAAGTGCATTACGGGAAAATGGTTACTTTCAAACTGTCTCTCGTCCCTTCTTCCACTCAAGTTAATCTCTTTCTGTTTTCGTAACATTTCTGTACACCGTAACTCAAAATTAAAAAAAATAAAACACTTTATATTTTTACATATCTTACACCGAGTCACCCTACAACAATTGCGTTGCACGATTTGTAAAGCAATCCAGAGAAATTTCGCTTCTGTTTAAAAATGGTCCGTCAACGATTTCCGTTCGGCACATATGTGCGGAACAGATTTTCATTTTCCGCATGGTTTAGTGTTGCTGTAGATGGGGATTTCATAGAACAGGCGTGTAATAAAAGGTTGAATGTTGTAATTAAGATATTTTTCCAGCAGGTTTTACCAACACATCAAGAGAAACATTTAAATATAATATAGATTTAAATGTGCTTTCATTCAGCTGTTATTTCTTCTGAGAGTGCAGACTGCACATTTCTTCGAAATTTCTAAGCACCAATTTTACGTTAATACCTTTTGAAATGCAAATAGAGTGACAACATATTCACAAAGAATGTGTTGAAATGTGTTAAGCCCCACTGTCAAGACCATATTTTTATCAGTTCGTTATCTGTAAACTGGAATAGGAACAATGGCAAAAAAAATTCAGTTTGAATGTGGGAAGTGCATGGTGGAGTTCATTTCAGAGAGCAATGCGAAAACGTTTTATGAAATTAAGGCCAGTGCTCATTGCGGCTTGCCACGTCAATTCTGATATGGATTATGTTCAGTCTTTTGTGCAACAAAACGTTCAGTTGCACCATTTAAAAAACTACATTGGATAATAATAATAATAATAATAATAATAATAATAATAATAATAATAATAGCACTTTGACCGGCCGTTGATTTGTCGCGATTCTCATAATAATAATAATAATAATAATAGCACTTTGACCGGCCGTTGATTTGTCGCGATTCTCAGGTGAGAAGGCATTGATTAGACCTGTTCTCCCAAATGCCCCTTTATCTCCACGCCTTTTCTCTCCTCCCAACACTCTGAGACGAACTGCTTGATGACATCTCATACCCAATTCTTCCCGATCTATCCGATAAGCCGACTAACTCTCTCCTTTGTGTCATCCACTAACGTATGCATGTTTTTTCCATTTGTAATAAGATGGACGGACAGCACCAAAAGGTATACAGACTATTGTGAATGTCTGAACATAAATCATTATGTTTACCAAAAAGGTTCCGAATTAACTCTTTACCCAATGCAGACGATATCAAAATTTATTATTTTTTTAAATTTTTAAAAAAAAGTTCAACAAAACCATATCATGTGACCACTCGTTGGAACGAGCTCGACGAGCTCGTTCTAACGAGGGGTCACATGATATGGTTTTGTTGAAATTTTTTGAAAAATAATATTTTTTCAACTGCTGAATTTGCATATTACGCGGGCGGATGCAGGCGATTCGTTGGGTAAAGGGTTAAAACAAAAACAATAATATAAATTTTCGATGAGACATAAAATTAATCCGAAAATACCGAAACCAAATCAAGTATTATTGAAGGTTTTAAATGAACATTAAAGATGCGTATGCTGAAAGACGTCACACAGGAACTCGCTTTACACAATTTAGAAGATGGTACATTGTAGAATTCAAAGAACGCCAGCTTCTGTATCTTTAGAAAATTAATTGAAAAATGTTTATATTTACCCCTAAATACTCGAAGTCACATGTCTCTCCTCACGGAATACATTACTCACTCTCCACTTTGGGGACCCACGTGCATAACTTGGCTTTTGCTTTCATTTTGTTCGAGTCGAGTCGAGTCGAGTCGAGTCTCCATTTGTTCCCATATCTCCCAACAATATAACAGATGCGAAAACTAAAATTCGCTGACTAATTCCCGTAAAGGTAAGTCGCAACAAACACAAGCTCCTCTAAAACGAAATTTAAGATCACCTGATATATTTGATTAAATCATGATGTTACATGGATCGTGTGAACAAAATAGTTTTGATCCAGATAATGTAATTATTTCAAATAGAAAGCATTAGAGAAAAAGAGCATTTTTCCAACAACATCTTTAACTCTTGGTCCCGAGATGTCGCTTTTGCGGCACAGGAACATGAATGTTACGCCATACTTTCATTAAGTATGCTGGCTGCTAAGTTTAAGTGTTGCGTAGACCAATGGAGGCTGCACATTGAAAATATTAATTGGTCAACTCCAAATGATAAATATGGATTCTTCCAATTGCTTCCATTGAACTGATACCGAGAGCGCGGGGGCTGAGTAAGTAGAGATGTAAGCTGCAAGCCGAGAGGTGTTCGGTTCGAATCCCATCTGAGGCAACCGCTTTATGTCCTTGGACAAAGCATATAATCCCGATTGCCCACGTGGGGGGGGGGGGGGGCACGCTGGCGTTGTGTACCAAGGTGTACTGCACGTCGATGATACACTTGTCTTCAAGCAATGCTAACCCTGCTTGAGTGGAGTTAGTACGTTCGGGAGTCTGACAGTTGCTCGTCGTTGCTCGGTGGTTCTCCCCGGGTACTCCGGCTTCCTCTAACGGTAAAACTGTCCGACACGAGGTGACCCTGGCCGTCGAAAGTGTCGTTAAACCGCAATAAATAAATAAATAAATAAATAAATAAATCGACTTGACATGTGATTAAACAAGCATTAAGCCATTAGCTCACACTGTGCAGTCTGCACACGTATGAATAGAACTTCAGTTTCCTTGAGATTTTAGAGAGGTGATCGACGCTGTCGTGTCAGCAGAATTCAACGCTGAAATGGGATTCATATGGAGATCAACATATTTAGAGAAGTGGTGTTTAATTATTAGGCGAATTGTGTGTATCAATGTGAACATTGCAGCCTCTACAACTACAAGGGATAGAATATGGAAAATAAAGAACAAGAAAACTAAATCATTTTAACTTTGTGCACCCTGAAATAGTATCACTGATGTATTTACTTTTGCAGTCCATTTATTTTCATTTTGGTCGCTGATTTAAGGGTTCCCTGAAAAAACGGTACAGGAAAAAATGGTACACATTTTTGACACCCCCGGAAAAAACGGTACGTGGGGTAGGAAAAAACGGTACATGGGGGGAGGAAATATATCAAAATAATGACCAAGTACATTTTTATCCATTTTTTCACGGAAAAAAATAATTATTTTATATTTTATATTTTGACAATCGATAATTCGAATGTCTGAGTTTCAAATAAAGTCGCGACACTCCAGACTCGGAGAAAGCGTATTCAATATTTAGTCTCCGATGTGTTAACCCCCTCCCAGAAGAGAGGAAAATGCACGAAAACGAAACAATATAATTGGATGATAGGCTGTCGTGACGAATTTGGTCACGCGAATAGCTTCGGGAACATTTCGTTTTCAAAGATCTGAAAACTACAGACACTTGATAGCTCTTTCAAATCTTCAAGGCGACGTAATTGAAAACACACGATACATTCACAGGAGATGAAATATTTCGCTGACTCTTAACCCTTTACCCAACGTAACGGCCAAAACCGGCCAGCGCTATTCTCAAAAATCGCCAATTAATTTTCATTATTTTTTTCATTTTTTGTCTCAAAAACATAGATTATGACCCCTCGTTGGAACGAGCTCGTCGAGCTCGTTCCAACGAGGGGTCATAACCTATGTTTTTGAGACAAAAAATGAAAAAAATTAGTTATTCAAGAATTTTTTTTGCAAGTGTCGTCTGCTTTTCATGTTAGGTAAAGGGTTAAATAGCTACGAGATATGCTTTTCAAATACAAAGGTGACTCTGAAAACTGGATTCCGCTGATGTGTCAGCAGTGGATCACTACGCCACCTATACGACCTGTTATAATTGGTTGTTGTTGATATGCAAAAGATAAAATTGCAAAATTGTGTTTGAAGACGAAAATATATTCACATCAAAATATTCGACACATTGTATATTAACGAAAATATCATTTGATTGAAGTCCGACAAAATTCCAGCGGGCGAGTCATTAATTGTGATGCCTGCTATCTAATCAGAAGACCGACGTCTTTAGAGAGTTTCTTCGTTGCTTTCCAAATACAGAGCGACAGTGTAGCATTGTAAGTTTAATTTTCTTTTTCATGCAACCGCAATGAGGGTAAAATAGCACAAATGCGATTTTTATCGCAGTTGGCACCAAACGTCAATGTTACTATGATGTCTGTGTTCCTGGGAATAGCACCAGTTCGTTGGCGACAGCGGCTCTTATAACCGCACATTACCCAAAATGAGACCAAACTGTCTCTGCAATCTTCGGATCAATTTAATAACAGAAATAATCGTGATGTTGTTCAGGCCTGTAATGCACTTCCCATCAAATTGGATTCCAAATAAGGAAGTTAGGTAGTTTCCTATTTTTGGTGTATCAAACTCATCGTATTTTGCAAATTGGACACAAACATCATACCAACGGTCACAGAATTGTGGGATATAATCACTACAAACTGAAAATCACATTGGACATTCTTCATATTACACCAATGAACTCTCTTGCGACCATACTTATTCCTGTTAACCTTTTAACCCTTTACCCAACGTAACGGCCAAAACCGGTCAGCGATATTCTCAAAAATCGCCTATTAATTTTAATTATTACCACTTTGCAGGGCGTTTCCTACTGCATTAATGTCGATTTAACGGGCAATCATATCCTCTATTGCTCGGTAGTCACGTGATAGGAGGGCCGCTAATGGAAAACAAAATTCATTATCGGCCCTCTTGTCACGTGACGTCTTTTAGAATTGAAAATTTAGAAATGAGGCGAGAACTCGCAAGGAAAAGTTGATGCTTTTCGCCATGTTGCAGTCTTGTTGATCGACAGCAACAGAAACAAATGACGCGTGGCCATGTTGTCAGTTGTAGCCATTTTTCCATGGCAACTGATTCGTCATCTTTATTGCGTGCACTACCTCCCTCGCTGGAAGTGGAAGACGGAATTTTTTTTAAACTCTCTCATCGTCTCGATGTAATCAGTTTCCACAATGTAAAAAAACCCTCATCATCTTGGAGTTCATGCATTCAGCATTATCGCGCGAACCCAGGTAAGTATTATATTATATTAACACCTGTCACTTATTACAAATTACGTAGTGGTAATAATAATAAGCCCTTGGGCTTATTAACGGCCCTCGACTTCGTCTCGGGCCTTTAATAAACCCTCGGGCTGTTCAACATCGATGCAGGGCCGCTCACGAACCATAATGCCCTCCAAAATCATGTTATTGTTTAATTATTTTTTTCATTTTTTGTCTCAAAAACATAGGTTATGACCCCTCATTGGAACGAGCTCGTCGAGCTCGTTCCAATGAGGGGTCATAACCTATGTTTTTTGAGACAAAAAATGAAAAAAATAGTTATTCAAGAATTTTTTTTGCAAGTGTCGTCTGCGTTTCATGTTAGGTAAAGGGTTAACCAACGCAGACGATATCAAAATTTATTATTTTCATTATTGTTTTTTTACATTTAAAAAAGTCCAACAAAGTCATATCATGTGACCCCTAACTGGAACGAGCTCAACTGCTTAATTTTGAAAATTACGTGGGCGGATGCGGTCGATTCGTTAGGTAAAGGATATCATGTGGATTTGACCCTTTGTGAACGTCTTAAAAGGTAACTAAACACACAGAAAATTGCCACCATTGTGAAATTTGGACGCCCTCACTTAGAATTAATCTTACTGTCCATTCCTTTCACGGATGGGAAAACTATTTCTTCATGGTTGTACTTGAAGGATTGTACAATTTAAGTATTAAGTAATACTCGGGTATTTTATCGTAAAACGTTTGGTCTCTTCCTTATGCCACAGCAGACTTTCAGGCAGTACTTTCCACCGCATGCAACAGTTCTATGACAAATGTTAGTTTCCACATGATTTATGTTTCATTCCAAACATTTGGGTACATAATTGGGGGTCTTTTCTTCAAGGTCATTTTTGGTCTTTGGAAAAAAATTAGAACCCTGTTGGTAGTTTCCATGTCAGTTCAATTGCACCAGTTGGAAGAGTCCACATTTATTTTTTTGGAGTAGACCAATTAATATTTTCAACGTGCAGCCTTTGGGGCTGCACGTTGAAAATCTGGATTGCTCTACCCTACACATGCTCTTGGAACACATCGTTCATAATGAAATTATGATGCATCATGTTTCTGGGCCGGAAACGCGCTATTTCGGGCTCAAAGGGTTAAATTTGACCAAATTGTTATTAGACGACCCCTTAAATACCTAGAAGTGTCAATTTGTGTATCGGTGGTTAGAATAGCTGAAATGCATTCAATGAGTTTCTGCCCTTCTAGAGTTTGCTTTCTCTCTTGTTTTTCTCGAACATAGCTCTAATTCACGAGGCTCTAGTTTTTGTTTCCAACGCTTTTTTTTATAATTTTGTAGAGTAAGATGCAAATAGTGCCTCTCCACTCTCTTCAGGGATGGAAGTAGATCATTTCTAACTGACTTTCTAATACCACCAGAAAAGCAACAGCTGCATTCAAGACTGCTTGCTGTTTATCTCTGTTATCCACAAGTCTTTTAATAATAGAGTTCAGGGAGGTGATTGACTACTTTTATGCAACAAAGATGAAAGTAAGTGAGTGTTTTCGAAATTTGTTTTCGAAGTTATTTTTCACAAAGAAAACTCAGAATTCGAGCAATAACATTTTTCTTTGACAGGGTTCACTGCACTCTGTCGGGGAGAATATACTGGCTTAAATTCCTAATTACATTATGAAGACACCTTTATGTTGGAACGTCTGGTATCTTGACGCCAGATGATTTAGTGAAGCTGAGATTTTGTCACGCACCAGTCGCGTCATGTTTTTTGACGAAGAACCGCCCTGTTGATCTTGCAAAATGAATTCACTCGTTGTCCATGTTAACCAGTACAAATAAATATTTCTTTCGGTTGAACAGGGTGAATAAGAAGGAAATTGTATTCCTTCGGGTGTTCTCAAACATTTGTGCGCTCGGAGTCGCACGGAGTCGCACGGGCGTAACCATCCAATTTATCAATTGGATTGTTTGACGAATTGAAGTCATTTCAGGTGCTAGCGCAGTGGAGTGCACTGGATACTATTTATTCTCTGATTTGTTCGATATTACAGAACGATATTTTTATCAGTTTATTTCATCAATCGTAAATAAACATGGAAGAAAAATTGGCTGAAATTTTAGAAGAGGTGAAACAGCAGAAAGTGGAATTAAGATCTTTGGTGAAAGAGAAAGTTTCCGAACTGAAATCGCAGTTTCAGCTTAAAACCGACAAAATGAAAGAAGATTCTGAATATATCTGGAAAAAGGAAGGAAATAAAATTCAACATAGATTTAACAGTGACGTTTTAGAGCATTTTGAGCAAGCCGTGTGGGCTATTGAACACTCGAAGTCAGATTACGCATTAGACTGTATGAAAGAAGGTATGGATAAATTAAAGCAACGCAATAAAATTATAAAGATTGCGGACGATGCGGACAATGGGTGGTTAGCAGCCAAATACTATCAACAGAATCCTATAGCAAGTGACTCTGAGGACGAAGCCAGAATTCAAAAGGCCGACAGATATGCAGCAAGACAAAAACGCAAGCGTGATAGTTATCGTGGGCATTCAAAGAGGGGTAGAGCATCCGCTTCAATTTCCACTTATACTGCAACGCCCGGCACTTCATCTTTTACAGCTAATGGTGCTAGTTTTTCTGGTAACGCTGGAGGTCAGAATTGTGTTCGGAGTGGCCAACAACGACGAGGAGCCTGCTTCGCTTGTGGAGACTTCTCCCACTGGAGACGCGACTGTACAGTACAACGAAAGTGAAGATCGTACGGTGACGAATATTCCCACAGGTGATTCTGACGCTGAAGGAATTTTACAAGATGAGTATTATTTTGATCACCCTAGAATGCATGAACATTCTGACTTTGAGAAGGGAGGGGTCAACAGCAAAATCAAAGGCAACTTGAAAAAACATTTACATTTTTGGGCTCAAATTAACTCTAGTGATTTTATTTTGCAGTCTATCGCAGACGGTTATGTCCTCCCATTGTTCACTACACCAGAGATTGTAGAATTAGAAAATAACAAGTCTGCGTGTAATAATCAGGAATTTGTTACCGAAGCCATAAATGAGCTCATTGTTAACGGTTTAATTACGGAGTGTAAAACAAGACCTTCCGTAGTTAACCCGTTGACAGTGGCTATTCAAACCTCTGGAAAGAAAAGATTGATTTTAGATTTACGATGGGTTAATAAGCATCTGTGGAAACAGAGTGTAAAATTTGAGGATCTCAGGCTCGCTCTTTTGTATTTGAAGGACAAATTTTGGATGTTCAAATTTGATATTCATGCGGCATACCACCATGTTGAAATTCATCCGCCACATACAGATTTCTTAGGTTTTAGTTGGAATATAAAAGGGAAGAAGAAATATTTTAAATTTTTGGTTTTACCTTTCGGGCTTTCCACAGCTGGATATATTTTTACCAAGATTACTAAGCCTTTAATTGCAAAATGGCGAGGCGAGTGTAAATTGGTAATTATGTATCTTGACGATGGGTTTGTATGTGGATCCGACAGGGACGAACTACTTCAAGTGTCTTCCCAAATTAGACAAGATTTGATGGATGCGGGCTTTGTAATTAATGAAGAAAAGAGTATCTGGGAGCCTACACAAGTTATGAAATGGCTTGGCATAATTATTGATACCAAACAAGGTTCATTGCATATTCCCGAATCGAATTTCGTCAAAGCTGAAAAGACAATCACTGAAATTGAAAGATATATCCACCAAAGACATATGGTTCATGTTAGAAAGTTATCCAGTTTTGTTGGTCAGATTATTTCTATGTCTCTGGTGTTAGGTAATATTACCCAAATAATGACCAAGTTACTTAGTATTCAGATAGCAGAGGCCCCGGGTTGGGATTCATATTTACATTTGTCCCCAAGCAGTTTGAAGCAAATTGAATTTTGGAAAGTGAATTTGAGAAAATATAATTCCAGAAAGCTGGAGAAAAATGTTATAGTTAGTAAAGTGGTCTACAGTGATGCTAGCTGTACAGGGTATGCTGGTTACGAGGTGAGTATGAATCAGGGAGTAATTCACGGAATGTGGTCCAATCTGGAAAGAGGTAAGAGTTCTACCTGGCGAGAATTGAAGGCTATAGGTAACGTCTTGGGTCAAATGTCGACTGTTTTCAGAAATGATACAATTAAATGGTTTTCTGATAACCAGAACACATGTAAGATAGTCCACAAGGGTTCCATGAAAGCAGATTTGCAAGAGATTGCTTTAGAAATTTTCAATTGCTGTTTATTGAATCACATATCAATTGAAATGGAATGGATACCGCGGTCAATGAATGAAAAAGCAGACTATTTCAGTAAAATTATTGAAAAAGACGACTGGGGACTCGCTCAATATGTGGTAACTGAGTTGGAGCAGAAATGGGGAGCTTTTCAGATAGATTGGTTTGCATCTGATTATAATGCTAAAAATGAAAGGTATTGTTCACGGTTTTGGAATGCTGGGGCATGGAAAATTGATGCTTTCACTGAAGACTGGGGTAAATTTTACGGTTTGTTCGTGCCTCCAGTTATACTGATTTCTAGAATTTTGAAACAGATAGAACAACAACACGCTTCAGGTGTTTTAGTGATTCCGTTATGGAAGTCTGGCAATTTCTGGCCCCTGTTATGTAATCCTGGAGGTAGTTTTTGCCGATTTATCTCCGACTGGGTTGATCTTCCAACTAATAAGGAAGCATCCGTACGTTGTGCAAATGGCAAAGGTATGTTCGGTAATAGAGATTTGCATTTTAGAATGTTGGCTTTACGATTCAAATGCTAGAATGCAATTTTCTGTAATTTTCTGGTCAGAATATTGTGAAATTGTCTGTAATTTTCCTTTTTAATGTTTTTTTTTGGAACGTTAAGAACAGACCAGTGTATTTAATTTTTATTATATTTTTTTTTTTTTGTAGCCAAATCATAATATACATGTATTTTGTGCACTACTGGTTTCCCAGAGCGTGTTAAAACGGATTCGATGGTTCATTTGGCAAATCATCTGTCGAAAGTGGTTTGCCAGACGTGGCATGATAATACGGAGAATCTGAGAATAGAATTTGACAATCGTTTTTGTGTACATGCGAATTGCCAGACATGGCATGTTAATATGTGAAATGTAGTATATTGATCAGTCTGGAAAGTTAATTTTAGTTTAATTTCGATTGATATCGTTTGCCAGCCATGGCTTGATAATATGCGTACACGTTATTTGAAATGGCAGGATACTATGTAAATGTGAATATGTAAATTTAAATGCTAAAAAAATCAAATAAATTACATCTTTGCTTATCTGTCCATGTGGTCGAATGTTTCAGCGGTCTTCTGGTTTTATTGTTTGCTTAAGTCAAACAATAATCCATTTTGTCTGATAAAGGTTGTTTTGTGCATTTAGTTGACTTCGAATATACGACCAAACTACACCTTCATTGTTAAGGCATTCTGATATAGTATTATGCAGCATATGGCAACTGTTGAAATCTATGGCGAAATAATTTTGATTTCATTTGAATGCTGCCTGTTTAGAAAATTACGACTATTTAATGCAGAAATAATTATTTGATTACCGTTATTTTGTGGTAGCCGCTTTTTCAGTGGAAGAAAGTATTTATATAACCACAGTTGTTACACGAAGAGCATTTAAATAAAATGTATAAGGGCAGTATTTCACAGTTTCCTGGCGAGCAGCATATTTATTGGGTTGTTTTTATACGTTTATTTTTTCAGACTTATGCGAGTGAGATTCGAGACTTGCCAGAAGGACTATCAAATGTAGTTACAGGAATACCAAGTTTGTTGGCAGAATCAAGAGCAAAGTCTACAGTTTCCAAATACCGTCAAGGTTTTTTAGACTTTAAAAGATGGGCTTTGTGTAACAATATTCCTGATCATAAAACATTACCAGCCAATAGTTTTATCGTAGCTTTATATTTTGTTTCGGTGATACAGTCAGGTGGGCCTCTGAGTAAATTGGAAAATGCATTTTATGGCATTAAGTGGTTTCACGAGGCAGCTAATGTTTCATCTTCGACTACGGATAGTTTATTACAAAACTTATTGGAGGCAGCCCGCAGAAAACTTTCTAAGCCTGTTATTAAGAAAGAGCCGGTGACCGTCGATATTTTGGAAAAAGTTTACGATAATTTAATGTCAGATGATAATTTATATCATCGTAGAATTATTACTGTGCTTCTCTTAGGATTCGCAGGCTTTCTCAGAAGCAGTGAACTACTCGGTATTCGAGCTTGTGACGTTGTGTTTTACCCAAGTTACATGGCCATTTTCATAGAAAAGAGCAAAACAGATAGGTATCGCGACGGTGCCTGGGTGGTGATTGCGCGAACGAATTCCAAGCTGTGTCCCGTTTTGAATTTACAAGAGTATATGAACGCTTTATGTTTTCACGGTAATTCGGAAAATTACCTGTTTTGTAATTTGTCTAAGACAAAAAACGGTTATCAAGCGCGAAACGTCAATAAGTCACTTTCTTATTCCCGATTGCGAGAACTGTTCATAGAAGCCTTGAAACCGTGTGTTCCCGACGTTGCCCAGTACGGTTTGCATGGTTTGCGTGCTGGTGGGGCCACATCAGCCGCTAATAGAGGTGTCAGTGACCGATTGTTTAAGAGGCACGGCAGATGGGCGAGTGATAGCGCAAAAGACGGTTACGTTAAAGATAATTTAGAGGAGCGTTTGCGTGTTTCAATGTCATTGGGTCTTTAGTTATGAAACCTGCATTCCGGATCCCGTTCTTTTGATCTTCAGGACACTGTGTAGCACCTACCATTGCAACAAGGGAGTTGTTATATTTATGGGCGCATAAATGTTTGAGGGTGGTCCGAAGGAATAAATATTTCTTTCGGTTGAACAGGGTGAATAAGAAGGAAATTGTATTCCTTCGGGTGTTCTCAAACATTTGTGCGCTCGGAGTCGCACGGAGTCGCACGGGCGTAACCATCCAATTTATCAATTGGATTGTTTGACGAATTGAAGTCATTTCAGGTGCTAGCGCAGTGGAGTGCACTGGATACTAATTAATTTTTATCATTATTTTAGTGGAGACAAATTGTATTGATGTCGGCACTTTTTTGGTATTGTTGTACTGTAAGAAATATTAGTCATTCGGTTTGTGTATTTTGGAAATGTGTAGAATGCGTAATAAAGCACGACACTGTGTAGCACCTACCATTGCAACAAGGGAGTTGTTATATTTATGGGCGCATAAATGTTTGAGGGTGGTCCGAAGGAATGTATCTTCCGACCAGCGTAATGCTTGTGAACTCAAGTGGTGAATCCCACAAAAAGTCACATTTCGTTTTGACCCTTTGTGAATCGTGTTTTTGTATAATAGGCTTTTCATTTCGGAAATCTCTTGAACATATCTACATGTAATTATATGTTTGAGTGAGAGACTGGCCAACATTGTGAAATCGACTATCCGATGCTATTTTGCACACCAACTCTGATGTTTTGCAATGCGTATTTTCAAACGATAGGGAACATTTTTTAGCATTAACAGGTGAGTTCAGTTTTTTACCTAACGTTTGGTGTTTTATCAGCTGACCCGATAACTTTACTAACAATATGAATCCAGTTTACACAACGGCAGGACGTGCAAGTAGAAGAACTACTAGTAAATCGCATGTGGGATTTGGCCGCAACAAAATAATAAAATACATTTAGGAGGAGACCAGAATATGTAAGTTGTCGACTAGAGCAGCACCCGTTCACATCCACTAACATATTGTTGTTGTAACTCTGGATACCATCGTCATTGTAATTTAAGTCTTAACCCGCTGAATATTTTCAAAATATTTTTCATCAAATCCAGTCACAGCAGCCATGACTAGATTTAATGAAATATTCATCTAAATTTGACTCCAGAAATCATTTCTCAAAGAATCCATTTCCAGGGTGAAATTTCATTAAATGAGCTCAAATTATACTTATTTCAATGCCAATAGATTTTGTGTCCCGGGCAGTTATATCCGCCAGCAGCATGCAAGGAGGTAAACAGCAATTTTGTACTTGTTTCGTTCCCTCAAATTTGGAATAGAAATGACAAATACAGTGTTGGATGGCAGCAAAGCCGTAATATATCTCTCCGCAACATGGGCCTCTTCAATAAATACTTATCTGAGTGCTAGATTCGAACAGAACCCACTCGGTTTGAGGGGATTATATATGCAATCCTGATAACTTTCAGATCCAACATAGATTTCTGAAGTATGCAGTGTACAAAGTATACCCTAGTATTTACATTTAGAGTTATCGGCCATGACGTTACACTCTGGTCGGAGGGGTGGTTATCTGGTTACAGCTCTTTTCCTTGGCCGATCATAAAAAATCATCATTTTAGGCGCTAACACGTCCAAAATTGAAGTCACTTTTTTATTACACGCCTGTTCTATGTAATCCCCATCTACAGCAACACTAAACCACGCGGAAAATGAAAATCTGTTCCGCACATATGTACGGAACGGAAATCGTTGACGAACTATTTTTAAACAGAAGCGAAATATCACTGGAATTGTCTACAAATCGTGCAACGTAATTACAGTTTGAATCGCTAGCGATAGCTGAAACTCGTCCCCTGAGTTCCAATGTGTTCTATGTGCCAGCAGGCACATAGAACATATTGGAACTCAATGGACGAAATTTAACACGGGTTCCCCTCGCAAATTTGATTGGCGATAAGATGCGTTCTTTTTGTTGATAGTTGTCAAATGAATTGCTGAATGTCCTTCTAATAATTGTTTTGTAGACGTGAAGGCGTGCAATAAACATAGAAAGTCACACGCGTGTGAGTGGGTTTGTCGATATGGCACTTGTACCATCGCGGAAGGATAAAACTCGAGGCCTGTGGCCTCTTGTTCTATCCTTCCGCGCTGGCACACGTGGCGTGTGTCGTTCCGTATATGCACCACCCCTTCGGAAGGGGATTTCATTGAAAACATCGACCATGAAGTCAAATACAAAGCAGAAAAACGCAAATTGGCCTTCCGAGAAATACATGTCAAAATGGTCCACAAATATAACCCTCGCAAAAAGGGTGGTAAAAAACTTACTTGAATTACTTTAATTTTTGCAGCAGTTTAAACACATTTTTGCAGCTGTTTCGTTCCACTTTTAACATCCCACACTGTTATGGTTATCATATGACCTGCCTGTCGGGTCCTTTTGGCATTGTTGTACATAGTAACGAAATCGTTGACAGTTGCGTCATCCAAATTACTTGCAAGTATGAATTTCAGTTTAAATATTTCATATTTATCTGCAACCATGCAGTAACCGGTTCTCGTCAGATCACCGAAGATAAGCAACTTCGAGCTCTGTTAGTCCTTAGATGGGTGACAGTCTGAGCGATCGATTCTGACTCCCGCTTTGTGTCCCTGGGAAAGGCACTTCACCCCGTTTGTCCACATGGGGCACGATGACGCCGCGTACTAAGACGTAGTGCACGTCGATGGTGCGCATGTCTTCAATCAATTTAACCTTGCCTGTGCGCAGTGCGGAGTCACAATGTTGGGAAACTGGCAGCTGCTCGTCGTTGCTCGGCGGTTCTCTTCGGGTACTCCGGCTTCTTCACATCAGTAAAATGTTTTCTCTGACTTAAAAATGTCTTGTCACACAGTTTCGAGTATCGAAATTTTTTAATATGTTTTTTTTGGTAACATTCGTTAATGTATGAAGTCAAAGTTAATAGTCGTGCTATCTAAACCGGCTGTAGTCAACGCACATCATGTTCTGTATACAACCCTTGGAGTATGGCAGATTGATCCAGGTTCAAGCCATACATGTCTTGCACGGAATCAGATGTTCCTATTTTGTCTCCTATATACCTTATTTATTATTTATTTATTGATGTTTTTAAGGTCAAATATTTCTGCACAGTGGCTAATCATGACCTCGACAGTTTTACGGGTGGGGAAGCCGGAGTACTCAGAGAGAACCACCGATCAACTGTCAGCTCCCCAACATACTAAGTCCACACAATCAGGGTTAGCATTGGTTGAAGACAGGTGCACTATCGACGTGCAGTACGCCTTAGTACGCAACGTGGCCGTGCTCTCATGTGGGAAGTGTCTTGCCCAAGGACAGAACGCGGTTGTCGCAGGTGGGATTCGAACCGAGGACCTCTCGTCGTGTAGCCTACACCTCTACCTACTGAGCCACCGCGACCCCTCCAATTAAACCTAAAAACATCTTAACGATTCTCTTTGTTCTATTGCGGGGAGAAAATTGGTGGATTATTCAGTTGCCTTGTACAACTTGAAACCCGGCGACGACATCTTAGGGCATCAGGAGAAACTGAAGTAAAAGGCTGTAAGGTTTTTAACTAGCCATTTGCAACTCACGGGCCGCTTTGGCCCTTTTTTCTCGGTGTAGTCAATTTGTGTCGGCGCATATCATATTGAAGTACGTTTTTGTATTTTGTTTTTGTGCCTAAAATGAATATATATTTCTTTATGCACATTGTCATGTTTAGAAATTATCCCTCCATTTGAAGATGCCTTTCTCAATTATAATGGGAAGTTTAAGTTATTACCAGAGGTTTTAATCCTTTGAACGCGGCAGGCGGTTTTATCGGCCCAGGAACATGGCACGTCATAATTTCATTAAGAAGGATGGCTGTTATACGAATGTGAGTGTTGACCAATCAATATTTTCAATGTGCAGCCCCGAGGCTGCACTTTGAAAATATTAATTGGTCTACCCCCAAATGATGAATATGGACTCTTCCAACTGGTGTAATTGAACTGACATGGACGATACCACCAGTGTTAAAGGGTTAAACGGAAACCCAATTGCGCTGGCCTTGGAGTTTCTTGTTTCAATTAAACCTAAAAAACATCAAACGGATATGAGTTTAGGTAGCCGTTGCCATTGCGCGTCTACCAACCTAGATACTTTTTTGTTTGTAACGCATGATATATGGTCTGTACGTAAGGCGCGACACTTTGATTTAATACTTAGAGGTTATTACTTGACTAGTTCGATATCGGCCGAGATATCATGCTTTATCTGAACATTCCAATTTAGGCAATTTACGTGAAGAGATAATTAGCGACAGGCGTGTTGTGGGTCTTAGAAACTTGCGATTGTCCAAACGATTGCAATTGGATGCAGACCTTACCCTTAAAAAGGAAGTAGATATGTCACGTCAAACGGAGGCTGTGAAACAGTAACAGGAACTCTTACGTATTAATTTCACGAGTGAAATAGTAAAATCAAGCAATGTTCATTATGTCAAGTCACGGCCTAAAAAGAGTGCAGAAACAGGTTTCGGTAGCAATAACAAATCACAGAAAACTCACAGGGAATCACAAAATGTATTTGACAGAAAACAAAAACAATGTTATCGTTGTGGAAACGAGTTTCATGAATGCAAGAACTGTCCAGCTCGTAGCGCAGTTTGTAGAAAGTGCTCTCGTCGAGGTCATTTCCAAAAATGTTGCAGATCCGCGACAGTACATCTCGTATCAGATGAAGTGACAGATTACGCGTTTCTTGGAATGGTTCAGACCACATCTATTGGGAACAAAAATTATGTGCGACCAGTGAACATAAACAATACACCCGTAACTATGACAATCGACACAGGGGCAGATGTATCGGTTTTATCCGAAACTGAATTAAATTGTATCAATCAAAAGGACGGTTTGCAACATGTGAAATTGCTTAGGCCCAAACGAAAACTCTCTGGTCCAAGTAAAAGTGAATTAATACTATTGGGGTCATTCACAGGTCATATTTCTGATGGGGACAAAAGCTGCTCCCAAAAAATTTATGTTGTTAAGGGTTTGTCCCTTTCCTTATTAGGAAAACCAGCAATTGAAGCTTTAAATCTTATCGAATTTGTCAACTCTATCCAGAGACACGATTACCCGTCTTTATTTGAAGGTCTTGGCTGTGTTGATCAGCCTTATGAAATAAAGCGAGACCATCTGTCACATATTCGCCCAGGCGAGTTCCCTTGCCATTGTTTGATAAAGTCAAGACAGAGTTAGATCGCTTGCAGGAGTTGGGTGTAATTTCTCCTGTGGAAGAACCCACAGAATGGTGTGCACCTTTGGTCGTTGTACCAAAGGCGCAAGGTCGTGTTCGCCTTGTGTGTTGATTACACAGAACGCAACCAAAATATTCTTATCGAAAATTTCATCTTACCCTCGGTAGAACATACTCTTGGTCAAATTCAAAATGCACGCATTTTCACAAAGCTAGATGCGAATTGTGGATCTATCAGATTCCGTTGAGTCCGGAATCTAAACGGTTGACCACTTTTATAACTCCCTTCGGGAGATATATTTTTCACAGAGTCCCTTTTGGGATCTGTTCAGCCCCTGAGCATTTTCAGGGGCGCATGTCATGATAAAAGACTCAAACTAGCTTGGACAAATGTGCCAAAGCTGGATTTACATTAAATACTGAGAGGTGTGAATTTTCGAAAGGTAAAATAAAATTTTTTGGGCATATCATTAGCAAGGAAGGTATTTTGGCTGACTCAGAAAAGGTTCAAGCTAATTGGGAAATTGCAACTCCCAGTAATGTGTCAGACGTTTGACGATTTTTGAGTCTTGTAAACCAATTGGGCAAATTTTCTCCAAATCTTGCATCCATGGCACTTCCCATCAGAGAGTTATAAAATAAGAAAAACATGTGGACTTGGTCTGAAGCTCAGGAGTCTGCATTTGAAAATATAAATGTTGAGTTATGCTCTCCCCGTTTTTTAGCACTGTACAACCCCAATAGTAAAACAAGTGTTTGTACAGATGCTTCCAATTTTGGGATGGGGGCTGTTCTTCGGTTGAATTTGTAACAGCTTTCAAGCTTGAACTATATATTCAATTTTTTTAGTTTTACTCAAGTGAAACATCATATATGCTTTTATTATCATATTTTGAGGTCACGCTGTGATACATTATCTACAAAATCCACACCATGACAGGCTGCACGTGGACAGACAAACACTCGAAAATTAGTTGGGTTAAAAATCAACACAAATCAACTGAGTTGAGTGAATATGAACCCAAATAGGTTCATATCCACCCCACCGAGTTGATTTGGATATTGATTTTTAACCCAACCCAACTAATTGTAGAGTGTACTTATTCAAAGATCGATACATGAAATCACCAAATAAAATACTATATACTGCCAGAATATAAATACGTAAAATGTTTTCAAAAGAAAATTTCCGTTTTTGTGATATCTTCGAAAACCGAAAGGTCCACGGTTCGATCTCCGCCAGGGGTAACTGCGTTGTTTTCTTGGTCAAAGCACTTAATTCCGATTGCCCGCGTGGGGGCACGGTGGTGATGTGTTCTTAGGCATACTGCACTTCGATGATACACTGCTCTTCAACCAGTGCTAACTCTTCTTGTGTGGAGTTAGTACGTTGGGGAGTCTGACAGTTGCTCGTCGTTGCTCAGTGGTTCTCTGCGGGTACTCCGGCTTCCTCCACCCGTAAAACCGCCCGACACGAGGTGACCCCCATCTGTCGAAAGTGTCGTTAAGCCTAGGGGCTGCACGTTGAAAGTATTGATTGGCCTACCCCACACACTTACTGAACAGCCATTCCATTTAATGATGTTATAACGTATCGTGTTCCTGGTCGGAAAAGCCGCCGCTCGGGTTCAAAGGGTTTAGATGACTGGCTCGTGTTTTGTAGATGTCGTGTTCCAGCCATTTTCAAAGTGCAAAAAACATCGGAGTATTGTCTCTCGCTGGCGTGGTATGCGCCAACACATTCTCGTATCTCACAGTCTACCAATTCTTATGTTTAAAAGAAATATAAATGTGTTTTCTCGAATTTCGAAAAATTTCTTGTCCTAAAATGCAAATGCAAACTCATTTAGACCTTTCACGTAAATACATTGGACAGTTATTCCATTTTAGTAACAAAAAGTAATACTCCAGGTGCGTTTCTTCATTTTATAGCACCATTCAACTGGAAGTTGATTTTTACTGCGTTATATGGATTTTGCCTAAAATAAGAAATTAGGAAGCACATGGGTCACGAATACTACAAGTATCTAGCCACAAATAAATTTCCAACAACTCTTGAGGTCTGAATATAATCCAGACCGAGTACCATTCCAACTACATCAAGGCGTGCTATCTTGGTAGAAACCCTATGGGAGTTTTATGTTCCAAATTGATCGCGGTGGCTAAGTGGTAGACTGTTGGACTTCTATGCCAGAGGTCCCCAGTTTGATCCCCGTCTAGAACGACCCGCGTTGTGTCCTTGGGAAAGGCACTTTATCCCGGTTGCCTACATGGGGCACGATGACGCCGTGTACTAAGGCGTACTGCACGTCGACGGTGCATATGTCTTCAACCGCTGTAACCCTGCTTGAGCTTGAACAGAGTTGGAATGTTGAGGAGCTGACAGATGCTCGTCGATGCTTGGTGGTTATCCACATGTACTCCGGCTTCCTCCATTCGTAAAACTGTCACGGTCACGATTAGCCATTGTGCATAAGTAAGTGACATTGAATACCAATAAATAAATAAATATAATGTACTAAAGTGGCAGTTTTTTAGACGCGATCACACCCACTGTTCACCATTACAAGAGCTATCGATAGAAAAGAAATGTCAAACAAATGGAGAACGATAAAATGCCTACAAGTGGAACATACACCATTCAAAAAAGTAGCAGATATTTGATAAAAGTGAGATATATGAAGAAATATATTTATATTTTCATCAAAAAAAGACAGTTGAGGCATTGCACTGTGACATCTTGTGTATGATTTCAGCGATGGTTGGGTGCCTGACAAGCACACATTCCACGCACTGAGATGTAGAATACATGGACGGTCAGTCAGAGAATTTACCACATTCAGTCCAAGACCTCAATACCTTGTAAATCCTCCTCGGTTCGCGAGACAAGCGCGGATCCGACGTGACATACTCCTCACCAAACGTCCAATACCAGCTTGACTGACGTTATTCCATTCTTCCTGCAGTGCAGCGGCGTGTTCCTGGACATTGGTAGGAGGCTGTTGGCGTAGGCGCCTGCCAAGCATATCCCAGACGTGCTCGATTGGTGAAAGGTCTGGACGTAGTGCTGGCCAAGGCAGTGTAGTGATGTTCTGCTCCTGGAGGAACTCTACAGCGACACGAGCCTTGTGTGCTCTTGCATTGTCATTTTGGAAAATGAATCGACGGCCGTGACGTCGCGCAAATGTCACCACCCGAGCTGCTAACATGTTATCATGGTAGTACTGCCCTGTGACACGACCGTGGATGATATGTATTGCTGTTCTGCTTGTCATGGTTATGCCTCCCCACACCATAACCGATCCACCACCAAAACGACTGTGCTGCATAACGGTATCGTTCGTTCCGCCGCCGCCGATGCCGCCGATGCCGCCGCCACACTCTGTTTCGCCTGTCGTGGAAGTCGAGAGTGAACCTCGATTCGTCGGAAAACATGACGTTGCTCCACCGACGATTGTTCCAGCAGCGTCGTGCTCCACACCCCTTACGCCCTGCTACAATGTGACGTTCAGTCAAACGTGGAATTATTCGATGTCGTCGAGCGTACAATTTCCATCTGTGTAGTCGATTTCGGATAGTCTGACCACTGATTCGCACATCTGTCGCTCGGTGCAGCTGCTGTCCAATTCCTGAGGCACTTTGGTGGCAGTTACGTAATGCTGTGGTTCGGATGAAACGATCCTGGTTAGCAGTTTTCGCCCTTCGACAATCTGACCGACGTCTGTCATCAACATTGCCTGTCTGACGGTAGCGGGACTACAACCTGCTAATCACCGATTGAATAACGTTGAGAATTTGAGCCACTGCAGTCTGTCTGTCGCCAGCTTCCAACATGCCAAGGGCACGTAAACTTTCGCCACTTGTCAGTCTTCGCATACCTCAAAAGTTACGTTTCGACCAGAAACTATTGATGAACGAGTTTATACCAAGAAAAGAACGATGAGACCTCCGAAAAAGCCCGTCCAGTACAAATGAAAATTTCAAAACGTACCTCACAGACATTAACGCGGCGCGCGTGCGAAAAACCTGCACGAAGTTTTTGTGGGCCACTGACATTCATGATCCACACTAAACTTGGTAACATATTGATGTGTCCAATCACGCCTATCCAATACCATTTTCCGAAAATTTCAACATCAGTTTGGATATCCCCTACGTTTTTTTTGAATAGTGTATTTGTTGCGAGATAAGTTTGTTTGTTTTTTGTTTATTTTGGGGTTGTTGTTGTTTTCTTTTGTTTTTCATCTTAGGATGGGTGGTGTGGATTGTGGATCGGTTTTGCACTTTTGACACCACGGAGATAGCACGACAACAGAACGATCGTTACCGTGAAATCCGCTTGTCTGAATTTGTGTCGACTTAAAGCCTAGGCCCCAGAGTGAAACGCGTTATCTGAATAGCGGGGATTCGCGAGGTGGAAGAGTGCACGGGACCTCTCGTTTGCGAGGTGCCCAATTTCTTTATTGGAGTTTAAAGACACTTTCGGCAGCCAGAGTCACATCGTGTCGGAAAGGTGGGGAGCCCAAAGACAAGGTTTATAAATGGAATGTTTTTATTTATTTATTGGTGTTTAAGGTCACATACTTATGCACAATGGCTAATCGTGACCGTGACAGCTTTGCGTGTGGAGGAAGCCGGAGTACCCGGAGAGAACCACCGAGCATCGACGAGCAACTGTCAGCGGTTGAAGGCATGTGTACCATCGACGTGCAGTACGCCTTAGTGCAGGGCGTCATCGTGCCCCCATGTTGGCGACCAGAATAAAGTGCCTTGCCCAAGGACACAACGCGGGTAGTCCCGGACGGGGATTGAACTCGGAACCTCTAGTATAGAAGTTCAACAGTCTGCCACTGCTCCACTGCGCTCCCTAAATGGAATGTAATAGAGCCTTGTGTTGAACTCTCTGAATGGGAATGTATTGTCTTTTTTAACCCTTCTGAATGTGTTGAAATGTAATGTCATGGCCCCTTGCCATTTACTATCAAAAGTATCGTATTAACATGAATAACACGTTACATGTGTGATGTACTTATCTATTCAATTCGCATATGAAAACGCGACCCCCCCCCCCCCACAAAAAAAAAACCAAACCAAAAACAAAAACAAAAAAAACAAAAAAAAAAACACTAAAAGAAGATACACTTTTTCTGTACTGGCTTGAATAATTGCCTGCATAACCCAATAAGATACGGAATATAAATAAGAAATATAAGTAATATGCCATGTGGTTTTCATCCCTCATTTGGATGACCTCATGGATGATCTCATGAGACGTCATGGTCACGTGACACAGTGGTGCCATGGTTGATTGTTATGGTCCCCCGCGCGGCCATGCTGGGACGTAATTACATACTGATGCGCGGTGGCAGTGCGCATGCGCGGTGCGTGTTGTTAAAGTGTTACGTGTTTCCGACGTCCATTTTGTATACTGGAGTCCGCCATATTAGTGTCTATGGTAGCACATGGTTGCTATGTTACCCAAAACCTTCCAATAGAACAGAGGTATGTTCGGAGGGTATGTTCCTTTGTACAAGAGTACAGCCTTGAGTAATTAAATTTTTAACTCTATATTCGAATAAAAATGAATCACATGTTATATCTTGTTGTTGTTTGTTTATACCTCTCCCAACAGAAGTACCCGAATGTAGCGTGAAGTAACTGGATGTAGCGTGAAGTACCCGGATGTAAGGTTTCTACAAGTATCCTCAAATAAGTATCCTATAAAGGGTTTCCTCAAAAGTACAGCACCATGTCATAGGTGTCCTCAAATACTGAGATGAGATTAACAGGGATAGTAAATTATCCATCATTGAATGATTTTCTTATGGCCCCCATGGCCTCATATGATAAAAAGGGGCTCTGAAGGCCAGTCGCTGTTATTTAGGGGTTCTTGAATTGGGGTGCCACGGAACGTGGCCGTTCGATACCTAGATGAGATTAAGATGGATCGTTGAATATACCTAATCGAGGGATTTTCTCATGACCCTCACTGCCTCTTTCGATGACAAAGGGTGCCAAAGTTCAGTCGTTTGTCATTTAGGGATGCTGGAAATTGGAGTGCCACGGGACGTGGCAGTTAATGGATGGTAGATTATACCAAATTGAGGGACTTTCTCATGGCCGTCACTGCCTATAGGATGAAAAAGGGGCCGCCCAAAGTCAGTCGTTCGTTATTAAGGGTGCTGAAATTTGAGTGCCAGAGGTCGTGATAGTAACGTGAACTGATTGGATGATCTAGATAAATGAAACAAGAACCAGACTACCTGGAATAGGGTTAGAACTATCCAGAACAGAGTATAAAAAACTAAAAATAGTAACAAAACTGTCCCAACTGATAGGTTTTTCTACTCTACAGGAGTATACTCCTATTGAGTCTGTGTTTGTGATAATTCAACGAAATATCCGACGATTCTGTAGGAATTTGAACCCGAAAACTACTCTTATAAAAAGGAACGCGCTTATGGTTGACCAAAAAGGGGGATTCTGGGGGAATCCGCAGCAAAAGAAGTTCATTTCGGTAGTTTTGGTTGGATTTTGATGATTTGAAGGGAATGTCGGGGTTGTTTTGGTAATTCTAGGATGTGAACGAACTGGGAAACTACTACCATTCAATCGAACGCGTCTTATAGCACTACGTGCTACTATTATAAGCCCAAAATAGACCTTCGAGGAATCCGTTTGATTTTCCGGTGATTTTCGACAGTCTTAGGTGATTTGGAAGGATTGTTGGGTTGTTTGTGGTAATTAACTTTACTCTTGTACAAAGGAACATACCCTCCGAACGTACCTCTGTTCTATTAGAAGGTTTTGGGTAACATAGCAACCATGTGCTAGCATAGAAACCAAGATTGCGGCCTCCAGTAGACAAAATATGGACGACGGAAACACGCGCTGCGCGCTGCCCCCATGTATCACTATGGTAATCACGTCCCAATATGGCCGCTCATGTGGGCTACTATAACAACCAAACATGGCGCCACTGGGTGACGTGACTATGACGTCACATGAGATCATCCATGAGATCATCCAAATGGGGGACTAAACCCATATGACATACTACTATTATATACTCATTTTCGAATCGTGGCCCGCAATTTTCGTCATTGAAAGAGATTTACGAGAAAGATAGCTCCCTTTAATTTCCGAAAGCCGTCAGTAAATTTAACACAAATGGTATAGGAATTTCAGATAAAAAATGAAGTTTTGAAATGTAAGCGAATTTGTTTCATCGATGTGCACATCATTTCACAAACTTGAGGTGTTTTCTTGCAGAGTAGATTTATGTTTTTGCTTTTGTGGTTCATTGGGGTAACCTTAAATGAAAACAAAATTTCCTTTGTGAATGCCTTTTGCTAAAATGAACCTTTATTAATATGTACACTTATGTTATGGGGAATCACTCGGTAAGCTGCCGAGAGGTACATAGACTTAACATCTCCATCTTTCTTATACAAACTCAACATCGCAGCTGTTTATAATATTGTCATAGGCTGGTTTTGAAGTGAAATTCAAAAGAACAAAATTCCAAGATGCTTTTCTAAAATTATTATGAATACCCAGGTGCTAATTGTTTTGGTGATTAAGCAGTAATTTCAGTGTTTGTATTGTTGTCAAGTATATTAGAATGTATACATAAGCTGGTAATCAGCAATTGCCCTTCAAAAAGTACAAGCTGCTTGATAACAAGTCCTGTTCTCCAAAAGGGTTTAATTATTGTTTAGAATTTATATTAATAAATAACCGTTGTTATGAGTAACTGTTTTACTATAAAATATATGTATTTCCTGAATTTAACAGTCTGGCTATACCGGCTGAGAAAGAAGTACGGTTGGTTATTCGGCCGCTAAATGTGAATAAATGTATAAAGTTAACAAGCGCTCTGAGTGAGCTAATCTTCCCCCACAGTATATGCTTTATGACAATTGGTGGAGAATCCGGGCAGACTAACTTTTTAGCTTAGTCACGATCCAAAAGATGGACACGATTCCAGAACACGTTAAACAGCTGATCAAAAGTCTCGACGTGAAAAATATGTCACTGTCTTGGAGAATTCAAGAAAATGAAACTTCCGTGAGCGTATCATTTTACTGGAATAAACTGCCACAGGGGCGAAGAGACAAACCCAGGTCAAAAGCAAAGAAGGATCGAGACCACAAACGTACAATGATGAACCGGAATAAAAAGATAATTTAAATATATACAAAGATATTCTTACCTTAAATGAAAACAAGATTTCCTTTGTGAATGTCGTTTGCTAAAATGAACGATTCGTACTGACGGACCACAGAATATATGGAAGGCGTTGCATAAAACTTTTGCATAACTTGTCATGGTAAATGGATGACAATATCCGAGAAACTCCGCTATCTTCACACTGGGACGGTGATATGAATAAATGAAGAGTAATTGTTGTGTAATAGTTAAAATGAAGTGATTAGGTGTGACCCGTTTGTACGGGTGAAAGATACTGCATTATGCTTAGGGCTATATTGTAGTGGACATATTACATATTTGACTGATATCCTTACCTCGGGGTTATCCACTAGCTTCAATTTAAACAAATGTGGTAATCAGTATTTAACACTTTACTGGGCCGTGCTGATCAATATACTTTAACCCATAGTGTGCTGTGTAGCCTTATAATATCCACCCTCGGCTTCCATAGGCTCTTGGGTCCCCCAAACAAAATGGCATTCACAGTACGGAAATCCAATCTTCACTTTGGTAAGGCAGGATAAAAATTACTCTGCAAATTGTCTAACTTGACTTCAGGTTGACTATTCTTAATGTACTGAAAATATCCAATGTGACACAATAAAACATTAGCATTATAAGGTTTCTGTAAAATACGTCTCAATTTCCAAGCACAAAACCAGGATATAGGGAAAGAACTTTCCATTTCCAGTGTTGCTCCGGTTAATTGGTTCACGCATGTGAGGTCCTTGATATTAGCAAAAAGTCGGGGCCTAATGATACCCTGGACGGTGGCATCCTCAATATCAATAGGCCCAGAAATATTCCAATAGGAAGGACAACATTTCAACTGTGCCATCGTAATAGTAGCGCACGTGTAACCTGAAGTTCTAGCATAACTGATGTGCCGGCATATTTACGATATCTTTTATAAATACAGTACAGCAATATGACGACGACAATGAACAAAACAAAATTTACATAATGAAAATGCTTATAATTTTGAGACGACACTGTTTCGATTTGTTGGGTGTAAGTAGTTGTTTCATGATCACTTCCGGTATTAGCCATATTGTATATGAATGAAGGTGCTTCCATGGCCTTTGCTTGAGACTTCAGTAAAACAAATGCGCTTGTGAGTGTTTTTAGTTTGTAAAACATCCTAGTCCAGGCACATTAGACATAAAAATGAGAAAGTAAGGAAAAAAATCGGAGAAAGCTGATTTTTTTATATGTTTCCGGGACACACATTGCGGATAAAGTGTGAAAAGTCCCCGCGAATCCGAGTTGAGCTTTTTTAGTTATAGCGTTTTTTTGATGAAAAAAAAAATTTTAAAAAAAATTCGACCCAGCTCCATATTTCTCATTCTTATTCGCCTTAGTAGGGTGAGAATCATAAATATTGTGCTGAATTATATTGAGAATACATATCCCCAACAGAAAATGCCAACTTTGTACCAATCCTCACACTCAATGGTGAAATATTCACGAAAATGTACAAAATTACGAAAAAAAATTTATTGTTTTCATACACACAACGGTACACAACGTCCATTAAATCAAATCTACGACTACTTTGGGAGTTAAATTATATATCAAAAATTGCAGAAAAGCAGTGGCTTTATAATGATATATAACAATAGTCATTTATTCCATAATGAACTGGTGAAACGTGTGAAATATTAACCATACCCCCTAAACTCAAATTCAAACGGTATCGACTTTTCTCATTCAAATACCGTATTATAGCATCATTGTTTCAATTTCCATGTTCGATTAAATCACACAATGTGGTGTTCGCCTACACTCAAGATGCATTGGCATGTTATGTGTGCACGCCCTTGATGTGTTCTCATAAACAAATTTGTATTGTACAGACAACGCTCTTTAATTTGATACAAAATAGCCTTGAACGACTTTCATCAGGAAACGCTGTTTAATTCCGCATTCCAGGTCTTTATGTACAGACAACGCTCTTTAATTTGATGCAAAATAGCCTTGAACGACTTTCATCAGGAAACGCTGTTTAATTCCGCATTCCAGGTCTTTATGTACAGACAACGCTCTTTAATTTGATGCAAAATAGCCTTGAACGACTTTCATCAGGAAACGCTGTTTAATTCCGCATTCCAGGTCTGTCCATTGCACAATTTGCTCTGTTCAGTATTGGACACTCCGCATTTGATGCCTAGATATTGAAACCAATGATCCCTTGATAGATATATATGTAATTTTGCCTGTTGTTGATTATTAGAGTCTTGTGTTATTTGTAGAACTGATCAGTTATGTTGTTGGCATATCACTTAGCGTTACCTGTTGATACCTTACGGTGACAACGAAGCAGGTCCGCACATTGATATCTGTTCTGTGGTATTGTACTTGAGTTTATTGTGTCTATCATCTTTTTTCTGTTGTGACTTTGGCAATGGATAAATGTATCAAATGTAACGATGAGTTGACCGGCTCGTCCGGAATAACTACACTTGGTGAGCGGGGTATAGAAAAGTTGGTTGCTGTAAGCGTCGAGCTTGGCGATAATCTTTTTGCCGGTTCGAAGAAACCCACAGTTGGTGAGAAAATTCACAAATTCTGCTACAAGAATTATACACGGGAAAGTTCTGTAAGAAAAAGTAAGAGAATGTCTCTAGATGCAGCTGAATCTGACGAAGCTGGTCCATCTATGACAAAAAAAAATGCGCTCTGATCAAGATGCTTTCAATTTTAAACTCCATTGTCTGTTCTGTGGAGAATCGGCCGACAAACAAACTCATATACCCGTTCAACGTAGAAGAGAAGTCCACACCGTTGAAACATTGACTTTTGTTGATAGTATCAGAACCCGTTGTTTGAAACGTAGTGATGAATGGGGTGAGTCTGTACTTACTCGGATCGGTCGTGCTATCGATCTAGTGGCCGAGGAAGGTCGGTATCACCATGATTGCTGGACAGGATTTGTCAGAGATAAGCCTGAGCGAACTCTTTCACGGGGTAGGCCTGTTGCAGACAAGAAAACACTTGCATTCCATGAATTGTGTACCTTTATGGAGAACAGCGATGAGTGTCAGTTTTCCTTGAGCGAATTGGCAGAGACGTTTGAATCGTATCTTGGTGACGAAGTCGGTTACACAATTAAACATCTTAAAACCAAACTGCTTGAGCATTTCGGTAGTAGAATCTCTATTACAACACTGAGGTCCCTAAAAAATGTTGTCACATTCAGAGATTCATCAGACAAAATACTATATGATTCGTGGTACTCAGACAAATGTACCAATGAAACTGATGAACGTGTGCGCATCGTCAAGAAAGCATCGGCTATAGCCCGCGATGATATTCGGTCAGCCATTTACGAGTGTGACGTTTATCCCAAACCCGATTCGTTATCTGTATCTAGTGATCTACTACCCGATACACTCCAAACCTTGTTACAAGGGATTGTTGTTCCGTCGCAGCGTGGGTAAAACATCCAAGCCAACCAGAGACGCGTGAAAGCCATAGGTCAGTCTCTAATAAGTTCTTGTCGGCCCCGTTCATTCTTGTCACCAGTATTATTGTCGGTAGCAGTTTACATACATAGGAAATTCGCATCTCGGGAATTGATCGACATTCTGAATGGACTAATGTTCTCTTCTAGCTACCGGGAAGTTCAACAATACGTTCATTCTGTCATGATAAGCAAAGGTCCGTCGCCTAGACTTGCGAACTTCACACAATTCGTTTTCGATAACGCCGATTGTAATGTGCGCACGCTAGATGGCAAGAATACTTTCCATCGTATGGGAGGCATCGCCTGTATAACTCCAAGCAGAGATCACACAGAAGAGTCTCCGATAAAACGACTAACTGGTGATCATTCGAATATTGGCTCTGGTGAATTCGGGTACATCCCTTTGAAAGGTTACAGTAAACCAAGCAAATCGGGTCTTGACGAAATTGTGATGAAGGATTTATCAACTTTGGGTGAATCTGATCCGAAAAATTTGAAACTCGCAAAAACAGTCGACAGTCTTTGGTCTTTGACGCATGTACTGAGAGTACCTTGCCCATCTTGGGCTGGATATATGCACATTGTCACATCATCAGATGATTATGAAACAAGTGATGTCGAAATACTTCCCTTTATTAATTTTGATCCATCCAACCCGAGCACAATTTACACTGCTCTCATGTTTGCACATGTGAGAAACAGGGACTGAACGTTTGTCCAGTGACGTTTGACCAACCACTTTATATCAAAGCAGTGGAGATTGTGTCTTCGTCAGATAAGTTGACAAAAGTTTTCGTTAGACTCGGCGGCTTCCATATGATTATGTCATATTTAGGGGCAATTGGTTCGATCATGGCTGGTAGCGGCTTGGATGAACTTTGAGGGACTGTTTATGCTGGTGGGTCAATCCATCATTTGATCAGTGGTCATGCATATTCAAGAGCAGTTCGTGCCCATTTGCTAACACAAATTGCCATTACAAAACTTGTGTTTGAAGAAAGCCGAACACTAGATAACATATACTGCACAGAAGTCAATGAAATATTCTGTGGACTTGCCAGAGGTGACTGTACAACAGCTGACACTGTCAATCAAGAAAGTGTCAACCATCTACTGTCAAAATTACACGAACTGCTCCAGAATGCGTCCGTAGGACGCACAGGAAAGCTTTGGGTACAATACTACGAGCAAATAGGTCTTCTCCAGTTGTTCTTGAGAGCAGAGCGCACAGGCGACTGGGAACTCCACACATATTGTGTTCGCAATATGATTCCAGTATTTCACGCAGGTGGTCATTTTGCATACGCAAAAAGTTCTCATCTCTATTTGCAGCAGATGAATGAGCTAACAGAAATAATGCAACAGGATGATTTGAAGTTGTTCACTGAGAAAGGTTACTTTACTATAAGGCGCTCAGATAAATTCTGGAACGGGATATATTCTGATCAGACCATAGAGCAGTGTTTAATGAGAATGTTCAAGCTCCCTGGTGGCAGGGGAATAACCGATAGCACTCTTTGCCTTCCGATATGTAATGCTCTCGAAAATTTTGTTCATGTTCACACTGGTCATGGCGAACAACATCGGGATCTCCGTCAAAGTTCACAATTGACTGATGCCAATGATATCACCAAATTATTGAACTGGCTCAGAGTGCATTTCCCCTTTCAGAATAGAGATCCACTACAATTAGTCTCTATAGCGACCGGGCTTGTGGCCGACGAAACTGTGAACTGTGACCAAGTTCGCAAAATTGGTGAATGTTGCGTATCGAATGTTGTAAGCAAAACGTTCAACAGCATCAAACTACGACGTGTTGACACTGTGAAGTCTTTCGCATCGATGGCAAATAGCATCAAAGTCCGTGGAAGTAAGGTAGTGATTGACCCCACAATTCTGTTCAACCGCATCACATGTGTTATTCAGTCACAAGCAGAGATGGAAGAGTATCTCAAATATGAACTCGCCCCGAAACCACCAGCATTGTTTGATTCTGCTGGAATGAGGAAGACACAGAAAAGCACGCTCGGTAAGATCCTCAAAACATACGGTTCCGAGCAAACTAAAATCCCAGAACATTCTCTGTTTGTTGTAGATGGTGGATTTTTATTGAGGGCAGTTGTATGGCCTAAACAGTCGTCATATAAGGACATATGTACATCATATTCCAATTATCTAGTGAGACATTTTGGGGCGAACGTCGTGGTTGTTTTTGATGGTTATGCTTGTACAATGTCGACAAAGGGCATGGAACAAGCCCGTAGATCTAAAGACAGGTATTCCATTGATATCAATATCTCACCCGAGTTACCAGCCACCACACCCCAATCCGATTTCCTTGCAAATGCCAAGAACAAAACCCAACTGATCGATCTTCTAATGCAGGAGCTATCTGCTATCAATATTCAGTCCAAGCAGGCCGAGGCTGATGCTGATGTACTGATAGCCGAAACTGCACTTGACATCGCTCAAGATGACAACAATGTTGTTTTTGTGGGAACAGACACAGACTTGTTAGTCATTCTTACCTCTCGAGTTCAACCGGGATGTAATATTCACATGATGTATTCCATTACCCCAAACTTACTAGTTTCAGTTAGTGAAATAGCAATCAAAATGGGTGACCATAGAAGCAACCTCCTTGTAGCACATTCTATAAGTGGTTGTGACACTACTTCTGCACTCTTTCGAGTTGGTAAGAAGAAAGTATTCAGTACAATTGTCTCCGATGTTACTAGCGACTCACAACAGTATGTCAACACAATTTTGGCGGATGACAGTACACCAAGTGCAGTAGCCGCTGCCGGTGAACAACTTCTCCTGATCTTATACGGGAGTAAAACTTTTCCTCTCTCGACCAATATAGATATGTCACTTACAAGCGTTATGTAGCAAAATCTAAACTGAATAAACCCATCGACCTAGCCTCACTCCCACCAAGCAGCGATGCTGCACAACAACATGTCTACAGATGTTATCTCCAGGTCCAACAATGGCTGGGCTCTTCGCTTCCTCCGACGGATTGGGGGTGGTCGCTAGACAATGGACTTCTTGTACCGACTGAAGCCACAAAGTCATGTGCCCCCGATAACCTACTGAATCTGATCAGTTGTGGTTGCAAGAGTGCTTGTACAAAAAGGTGTGGGTGTAAGAAGGCAGCACTCTCTTGCTCAGGTTTGTGTAATTGCAGTTCGGATTCTTGTAACAACCACAGAAACACTGTCCTGTCGGAAATTTCTGAGTTCGATGAATAATATGTATATAGGTCATGTCATTTCTGTATATAGCGTTGATAATAGTCAATGTAACTTAATCCATGTTGATTGATTTGTACATTCTGTAAATATTATTTATTGATTTTTGTACATTCTGTAAATATTATTTATTGATCTAATGCTGCCAGACACAGACGTGTCTGTTCGGTCCCAAGCCCGAAAATAGTTGAGTTCTCATGCTGACGAATTTTATGCCAAAAGGGGAACTCGGCCAGAAGCAGAGGGGGTCTTCCATAATGTCTATTTTGTAAGCAATGATAAAAGTCTTCAAATGGTGGTGGATTTTTTATCGTCTGTCCAACTAACATCCCGTTCTGTACTACGACCCTTTGGGCAAATCCGTTAGGAAAATCGTCATTTTTGCGTAAATCCGATACTTTTTTTGTGAATTTTCAATAATTTTTCGCAGAAATTGTCACAGAATGCACATTTTCCTCTAGGTAAATGTATATTAGACATTATTTAGCTCGAAATACGCGTAAACAAAAAATACAGTTGGATCAATTCGAGGTTACAAAGTTCGTGCGATTTTTTTTTATTTTTTTCAAACGCGTTTTCGAAAAAAGGCTGTAGAAAAAAAAGCTCAACTGGGATTTTATGGGACTTTTGTCTAATCGTTCAGTGACATGTACTCGACATTCCCTGAAAAAATCAGCTTTCTCCGATTTTTTTCCCTAGTGAAACCTAATGTTCTTGGGCTATTCCTTGCAACAAGGACTAACGACAATATTGCTGTAGCTAATGCACTGACAGCAAAGTAAAATGTAGTATTCAATCTGTAGGAAGTTTCAAAGTTCCTTGAAGCAATGGTTCACTTAAGGTTTGAAATATAAGTTCACGCTTCTTGGTCCTATTGACCATTTTGCGTAGACTGAGATTCTATTTATTGTCATTAGCAAGAATAGTTTGAAACTCGTGATTGAATAATTCGAAGTGCGGTACACTCACATTGGCTATAGTGGAAAATAAAGTACTGCCATGTATATTATGAAACACAGAGGAATTGAAGAAGTTTTGCAATAATGCTAAATTGATGGGGTGGTATGTTGCAGTTTCTTTTGAGGTGGGAAGGCATCTCGTCACATGGAATGAGATGCTTTCTTTCTCGGAAGATATAGAACATAAGCGCGGTATTTTCATTAAGCAAAAAGTACACTCGGATATAAATTTTTGTTTTTTTAAGCAATTGACGGCTAACGACGGTGTACGATATACTATGAGTAAGGATGGGCAATTTCTTTGATTGAGGAGGTGATGGTATGTGGTACAAACCGGAAGTCACATAAAACATGTATTTTGGCAGCGTCGTCCTTATATAGAGCATGTATACACGTAAAACAGATTCCTTGATAAAGGTTAAACGAAAATTACAATGATATGATTGATTTCAAGTTTGTGCATTTCGAAAGCTCAGATTCGCGCAACGTTGAATGCTCGCCATTTCCCGTTAAAACATAATAATCTGGAAGATCTAACAATTGTGTTCCACGATTAGAGGTATGGTTTACAGGAACGGGCAGGCTATAAATCTTAAATATCTCTGACGATCTTTTATAATAAATAGAGAAGAGGCGTTCCTGACGGAATAGAATTTTGCGTTACGATAAAAATAATAAGGGTGTGTATGTACAAGATGAAAAGTCCTGTATTGTTGACGAAATATCTCTTTTGCATGATTAATACCAGATTGTAATACATGGACTGGAAGAATACCAGGAGAAAGTTATGCTTTGCTAAGTCATATACTCCCAGCCGCAATTCTTCTAGTCTGTTGAGTAAAATAGTAGCGTTGTTTGTTTGAGCGAGCACCAAAGAAGCGATGTCCACGAAAATGGTGTGAAAATTATCTAATGCTGTCGACATATTTTTAGCTAGAAAATATATCTCATTATGATTGTTCTTTAAGCTTTTTACAACATTTTGAAATCGTATGTCTACAGACTGCATAAATGATGAGAAATCAGATGATTGCGCAGCGAAAGCTTTGGATAATTTCGTATTTTTCTTACTTAAAGTAATGATGTGTTTTCGAAGCACATTTACGTCATCTTCGGTGGCTGTTCCGAACAATGACTTAGAGATATCTCCAATGAAGGAAACAATAGAGCGTTTAGTTCGCGACGGTGCTTTGTGTAATTCTGGCAACAATTTATAAAGTTGAGAGCGGGTATCCTTGATGTTTGCGGTAATACTCGCACGCATATTGTTTATGCTATGTGCAATTTGTTGCGTAGCCTAGCATGGTGGATCGTTATGAGCACAATGAGGAATTGACAATAAATTTAAGTTTGAAGGTAACTGCACCTGGAAAGTATGTCGCCAATACTCTTCAGAGAGAAATATATTTCCCTGCTTCTCTAAAACGACTCCATAATTAATCCTCTGCAATAGTCTTGTGAATGAGCACTTGAAAAACAGCCCCAAATCGTTAAAAGGAGAACCTACGTCACACCATTAATTCCTAGGAACAATCTACAAGGCGCAAATAAATTCAGAATCAGTCAAAGTAAACCCAATGGGGAGTTGCGCAGAAACCCCGAGCACTAAGCTAAATACAGCTGTTAGTTTACAATGATTGATACGTTATGTATCTGTGACATGTGCGTACATTTTGTATTATTTAAATTTAAAATTTTTTTTTTTTATCATTATTATTTGAAATATTTCTTTATGGGTCCACGTTTACGTTTACCGGTTTTGGTGTGATGAATGTGGTATTCCTCCTTCAAACAATTCGGAATATTTTCCGATGGCTCCCACGTTTTCTCGTTGAAACCTTTCCATTGTTCTAAATAATTCTTGACACCTCTAAGACTTTTGACTTTCAAAATCTTTTCTACCTCATAGTATTTTCCATTTTAAGACTTAGTCTTATGCTCCGAATGGGGTAAAACAGGCTTGTTGGATGCAGGATTAGTCATTATTTGGTGATATTTGGATGTTTGTGGATCGTGATAATGCTTAAGTCGATTACTGTGTACAGGTGTTTTAAGAAGAGTTTGGTCAACACAAGAGCGAACCCTGTATGTGTGGTTAGGTCCCATTTCAGTAATATAATTTGGACCTTTCCAGTGACAATACAACTTAGCTGATAATCCTCGAGGTGTTTTAGGGTTAAACAGTAAGAGTTTATCACCGACTTAAAAGTTAGGCTCCTGGGCCTTTTGATCATATATCGTTTTGCTTTTCTCTCGTGCTTTGGTCAAATTTTCTTTAGCTATGTCGGAAACGCTTTTTAAATTTTGAGTAAATTCTGTAGCGTACGATTGCACATCTAGTGACAAGTTTTGTTTTGGCAGCAAGTTTGTGTCAAATGGTAAGTTTATTTCTTGGCCGAATAGCAAGTAAAATGGAGAAAACTGATTAGTTTGTGTTGATGGTGACATTCTGAATGCCATCATTATGCTTGGCAGTAAGTTTGGCCAATTATTTTGATTGTCATCAATATATGTTCTTAAAGCTTGAGCTATCACGCTGTTCATCCGCTCACATGCAGCATTTGTTTATGGGTGATACGAGCTAGTGTGATGTCTCGTAACTTGAAATATTTCACACAATGAACCCACCAATTAACTCATGAAGTTAGCACCACGATCTGATACCAAAATGTGTGGTGCTCCATATATCTTATAAATATTCCGTTATATAATTCACTTGCTACAGTGTTAGCATGTTGTGGTTTTAGTGGGAATGCCTCACACCAATGTGACAGACTTTCCACCACGAAAAGCACATATTTGAAGCCATCTTTGATTTGTTTAAGAGGCCCAAGTATATCGATGTGCCATCGTGAGAACTTGTCATCAATAGGGAGTGGGTGCAATGGTGATAAGCTCGCTTGGTTATTTGACAGGTACTGCAGGTTTTTACATAATCTTTTACATCTTTGTACATATGAGGCCAAAAATAACGTGCTCGTAGGGCCATATAGGTTTTATCAAAGCCCAAGTGGCAACCTCCTGCTACACTGTCATGAAAAGACACAATAGCGTCTTGCCGTAACTGTGTAGGAAGAGCTATCTGTTTTATAAAGTCATTCGATTTCAGTCCCCTTTTATCTTTGGACTGATAGAACCTGTGCAATACACCATCAATAAGTTCACAATAATTTGATTCAAAAACAACTCTTCTAGCAAGCTTATCATCATCTGGTAGTTGACCACTTTCCAAATACCAAAATCAGGACAAGTGCGTTGTAATTGCGCAATTTGGGCGCGGTCATTTGTTAAACTTGCAATAATTTGTTTTGTTTGTGCACCCGACATATCTTGATTACTATATTCGAATTCAACTTGAATAGAATTGGTATTTTTTAGACTGACAGGTACATTAACACAATTTACAGGTTTACATTCTGGCATTTGACGCTTATTGGATTCAGCACTTGTATATGGGCGCCGGGATAAGGCATCAGCATTAAGATTTGTCTTCCCGGGTCTATGTTGTACTGTATAATTATATCCCTGTTACTTAAGTGCCCAGCGTGAATGACGCCCATTATGTTCTTTAATGGTTTTAAGCCAACTTAGTGCTCTGTGGTCTGTATAGATGGTAAAATGTTGATTAGCAAGATAAACATGGTAAGATTTGATGCCTTTCAAAACTGCCAAACATTCTAGCTCTGTGACTGTCCATTTTCTTTCAAATTCTTTCAAGGCTCGCCCCCCATAAGCAATAACATGTTCACAGTTGTTGTCATCTAATTGTCCTAATATGAACCCAATCGCATCTCCACTGGCATCCGTAGTGAGGATGAAGTCTTTGTTCACAACACGATACGCCAATATGGGCGGATTAATTAAGGCCGATTTTAATGTTTCGAATGCTGTTTGACAGTCACGAGACCAGATAAATTTGGCATCTTTGTGTAGCAACCTATTAAGTGGAACTGTTATTTTGGAATAGCCTTGCACGAAGCGTCGATAGTAATTGGCCAATCCAAGGTAGGCCCTCAACTCTTTGACTTTGGATGGGGTAGGAAAGGACGCCACTGCATGAATTTTTGCCGGATCTACTTTTACACCATCTTTTGTAATAATGTGCCCAAGGTATGTAACTTCCTTCAATGCAAAATGACATTTTGAAAGGTTTAATTTTAGATTAGCTTCGTTCAAACGGTTGAACACAAGCTGAAGGTGTGTCAAATGTTCCTCAAATGAGTTGCTGAAAATGAGTATGTCATCGACGTACACTAAAGCAAGCTTCCAATTTAGGCCACGTAAAATCTGGGCCATCAATTGTTGGAAGCTTCCAGGGGCTCCAATTAAACCATAGGCCATCCTATGCCATTCATATATACCGTCATGGGTGATAAAAGCTGCCTTGTGGGCTGCTTCTTTATCCATGGGTACCTGTCAGAAGCCTTGACTAAGGTCTAATGTCGAGAAATATGAGGCCTCACTTTCCCCTAAGCAGTCAAGGACATCCTCAAATATTGGTAAAGGAAAGTATTTTGGCTTAGTAATAGCATTGAGTTTCCGGTAATCTACTGCAAATCTATAACCCCCAGATTTTTTCTTTATGAGCACAACGGGGCTACACCATTGAGTATTTGAAGGAGAAATCATTTCATTTTGCAGAAACTCGGCCACAAAGTTATCATTTTTTGTCTTTAATCACAGGATTGGTACGGTAAAAGCCCAGCCGTATCGGCGGGGCATCTCTAGTTTCAATTCTGTGTGTAAGAACATTAGTATGACCCAACTCAGACATATTGGTAGCGAAGATATTACGATTAGTGTGCAAAAATTCAAGTAACTGTGTTTGTTCCAGTTCAGTGAGATTTTCATTCTCAACATTGAATTTGGGAATTGTATTGTCTGACTTATCATTGTCATCTTGTTTCAATCTATCTAAGGTACAAGCAAATTTCGTGTTAGAAGTTTTCTGATTTCCATCCAAGTCATAAATACAAGTCTCATTTATATCACATTTATATCACATAGCGTGGCGACAACGCGTCCCACCGGAAGTGTTATGGAACAATTATTGGGATTTATGAGCCTAAACCTGGCTTTACCGTTCTTGACTTTACAGAGACACTTAGCGCCGACAATCCTATTTGCGGCCAGCGTAGGGGGAGGGTCTAATAATAATACTGTATTATTGTTTTTCTTTGGAAACCGGAACAGTTAGTTCTATTTCAGACAACGCACTTAGACTAACAGGCTGGTCGATCCTTGCTAGCCCGGTGTTTGCCTGAACGAGAAAAACATGTTCGTGGCCTTCATTTAAAATCAGCTGGTGTGTCTCCAGATCCAATTTAGCTTTATTGGTTCGTAAAAAGTCTGAACCTAAAATAATATTGTTTTGAAGGTGATCAAATACATAGAATTTGTGGGGAATGATTTCCAACAAATAGCGGTATTTCAACAGTGCCTCTTATCTGGTGACATTCACCCCTACGCCCATCACTTCCATGATATCTGTGTCTCGCATTTCAATGGCCAAACTTCTGGGTAATCTATTTAATGCTTTAAGCGTAATACAGGAGATTGAGCATTAAATTGTTTACTTGCGATATTTATTGAGATTTTATTTTCTAAGATGGGCATAGTCAAATTAACGCTGGCTCGATGACGGATTTTTTTAAATTTGTTATTAAATCTATGCCCATCCGCGGAAGAAGAACCTTGGATAGGCGAAAGTTCCTGTCTGTGCACTGACCTGCATACCGCTTCAAAACGGTTGTGCTTGCCACCGTTGTGGCATGTGCTTCCTAACGCGGGACACTGATGCCGGGGTGTGAACTGACGTCCACATCGAAAACATTTCTTAGAAACTGTCAAGTGATTACTTGTATTATACCTTGGTGTTGAGTACTGTCTGTGGTCTGTAGTAGGTGTCGGTCTATTCCGCTCTCTCATGTAGGTAGGTGTTTTCACTGCCAAAACAGTCTTTGGGGAGAGATGTTGCCGTAACTGCGGTATTTCCTCAGAGAGGGAAGCGATCGAATGTTGGGTCGGCTGTTCTTTTTCACAAACAATTTCTGCCAACACAGCGGCATGACGCACACTCCCCATGGTCTTGGGTTCTTTTTGGAACACATTACTCCTGATAGGTGGACGTAGTCCATTTACAGTCACCCCCACGAGAATTTCGTCGGGAATACTGTGCTGTAGCGACATATTTTGCATACGGCTAATGAAGTCTGTTACTGTTTCGTGATGTTGCTGGACCTGATTATAGATGTTCACATTAAACATTTTCTTTGTGAAACGTTCCAAGAATTTTTCGGAAAGGGTTTTGAGGCTTCCCGTCGTGTCTGATGGTAACGTCTGAAACCAATAAAGGGCATGGTCGGCCAAATTAAAAGGAAATGCGTTTAGGGCCTTTTCGTCATCGAAGCCGTTAAACTTGGCCCATTTTTGGAAGAGCTGCACCGCGTTGCTGCGTTTTCGAGTTCAGTTCCTCTATACTTCTCCAATGTTATACTTCCCGTCATTGTTGAACTGTGTTCCTGTGTGTTTGATTGCACTGTAATGTCTGCTGCAATGGTTGCTCTGCTTCGTAAATTATAATTGATGGGAGATGTCATACGTCTCAGGATCTTTTTCGTCCTCCACCAATCACTATGTTTTTTGTTTTTGTGGTTCATTGGGGTAACCTAAAATGAAAACAAGATTTCCTTTGTGAATGCCTTTTGCTAAAATGAACGATTCGTACTGGCGGGCCACAGAATATATGGAAGGCGTTGCATAAAACTTTTGCATAACTTGTCATGGTAAATGGATGACGATATCCGCGAAACTCCGCTATCTTCACACTGGGATGGTGATATGAATATATGAAGAGTAATTGTTGTGTAATAATTAAAATGAAGCGATTAGGTGTGACCAGCTTGTGCGGGTGAAAGATAATGCATTATGCTTAGGGCTATATTGTAGTGGATACATATTTGACTGATATCCTTATCTCTGGGTTATCCACTAGCTTCAATTTTAAACAAATGTGGTAATCAGTATTTAACACTTTACTGGGCCGTTCTGATCAATATACTTTAACCCATAGTGTGCTGTGTAGCGTTATAATAGTAGTATAAAAGTACAGAAGCTAGCTGCTTATAATTTTCCCCCAATCAGTTTGAACGTTTTACTATTATTTTATGTTGAAACCCATTTAAAAATAAAAAATCGCGTTTTCACCATCTTTTGATATCTTGTAACCTTTTACCAGTTCATTACATTGTTCTAAAGCGGTTCGGTTTGTGAGGTACTTTCACTGCTATGCTATTCTTAGCTTGGGGAACTCGCTCACTGGACACATAATCATGAACTTATGGAATGCTGAGTATAGACAAATAAACAGTTTAATTTTTTTTTTCATATTAACAAATAATAATATGCTCAATTAACTGGTACATTGTATGCAGAAATATAATAAACCAATTAGAGTTATATTGAATAATAATCTACACTATTTTCTCCAAAGTATAAATTCTATAATAATAAAATATATAGAGGATATGGAATGAGTGTTTTTCTCATATAATATTTATGAAACGAGTCTAAGAATTTTCCGTTTCCAAACGGAAAATTCGGACGAGTTTCATAAATATTATATGAGAAAAACACTAATTTCATATTCTTTTTATCATATGAGACACACACGCACAAATTAGCCACTTAGTATGACTTTTTAACCCATCACCTAACTTGAGTTGCAGACGGCAATCATCCTCGTATAACTAAAAATTTTCTCGTTCCAATGAGGGGTCATAACCTATGTTTTGGAAGCAAAAGTGAAAATATGAAAAAAATGAATGGCGTTTTTCTTGTAGGTAAAAGATTAATAAAATATACCCCACCCTATATAGGACAGATAACGTAAATTCTCCCCACTGAAATTATGCAAATATGACCCAGTTGTATTTTGTTTAGCCAATGAAATTGTCCAGTTTTGAAATTGACCAATGAAAGTTCCCAACTCTAATTATGCAAATTACAAAAATGTGGCCCAGTTGTATTTTGTTCAGCCAATCAAATTGTCATGTTTTGAAATTGACGGAAGGCTTTATTTATCACTGATCAATATGAAAACAAAATATCAAATGTTTTAAAGTGAACAAAACGGACGAGTCATATTGATAAAATAAATTATACCACATTAAGCGTAGTATTTATCTGCAGGCGAAAGGCGATATTCCATTGAGTTTGCACCTATCACACGTCAGCTGTCGCACTCAACCGACTAACAACCCTAATCACAACTGATTAAGGGGACGTCCAACCTAACTTTGGGTCAAATTTCAGGTATTTTTCTTCCAAGTCTCAAAAAGACCCAAAATGAATAACTCCAATACATTATATACCAAAATGCTTGGAATGAAACATAGAAGACGTGGAAACTAGAATGTGCCATGGAACTGCTGCCACGTGTAGATAACACTGCCTGAAAGTCTGCTATGGTATAATTAAGAGAACAAAGTGTTTACAATAAAATACCTCAAAATAAAATAACACCTGTATTCTATAATCATTGAAGTACATATTCGAAGAAATCTTTTCCTAATTCATGAAAGTAATAAAGATTGAGACCAAATGTTATAAGTAGAGTGCTCACTCATCGAAGACAGACATTTTCGTTTGTTTATGTTTTGATTTGGGAAAGTTCAACAAAGGTCAACTTAAAGGAGTCCACCAGAAGAAGTATGGAAGGACAAAAGAGTTTCTCCCAATATAAAGATGTATGTGTCGCTGTGGTGGTTTGGAAAGAAACTATGATATTCTGCTATGTAGAATGCACTGCAAAGTCATACATTGTAGTTTAACAGATATATTTACAAACTCCTCGCACTGTAAACCCTTTGATCCCATGCATCAATTTGATAGTGATTAAATTATTAAATTTGCCTGGTTTATCAATAAGAAGCAAAGCTTCATTTACTATTGGACACCAATATACTCATGCTATCTGTTGGAGAAGAAATAAGAGTAACTGTAACCTGTCACTGCAATAAACCATCAAATGTACATAAAAGTACATTGTTATTCAAAACACATCAAAATAACCCTAAATAGCCATTATTGCATGTACTTTTCCAAAAAAGGGGGCGTGGAGGCGTTGCGGTAACCGTTTCTCGCCAGATCGCTGAAGTTAAGCAACGTCGAGCCCGGTTAATCATTGGATGGGTGATCGTCTGAGCGATCAATTCGGACTCCCGCGTTGTGTTCTTGGGCAAGGCACTTAACCCCGATTGTCCACATGGGGACGCGATGACGCCGTGTACTAAGGCGTACTGCACGTCGATGGTACGCATGTCTGCAACCAATCCTAACCCTGTGTGTGATGCAGTGCGGAATTACGATGTTGGGGAGCTGGCAGCTGCTCTTCGTTGCTCGGTGTTTCTCTCCAGGTACTCCGGCTTCCTCCACCCGTAAAACTGTCACTGTCATGCTTAGCCATTGTGCATAAGTATATGACCATAAACACCAATAAATAAATATATAAATAATTTTTCCATAAGAGGCTTATTGACATATTGAGATCAGAAGGGCACATCCAGTAGGTCTCCCATTCAAAGGTGTTCACATATTTTTTCAAGAACGCAGTATGCAAAGAAATCCCCAAAAGGTGACATGTATGCTCCATTTGATAACAAATTTTCCGTGGGGGCGCTCCCTCCCTTGTATGTCTGTACCTTCGGCACTCATTGCATATGTCTTTTTCATCAAAGTTTAACTCTTTTTTATTTTTGAAGATCCTGGCGACACATGTTCCAAACACTATCAGACAGGTAACCCTCCAAATAAGTGTATCTGCAAAAATCATATTACATTGCAAAATATTCTTTTTAGACATTACGTTCTGGACCTTGCATGCTTCTTACTTCCAACTATAACACTTAATTTGCCGATTAATGGGTGAATAGAAACCCCTGCCATAATCAACATGTTGAGTTCCAGAAGCCTCCATAACAGCTCCGATAAAATTGTCAAACATCAGATTGGTGGCTTTACAGAATATTTATTAGCTTGTTGCTTGATAAGTAATAGGAACAAAATATTTTTTGTTGCAATTAATTCGAGGCTGTCAGCAGGCACTTTCCAACAAATTGTAACAAATCAACTAGTTATAAACAAAATTGTCTAACACGAAAGATTGAAAAAGGACCATAACTCTTGAAATGATGTGTGGAAGAAACCCACGCTACAGCAGGTACACGGGCATCGTTTCCCCATGATGCTTGATCACAACACCAAATATCATTCAAATTGGAGTAGAAGTGGTTGAAATACAAGGGAGAATATTGGTATAGACGAACAGATGTCTCCACGGCACTAGATACGCATTCGACTTTCCAACTTCCAAGTCCGGGGCATAATAATCACAACACACCCACCTTATCAATTCATAATTTCAGTAAAATAAACAGAATTATCAATTTTAATTAATTTATAGATGATGGGAAAATATTTGGCTCTTTTCGCCTTCTCGTACTATTACCACAAACATCTGCAGGCAGTATGATGCTGACAAACGAAACTGAACGCATGTGGTCTGGTGTGTCAGGCTAAAAATTAACTCGGCACGGATAATGAAGAAATTGCGAATATTTCGTGTATTTCATTTGTTTAAATGCCAATTGCGGCTAATTTTGATCGTGGATTCGATAATTCGTTTGGGTTTTGACCATCACGGTCACGCTAACCGCTGTTATGTTTATTATGATATGCAAATTGGGAGAAAGTTTCCAGTAAAGGAGATTTGTCACATTTGTCAGTCTAAAACGATGTTAAAAGACACTGATCGACACTTGTGTTGGTATGGTTGTTTGCAAGAAAAAAATTAAATTCACAGCATCGTCCAATCGCACCTTATTTAAAATCGAGAATGCGTCATTTTCAACCCATCTTCAATCGGTCCTTTGCGAACATCAACACAGGCGCGGCAAAGACCCATGGTTACTAGGAAGTAAATAACTTCACAACATCGGGGGAAATCAACACGCTCAATAAAGTTCCGGGTCACTTGGAATATACTTCGAGAAAAAGGTGATTTCTGAAGCATTCAACTTACTTTTTTATGAATATTACTTTCTTTTATGTGTATCGTCCCGATTTTATACACTGGGTTATTTTTTTGACAAGTGGTTCATGTTGTCTTTTAGTGCGCAATAATTCAGATTTTTCGTTAACAAAAATGTTCAGACGGCCTGTAAACACTGGATGTCGCTGGAGGGAATTTCAAAGCATATTTTGCAGTTATAACATTAACAGCTCAAGTATGTGCTGTAACTTGTTTGCAAATCCGTTCATACATTGTCTTGAACAAATAAAGAGTGTGATCACGTCCTTTCATTTTTAGGATCGCCCAAGATGAGTATTCCTGCAAGAACCACATTATAATAACATGACCTGAATAAACATCATTGAAACATGGCCACACATGGAACATCCAAAATTTGTGTTGGGGGTAATGCATTCCAACATCAAAACACACCAGTGTGTGTGTCATAAAAATGCTTTCTCCGAGTCTGTAGTATGTTGTCATTACATTGAGGACAAGACTTTCGAATAACTGATCATTTTCTGGTTTTACGGGTTCGTTACTTATGCCATTGCCAAATTAATGTTCTTCAAAATCATAAACGTCACTTTTTTTCCTGAAAAAAATTATATGTCCCTTTTCTATGCACTTTATTCATTATTTTGATATATAATTTGCCTTTCCCTACTTCTCTTATCTGTTTCTGGGGCATTGGGAAAAATGTCAACAAATTGACCAAAGTTAGGTTGGACGACCTATTTAGGTCACACATAACGGTTGCCGTGAAGATACAAACATTACACAGAACATTCCCACCTTTACCCTGACCTGACCTACAAGTATTAGAAACTGGGCGTGGTAGGGAAATAACAGATTTTCTGAAGAGCGTGCCTACCTAGGTATCATTTGTTTACTTTGTGTGTCATATTATTGTACTAATAACCGAAGCAACTTAACTAGCTGATTCCAACAATTCGTAAAATAAAATGGCACACAAAGCGTTCCTAAATTCGAACATAACATATCAAGTGTCGGCTACATTGCCTTGACTCCGCACTCATGAATTACCTAATAGTTAAATATTTCTGCATTCATAAGCTCATTCCGTCAAGCCACACAAAACAACGTGCTATAATGGGATACTTGTCCTACCCACCCTTCGCGTTATTCAACATTCGATGGAATGTACAGAATGCATTCCAACGAACGTTAAAATATAGCAGAATACGACATGATAAATTCTTTTACCATAATTTACCTTAACGCGTACGCAACAAAACTAAAATATTATTTCTATGAAGCTTAACACTTACGACTTCCAAAGTATCAAGAATTCGGGGATATTAAAATAAAATAAAAATTAATAAACTTTTCACTTTCCTGAAGTATAGACAAATAAACAATACATAGAGGATATGGAATGAGGGTTTCTTTCATATAATATTTATGAAACGAGTCTTAGAATTTTCCGTTTTGGCGAGCCTCTGGCGAGCCCAAACGGAAAATTCAGACGAGTTTCATAAATTTTATATGCGAAAAACACTCATTTCATATTCTATTTATCATATGACACACACACACGCACAAATTACATGCCATCACCTAATTTGAGTTGCAGACGGCACTTGGAAAAAAACATCCTCGTATAACTAAAAATTTTCATGTTTTGCTTCCAAAACATAGGTTATGATCCCTCATTGGAACGAGCGTGTCGCGCTCGTTCCAATGAGGGGTCAGTCATAACCTATGTTTTGGAAGCAAAAAGTGAAAATATAAAAAAATGAATGGCGTTTTTCTTGTAGGTAAAAGATTAATACAATATAACCCACCCAAAATAGGACAGATAACGTAAATTCTCCCTACTGAAATTATGAAAATGTGGCCCAGTTGTATTTTCTTCAGCCAATCAAATTGTCTAGTTTTGAAATTGACCAATGAAATTGACGGAAGGCTTTATTTATCACTGATTAATATGAAAACAAAATATCAAATGTTTTAAAGTGAACAAAACGGACGAGTCATATGATAAAAATATTTATTCTACATAACTGAAGTGTGTAGCTTCAGTCATGGAGGAAATGTTTATACTATTCAGTTGCCCACACAACAGAAAACAAACAACCTTAGAATCAAGGAATCAGAAAAGCCTTAATTAACAAGCGCAGCTTATTCCTTTCGAAGCGACTTAATCAGCTAATAGATGAGATTAACAGTGGGAACTTATATGCTAATGACTATTCTGCTTGATTATGCGGTGACTTTCTCTGTTAGATTTAGGGGCATTAATTATAGGCAAAGGTGTCGGTATAATTCGCAGCCACTTATCAAATTTAGCCTATAACCAGAGACTTAATCGGTAAAGCTGAAGAATAGGGGACTTTTCATTTTATGTAAAAACAATGCATATTTCTCACCTTTTTTCTACATTTTCCTATTACTAGTCATGTTTTCGATAAAATGACCGAAAGATGTTCACTTATGACTAAGATTAGAGATAATTTAAACTCTTTTAATGTCACGGTGCCGGAGATTCTTCTGCATTCTCGCCATTTTGAAGTGCGTGTTTACATAACTTTCGTTTTCTCTTTGGCTGGCGATTGTAGGTCTAGAGTCAGTGTAGTGAGGGTTAGGGTTAGCTTACCGGTAAGCTAACCCTAACCCTCACTACACTGACCCTAGACCATGTCGAGAACAGAACAAACAAGTGTACCAAAAACAACCAATACACAGAGCAGACGCCGAAAAACACCAAAAAAACATGAGGGAAAGATGAATGCGAATGTCACAAATCGCACCGGTAAAAAACGTGCGTTGGGCGGTTATAATTGCCAGTAAAAGTGAATATCTTTAGGTCATTTTATCGAAAACATGACCAGTAATAGGAAAATGTAGAAAAAAGGTGAGAAAAGTGCGTTGTTTTTACGTAAATGGAAAAGTCCACTATTCTTCAGCTTTACCACTTAATCAGCTAACAGCTGAGAAAACCGTGGGAGGTTATATGTTAATTTTCTATTCTATTTGATTACGCAGTGAGTGCCTCTGTTAGATTTAAGGGCATTAATTACAAACAAAGGAGTTAGTATAATTCTCAGTTACTTGTCAGATTTCATTAATTGCAGACAAAGATGTCAGTATAGTTCTCAGTTACTTGTCAGATTTAGCCTATAACAATATCAACTACGTGCGCATCGAGACATATACTACGCAAAGTTTGCTAAGCACCAAATGTTTGACACATCATTGTGAAATTTGCTTGTGACATATTTGCGATATATTTGGTGGATATGATTGAGGAATGTATTGAGATGGTCTCCAGTGTTTACACTAGTTCTCTTGACAGACAGACTTTTCGTGACAGTCATGGAAAGCATGTAGCCCTTGATTTTCTTAATGTTTTCGTGTACTGTCTACATGTACATGACATGTGCAGGGTATTCAGTCTTCATTTCAAAACAAACCCTTGTGATTTAATGATTGAATATGGCAAATGCAAATGTAAGAAGGCATTTATCTGAAGCAGAAATGTGGCGGGCCGTAGGGATGATGGAGCAAGGGGCTACCCATCGTCAGGTTGGTGAAGCCCTTGGTGTGCACCATACGGTGATCACCCGAGCCTGGGCAAGATTTCAGCAGTATGGCACACCAGTAAGACGGCATGGTGGTGGCAGAGACAGGGCAACATCTGCAGTTGAAGACCGGTTTTTGATCATTCAGGCCCGTAGGAACCGCTTTGCCACAGCAATCCAGCTTCGCAGTGACCTTAAGAATGCATCCGGGGTAAATGTATCGACGCGGACTATCCGGGCAAGGTTGCACGAAGGTGGTCTCCGATCGAGAAGACCACGTATTCGCCTTCCGTTGTCCCAGAACCACCGCCAGGCACGATATGATGGACCACGTTGGATGGACCAGAGAAGATTGGCGACGTGTCCTTTTTACAGATGAGTCAAGGTACTGCCTAGACCACACAGATAGGCGTTCTAGGGTATGGAGAAGACCATGAGAGCTATTCCATGCAGCCAACATTGCTGAGTATGACCGCTATGGTGGAGGATCAATCATGGTCTGGGATTGACGTACAGAGCTCTGTGTCCTTGAACGTGGTGCACTGAGCGCACAACGGTATATTGATGAGATCCTGAATGTCCACGTCAGATTGTATGCAAGTGCAGTGGGTGATAAATTCATTCTGATGGACGATAATGCCCGCCCTCATGTTGCCCATGCTGTCGGTGGGTACCGACAGAGGGAGGGGATTGAGCGTATGGACTGGCCATCAAGATGCCCTGACCTCAATCCAATCGACCATGTCTGGAATGAGTTGCAGCTTGTAATTCCAGCCCGTCCAGTCCAGACAAGTAGAGTTCAGGAGCTTGGTGCCATGCTGGTCCAAGAATGGAACAACATCCCACAAAGGACCACCAGGAACCTGATTGGGGGCACGAGAAGGCGTTGTCGAGCTGTAATAAACAATAAAGGGTCTCATACTATTGAGGCCATACCAGTTCGCTCCGTCAACTTTTTGGCATTTTGAAAAATTTCCTCTTTTACCCAAAATATCCATTTTCCGTGGTTATCGTATTCAAAAGCTAAAAAATAATGTCAAACACAAATAAAATCTTAATTTCTGTACTTAAATCATTAAAGATATAATTAGATAAAAAATATATACACTTTCCATTACAATATTTCAACTAAAACGTAAAACAGATAGTTAGATGTACTTGGTGCTTAGCAAACTTTGAGTAGTATATATTACAGACACTGTCCTTCAACATTACCCGTTGGAAAATCTCCAAAGACGGGCAACCCAACTTGGAAGATTAAAGTTAAACGCCCTGATAGAGCAGCGGAGTTGAATTTAATAAGCAAAGGGATAAACATCAACGGCAGAAATTACGAAACAGAGGAATATCGTGTGCTTCCGCAACCCGTTCAGTGTCACAAGTGTAAAAGAATTGGGCACTTGTCACACAAATGCAACGGGGAGCAAAGATGTATGAAATGCGGCGACAATCACGTCTCGATGGTGTGCAATGCCACAACTCTGAAATGCCCCAGTTGCGTGGGCCAACTCTCCAGCAACTACCGGGGGTGTAACCACTTCAAAAAAATTAAAACAAACATCCAGCTTAAAGCTCTAAATGTAAGTAGTGCCGAGAACTCGTCCTCACTTTATTCCACGTGCACCCTAATGGCTGGTTCTATTTTCCGCATAATGAAAAAACACGCGGACGCCAGTCTTTCGGACATATGCAAAGAGATCAGTAAAACAGCTTCCAAGTAATATGAAACTCAAATATCTCACGCACTATTAGAAGCAGCCGTTAACAAAATATAATTAGGTAACAATACTACAATTAGAAAATAAACTTAGTACAGCTATTTATAAACCATTCATGGATATATTAAAATAGTCCAGTGGAACGCTCGAAGCGTAAATGAGAAAAACTCTCAAATGTCACATTATTTAAAAAATTCGGACATAATTGGAATTAGCAAAACATGGCAAAAACCAAGCAAAAAGTTCTCGTTTAGTGGGTTTGATATTATTAGAAGAGACCGTCCCGTCCAAAAAGGGGGCGGTGTTGCTCTGCTAATTAGGCCGGAGATTAAATACAAAACAATAACTTGCGACCACCTCAATGCTGAAGTGATTGCAGCTGAAATTGAACTTGACCACAAACGCGTGGCCGTCATCTCATATTATAACAAACCGCAAGCAAGAGTAGACAATAAAGTATTTGAATTTTTTACCATAAAATACAAGCACTGCATACTCTTGGGTGATTTCAATTCCAAACAGTATTTGGTTGTCATAAAGTTGAGCCTTATGACGAAGCCCTTTTCAACATCATTGAAGAATTTGATCTATTCGTGGTAAATAACGATCACGACGTAACATAGTAAGCAACAACCCGCTCCATCAATCAGATATCCCAGATCTGATTATCACTAGTAAATCACTAACCAGTCAAATGCAAGACATATTTATAGGGTGCGATGATCTAAGCAGTGATCACCTGCCTGTTCACGCCCTTTGAAATGTAATACTGGTCCCACAAGGTATCCTCCCATGAACAGGAGGAATATATCAAAAATCGACTGGAACCTCTTCAGAAACATTATCGAAGTCAAAATAAATGCAAATGACCCCTTAAATGTTCATGAACTAGAAAAAGCCTGCGCCCACCTCAACGAGTTTATCAACAGTACACTAGATGAAATCTGTCCCAAGCAAAGATTAAAGACGCGAATAAACAGAATAACCCAAAACAACACTTCAAATAATTAAACAAAAAAGAAAAGCATTCCGGGCTTACCAATCAGAGAATGATCAAATAATAAAAGCAGAACTTAAAACCGCGTATTATCGCCTTCACGGAGAAGTTAAAAGGCCATAGCTAACGACAATCGCGTGAGATGGGAAAAGGCGGCAGAAAACCTCAATGGGTTGAGAGAACCTAAGAGGTTCTGGAATACATTTAATTAAAACTCTTACTGGCCAGAAGAGCAAAAATGTCAATAATAATGCACTAAAAACTAGCGATGGAACTATGGCCCTGGACGACAAGGCAAAAGCCAACGCTTTTGCCGAACTTCTAAAGAAAGCTCATCGTCCACAAGAAGGGAATAGATTTGACAACGATTTCAAAGTAAACGTAAATAAATTTGTCCAAGACAAGAACTGAACTTTTAACGCACCCAACTTCGACCAAAGGCCTGAAGATGAGGACGATCATGAATTAACCGAACCAATAAGCGTAGAAGAGGTCATGGGTATAATAGGAACAGCGCTTTTCGTGGATGTAGAAAAAGCGTTCGACCTGGTATGGCGCAATGGCATGAGATATAAACTAGCGAAAATGGGATTACCCACTAAAAGTCTGAGGATCATATCATCATTTCTAACTGACAGAAGAATCAAGTTGAGGGTTAACCGACCGCGAGATGTCAGAGGACGTAATACTCGAAGCTGGCACACCACAGGGATCGATCCTAAGCCCGCTTTTTTTCATAATATATCTGAATTTATTTATTTACTTATTAGTGTTTATGGTCACATACTTATGCACAATGGCTAAATATATGTGAATGACAAAGACAAAGTAGGGAAAAACTGTATTGAACTATCGCAGTTCTCAGACGATAACGGCATGTGGACGACCAGTAAGTCCTGAAACATTATTAAAAGTTGCCTGCAGGATACCATTCGTGATCTTGAGAGCAAGTGCGCCCTGTGGCGCATAAAGCTCAATGCCGCCCAAACTCAAAGAGTTTCGTTCTTTAAAAAGCAAAGAAAAAAATCAGACCCCTGTATTGAACTCCAGTTATACGACCATAAATTAGAAGCAAGCAATGAGGCCAATTTTGGGGGATTTATACTGGATAGCAATCTCAATCTAAGCAGTCACATACACGCCATTACGGTTAGAGCTACTAAACGTATCGGTTTTCTAAAGACGATCGGAGGTAAAAATTGGGGAGCAAACAAAGACGTGCTTCTCAATCTTTACAAATCATTTATACGCCCGGTACTAGAATATGGTGCCATAATAACAAGTGACCAGAGCAAAACCAACATTAATAAGCTACAGAGGGTTCAAAATCATGCCTTGCGCGAGGCACTATGGAAGCCTATGTGGACACCAATAAAGGAACTTAATGAGCTAGCAAACATAGAAACTATCGAAATACGATTAAAAGACCTACAGAACAAAACCCTCAACCGACTCCAAGATAGTGAACTAATGGCTCAGCTCAACGAACACCGAACTCTTAACAGAAAAACAAAATAAGTTTCAGAAAATGAAAATTTTACAATAGAATTAAATTGCGTGGAGTCAGTGATGATTGCCTCGCTACTCATTGAGAACTTTAGGACTGAGTCTGTGAGGACTGTCTCGCAAGTCTACAGAAGCGCGATTTAAACGCGATTAATAGACCTACATGACAAAACCCTCAACAGACTCCAAGATAGTGAATTAATGGTAGAGCTGAACGAACACCGAACCCCTAACAGAAAAACAAAATAAGCCACAGAAAATTAGAATTATTCATTAGAATTAAATTGCGTGGAGTCAGTGAGGATTGCCTCGCTAGTCATTGAGAACTTTAGGATTGAGTCTGTGAGGATTGTTTCGCAACTCTGAAGGTGGGGAGTGGACTACGAAGAAACCCCCCACCCGCCCCAGCAATAGCAACATCAAACAACAGCTATAATATACAATAACGGAGTTCTATCTTTCTCTGATAATGATATGGAGGGATGGAGTCAGTGAGGATTGCCTCGCTACTCATTAAGAAATCTAGGATCGAGTCTGCGGGGACTGCCTCGCAACTCTGCGCGCGGAGAATGGGCTCAAATGAAACCCTCCCCTCGCCCCATCCATACCAACAATCACACAACAGTAGTAATAAACAACAGGGGATTCCTATCTCTCTGTACCTATAACTTTTCTAATTGAACACTCGTTAATTTTCTTGCAACACTCCCATCTAGAAGACGCATGGAAATAGCAGACGAAGCGTATGAGGAAATGGAACAACCTACCTTCTTTCTGTTAACATACACACGAAACCACCAAACACCAAGCAAGGTTTGAAACAGGCTTGCCTGGCTGGGACCAGTGTAGATTTTAAATAAATAAACATTTGAATAAAGATATAACAGCCCTTTTAAGGGTTTTGATGTGTGTCTGTCAGTGTGAGTGTGTTTTTGTTGTTAGTCTTTTTTCCCTCCCATCACTCCGCCATCTGCTCCCCCCGACGGCAGACCAGATAGCCATGGCTCAGCATCAACTCCCCCTTATAGGCTGATAGATGACTCCCAGCTTTCAAAACACATATTGGCGGATTTGTTCCTTTTTGTAACCGTTAAGGATAATATACTGGGGGTGCTCCCAAACCAGCGACTATTTGGGTTTCTTTTTTTTTCTAAAATAACCATCAAACTGTGGTTTCAGTATTACCATAAATATGCCCACTTCTATAAGCAAACACGGAGCAGAATTCTTATAGTTAATCAAAATCCCTAGTCATCTTCCAGTTCGAAGTTCTAGGGGATCTCAACACATTACCCTATTGCCAGTGCACACACTCAAACTAAATAAGATTATTGGCTCTCACTCCGACTCTCGTGGATTAATAAGCAAATAAAGCTATAAAGTAAATAAAGTTATTCGGGTCGCAAGGAATGCCAATCCCACATCGTCCCTGTGCACCTCCGGCGCGCTGAAACGTTTCATTCATTCATTCACATCACCCATTTCACATTATCATTCGCACCTCTGACTTCAAAGTTTGAAGACGAACTGATTACTCGCTTACCATAGATAATTTGGAGATTCATATTCAGCTAAACAAAGCCTTATCAGCTATGGGCATCCCTTGTCCTCTCAACTGGAGTCTCCAGATGAAAGGCAAGAGTGTCCATCTGACCCTGGAGTATGAAACAGAGAGCACCGACCAACCTCCCCCCCCCCCAGGGGAGAAGTAGTACCTTTGCTGAGATAACCTCCTCTCACACTGGTCCTCACCTGAGAGGGTCCGGATCATCGGAGAAGAGGCTTGGCTTGGGAAGCAACGAGAAGGGACGGAGAAACAGGAGATGGCGAAGGAGGCACCCATCAAATCCCCACTACATTTTCCTCTCCCGCCAACCTTAATCTCTTCATCGAAGAGGATGGAAGGCAGGGACACGGAGGAGCGGAGGAGGAGCTGGAGGTCACTGAAACCAAACCTGAATCTCCTACCTTCTCGGACAGATCAAGCCAATGCGCTGATGAAGTAGAAGAGGAGACCCTCGAGCAGCTGGAGGCAAGGTGATCGCGGAGGCAGGAGACAATCAGCGAAAAAGGAAACCGAAGAGTTCTGACAGGAATACAATGAAGAATACAAGACGATAAAAGAAAAATAGAAGAAATGATTAAAAGCATTCAGAGAAATCGGCAAAGGGAACAAAATCGAACTCACTATCAGAGCACCACCAAGGAAAAAAGAAGAAAAAAAAAAGACACCGTCTCTAGGGTCGAAAGGGGTTGAACAACCCCACACCGTCCCTGCATGCCTTCGGCACTCAAAAAAAACAACATTTCATATCTTTCAACATCGCCCAGAAACGGGTCCAAATCTCACAGTTTGCGGATGACAAGGGGGCCATGGGACTTCAGCAAACAGCCCTCTTACCTCCAAAAATCCCTCCATCGCGCAGGGGACGACCTCGAGAGCTGGTGTGCTAAATGGAGAAGTAAACTCAACATAAACAAACCTCAAAGAATCACCTTCACACGTAGGTTCAAAAAACCGCGATCTTGATTTAAAATTAAAAGAAAATGTGCTCCCAGAATGCACAGATGCTAAATTCCTCGGTATTACCCTTGACTCGAAATGGACCTTCACTAAACACACTAACAACATTACCACTAAAGCGAGCCGACGAATTAATCTGCTAAAAATGCTACGAGGAACATCATGGGGGGGGGGGGGGGGGGGGGGTGGGGGGGGGGGGGGGGGCAACGCGCTATCCACCTAAAATGATATAAAGCATTCGTTCTCCCTGTACTGGAATACGTAGCCATTGTGCTCAGCGAAGCGCACAAAACCAACCTCAGTAAACTTCAAAAGGTCCAAAATCACGCGCTCAGAATTGCCCTCCGTGCCCTCCGCCCCCCCCCCTCCCCGCGATACCCCAACAAAACCTCTCCACGAATGGGCCGACATCCCAACCACCGAAGACCGATTAGCCGATCTAGCTGCCAAAAACCGGGAACGCTTCAATGGCAGTAAACTAATATCCGAACTAAACGACATCTGCGCAAGTCGACAAAAATCCAAAAACAAAAAAGAATAAAATCCGCTCCAAAGCTGATAAATTAAAAGCATTGACCATAATTGATTTGTTTCGATGCCAACTTGAGTGGGGTTTTGACACGCTATCAAAATACACTCGCGATTGCCCCCAAGCAAGCCAATCATGGCCAAACCATAGGATAAAGAATAATAACAACAAATAGGCTGCAATCAACTAAATAAAATAAAGTAGCAATAACCACCACCCCCCCCCCCCCCCTACTATTCAATTGGAATTAAACAAAAATCCAATTAATTCTAACAAATTACTTACGGTGGAATAGGCAGTAATGCACTCAGGTGCGCCTCTATTAATCATAATAAATGATGGTGAGAATAGGCAGTAATACACTCCCTCTCTCTGTCTCTTCTCTAAGAGCAGTGTCACACCCTGTGGAGCCGCCTGGGGGCCAGTAATAATGCCTTCTCTCCCAGCCTTTCCTCCTCTTCTGTCTCCTGTCATGGTCGTGATCTGCGGTAAACTTCAATCCAAAACGTCAAAGAAGGATAGTAGTATATTGCAGAGGGATTGACCCAATTCTTCCGGAGTCGGGTGCCGGAGTCCAGGGCCGGAGTCCGGGGCCAGAGGCCTGGGTGGATGATGTCATTTTAATTAAAAAGTTACGTAAGGTAATTAACGTCACATAATGACTATTTTTTTTAATCACTTTATAAGTGTTGCTTAATTAATTTTAATCAATGACTGTTGCATAATTAATGTAATTAATGTAATTAATGAGTGTAATTAGGGTTGATTATAATAATTAGTATATTAATAAATGAATTAATAATGTCGATTAGTACATATTATTTTTTAAAGTCATAATTTGGGATAGATATTATTAGATAAAAAATAATAGATTTAAAAATAATATATTTAAAAATAATATTGACGTACTGGACATATATATGAATGCTATCGACTGACCCTGACCTGGGTCAGTCGATAACATTCTTATATATGTCCAGTACGTCAATATTACACCCAAACACTGCATTGTGTCTGGGTGTAATTAAATCGATTTTGTTTTCAAACGTGAGGGGGCGCGGTGGCTCAGTTGGTAGCTGCAAGCCGAGAGGTCCTCGGTTCGAATCCCACCTGCGGCAACCGCGTTGTGTCCTTGGGCAAGACACTTCACCCCGGTTGCCTACATGGGGGCACGATGACGCTGTGTACTGAGGTGTGCTGCACGTCGATGGTGCGCATGTCTTCAACCAATCTAACCCTGCCTGTGCTGCGGTGCAGAGTTCAGAGGTACGATGTTGGGGAGCTGACAGCTGCTCGTCGTTGCTCGGTGGTTCTCTCCGGGTATTCCGGCTTCCCAGATCCGCAAAATTGTCACGGTCACGATTAGCCATTGTGCATAAGTATGTGACCTTAAACACCAATAAATAAATATAAATAAATAATATTTTCAAACGTGAACTACTATACGAGAGTGACAGATGATGAAGCAATTAAATCTATTGTTCAAAAGTTATGGGCGTAATAAAAACCTCATCAAATTAGCGGTCAACACGCAACCTTCTTCCAGACTCTGAGATTCAAATTTTCAAATTTCATCGATTTTTTAACGGTCCGATTTCTACGTTTTGACTGGTTCTCAAAAAAATCACAAGAGAAATCGCCTTGAGACTACTGTACACGGGGGAGAGGCTATACATGGCTGTACTTTATGCCCCAATACTTTCAAGAGATGAATTAACGGATCATCTGAAAACCCACCTAGAAGCTACTTTGAACTGTCAATTTTGTGTTTCAATAACAAATTCAACAAAAGAGAGGCAGTGTACATCGAAAAGACAGCAAGATGTTCCAGTGGACGTTTTGTCTAAAATCCTATAGTAGGAAAGATAGATTAGAAAAAAACATGGAGAAATGTTAAAACTCGACATTTAACTGCGCGACTTGAGGGTTTCAGCTGATTCAACTTGACCGTCATTGCGCCACAAGTAGCAGAGGTGCACAACTCGATTGACCGGTGGAGACGCTCCTCATCAAATAAGGGGGATCAAATGAGGTTATGAGGAGGGGTGAAGGAGACAAGTGTGTGGTCATATGTTTAAAAGCTTAATAACCTTAATTGCTATGATGTAATTCCCCTAATAAATAGCGTATATGCATTTAATATAATATATTAATAATTTTCGTTAAATAATTTTTTTTTATTCCACACCCCTGTATCCCCTCACAGTACCTAAAACTTTTATGAACTCCCCTCCCCCAGGTCATCCAATACCAAAAAATTTTGGAAACCTCTCTCCCGCACCCCGCACAATAGCTAAAGTATCTCGAACCCCAGTCCAGTTCTCTAAATGTAATGAACATGTCAGGCCCCGGATACCCCTTCCCCACAATTTTGAGCGATCAAATTACCCCCATTAGTCTCCTCTCATAACTTACCACACTCTTAACCCATATTTACTATGAGATTGTCCCCCTAATAAATAGCGTATGTTCATTTAATATAATATATTAATAGTTTTCATTAAATAATTTATTCCACAAGACACTTCTCGAAAAAACAAAATAGCGGATTAGTTTGACAGAAATAAGTGTATCGATTTATTCATGAGTGTCTGTCGGTTGTGTCCTTGGGCAAGACACTTCACCCCCATTGCCCATGTGGGGGCACGGTGACGCTGTGCACTAAGGCGTACTGCACGTCGATGAAGCACCTGTGTTCAACCAATGCTAAACCTATGTAGAATTTTGACAGTTGCTTGCTGTTGCTCGGTGGCTCTCTCCGGCTTCCTCCACCCGTAAAACTGTCGTGGTCATGATTAGCCATTGTGCAGAAATATGTGACCTGAAACACCAATAAATAAATATAAATAAATAGTGTCTGTCGGTTATCAAAACAGCCCTTAAGTGTCCAACAGTTAATTGTGGACCAGAGCGTTTAAAAATGAAAAATTGGGGTGATAACACTATGGACTGTGTTTAATCATAGAAAAATCATACCCGCGTTATTACTAACCCGTATGGTTTATTTTTGAACGTTTACTGAAGAATAACCCACCCATCTAAGTAAAAGCATGAAAGAGCTACCATTATCTAATTACCAATGTGAGGTGGGGTGGGCGGTAATGCTGTGTACTATGGTGTACTACCTTCAGCCAATGATAACCATGTGTAGAACTTTGACAGTTGTTTACCTCTGCACGATGGTTCTTTTCGGATTGTCCCAGCTGTCGTTAAATAAATAAATGAAAAAACTACAATTCTATAATAACAGGTCAAACCCCCCTTCGTTTTACATGTTTTGTGAGCCGGAAAATCAGCAGTACATTCACCCCCCTCATTTTAATAGTTGAAAAACGCTGTTACTCGATCAAAAAAAAAAAAAAATGGTAAAAGGATACGCGATTCTGTATTAACCACCCAAAAGTGCAAAACTTGGGAAAATATAACCCACCTAGAGCTGCACCAAGGCTACGTACACTATTTGAACTCCCGCATTGTGTCCTTGGGCAAGGTAATTTACCCTGATTATCCCCATGGGGGCACGATGATGCCGTGTACTAAGGTGCACTGCACGTCAATGATACGCATATTTTCGAACAATTTAACCCAACCTATGTGATAGTGTGGATTTACGACGTTGGTGAGATGACAGTTACTCATCATTGTTCGGTGGTTCTCTTCAGGTATTCCGGTTTCCTGTACCCATAAAACTGTCACAGTTATGATTAGCCATCGCGCATAAGTATATAACCTTAAACACACAATAAATAAATAATGATAATTAAACTAGACGAAACTAGTCAAATTGATTGGCATTAAATTACAAATGAATATGAAATTTGCAGTAAAATGAACACTGCCATATACGGCTATTCGGAATGAAAACCTATTGGTGAGAGTTTTCACTTTTTCATCCAGTTTCATTAGAGCTTCCACGAAGTCCATTCCACATTCGCAGTCTTTTCCAGGGGCTTTTCTTCAAAGGCTGGTCCATCGCAGCTTTGCAGAGATATTGTTTTCTGGAAGAAAAAAGTCCATACGTTCTTTATTTCCGATCAGACCCCTTGGGATATTTTGATCTTTAAGGAAGGTTGCCAAAATTTTCCACCCTGTCGGTTGAAAATCTTTTCTTTTTCGCAGCAGATCATTTATTAGATCACACATATTGGAGCCCGAAATTGTAATGCTGTTATACACGAGTATACGCGAATGTGGAATGGACTCCGTGGAAGCTCTAATGAAACTGGCCGAAAAAGTGAAAACTCTCACCAATAGGATGTCATTCCGAATAGCCGTATATGGCGGTGTTCATTTTACAGCAAATTTCATATTCATTTGTAATTTAATACTAATCAATTTGACTAGTTTCGACCTCTGGTTAATATCGATATTTAAATAAATGCTTTATATCTCAGATTTTTTATTTTGTTTTGAAATGTAGAGTCTCCTAAACTACAGAGTGCCTTTCTTGACATTCGGCAACGTCAGGAAATATATATATATAATTTATGGAATTTAACCAATTATTCAAACGCCGTGATACGATAAAAATTTGGCTGTTATTAGGTACATTAATAATATTCGGGAATGTATGCAGGGAATATTTTATCAACAAAAAGCTGGTACACAATGCATTCTCGCATATTATCTTGCTTTTATATAGGTATTTGTGAGGGAAAGGTCTTGAGTTTTGTACAAAAATAATCGTTTTAGCACATACGCTGTAGTATGGTTCAATGAATCAGATTTCATTTCGATTTCCGCTGTAAGCTGTAAGGGGGGTGGTAAAACCTAGAAAAAAACAACAGCTTGACCGCAATTAGTTTCCACCCATACTGTATTGGTTGGTGTGTTTGAGAGAGAGAGAGAGAGAGAGAGAGAGAGAGAGAGAGAGAGAGAGAGAGAGAGAGAGAGAGAGGGAGAGAGAGAGAATTGAAACGTTTGTTGTGATTATGGTGGGCAAAGGGTCGGTCGGGCTAGCGTAGTTAGATTCATTAAACATGCTAATCGGCGTGTTACATCAGTAACTATCATATATTTTTACTCAATTGAAAAAAAGAAGATATACAGGTCTGTGAACCAGCTGTGTTTACATGAATAAATTTATGTCAGAATTTAACAGAATGTCTGCAGAAAAGCTCACCCACGTCGTAAATCCGCTCTGCCACACAGATAGGGTTAGACTGTTTGAAGATATGCGTATCATCGACGTACATCCGCACATTTCTAAATGAACACAGAGTTATGCACAAATTCGCCAGCTCAAAGTTCAGAAGTCACTGTCAATCCACTCGCTAGAATCAAATAACATTCATAAATTATTCAGGTCTTAATAGATTTAAAATGTTAATTATCATTATTTATTTATTGGTGTTTAAGGTCATATACTTATGCACGATGGCTAATCATAATCGTCACAGTTTTTTGGGTTGAGGAAACCGGAATACACGAAGAGAACCACCGAACAGCGAGGAGTAACTGTCATCTCACCAACGTCGTAAATCCGCACTGTCACACAGGTTGGGTTAAATTGTTAAAAAATATGCGTATCATCGACGTGCAGTGCACCTTAGTACACGGCATCATCATGCCTTCTTGGGGATAATCAGGGTAAATTACCTTGCCCAAGGACACAATGCGGGAGTTCGAATAGTGCATGTAGCTTGGATGCAGCTCTAGGTGGGTTATATTTTCCCAAGTTTTGCACTTTTGGGTTGTTAATACAGAATCGCGTATCCTTTTACCATTTTTTTTTTGATCGAGTAACAGCGTTTTTCAACTATTAAAATGACGGGGGTGAATGTACTGCTGATTCCCCCCCCCCTCACAAAACATGTAAAACGAAGGGGGGTTTGACCTGTTATTATAGAATTCTAGTTTTTTCATTTATTTATTTAACGACAGCTGGAGCAATCCGAAAAGAACCATCGTGCAGAGGTAAACAACTGTCAAAGTTCTACACAGGGTTATCACTGGCTGAAGGAAGTACGCCATAGTACACAACATTACCGCCCACCCCACCCCACATGGGTAATTAGATAATGGTAGCTCTTTCATGCTTTTACTTAGATGGGTGGGTTATTCTTCAGTAAACGTTAAAAAAATAAACCATATGGGTAAGTAATAGCGCGGATGTGATTTTTCTATGATTAAACACAGTCCGTAGTGTTATCACCCCAATTTTTCATTTTTAAATGCACTGGTCCACAATTAACTGTTAGACACTTGAGGGCTGTTTTGATAACCGACAGACACTATTTATCTATATTTATTTATTGGTGTTTACGGTCACATATTTCTGCACAATGGCTAATCGTGACCACGACAGTTTTACAGGTGGAGGAAGCCGGAGAGAGCCACCAAGCAACGGCAAGCAAGTGTCAAAATTCTACATAGGGTTCGCATTGGTTGAAGACAGGTGTTCCATCGACGTGCAGTACGCCTTAGTGCACAGCGTCACCGTGCCCCCCACACGGGCAATGGGGGTGAAGTGTCTTGCCCAAGGACACAACCGACAGACACTCATGAATAAATCAATACACGTATATCAGTCAAACTAATCCGCTATTTTGTTTTTTCGAGAAGTGTCTTGTGGAATAAATTATTTAATGAAAATTATTAATATATTATATTAAATGAACATACGCTATTTATTAGGGGGACAATCTCATAGTAAATATGGGTTAAGAGTGTGGAAAGTTATGAGAGGAGACTAATGGGGGTAATTTGATCGCTCAAAATTGTGGGGAAGGGGTATCCGGGGCCTGACATGTTCATTACATTTAGAGAACTGGACTGGGGTTCGAGATACTTTAGCTATTGTGCGGGGTGCGGGAGAGAGGTTTCCAAAAGTTTTTTGGTATTGGATGACCTGGGGGAGGGGAGTTCATAAAAGTTTTAGGTACTGTGAGGGGATACAGGGGTGTGGAATAAAAAAAAAATTATTTAACGAAAATTATTAATATATTATATTAAATGCATATACGCTATTTATTAGGGGAATTACATCATAGCAATTAAGGTTATTAAGCTTTTAAACATATGACCACACACTTGTCTCCTTCACCCCTCCTCATAACCTCATTTGATCCCCCTTATTTGATGAGGAGCGTCTCCACCGGTCAATCGAGTTGTGCATCTCTGCTACTTGTGGCGCGATGATGGTCAAGTTAAATAAGCTGAAACCCACAAGTCGCGCAGTTAAATGTCGAGTTTTAACATTTCTCCATGTTCTTTCTAATGTATCTTTCCTACTATAGTATTTCAGACAAAACGTCCACTGGAACATCTTGACATAGCCGTCTTTTCGATGTACACTGCCTCTCTTTTGTTGAATTTGTTATTGAAATACAAAATTGACAGTTCAAAGTACCTTCTTGGTGGGTTTTCAGATGATCCGTTAATTCATCTCTTGAAAGTATGGGGGCATAAAGTACAGCCATGTAGCCTCTCCCCCGTGTACAGTAGTCTGATGGCGATTTCTCTTGTGATTTTTTTGAGAACCAGTCAAAACGTAGAAATCGGACTGTTAAAAAATCGGTGAAATTTGAAAATTTGAATCTCAGAGTCTGGAAGAAAGTTGCGTGTTGACCGCTAATTTAATGAGGTTTTTATTATGCCCATAACTTTTGAACAAAATTGCTTCAACATCTGTCACTCTCGTACAGTAGTTCGCGTTTGAAAATAAAATCGATTTAATTACACCCAGACACAATGCAGTGTTTACCTTAGCACGTGTCCAGGTCAGGGTCAGTCGATAGCATTCATATATATGTCCAGTACGTCAATATTATTTTTAAATATATTATTTTTTATCTAATAATATCTATCCCAAATTATGACTTTAAAAAATAATATGTACTAATTGACATTATTAATTCATTTATTAATATACTAATTATTATAATCAACCCTAATTACACTCATTAATTACATTAATAACATTAATTATGCAACAGCCATTAATGAAAATTAATTAAGCAACACTTATTAAAGTGATTAAAAATAATATTCATTAAGTGACATTAATTACCTTACGTAACTTTTTAATTAAGATGACATCATCCACCCAGGCCTCTGGCCCCGGACTCCGGCCCTGGACTCCGGCCCCGGACTCCGGAAGAATTGGGTCAATCCCTCTACAATACACTACTAAGGATCGAAAGGGACTTGCTCAAAACCGTCCCTGCGCGCCTTTGGCGCGCAAAACCATTCATTTGTCGTCATTCATTGGTATAAATATGTAGGAGGTGAGATTTGCTAATTATTTTCATAGGAAGAATAAAAACTTGCAAATTACTGTAAAACACATTCTCTTAATAAACAACCAAAGTGAACATTTAGTGTTGGAAGGTGTTCTACTGGTAAAGTTTCTTTTTGTTCCGTCAGCTGTCTGTTTTTTCGTTATTAAAAATAACAAAAGGAAACTTGGTTTTATTTTCCACTGATGTTACAAGTGCTTCACATTAATTACTTGCTTTCCGATTATACCTTCCTCTCTCGTCTATTAACTACAGGGGAGATAACTTTATCGAAAGTTGCTTTTCATGACGATTTGAGTCATGGATGTTGATTCAAGCTGACATTAGCGGAATAAAAGAGTTCTGATGGTGTATAGCCAGTGTCTTTATTTTGTGATGTGCCAGTGTCTCATAAAAAGGAACGAAACCAGCATATTGATTCCGGTATTAGTCGATTTGGAAATACGACATGTAGGGTATGTCGGGAAACTTGTTGGCGTCCATGCGCACCCGCAGAGAAACGACAAACAACACTATCAAGACTAGAGAATTGTAATGTATGTATGTATGTATGTATGTGCGTGCGCGCACGCGCGCGCATGCGTGTGTGTGTGTGTGTGTGTGGGGGGGGGGAGGTGTCTTACCAACTTGACGAGGTAACTAGACAAAAGAGTTTGCGTGTTGAGCCTTACCGAGGTACAAAAGACAAAAGAAACCCTTTACCTCGGTTGTTTTCCCAGAACTGTACCGGCAAAACGAGGTAGAAACCGTTAGTCCACACAAAGGACAAACAATGGGGTACCTCGGTATGTAGGGTAGACAAGACAGGGTGTGTGTGTGTGTTTGAGGTTAAAAAATCGCACTGGCACAGACATTTCCTACTGAAACGTTTTTTTCTTTTAATATGCCGCCGAAAAATTGTTTTCATTTACTGAACCCTGTTGGGTTTCAAACATGACAAAAAAGTACATAAAATTGATTTAAACTAAGTGATGAGCTTAGGAACTGGTTAAACTGACTGGCAATAATTGATGTTATTCATTGATGGGCTCTAATTTAGTCCTTACAAGGATGTTACGCAAGCTTTTGTTTTTCTTATAGGCGGTGACAGGTCGAAGATTCAAATGTTCATTTAATTTAGCATTGGTAAAATTGAATTCATCTTTTAACATTTTTGCTATTTCGATATTCATTCTGTTGTATAATAAAGTGAAAGGAATGATGGACCTCCTTTCGCATTCGCCCTCTGATATGTTCATACCAAATGGCCAGAGGGTCTGAAGCGTATTGATCCAAAAAGCTTCACGTTTTTTTCTAAATTCACCCGTTTCTTCTAATGTGTTTTTAATTGGTGGTTGTTCAATAGGATGGATTTCGAAATCGCCCAAAGAATGGCCAGGAAGGTTAAAATGTTGTGCTACTGGGGCATCAGCATTATGTTTTATATCCTGTTTGTGTCTAGTAGCACGTTGTCGGAAAGGATTTTGACTTTGACCAACATACTGTTTCCAACAGCGCTTACATGTGATAAGGTAAATAATGTTTTGTGAATCACAATGGAGGGAGTTACGGATCTGATGATTTTTCGTTTGTTCGGAGGAAAATTCCTCTTTCTGATCAGGCATAAAAGTATGCAATCTACATCGAGGCTTTTTGCAATTAAATACCGCGCCACTACCATTCTGCGACGGTCTGTTGTGTTCAATCTTCAGTGGTTCGAAATCAGAGGTTTCAGCTGGACTTTCGAGCTTTTTTAGAGTTTGAGATTTTTAGGTACGCAAAAAGCGCAGTGAGTATCCTCTCGATCTGAGGGCGCCAAATAGGGTAGAACAAGCCTCATTGAAATTTACCTTATCACTTGAATTGCGGTGGAAACGAATGAGTTGTGATTTGATGATACCTTTAAATGTATGTTGAGGATGAAATCATTTTGTGTGCAACAATTGATGTGAATAAGTTGGTTTAAAATATACTTTATAATCTAAATGACCGGACGCCTGAAATTGCTTGCCTTTATACACGGTTACATCGAGAAAATCAACAGAATTTTTACTGATAGTAGCTTTCAATTTAATATTTGGATCGTGATTGTTCAAAATTTCTAAAAATTCATCAAAATCTTCTTTTGAATGTTCCCAAATAATAAAAATGTCATCTAAATACCTGAGATATACGAGAGGATGCTTTGCACATTTGCTTAAGGCATTTTCCTCCCATTCCGCTACATAAATGCTTGCAAAATTAGGACTGAATCTTTTGCCCATAGGACAACCCATTATTTGTAGAAAATATTCTCCATTGAATTGAAAGTCATTACCTTTTAAGCTCAGCTCTAAAAGATCCAAAATTTATTCATCTGGACGGTTGGCGTCCGGGTATTTTTCAAATGCATTTTTAACTGATTTAACACCTTTATCAATATCAATGTTCGTATACATACTGTCGATATCCAAAGTAGCCAGAATTGCATTTTTCGATATTTTCAATTTCGAAATTTTTGACAGGAAATCCTGTGTATTTTTTAGATATCTCGGATGTCTATTTGCTATAGGTTTCAGATGATAATCAATTAATTCCGAGATCGCATAAGATTCCGAATTACAATCTGATACAATTGGCCTCCCGGGTGGAGTTAAGTCATCCGTCCATGAAGAACGGTCCTTGTGGATCTTTGGTAGGATATAAAATTGTCTTGTTTGAGCACTGAGCTTAGCTGTTAAATATTTCAATTGTTTTTTGGTAATGTGACCTTCGTCGAGGAGAAATTTTAAGATCTTATTGAATTTTTCTATATTACTAGGCCAAATAAGTGAATCTATTTTCTTATAAGGTTAGTATTGCTGAGTTGTCTCATGGCTTCCTTTATATAATTATCCCGAGATAGAACAACTACCGACACACCTTTGTCGGCTGGTTTAATTACTAATTTCTTATTTTTTCGAAGTTTCGTGAGGGCTCTCCGTTCACCAGCTGTTAAATTGTTTTTATCGGAGAGTATGTTCATGCTGAACACCTTTTGGATGATTCGTTTGCTGGCCTCAATAATTTCGGGATCTACTTCACTATCTGGAGGTGACCAACCAGATGATTCTGTAAAAGGAAGTTTCCGACCGCTGGAGTTTCTAAAGCGGTCTGCTAATTTCATTTGCCTAAGAAAATTACAGTTATATGATGGTAAATTTGTTTGGTTACCAGTTTTAGGCTTAGGTGCTGGTATAAAAGTTAAACCGCGATCTAGAAGAGACTTCTCTTGGGTTGTTAGGTCATTGGTGCCAGACAGGTTAACCACATTAGTTCCTAATCCCACATCTGTTAGGCGGTTATTACCTTTGCCTCTACTTAGTTTAAATCTAGATGGTTCAACCAGTGATCGTACATAATATTGGCGGTTCTCGTGGTCCAATGGATTAAATCCTGAGCAACATCAAACTTCGCGTCATCAGTTTTTGGTATAACGCTAACGTCCTTCACTTTCCGAATGGTTTCGTTGATGATGCTCAGGGTTCTCCTGTCAGCCTGAGGGAGTTTTTGCGAAAAGTTTAGTTCAGCGAAATAGATTTTTGCTGATCTAAACTTGACCCTGATATCGCTAAGCATATTCCGCAACTGCTTAACTACGAGATCAGAATTATCGTTTCGAGAATTCACGCCAATATTTAATAATATTTTTGGGGGACTGGACTGGCCCCTGTGCCCTTTAAACATAGAGCGCAGATGATTGAATTTGGCGCCGGGGTAACACTCCACCTGGATGTCCGGATGGGGATTTCGATCAATGCGTCCTAAATTTGAACTTCCAATCATAAGGATATTTTTACAAACATCGGGGAGGCGCCAATTCCTTTTGTCAAAATTAACTCCGCTTTTATGCCGAAACTGGGAGAATTTAGAATCAAATGAGCGGCCCGAGTTGCGGCTCGGTGATTTGACTTTCTCTGAGTACGATATACCTGGTTGAACCACACTAGAGGCAGGAGAAGGGGGAGAGGAAACAGAAGTAGGAGAGGAAACAGAAGCAGGAGAGGAAACAGAAGCAGGAGAGGAAACAGAAGCAGGAGAAGAAACAGAAGCAGGAGGAGGAGTATGAGGAGGAGGGGAGGGGAGAAGGGGAGGAGGAGGAGGAGTTCTAGTGAGAGCACTAGGAGAACCAGAGAAGAAAGGCTGAGGAGGAGTAGGAGGAGGTAGAGGAACAAGACGAGGCGCGACAGCGTTACTCAATTTGCGAGCATCTTCAGTCACAATATGGGCCGGAGGTGTTTGAAAATTGAGGCGCTTACTCTGAGAGAAAGAAGAAGTAGAAGGAAAAGAAGAGGGAGAAGTGCTTTGCCTTGATCTTTTCGTGTTATGCTTTTCGCGTTGGGGTAGAGGGACAACACGGGCCGGAGTTTGCTTGCTCCCTCTCTTATTGTTCCTTACTCCAGACGCTGGGCGATGTTCCGAAATGTAAGACTCATAGGCCGAAATCGTCTTATCTGTCAACTTATTTTTAAAGTTCTTTTTAGCCCAGATCAAGGCACGTGCCGAAGCGTTGTTGAAGTCTATTTTTTTCGAGTCCAGGAGGTGGTCGCATAGCCAAAGTTATCTTAAATTTCAACTGGTTTAAATTTATCTTATAATGCTCAACTAAAGCATTTAACGTTTAGTTTAAACAGTATTTATTCAATAATTGACATGTGTATACATTTCACAATAACATTTGACTAACAAAAAATGAACAACACTAGATACAAAAAGTATACACAAAACAAGAAAGCATATTGTTGTGTATTAGAGGGATTCGACAGAAAGCTAAAGCTTATGTGGGTCGTCTCCCTGTCAACGTATAACTTACTCCTGTAGGTGGTACAGATGAACGGAAGAGCCCAAACGTCGTTGCATGAAGGCCGATATCCTCCCTTCATTGTAAATTTACTACGTTAGTTGCTACGATTGGAGATCAAGCGGGTTAAGCGTCACACCAGAATAGATAGGGAGCAGAGGAAGGCGCCTCGACTGCCAGGCAACGACGTGTGGGATTGTTTAAACTTCAATGTGAAATGACGGGAAAAACAGAAGAAAGAATAGACGCACTGATAGATCGAAAGAAGAGGAAAGGAACTAATATAATGCAATCAGCTTGAATACATGATACATAGAGATTATCACCATTATGCGGATGCAAAGGAGCATGGGACCTCCACTGACAGCACACGACGAGTCGAGGACCAATCGCGATCTATCCCCAGAGGCCGGTACAAGACTCCGACGCATACTTTGCACATGCAACAGATGATAATGATGTATTTATCAGGCAATATCTTGGGAATAAGTCTGAGTTAATACAGACCAAGTACATGTTGAATGTATGTTAAGTAAAATTTACACACAAGAGAATCGTAAGTAGGCAACTTATTAACTTCTAGTTCATTTAGTAGCGAATTAGGTGAAGTAAACTTCAAGGCGCTAGAAGTTGGAAGGCGCGAGAGGGCATTCCACAACAGGCGTTAGACTTTCCCACTCGGAATGGGGTGGGAACGTAGTGTTGGGTTTCAACTATTGGAATTTTCACAAACTGGAGAGTATTGGCGTTTCAGGTGAACTACTTCTATTTCTAAAATCGTATCTCTCGGATAGGTCGCAGCGAGTTGTGACAGCCTCTGAGTCGTCGTCATGGAGACCAATCAATGCCGGTGTACCCCAGGGGTCTATACTTGGACTTTTACTGTTCTTGATATACATAAACGATATAACTAGCGACTTACTCAACAGTATTCGCCTCTTTGCTGACGATACGTCATTATATCTAATCATTGAAAACCCAGAGCAAGCTGCGGTCATAATTAATAACGATTTGGCTACAATCGAGCATTGGGCCAAAACATGGTTGGTCGAGTTCAATCCCAACAAAACTGAAAGTATGTGTATATCGCGTAAAAGCAATCCTAACTCTCACCCACCCTTGTATTTAGGTGGCTCACAAGTATCGGAAGTTTCTGACCATAAACACCTAGGACTCATGAATGAAGTCATGTACAACTTCGAAAATAAGGCAGTTTTCATCGTTATTCAAGAATTCTGAGCCAAATAGAAGCGTGGGCGTATCTGCTACATATGGGAGTAGATTAATCGTATAATTACGAGCGTTTGAGAACAAAGGACAATGAAAGAAAAAGTGATCAGTAGTTTCACGTTCACCACACTGGCAGAAGGGACTGGGTGATAGGTGATTATCGAAAAGGTGGGAATTAAGACTGCTACAGTGCAACCGCAGCCTACAATGGTATATTTGAGCCCTGCGAGATTTTGCATTACTATAGAACCTTGGTGGTCTTTGGTTACCATTACTGAGAAACGTTTTAAAGTTAATCAATGACGAGTTCTCACGGATAGGTAACGGCAACTTATTCCACTGGTCCGTAACGCTGGGGATGAAAGAAGACTGATACAATTGCGTTCGGCAAAAAGGAACTCAGTGGTTTTCACTGGATCGAAGACTGCGTGATGAATTCGTCAAGAAGATAAGTGGTGGAACTTTGTTGGAAATGTATGGAGGTGACATGTGATGATACATTTTGAAGAACTGAATTAGTTTATGTTTGTGGCGTCTTTCGTGCAAGGATTCCCACCGGGTTTCCGAATATAATAACGATTTACTGACACTAACTGTTGCTCCGGTGATGATTCTTACTGCTGCAATTTGTATTTTTTCGAGTTCCGCGACATTTGTCACAGAACAATTATCCCAGACAGTGTCTGCGTATTCAAGAATTGGCCTAATAAAGGCGAAATATATTTTTTCCAGGACACTGCGATCGAGGTTAAATTTATGTCTCCTCAACAAGTCTAGGCGAGACCAGGCTTTGGAGCAAATGTGGTCAATGTGATTGTTCCATGTACATGTATTATTTAGTATGAGTCCTAGGTGTTTATGATCAGAAACTTCCGATACTTGTGAGCCACCTAAATACAAGGGTGGGTGAGAGTTAGGATTGCTTTTACGCGATATACACATACTTTCAGTTTTGTTGGGATTGAACTCGACCAACCATGTTTTGGCCCAATGCTCGATTGTAGCCAAATCGTTATTAATTATGACCGCGGCTTGCTCTGGGTTTTCAATGATTAGATATAATGACGTATCGTCAGCAAAGAGGCGAATACTGCTGAGTAAGTCGCTAGTTATATCGTTTATGTATATCAAGAACAGTAAAGGTCCAAGTATAGACCCCCGGGGTACACCGGCATTGATTGGTCTCCATGACGACGACTCAGAGGCTATCACAACTCGCTGCGACCTATCCGAGAGATACGATTTTAGAAATAGAAGTAGTTCACATGAAACGCCAATACTCTCCAGTTTGTGAATAAGACCAGCATGTCATACCTTATCAAACGCCTTACTGACATCACAGAAAACCACCCTAACTTCTTTGTCTTCATCAAGCGCACGACAGAATTCGTCATAAATGGCAGTCAGTTGGAGGACAGTTGAATCACTTGGTGTAAAACCTGACTGAAATTGACTGAGGATATTATTTTCACTCAAAAACTGCCACAGGCGTTTGAAGACACATTTTTCAAATAATTTTCCAACACAGCTAATCAACGATATCGGGCGATAATTAGTGACTGAGTTTGAGGGCTGTTTTTTTAGAATTGGGGAGACATTTGCTTTTTTCCATAATGAAGGAAAGTGCGAATTATTCAGTAAAATGTTGAATAAAATTGAGAGTGGTTCGCAGAGAGAGGATTTACATTCTTTTAGAAGACGCGGGCTTATTTGATCGGGACCAGATGCCTTGGACACCTTTATCGACTTCATTGCGGCGTATACTTCACTGCAATGTAGGGTAATACTATCAATACGCTGGGAAACATGGGATGGTGGATCTGGTAAGAAAGCATTCGAGTCGTCAACTGTCGAAATAGAACAGAAGTATTCATTGAACACTTCAGCTTTCTCAACACTTGAAGAATATATTTTGTTTAGATGAATCAGGGTGGGAATTCCTGTTGCATTACCGCTACCGATTAGTGTTTTTAGGGTCTTCCACCACAGAGATGCTGGTGTTTCATTGCTTCTCAATGTGGATTGGATTTTTGCAAGATGCTGGGCTTTGGCCTTCCTGATGGCCGATACAACCTCATTCCTTTTAAGTTTATATTTGGCCCAGTCGTGTGGGAAATTGGTACGTTTAGCAATGCGATACAGACGTTTTCTCTGTCTCATTAGTAGTCTTATTTCATTATGCATCCATTTCGGTTGATCCATTCTGGAAGCAATAAATTTGTTGGGTATATGTTTGGATGCAGTATCGAGTATTTTGTCAGTGAAATTTGTAACTATGGTATCGAGACATAAAGTATCGAGGATAGAATTCCAGTCGGCGTCAGAGAAAGCCTCGTTCAGCGCATTATAATTACCCTGAGAATAAAGCCATATCCTTCGCCTAAAAGAAGGTGGGTTTGATTTCAAAAATTCGACTTCGATTGAAATTGGGCAGTGATAGCGGGTCATGTCTGGAATAATTGGTTCGAGGACTTCACATGATTTCACGTTGATCGTTGATTGTGTTACTTACAGCAAATAGATCTAGCAATGAAGCAGATGTTTCAGTAAAACAAGTTGGTTCACTCACAAGTTGTCTGAGGTTAAAGTAATTGATTATTTCAGAAAGGCTACTTCTTGAAGAAACCATTTGGTTGTCGTTGAAATCACCCGTGATAATTAAGTCACCAACTGACGTGTCTCTAGCTTTTTCGACGGATGCTGATATGGCATCCCATGTATCTGGAGGACTGTTGGGTGGACGGTAGAATACTCCTAATAATAACGATCTACTCCGTTTTGTAAATACTTCAGCCCAAATACACTCCGTATTCGGTGTATCAAGATCCGATCTGTGTCGAAACGAAATACCCTCTTTAATGTAAATGGCAACCCCACCTCCCCTTGAAGAGCGATCGAATCGCAATGGTTCATGGAACCCATGGAGTTGGATATCGGATGAGGTGTCATTGTTATGAAGCCATGTCTCACTCAAGGCCACAATATGAAATGGTGCAAATTCACATTGTACAATATCCAGTTTAGGTTTAAGGCTTTGAATGTTGAGATGAACAATTTTTAGAGTATTCTGATTGTGATCTGAATTAAGAGAATTTGGACCAGGGTTACTTTCAAAGTCACCGGACAATAATAAGCTTATGGTCAGAAAGAAGAAAAACGACGATAATAGGAAAGAAGTAGTTGCTACTTTTAATAATGACAAAGCCTTCGAAGCATTCAAAGAACTGTAGCGATGTGGAATTAGTTCAGTAGAATTTACAGAGTGGGGGTCAATAAGCACATTGGATTGCCCAATGAACAGAGCAAACCTGACAGTGAAGCTTTCATGCAGATCGACACAACTGAGACGCAAGAACAAGTAAATTAAGATGCATGTAGATCTATCTTTCGCCAGGCAGTGCCTTAAGCTGCTAGAATAAACTGCATAGTTATAATTCCCTATCTGGGCACGGTATAGTTCAAGTGAGCACATGGGATATAATTGTAATATCGGATGCAAAATGTATTCAAGCTGGCATAAAAACAAATGATATAGTCTAGAGTAAAGAGTGTTGAAGTTTCAGACGTGACAGAAAAAGATACAAGAGACACTAAAAGAGAGATGAAGATGAT